>OY764962.1:0-1200000 GCA_963668005.1 Melieria crassipennis | reverse complement strand
TTCCACTGCTGGGGACAAGGAGCTTTGGACGGTAAAGCTTTCATCGGCGCGTGCTTTCGATGTCATCGAAATAAGAGCTGCATTTTAGGGGACAGGTGGTAGCATTGTCAAAGCGTAGCAATCGCAAGCTTCCTGGTCGGTGCATCGTTCTCCATTGCCCGCTTCGACTCACAGAAGATGGACTTAAGACCACAGAAGCCCAGTTGGGAGTTATTACTAGGGCTCACTTAATATTTCGGCCGATGTCGACTTTTGAAGTTTTGAAAACTGAACTGAGAAACTGTTGAACTTTAACTTTTTGTCAGTTTTACAAAAGGCTTGAATCATTTAATCGTTGTCATCTTTATACATTTATGTTTGTATTACTATATTAGTATTTTTAAATTGATCATCTAAATACTTATGAATTTGTATTTATGAACAATGCATTTAAGCTCTTTTCCATTGCGATTCGAGAAGGAAAAGTACATCGGAAACGCACATCCTTATTTTTACTGGGTTTTTATTTCTTTGATAATGATGCAACAAAACATAATGAAAATGAAAGCTATGCGACATTGAGTTTCCAGCTTAGTTTCAGTTGATTAGCTGCTTCCGCATGGATTCATCGAGTGGCGGAATGGCTTCGCGCGGTATCAGGAAAGTCGACAGATTGAAAAGATCCAGAAAGACCTTGTAGCGATCACTGTAGAAGAGCAAAACGTAAAACAACAAATCAGCAAATCGGCAAAAAGTATCCACTAACCTCAAGGTGGAGCGCAGATATTGATAGCCCGACGAGCCGCCAGTGCCCAGCTGCTGTGAGCCGATCATGCGTTGCACCATAATCACGTGGTTGTCTGTTGGCGAAGACATATGTGAGTGATTTCTTGTAGGCATTTGTTATTTGAACGCGAACAACAGAATAGCGCGACGGTGTGACTTACATCTCCATTTGGTGATGATTGAATCGATGTCCATCAAGAGAGTGAGCACCTGATGCGGTTGACTGAAGCGTGGCTCATCGCGGTAGAGGGTGATCATGATGGCGCCCTGCAAAGCCTTGTAACTGAAGCGTCGATCTCCACGCGACACCAACGCCTCATGCACATTGCGATCGAAAATGCTGCGATAAACCTCACGCCGCTTCTCTATATCCATGAGGCGATAGTTTCTCGCCGACTCTACCGTTTCTAGCTGCGATGGGCAAGATGCGGTACTAGAGAGGAAGCTGTGTGATTAAACGAACTAACGCACTAACCATGGCGGTGCTGACTTGTTCAGCCAGGAATGTATCCACACTCGCTTGAAATTTAGCCCAAAAGTTGAAGCCGTCGATCTCTAGACCAGGCGTGCGCTCCAGCCATTTCTCGATTAGTGCCAGAAGCGATGGCTCCTTCTCGGACTTTTCGATAGCTTCTCCAGCCGACTTGTCATCGCCGAAGGCTTCAGAATATTTCCGATTGTACTTGACGCGCTGTTCAGATTTTACACCTAACTTGTTCTCCACCAGACGAAACTGCAAACTCTGAAAGCCAGAGGCCGGCGCCAGATAATTGCGAAAATCCATGAAATCAAGTGGCGTCATTGTCTCCAGTATGGGCACTTGGTCGACAAGTAGCTATGGCAGCGTGACGACGGCAGTGAAGAAAATGTATGAGTAACGTGCTTGAACTGAGCTGGATTTCGCTTACCTTCAAGATAAGGACTATGCGATTTAGACGTTTTATGATTTCTAACGTCTTGGATTCCGCGATTTTCTCGGCATCCAGCATCACGCGTATGGAGTCCAGCTCAAAAATGACCTGCTTGAACCACAGCTCATAAGCTAGAATAGAGATTACAGGGTCGGGGAATGGAGGGTTTGACTCGTATTGGTAAATGAAATTGTGAGTTTGGTGTATTTTGTTTTCATGTCGATCAATGGGATGAATGAACAGATGACATGTGCTGAAAAAAGTAGCGTATTACTAGATGATCGTGGCCTCAAAATTGGCGTGGATCTGATAAGAGATTTATGCATCGAAAAACGTGGTGAGTATAAACGCCCACAAAACAAAGTAAATACTTAAATATTCGGCAAACTGGCCCGAACTCTCGCTTACCTTGATGTGTGATAATGAATAAGTGCTCATCGTGCACCGGCCGATTGTCCACCACGGAAAGCATTCGCTGCGCACTGAGTATCTTATCCAGCATCAGGTACTCGCCATAGATCATGCCCACTTCTGCGCCCAGTGGCACGGCGTTGTCGTCGTGCATTGCACTGCGGCAACATCAATCGGAGCCGAAACGGAGGAGCAGAGATCAAAAGATAATCAATCGATTGTGTGTTGATGTTTTGCAGTTTTCGTTGGAGCTGGCTGATAAGCGTCAGCGCAATTACGCACCCATTTTCAGCATAAGGGCAGGCCATCCCAGTCGTTTACCGCAGCGCTACTGTCGATCGCTCAAGAACTGCGCGCTAAATTAGAGACGGAGCAACTGTCTACCGCGACTTTGAACCGGATCACGCACAGTGCAAAGCGAAACTGAAGCGAGAGCGTTCGTCAGAGGCGCTTTATTAAATCTCACGAATGCTGCTGCTGCAGCGATCGACTATCAAGTGGCAGTTCTGCAAGATTAAGTATTGAGCGAGTGGCGTCAAGAAATATGCTCGTAAAAGTGAATCTTATCGGTAGAACTGCAGTTTTTGTCATTAAGCATTTGGTGCTGTGATAGGAGTGAGCGAGCATAGATGCCCTCAGCTCGATCGCTCGCTTTTGTGGCTACTTTAGCATAGGAAAATGTTCAGCGTAAGCATGTTCGTACGTTGAGCTATACGCACTCGTAATCCAAGTGCCCGGAACTGTGAAAAAGATGAACTGAAACAATACTCAGAGCTCCAATGCCGAATTCATACGAAAGAGCGCTCCGTTTCCACCAACCTGGATTGCGGCGATATCATTAACGTTTCACAAGTGATTTACTCAGTCGTGTTATATATTATATATATTTATTAATTAATAATATACATTTCAATTTCATTATCATAATATTTAGTATTCTTCCGTAAAGTACTACATCTTTGCATTTTTCATATATTTCTGTTGTTGTTCTTACTCTTTTATTCATAATCGAGACATACGATACTTGTGTTATATATATTTTGTTTTCTTTTTTAAACCCGCGAGTGGCTTCGCTGCGGATCCGTGTGTCTAATTGTTGTTTTCCTATTTCCCATACCATTCCCCATCGCCGCGGGTACAAACGACTGTCGGAGAACTCTGCGCACGATGGCGCCGACTTCGCTATTGTCATGGACACATGCGCGCATGCATCTATGTACATATGTATGTATGTTTGTTAGTAAATGTATGTATTTTTAGTTGGTAGCTACCATCCGAATAACCCAGAGTCTATCTCAAACTGTGGGCGTGTGTGTTTGTCGGCATTCGATTCGTAGACAAATCCCAGCGCATGCATTGTTGTTGCGGCAGTTGTTCGCTGCCCCGTTTTCTCTTACAATTACGATTCTATTTTATGTTTATATAATATATGTATATATATATGTAAGTGTTACTTAGTACGTACTCCCTACTACTTCAGAATGTATCGTTTTCGGCATTTCAAAAACTACTCATTGCCTTTGTCTCACTGCTGCCCGCCAACTCGCATTAAGTGAAGTTTAAACAAAACTAGCCGACGTCTTCCTCCCCGCGGACTTCACTCTTGTTGTCAGAACACTAAATTTCTCAAGTATACATTTTCGCGGCACGGCCCACGTCTCTCGCACTCGTGTACAACGAGTAGTCGACCAATGGCTGCGTTGCCAACTAATCAAATTACAAACTGTTAATTATGTAAATTAGATCAACACTTATATAAATGAATTTGAGTATTTTAATGTTTTATTTCGCCTAAAGTACTTCAATATCCTCACAGAGGTGAGTGTGCGCACTTAAGCTAATCTTTCGTCTACTGTTTAACATATGTTGCGTTAATAATCCAAATGTTCACTTAGTTCTGGGCTGTTAATGAGTATAATTTTAAATATGCGCGCGTACCTAGTGCTGAGTTTTCATACTCCTCTATGCTTGCTGCACACTAAGTAGTTTCACCACATGTATTTATGCACTACTCACGCACAACTACTCTTTGGTCTAGTGGCTACACAGCGTTGACTTGATGCTGTGGCCATCATTGCAATTGTTCTCACTGCTGTTACTATCGCTGTGAGCGATACTCACCTTTGGCACAGTTGCTGAAAATTATCTTCGCTCGTAACTATTGTATCTACATCGATTATTATGAACTAACCCAATAAAATGTTTTGCTGTCCCGTTCGCTAAATGCACACAATGCAATAATGCGGCACAAGACATCAACTGAACTGTCCGTAGCTTACTTCGAAAATCCATTAATAACACTGTGCGTGAAATTTACCCTAAAAAATTGAGACATGGGGGGACCTACTGAGCGACTTTTCTATAGGTATACTGAGTTGAGATCCACCAGCCGTTTGGCTGGATTGGTTCTAGTTTAAGAGAAATCCGTCTTTGAAGTTTGCTCATTTAATTCGAGTTCGTCGCTTAAGTCTTCGAACGTTTAATTGCTAATAGGTCCTAAATCGTTCCGAATATCGCTTTACTGTCTTCGGCAAGTTTGTAGATATTTTGACGACCAACAAATTTGCTTCAGACACCAATCCAAAAAAAATACATTCAAACTGTGTAATTGCGATATGTGCAATTTTTGCGCAGCGCCACGTGGCGTATGAGTGTCATTTAATTATAACACTCAACGTGGCGTATGACACTCATACGCCATGTTGCGCTGCAATTACACAGTTTGAATGTATTTTTTTGGATTGGTGTCTTAAGCAAATTTGTTGGTCGTTAAAATATCTACAAACTTGCCGAAGACAGTAAAGCGATATTCGACACGATTTAGGACCTACTTAAGCGACGAACTCGACTAAAATGAGCAAACTTTAAAGTCGGATTTCTCTTAAACTAGAGCCAATCCAGCCAAACGGCTGGTGGATTTCAATTCAGTATACCTATAGAAAAGTCGCTCAGTATGTCCCCCCCATGTCTCAATTTTCGACTTGCACAGTGTAATTAAACATTGATTTTTTGCTCGTCGTCGGCTGAGCACAACCAAAATTTAGCATAGCGTAAAATTTACATAGTACAATTGGACTACAAAAATTTTTAACAATCAATCTTAAGACCTGCTCATAAATAATGCCAAACATTAGGCTAAACGCAACAAAGTAGTCTCTGTTGTGTTGCCGTTGTAATTTTGAGCAAATTTCTCAACTTTTTTTATGCATTAAAATATCGTTAATAATTCCCTTGACAAGTCGATCTGTAGCACCCCGGTTTGAAAGACAACTTAGATTTTTTGCTTGCGACCTGCAATAAATCTCTCCCTTAAAATTCTTCTATTTACACTTAATACGAGGGAGGGAGGCATGTTGCAAAATTGAAATAACGAAATAAAATCGAAAGAAATGAAGCACCATACATTGAATGCTGCCTTCTACTTGCTGCTTACTTTTCTTTGCGCTTGGAGAAATTTTACGACCCTTTGGCAAAGGCCCTTTGGACAACTACATTCATGAGAACGCATCCGAAATGTTGTGATCATGGACGAGAAATGGGCTTCCAATTTTGATACATCGAAGTACTGACAATCGACTAGTCGCTTGGTTTGGGTTGCGTGTGATGGGCTTTTCTCAACTTTTGACACAATCTCACACACATCCCTTGGTCAGATTTATTTAATCCCACTTGGCGTTATATCACCAGTGTACGGATTACACACATGGGTATTACTGCTACTTCCAATCCCTATTTTTCAAAAAATACGTTTAAATCCACTTAACGTCTTTTGTCAAACAAAATCGTGACAGCTCTATGACAAAAATTTGGACAAATAAAATTGTAGTATGGCTATCGCCCAAATGTTTAGATAAGTTTACCAGTGAAGATAAACTATTAGTCCGAATTTTTCATATATGTATGTATTTCACCACTCTTATGTGCATACTTGTAGGTCGAACGTGTGCTTTTGTGCTTTTGATGACCAAAATGCTGCGTTTGCTGATTTCACCCCCACGTGCACGCATACAACGCGTTGCAACAGTTCCATGTGCGCAGACAATCAGCACACTTTCCGATTATTGGTGTTTAGTGTGCACCCATCTATGGTATGCACTTGTTGTATTTGTAATTTTGATTTTCAATTCGTCTGAACGCCCACACACGAGCGTTGCTTTGATGTTGTTATAAAAAGTTATTGGAATTGCACTATGCTCTATGTGCGCATTATGTACGATCGGTTCCGCTATGTATCACATGCAGTGGCGCACGCAAGAAGATTTGAAGGTTCAACCTCCCCCTCCCCCCGCCCTCCCCTCAAATGTCTGTGTGTTACAATACAAACATTTTGGGTGGCAAATATATTTTCAAATGTTATTGGGCTCAAAAGTTAAGTACGGAATCCCCCAAAAATAAAATCCTATATGCGCCACTGAACGTACCTACATGTATACATATGCTATAGTAGTTACTGGCTGCTAGTCACGGTTGCTGAGCCTTACCGTGTTCCTTCTTTGTTGTGAGTGTGTGTGTATGTGTGCACATTTGCCTGGAGTTGTGAGGAAGCTTTCTTTCCTGTTGGATTTTTCACGTTTCTTTTCCTTGTCCTACATATGTTTGTATGTAACGGGTCTCATATCGTTCTCGTCTTCTACGCATCATACTTAAATGTCTACTAGTAAACTCTCGCGTTAATTCCTTGGTTTTCGCTTTTTGACGCTTAATGCTGCTGTCGTGCCCTGAGCCGCTCTAAACCCATCGCACTGCAGCTTACCGCGTGCTCAACTGCACCGATGTGGATGACATTTCGACACGTTGACACTGGCGGCGTTCTACAATAACCGCCGCCGCTGGCAGCGACTAATCGGCCGCGGGTCATACGTTCATTGCATAGTAGACGGAGCCCTGTGTAGTCTGCATGCCAGCTGCTGCCTGGCTGGTGGGATTGAGCGGTACCTGCTGAGGCTGTTGTTGTTGCATCTGTTGTTGTTGTTGCACGGCCGCTGCTGATGCTGCTGATTGCTGCCCGCCACCTGTGGGCGAGACCATGTTGCAGTCAGTATGCGAAACGGCCGCAGCACCCTCCGGGACGCCGCGCTCGCTGAAACCGGGTATGTTACCATCCTGGGCGAACTGATAGCGCTGTGCCATGATGCGTTGGTGTGGGTGCGGCGCGGCCTGTGTGTGTGTTGCGTACTGGGTGGCGTGACCACGACCGGCCACCACATGCAGCTGCATGCCGGGCAGCGCGTAACCGATGGGAACTCTTATGGTTTGCTGGGTGACCTGTCCAAGTATAAGGTAACTTATCTAATCGCACTAGTAGATGCGGCCAGCTAGGAGAGGCTAGGAGCAAAATTCCTCACCTGTTGGTATTCCAGAATGTTCTGGCGCTGTATGTGCGCCATTTTGGGATCGATGTTTGTGGCGGCGAACTGGGAATATGTCTCGGCGTTGTACGGAATCAGCACCATAGTCTGATGGTAATTGCGTAGCGGCGGGGGTGACTCTGGCCGCCGGGTTGGACTCCTGGCGTAATGGCCGTAGTGTTGCTGCTCAATGGCCGTGACGCTCTGGCAGTTCTGCGCCGCATACATCAGCGATGCCTCGTCTTGGCCGTGCTGGATCATGGTTTGACGGAACATGGCACCGGCCGGAAGAGTCTGATAGTACGTTTGCGGCAGCCCACTCTCGATGGCGGGAAGCTGCTGCTGGTCGGCTCCTTCAGCGTAGAAACTCCAACTGCGCTGTTCAGTCTGCTGCTGGGCGATCGCATTTGGTGGCATCTGTAGCGCCTGCTGATTGCTCATTTGTTGTTGTTGTTGTTGTTGTTGCTGTGCGGCAACCATGGGATGCGGTACGTTCTGTGGTGATGGATTTTGTGAGATTTGTTTTGTCATCGAACTGGTGGATGACTGCTTGGGTAGCGTGTAGCTCTTGATGGCCTGGTTCAATGGCTGCAATAAGAGTGGTAGATAAGAGTGGTGCTTGAAGTCGAATAGCACTGGAGCTGTGTGCATACCTGCCCGGCTGCCACGCTGGGCATTTGCTGATTCAGCTGCTCCTGCATTTGCTGCAGAATCTCGTTTGTCGAACTGAACTTTGGCTTGATGCCGCGCACCGACGGACGTTTGTTAAAACCGTAGTCATTCTGCTCGTCATCGTCCGAACTGGCGTTGGCGTTGGAGTTTTCGTTGGTATAGCGCTTCTTAATTTTTTCCGTCCGATTTGCCTCCTGCTGTGCGAAGGCGGCCAGCTCATCCTGCTGCTCCTGGCCTGGAGTGCCAGCGATGACGTCCGGAGCGACTTTGCGTATCTCATCGCCGCTCTGGGCAACGCCGCTCTGCTCTCCCATGTTGCTCATATTGAATTCGGCGAATTGCGCATTGCTCGCCGCATGGCTACTATGATGCGCTGCGGCCAGCGTATAGTACGAGGATAGGTCGTCCTTGTTACCAGCCACGCAGGCAGTGAGCGGTGCCAGAGTGGAGAGAAATTGGCGTTTCGGCTCAGCCTGGCGGGGCGGTGTGCGATGAATCTGCGTGTGCACAACTGGCACCTGAATTCCCATTCCTAAATCGGGTGCGGCTGGGCAGCGACATTCCTTTATAAGGGGGAAAAATAGAATTAGTAATTACTTAGTTAACTAAACTTCCCCTTCTAAGATGTCGCAGTGTTAAAACCTGTGTTGAGAGTAATAAATTTAGCAACATATTACATTATGATGGCCAGCATACCTGAGGTATTATTACTATGGGATTCTCCTCCATTTCCAATATTTTGTCTTGCTTTTTGTCGCGGTTAAATATATCCGAAATCTTTTTGTAGGCCGACGATCCACTGGACGAACTCGAAACCGACGAGCTGGGCGAGAAGCTTTTGTCACCATTGCCATTCGCAAATTTCTGCGGATTCTCTTCACCCATTGGGCTGCCACGGTGCGCCAGCTCAACGCCAGTCTCGCTCGACTTTGAATTGTTTTCATCGTCGGCATTCTCCTGAACGTTGTCCTCGTTCACCTCGTCTATGTCGCAGGTCAGCTGCTTGATGCGCTCCTCCAGCGAAATGTCCGACTTGACGGCCTTTTTCCTATTAATTATAGAGAACAAATTAGTTTCAATGCTGCAGTTATAGCATGAATTAAATAACTCACTTGATCAGCGAACGTCGCAATATGTTGCGCTCGATGCTGCGCCTAATGGTGTCCGTGTCGCCACTGCCGGGCAAGTGGGGCACCAAGCAGCCGGCGCGCTTCGATTCGTCGAAAGCGCGCAACGCCTCCGAAGTCAGCACGGGTGCCTGGTGTGCCACGCTCGGAAACAGTTGGCGCACCGCCGAATTGGGGCGCAGCGCATTATTGAAGAGCGTCGAATGCTTTTTGATCGGTATGAGTTCGTTTATTTGGTTCTCGCTATCGTCGGCGTCGCCGGAAGTCGGACCCTCGCCGTCACGCTCGCCGCCGCTCGCATCTTCGGTGACAAAGCGCACCGAGCGTTTCGTGGTGCCGCCCTCATCCTCGGATGTGGTGTTATTCTGATCGTCGGACTGTGACAAACAACAGCGACAACCACATCAATAATCGGCAATAAAAACCCGCGGTTCGGCCATTTCGGCCACTACGCACCTGGGACATGGAGTCTTGCTTCCACAGCTTGCCGCCTTTCAGTATGCCGCTGATTTGGGTGGGCGAGGTCTCCTTCGGCGGTATTGGCGGTGGTTTCTGCTCATCGTAATCGTCGGCCGCGACGCCCGTCGGCTGCTGCTGTTGCTGATGGTGTGCCGCGCCCGGCTTGGCTGGCAAGGCAGGCGGTACAGCGTCGCCTGCGCCCGCACTGCCGGCGGCAGGGGCAGCGGCAATGTCCTCCATGGCTTCGCGCACAATACGCCGCTCCGTCACTGTGGTCATAGTGGTAATAGTTTCAACAACAAATCGTTTACTCTTCGGTACACTCGACAATTTATCCTTTATATCTTTGGCTTCATTTTCGCCAACGCAGTGATCACAGTTACGAACAACAATGAGCACAACAACAATTTGCGTATTGGCGGTTCATTTTAAATGGTTTTTTGTTTTAATTTGAGTTTGGGTCGAAGTGATGGCGTTTGCGTTTGTTGCGGATGCGGAAGCGGCCGCGAACGCACGAGATAACGCAGAAGATTGCCCCCACGAATGACAGTTGGCAGCAATGAAAATTACACACACAAAATTATTTGTACTAAATGCCTAGCGTACGCATGCAGTTCTGGCAGATTCTTTCTCTTACATTTACATACGTACACTCTACTTATACGGACGTGTGTATGCGTGAATGTGTGCTTGTGTTGCATGTTGCATGGAGTGGGATGCGGTGGCGTGGCGCGTATTTACAAATGCTGGTCGACTTCGCCCTGCACCCCAAAGATGCACAATCAAATGATGAATGGCCACCACAGGTGGGAGTCTTTGCAAAGTTTTTACAAAAAGCTAAATCAATTGCTGCATTGCATCAATGAATATTTCGTAAAGCGTTGGGATTAATTAATACATGCCCATACATAAAATATAAATGTACATATGTATGTCGAAGGGGAGGTATGTACCGACAGCCGATAGCTCGGTTTCACGAGGGTCGGTACACGGGGAGTAAGAGGTGCGATCGATTTCTCGATTCCGGAAAAATAGCTAAAAAGGACTCGTACTTATTTTCAAACATTAAACTCTCCAAACCAAGGACAGTGAATTGTGCTAGGATGCGCAGCACAGAAAACTATTTTCTACCAATTTCGAAAAACCAAGTTTCCACGAATTTTCCACAAATATCACTTTTCATCTTAATGAAGGCGAAGGGAAGAAGTTGATGCAGTTAGTTTCAATTGAATTTTCTTTCTGTAATTTCGCTCTTTACTATGTGCATATATACCGTTATTGAAAGGGGTTGTGTTGCAAATATTTTTGACGCCAATATGTTTTTTTTGAAATGGAGTTTCGTGGGCTTTAAAATAAATTTGAATTTCTAGTAACCATCAGTTCTAGTACTCGGCATTGACATAACACTGGTCACAACACATACTAGAAATTGTTTGAGCTCCGGGCCAAGTAGCCGCTATATTTATGATTTTGTAGTAGTAGGGGCTGGGCTTTTCGTTGTCGAATTGCTCGCAATGACGCAACAAATGATTTAGCAAAGCAATTGTCTGATCGTATGGAAGAGCTATGGGGATATCTGTGTGTGTATGGGAAGATCGTCCGAAAGACGCAACTTGAACTGCTGAAGCCGTGGGAGCATGTGACATGTAGCCTCGCATTAAATGTGGTTGCTGATCGATGAAGCATGTAAAGCGACACTTAGCTAACTTATGCAAGAATACTTTACACTCTACTTTGATACTGAACGAATAATACTACAAACTATTGAACGAATACAATTAATTAATTAATTAATACATTTTACCGTACCTGGCGATGGATTGTACTGCGTACTTTGTAGCACGTACTTGGGCCGCTCTTCGCCAGCGATGATCTCTTTCTGCGTGATGCGGCGCTCCGGCGAGCTGGTGTGCAATGGCACCAGTGCCACGGCGGGCACCCCAAGCGGTGCGAGCTCCTCTTGGCATTGCGGTGAAGTGCATTCTAGGATGGAATCAAAATGACGACAGTAATTCGCTAGCCTAAAGCTACGGCAAATGAAAGACTAAGGTGTGGGTGGCGGCGAAAGGTGGCGCGTATATATACAAAATGTGATTTGAGTGCCCATAGCGAAAGTCATGAGGGGTCACTGCCTATGCTGAATGACGAGGCTGGCGAAGGGCGATGGGGAATATCAACGTGATTCGTTGTAGCTGTTGCTGCTCAGCGGATTTGTGCATGAAGGAAAGCGTGGCGTGCCGTGATGTGGTGCGGCATCATGTTTATAGCGCAGCTTGGTGCTTTGGTGATGGGTATGCGTGCGAGTAAACGCGTTGCTCGACTTGCATACCCTTCCTGCTGTTGCGCTGTGCATTTGTGGGCTTGGTTAGCGCTGCGCTGAGTCGCTATGCTTCGCTTACGCGCTGACGCGACTGACGACACTCACGCGACTCACAAAAAATGTCAAATTCAATTCAAGCATGACCATGAAATGATGTCTGGCCACCGCCATCGCCATCGCCCGTATCGCAGCGCTGCGATGCGTGAATAATAAATCAATCAATTAGCGGCGACTATTTCGACGCGAACGCGAAAACGAAGCAACGAAATGTCAGGCTTCCGAATGCGATTCCTGCACAAAGTCATAGCAATTGCGACGGTTCAAACTGTCCGCGACCGCCCCCCTAAACATAACGTCGAGCCTACACTCAAATGGGAATGCCACGACAGAACTTGAATCTCCCGTGAAATATTGCCGGCGGAAAACTACGCTTGTCTGGATGAACTTTACTGCACTGAGCTAATTCTCATTTCCTAGTGTCGTTATGGTGTCGTTCATTTGTCATCTGCCAGGTAAAGTGGAGTGTGGAAAAACGCGATTTATAATTAATTGGAGCAAGCGTTGCTCACAGCACAAAAATTCAGACGACTCTGCACTCCTGGCCGCGCCCCCTCACGTAGACAAAGGGAGCTGCGTGCCTGCGCTGTGCAACATAATTCACTCGCATCATCGTAAAATTCCATCATAGCCACCGCCATAGACTAATTGCATTGTCACCACGAGGGTCTAATTTACATGGATGCGGCCCCGGCGCTCACCGAAACTATTGCCACGCTCCCTGTCGCCCACGACTCCCTTTTGATACACATGGGTCGCTTGTGGTGGAGGAGTTACCTGCGTCCTGCAACTGTTTGGCCGCACACTCGGCGCACTCGGCGCACTCCGTGCACACACCCAGCGGGTCCTCGTCGGGCGAGTGCGACTGTTGCACGGCCGTGTTGCCAGCCGCTGCATGATGCTGCTGCTGCTGGTGATGCTGGCTTAACGCTGCGCTGCCGACTGGTGGCGGTGGTGGCGGAATTTGGCTAGTACTGCGTGCGGCCAGCATTGCGGCGCGTTGCTGCTGCAGCCGCTGTATGACCTGCAGCTGCTGGATGTGCTGCGCGCCAAAGATGTGGCCGCTCAGCGCTCCCCCCAGCGTGTTCTTCAAGCCATTGTCCTTGTAGCCGTCGGGCGGGCTCAGGGCCGCCTCATCGACAAATTCAATTGGCGGCGCATACTTGGGGCTCTGCAAAGGAAGAAGAAAAAGGCAACCAGATGGCAGTTGAGTGCGTTTTTGTGTAGGTTTGCAAGTATAGTTGAATGTTTTTCATATTTAACGAGAGTGAAGAGCATCAAATGTGTGTGGCTGCAGGCCGGAAAATTAGGATTTCCTGTCGGGCAATTACAGCCACATGAATTTTTGATGTATTTTTCGCGTTTATGTCATTGTGCGCCGCAGACCGCTACAGACTCGCGTCGAAGTGCTGAGTCATTGCACGGAAACTGGTTTATTTAACAAGCGCCACAAAGATGTGGCAATTGCCGCGGTCGCTGGTAGCTGCTGCAGAATTTATGCGACACTTATATGGACACTTATGGCGCGTGATTACATGGCTGAGAATTGAAAGCAAGTTAAAGCAAATGTGTGAGATTGCTACATTATCGAACAACAACTTGTTAAAATGTGGCATTGGACAACATTGGCTTCTGGCTGGAGCTGGCAGGAACCCTTTTGACACCTTTTCGCTAATGAAACTGTGCAAAGTCCTGACGCACAACCGACCTACGCTTGCCTTCAACAAACGTTGCGACGCTGAGAGCCGCTCAAGCGATTGCTGCAGCGTTTAGTTCCCTCGTTTCAATTAAAATCTCAATCATCGATTATTGCGCTACACACCCGCACGCGCCTGTACACGGCACCATCATAAAATAAAATCGTTAAGTTCACTTTAAGTGCCACAACAGGCTACTCGATGAATGGCACAAAGGAAACGGAAGAGAAGTAGCCGCTTCTGGCGTGTTCGTAGGTATGTATAGAGAGGCCGATGATCACTCATCAAAGGTGATAGAGCAGACTTTAAAATTCATTATACGGCATCGAGGCGGTAAAATGCAGAATTGTGAAGAGTCAGCGGCAAAAGCAGGTGACACGAATTTCTTTTGCACAACGAAAATACGTACATACTAGGAATCGCAATTCCGGGATCCCAAATCCCGAAACATCAAAATAAATTACTTTTTTCTTTTGTCACCTTAATTTCGAAAAGGCAAACCTTCTTGTTTCATACAAAAAATAAATTGCATACTGACTGCGAGGTTTGGATAAGTTTCAATGCAACAATACAATGCAATGTACAAATTTGTTCAAAGTTTAAACTTAACTATTATAAGTTTTTTAAGAAATTAATTGCAATGTAACTATTACAATGCAACATACATTTTATTTGTTGATTATAATTATTATTTGCGACAATTAATGTTTACGTTGCATAACTGTTATGAGAAATAAATATTTTTTTCATTCTGGATAATTATTATTTTGGGATTTTTTTTGTTTACGTTGCACATAACTTTTATTTATGACTTTTTTTATTTACGTTACCGATAACTATTATTTTGAGAACATTTTTTTTACATTGCTTCATAACGTTTATTTATGATTTTTATTTATTTACGTTACCGATAACTATTATTTTAAAACAAATTTTTTTTACGTTGCCTCATAACTTTTATGAAAGACATTTTTTTTATTTACGTTGCCTTACCACATTTTGAGTATGAATTGATTTTGAATTGTTTAGTTGTTGGTGGAAATAAGGTTTCTGCAGTTAATTTGCGTTTGTCAATTTAAAACAAATACAAATTAATTCATATCCAAAATGTAGTAATTCAACGTTAAAAATTTTGTTTTCAAAATAATAGTTATCGGCAATGTAAATGAAACAAAATCATAAATAAAAGTTATGAAGCAACGTAAAAAAAAAAATTCTCAAAATAATAGTTATCGGTAACGTAAATTAAAAAAGTCATAAATAAAAGTTATGAAGCAATGTAAAAAACATAAATCCCAAAATAATAATTATCGACAACGAAAAATAGACTTGTTACTTATAACAGTTATTATGCAACTCAAAAATATTTATTACATGATAATAGTTATAAGTGACGTAACAAATTTCTTATTGGGAATAATTATTATAAAACAAAAATATGGATAATAATTTTTTAGGTCTCTGGTTCAAACTAGCTTTGCTTGGGTACTTTTCCAATAATAATATTCCAGTAGCTAAAATCAGGAGAGTAAGCACGCTTACGTTCTCAAAAATGAATCCAACAAAAAAAGTAAACAACCAGAAATTTGAAAAACTTACAAGTACACCAGTGTGACTTGTCACATTCACAATACACAGGGAAAAGCGTGTAAATAATTTGAGGTTTAAAGGTTTAGGGGAACTAGAATTATTGATATTACTCACACCTATGTAATTTGGCTTATTTTGAATTGGACGTATTGAATGATTTCACCTGCTAGTATT
Organism: Melieria crassipennis; assembly: GCA_963668005.1. Classification (NCBI taxonomy): domain Eukaryota; kingdom Metazoa; phylum Arthropoda; class Insecta; order Diptera; family Ulidiidae; genus Melieria; species Melieria crassipennis. Next base: position 1,184,469 of record OY764962.1, on the reverse strand, counting down.
GAACCAGAGAGATGCTTTTTACCAGCAGGTATGCCAGGTAGTTTGGCAATTAAATGCATTTTTATGTTATTAATTTTATGTTATTTGTCATTAATATTTCTTCTTAGTTTTAAAGTATGAACGCAAAATGGTATTTAAAACGAAAATACAATTTTACAATCATATAAATTTAGACGTCTAATTTAGTTCCTTAAATCAATATATTCAGTCCCGAAAGTCCCGAGATTGTAAGACTGCTTCGGGATTGCAATTCCTGGTACATATGCACAAATACAGCTTACATATTCGTACAAGTATCCATACGTATTGAAGGAAGCACTTTAAAATCATTTTTATCCGTCACATTTTAACCTATTCGAAGATCTTCAATGACAAAATCGATAATTTTAGGAAAAAAAACCGAAAATCGTAAAAATCTGCCTGCCGCGCTCAGGTCTGAAAGCGTCAGGGGTTATGAAAGGGTTAAAGAGTAGCCGAATAGTTTTGTTATCGAACACATAATATGCCGTGCGATAATCGGAATAATTTTAAACTAATTTTGCTATGCTTAGTTCTGAGTCCTCGACTGTTTCAGGGACAAAAAAGAAAATCCCCACATTTAGTGTCACTACTAACAAATATATTTACATATGTATATCAACCGCAATTACGAGATATTTTAATAATATACCAACACTGTGAAACAGTTCTAAATAATATTTTAACTAATTTGAAAGAAAGCGCGAAAAAAGGCGGGGATCCATACTTAGTACGAAACACAGTAATTTCTCTATGAAAAATCCCATTTCCCTTAAAGTTTCATCGATTTATTATTTCACCTGCGAGTTATCGCTCCTCTGTATGTTCCCTTGATTTGCAGTTACCATCCTTTGCCCTCAGAAATGGTCTTGACTGGAAACTACTGCGACGCGCACACTTGTCGCCTTTACGTCGCTGTCTACGTATGACTTGCTGGGCCTGTGCAAATCAAATTTTCAGAGCACACATCCACTAACTATTCCTCCACGTCGCCTCCGATTCGCAACGATTGCAGTGGCAAGATGAAGGAGCTGAGTCCTGCAAGGCCACAATTTACAAAGCCATATTTTATGTTCCAACCCTTTATCCCTGAACTCGGCTGCAAGTTGAAAACTCTTAAACAGCAACAAGAACAACAATAATGCAATACTCGTATCAAGAGAATTTTGCCTTGGCTCCCGCGCAGCGGGGACGGCAGAAAAGCGAAAACACCAACAGAATGAAAACACAATTTCAAAAGAAAGTTTGCAGTGATTTATGCACTTCTCGTGTGTTGCCTAAAGTTTGTGTACGTGTTGAGGCCAACACCTATTCACACTCACACAAACACATACCGACTTATTCAAAAAACATAGAGTAAACTGAAGCTCGCTTTTGTGCATTGAAGTAGCACGATTTATTCCAGTCATACAATTTTAAACAGAAACTCAAATTCGTGCCTGTGTGCAATCTGATGTGTGCCCTTCGTTGTCCGCCCGATGCCGGTAATTTTCAGAAAAGGTAAAAAATCGGAACATGGACCAATCGGGACTAACACCGATCTTCCCGGAAACAACCAATGGACTGCGATGTTGTATAGGAAGAGACAATATTTTTCTGAAATTTGGCGCTCATTTCAAATATCATTTTCTTCTTCTTCGTTTCGCACGTAAATTTTGCCGCCCCTGCCAATATGCCGCCCTAGGCAATTGCCTCGTAAGCCTCGTGCTTTGACCGCCACCGGTTAGGGAATTATTTTACTCCGTCGAAAGCAGTGTTCGTTTGTTTACTTCGACAGAGTCGAAACTCGAACTTGCGAACTTCTCTCTTGCAACATAAAGCATATATTTGCCATATGCAATGTTTTCGGTAACATTAGAGTATTATTACTAACACGTGTACACCGAAAATATGACTTTCTGTTATTGTTTCCTGATGGCAGAATTGGAGAAGGAGCAGAAAACACAGTACCATAACAACAAAAGTTGCAAAACCTTGCTGAATGTAGGCCAAGGGCGGAAGGAGCAGAACGGGATGTCCTACGCAGCTGTCGAAGCAATTAACAGATGAGTGGTGCAAAGAGGTGTAAAGAGGAAGATTTACGCGAGATTTAAGCGAGTTGTGTTCTCCGTTTCTTTCTCACCCGCAAAATAAAAGTATTTACTTACTTATTCTAATTTTCTGCCAGGATATTTCACACAGTAAAGTTGATTTCCTCTCTGCTTTTTTTCCAAGTTGCTTAGAGCAAACAACTGTTTATTTTTTATTTATAATTTAGCCTTGGTCGTTCAAACTTGCGTAATTGGCCGAAACTGTGATATTTGCCGAACTACGTAAAGTATATATTTCTCTCTAGTGTCCAGTTGCAGCCTCCTTTTTGAGACTCAAGGGACGAATATTTAAAAATATTTTAAATATTCGCCTTAAATACAAGTTTTTTGAGGTATTTAAGCGGGGTGGTACTTAAGGGGAGGGGGGTGGTACTTATTTATATTTTATTATAAAATGCATCCCACAAATGTTGCTTAACGCTTTCGGGGCGGAGATTCATTTTGAAAACCAAAATACTCTTTATATAACTGCTCCCATGCTATGAAAGTTGGGGCTAGAATATTATATTGTATACTCACAAATTTGGAAATCATTCTCATATCCGAATAAATATTCGAATAAATATTTTGCGTGTTTTGAGGGGCTTTAAAAACTTGGTGGGACGCATTATCCCAGTGGTCCTGAAAGGGTTAAGCTTCACTGTATTAAGTGCGTTACAAATTAAAGAGGACTTTTGGAATAGATGCCGCCACCTTGTATATGTGAATTAGTGTTGCAAAAGTCCATATTTTCCCCCGATTTCTAGTCAATTCTAGTCAATTGTGACATTTGGTGCATTGGAAGTGAGAGTATGTTTGTGTCATCGGTACTAAAATGAGCATCGAACCAAGCGCCAGTATTAAGTTTTGTTTTGAACTTGATAAAACTTTTAGCAAAACATTTCAATTGATGAACAAAGTTTATGATGATGAATGTTTTTCGGTCGTGATGGCATAAATGACATTAATGACGACGATCTAAAACACTCATCCGACATGTTTTACACCGTGCAAATGGCTGTATTGGGTCCGAAGGGGACTATTTTGAATAAAATGAACCGGTTTTGCCCCAAACAACTTGTTTTTATTTTTAAATTATTATTTTTATATTTGTATGTATGTTCTGACTGGAAAGACACATACAACTTTGAACAGAAAGTGGACTTTCGAAAACGCAACGGAATCAAACTCCGGGTCTTTGAAGTACGCTACGCATTTTAAACAGTTTAAAGATGAAAAGACCTTTTGCTAGTGTGACAATGTAGCACGCGAAGTAAGTAAACGTGTTAATTAACCCAACACCCCGCCGATATTATCTATGTAAGTGTGTGTATTGTGTGTTGTTATTGATAATGTTTTTCTGCTAGACGCCAGTTTCGGTTTCTGTTAGAAAACCACAACCTCAAATTTTATGCTGGCCAACTTAAACACAGTTCATGACGTCCCAAAAAGCGAAAACTCGGTGGCGCAACTGTTGGTTGCTTTGCTCAACTCCATGCAACATAATATCACAATTTCTTTCTCAAGTACTTTGGACATTGTGCTGGTTGCACATTGGTGCCCCGCATTCGCATCCGCATTCGCAATGTTTCTTTTATAGCTCAATTTCGCGTTCATTTAGGTGAATCGCAATACGCCATGAGTGTGTGTGGCAGAGTTTGTATGTAATTTCAAACTATTCTTCGAGTGATGGGCCCTCGTAAAACGTTTCGATGCGTTTTGGTTTCCCGGAGAAAGCCGACATTAAAACAAGAAAAGTCAATCCTTATACAAGGGAACCAGGTAGAATGACCACCTCTGTTTTGTATGACGAAAAAAGAGAAATTTTGTTTGTCATGTCATGTACTATACATACTAGACATACTAGGAACATGCCCTGCGCTAATGCACAAACGGTGGAAGCACCTGGGGGACTTCATTATACGAGGTGCAGATTGGGTTTCCAGAGGTTTAGGCAATATACTAATATTCCTCTTGGACTCTGGACTCACTGACGAACTGTCAGGTCCAAGAAGGGGCCACAATAGATCTTTTAGGTCCCAGTGCACTTTCCCACGCCAATAATAATAGCAGCAACCTACCTTCACAGAAAGTTTTCATTTAGAAATCAAAGGGATACAAACAATGAGGTAGATTAAGAAAATTGTTTGCATGTATTTTTATACGTGTATTCATTGAAACACTCATCTTCTTCTTCTATATATATAAAAGAGAGTGGCAGTATGTGTGTGACCGCATCACGCTCAAACGGAACGGCCGATTTTCATGGGGTTTGTTTGGTTCGATTGGTATTAAGTCAGTTCAGGTTCGTGCGAAAAAAAATTCCGGAAAATCTATTGGAAAAGTCGGAAAATCCATGCCATATTTGACCGTGAATTTTGCACATTTTCAGATAATAACTTTGGAACCATAAGTCACACATCAATTAAATTCACTACGAACTTACTATTTAGTCATGTCCTGCGACAGAGGGAATGGGGCGGGGATTGGACGAGGGGGTGTGGCACCACCCATACAAGCCAAATCTTAATAATGGAATATCTTCAAAATTGTAAGGCGCACAGCATTGAAATTTGGTATAGCGTCGACCCATAGATGAGTCATTCTACTGGTAAGATTTGATGGGCGTTGGACAAGGGGCGTGGCACATTTTTTGTGACCCAAATATTTCGCTGAACTATAAGTCGCACAGCAATGAAATTAAGTACGAACCTACCATTTATTCATATCTTTCGACAGAGGGAATGATGAGGGTATTGAACAAGGGGGCGTGACACTGCCCCTACAAGCCAAATTTTTAATAGAGAATATCTTTGAAATTGTTAGTCGTACAACACTGAAATTTAGTACCCCGTCGTCCCATAGATGAGTTATTCTACTGGTAAGATTTGGTGGGCGTTGGACAAGGGGCGTGGCACATTTTTTGTAACCCAAATATTCCGCTGAACTATAGGTCGCACAGCAATGAAATTAAGTACGAACCTACCATTTATTAAAATCTTCCGACAGAAGGGATGGTGCGGGTATTGAACAAGGGGGCGTGGCACCGCCCATACAAGCCAAATCCTAATATAGAATATCTTCAAATTTGTAAGTTGTACAACACTGAAATTTAGTACTCCGTCGTTCCATAGATGAGTCATTCTACTGGTAAGATTTTATAAACGTTGGACAAGGGGCATGGCACATTTGTTTGTGACCCAAATATTTCGCTGAACTATAAGTCGCTCAGCAATGACACTTAGTACGAACCTACCATTTTCTCCTTCGAAAGAGGGCATTGTGCGGATATTGAATAAGGGCCGTGGCCCTGCCAATATAATTTAAATCTGGTTCAAGCGCAATCCATTTCTTTACTGAAACTTAGCAGCAACATTTGCTTGCCTCGATTGCGTTAATCAGTAGCTCCCTCCATTTCCTTTAGTTAGTTTTCTTCGTCAATTTGCATCGCCATAGATTCGCCATCTCGCGTATTTCATTATAAGAAAACAAAAAATGTCGTGCGGGACGAAGTTCGCCTGGTCAGCTAATAACACTATATTTGTAATGTGATGTTGGGGAATGTACCCTGGGTGTGCCGCCAATATAGAAGTACTATGATATGACTGTGAAAAGTGTTGTCCTTGCAATTTTTGGAAAATAAAAAGATCAAGATAATAAATCCAAACATTTGTGTTTTTACAAATTCATATTAAGCAGCTTTCTGGAAATATGTTTGGAGGGAAGGGAAGCTTGGACGAAAGACATCTGCTCACCTGTGGGGTGCGGGTTTCGTCTGAGGCGCTGGAGTAGTTACACTGGCATCCTTCCTCGCAGCACAGACGCACCAGTTCGTGTTCGCCGCACGTGCATGGCTCTTCGTCCTCCTCGTCGTACGCGCAGTCCTCTCGTATTAGTATGATGTAGTCCGCCTCGAAAAATTCGTTGCGGGTCTCGTCGAATACAACGCGGTTTTTGCGCGCTGGCGGCGGACGGTTCGGCTTCTTCAGCAGACCGCGCAACTGGCCATTGACTTCACGCATTTTGCCGACAACTTTTTGTGATTCTTCTTCTGTGTTCGGGTTGTTATTCTTTGGATTGGGCGCGTACAACGTCGCACCTGATAAGCGTAGATCACGCACGCTGCTAGAAGCGCTGTTGTGAGCCGCTGGCGGCGTCTGCGGAGCGGCAACGATATCTGCGGCGCTTGTGCTAGAGACGTTATTGCGATCGGTTACGGCCTCGCTCACGAGCGCACGTTCACAGTTGTCACAATGACACGCGGAACCGCTGTCGCTGCCTGTTGAGCCTACTTCCTCCAACAGTTCGTCGTAGCACTCAAAGGCGATTGTGCGGCTGTCACACTTGCTGCCAGCCAGCAAATTGTGATTACAGTCGAAGCGCGCTGATGACACGCCGCTGCACGCCGGCACCGGAAGTGCGATGAGCTCACTCAGTTGGCGCACGTCAAATTCAGTAAAGGAGTCGCCGAGTGAGACGCCGTGCAGGGGATGGTAGTGTGTGAAGTTGGCGGAGGAGGCTTTGTGCTGCTGCCGTTCGTGTGGTATTAAAACACGCTGCGACTTCAGCGGTTTGGTGGCAACGAAAGCGCTCAAGCGGCTGGGCAGCTGCAACGGTGGCGGTAGTGGTGGCGGCGGCGGAGTAGTTGGAGTCGCGACGCGCTCGATGCCCACTGGAGTGTTCCTCGCGATTTGTTTGGCGTTGGCAATGTGCTGTAGTGCTTGCGTACAGTGCGTCAGTGTTGCAACGGCGACTATTCGAGTGTCAACAGCGGATGGTTTAATTGTTGTTGCTGCTGTTGTTTTTGTTGTTGTGCTTAGTGTCGTTGTGGTTGCGGTGGTCAATGATAAATCGCTTGACTCTTGCAATGCACAGCCAACGACGTTAACGTCACTTTGTTTACATGAAATTACCTCCCTTGCTGGTTTTGTTGTTGTTGTGAGTGCTGTTGCTGCAACTGTGGTGACTTTTAGCGCTTGACTGGTGGCAGTACAATGGGACAGGCGCAGTACGTTTTCTGTCACATATGATTGTTGCCCTGCTGTTGTGGTTGCTGCTGTCGCTGTCGGGTGTGGGGGTGGTGGAGCTACTGTTGCTGGTTCTGTTGCGAAGAGCGCACACTCACCTTTGCACTCGGCAGCTGCTGCTGCCGTTCCCTTTTCAGCGCTCTCACTGCCCTCTTCGGCCCGATACTCGTTCCAGCCGTGCACTTCCCGACTTGCTGTTGATAATTGGATTGCACTTGACGCTGCTGTGGTTGTTGCTGCAGTTAGCGTTTTATTTGTTGTTGTCGCTGTTGCTGCTGAAAATAATGGCGACCTTTCGTGAGTTCGCTTGTTCGTGTCTTCAACGGGTGTCCGCTTTACCGCGCTCCCGCACTGTATGTCCTGTTGAATTTTCTCCTTCGCTGCTGTCGCCGTCTGTCTGGCGTTCGCGTGTGTCAAGGATGTCTCTGCACCACTATAATTATTATTGGGTGACTGCTCGAATTTTAAATGGCTTCGTGGCATGCAAACGAGACCACGGAAATGTTGCTGCAGACGTTGCAGGCGCTGGCTAGCCTCGAATTCCTCGTTCGTGGCATGACTGCAATCATTTGCATTCGCGTTCGCACTCGCATTCGAATTTCGATTCCAGCTGGCATTAGTTGGATCCAGACCAGTGTTAGCGCCGGAAGCTTGAGCGAATGCGGCGGGAGCGCCGATGCTGCTTGAATCGTCGTCTAGTATCGCTTTCTGACTGGAGAGTAGCTGTTGTTGTTGTTTCTGCGTCTGTGTACGTTGATCGCCTATATGCTCATAGTCTCGTTTCTGATTTTGCTTTGCGCCAACTGCTTTGCCCCACTCATAGGCACTGCCAGCTACTTCTCCAGTCTGCACAGCCCTAACTGCAAATTGCACTGTATTTTCACCGTCACTGTCTCGACTTTCACTAAGGATTACTGTCGGCTTAGAAGAATTGTGCACTCGACGATATTCTGCTGTCGCTGCTACGTCGTTGAAGCCTCCTCGTTCCGGCAACTTGTCACATTCATTACTTGCACTTTCTGTCTCAGCTTTCCAGCGCACTTCTGCGCTTCCGCCACCCGCCTCAGCCCTCTTTTCTTCCTCCTCGTTGTGGTCGTATGCTGCTGTCTGCTTCACCGGCCCCCCAGCGTTGCCGTTGACGATGTCGATAACGTTTTCTTTGGCGCTTCCATTAATAACTCGATTGCTATTTTCACAGACTCCCCGCTTTTGGAGATCCGCTTGGACCACCTCGTCGGGGCTAGCTGTACAATTCGCACACGATTGCGTTGACACTGTCGCAATCGCTCTCGCCGCTTGCTGAGTGTTCTCGAGCCCGACTAATATTCGTATTGGCCAGCGCTTATCGCTAAGGTATATATGTTCATTCACGTAATGCACTAATTCGTTGTCAATCTGTATGAGCAAATTTTCGGGTCGGCGAGCGCTCGTCACAAGGATAAAATTTGTCAATTTGTGCAAATTGTGTATTCGTTGATTTTGCAAATTCGTTGAATGGATGTGAAAATTGTGGCCTCGCTCTCGGTTTCGAATTCGGTTTCGGCCTCTTGCCGCCGCGATTGTCCGTTGTCCTGCCACCAACGCCAGCAGCAGCCTTTCACTCTGATTTCGGTTCTCGCTGTGGCAGTTGTCTGTCCTACGTGTAGACAACAAAGAAAATTGTCCCGCCGCTCCCTCTTCAACCCCCCTTGCAGCAATAACGATTTCTTGTGTCTCTGATTCTTTTTGCACTACCTCTGCTGGTTCCGTTTTTTCCTTCTTTTCGTCTTTGTCACTGGAATTTGCAAATTTTTTCCGTTCGTCGTTCCAGCGCCCTCGCCACTGGTGCTTTTGGGGGCAATATGCGTACACGCTCAGAAAACTTTGTCCTGGCAGAGAAGGACCTTCGAATTTTTCGTCTTTTTTATTACTTTCAACTTGAAAACTCACTGTACCGACGGTACCAATTGCGCTGTCACCAACACCAATCACGGATTTTGCTACCTCGCAGCTGCAACACTCATTGTAATTATATAAAAAGCAGCTATCGCCGTAGCCGTCCGCGGTCGCGTTCACATTCGCGTTCGTGTAAGTTATCACTTCATTAAGACCCAAATTCTCAGCGCAACTTTCATTTTCACTCGGCCAGACAGCTCTAGAATTGGCTCCGCACTCATTTGGCTGATAATTTGGTGTAGTTTTGCAATTTTTCAAATTATTTGAAAATTTTTCCTCAGCTGCTGGCTGCACTGCAACGTCGACGTCCTCGTCGGCTGGTTGTGTTAGACATTTTGCAAGGTACTCGTATTTCGACGTCGCGAGCTGAAAGGACGATGCCACCCACCGTCTCGCTGCCACCTCGGCGCGCTCGTCCCTATTCGCGGTCTCGGCCTCGGCCTGACGGTATGCGCCCAACGCCGTCGTCGTCCTCTCAGTTGGCGTTGTGGGGAGCGCGACGAGCGTGGAATCCTTCGTACCAGACACCGCGCGGACAGTCGTAGTCGTCGCAAGCGTGGTCGATTGGCTGCGTGGTGAAATTTCCTTACCCGTACTAATGTTTATGCCTGCTTGGATCGATGGTGGAGCTGCCTTCAAGTTGGTTTTTGTTTTGGCGTTCGCTGCTATTCCAATAGCTTTGCGCTGGTTGCCACTCTCCCTGTTGCTGCTGCTGCCCTCACCGTTGCCACTACTGTCACCGTTGTTCTGGACATTGTCAGCGTTGTTTTTTTTGTCGTTTTCGCCAAATGTGCGTGCGCGTGCGCGTGCTCGAGCTGGTGCTACTACTACTCTCCCGCTTTCCCATTCGATTTGCTGCTGCCGCCGCTGGTGCTCAGCAAAACTGAAATGCGACTCCAGCCAGCCAAATGCTGGGGGCAATGTTGCTGCTGCTGTTGATGTCGTTGCTGCTACTGTTAATGTTGTCAATGATTTTGGTGCTTTCGGTTGCTGTTCTGGGCAGCGCTGCCTGCCCATGCCAACCACTTCCGCTCGCTCAGCGCTAGCTGCATCACATTCAGCAAATGCAGCAGTCCCAGCAATTTGGCTTGCGCTCTGCCACTCACACGTTTCCTCCACTGCGCACTCAACCATTTCAATTTGGTCGCTGTCACAACTACCAAAACCACCACCATCAGCACCAACACCGCTGTTGGCATTGTTGTCATCATTGTCAGCCACACTCTTTCCCATGTCGCCGTTTTGACCGTCGTTTTGGCGCACATTTGTTGCTGTTCGTTTTGTTGAGCCTTTCAGTTCGCTGTCTCGCACATTGCATTTGCATACTAGCTCGCAGCTCAGCGCTGCAGCCGTTTTTGTTGTTGCGGCATGTATTGTGAGCGACTCGATTGGGCCGCCTAAACTGTTGCCAAGATTTACTTTGCCGAGCGGTTGCAGATTGTTTTCCGCGGCAGTGTGACTTTCCGTTGCCATTTCGTCAGCTGCCGCCGCAATTGATTTCGCCTGCGCCGTTGCTGCTGCTGCTGTGTTCGTAGTGGAAAAGCTTAGCAAGTCCAAGATTATCATGTTTTATGTATTCGAACAAGTCTTTAATATTCGGTAATATGTCTGTTAACATTCTGGCGTCACACAGGTGACAAACCACTGCTAGGGGACAAACAAGCAATGAATTACACGTAAAAGATTAACTAATTCGTTTGACAATTTCAGATTTCAAAATTAAGGGGACTTGGCTTGAAGCAAATTAATCCTCATTGCAAAGTTATTCCTAGTAACATTTCCACACAGTCCACAGTCCGACACATGTATAATACATGTCTCAGTAATTTATGTATGGCGATGTACATAGATACATCGTTCCTTTCTTTACTCGAAAAGGGTGGAAACGATTTCGACTTATCACACAAATACCCTTATAGTATTAATACTCTTTATTTTGGAATCGATAGGAATCCGCACTCGATTTGAGTATCTTAATATGAACAGCCACATTTGTCGGTTGGCGCACCAATAACAGGTGCACACACTCGCACGTCGCAGCGCTCCTTACACGATGGACTACGCCGCTGTTCACGTTTTCCTACGTTTCTTTCAATGTTTTCTTCTCACGTATGCACTGAACGCTAAGCACTGTGGTGCTATTCAACATTCGACACGGACATTCCCGAACCGGGCGGATAGTGAGTTTTCGTCACGCTCGAGCTGCGATCGCGCTGCGCACACCCCATAAAATTCGGAGCGGACGCTAAAGCCTCGCAGTGGCTGGTGGCACTCGAAAGAAAAAGTCGCACGACGGCGCACAAGACAGACGCGTCCGTTCTCGGAGGTTTTCAGAAGTGAACTGAATTAGCGATTCGAAACTTAATGAAAACAGGCGTCCAGTAAAGAGGAATTCCATTTGTGACCGAGCCGTGCATGGTAATTTGCCACCGAAGCACACAACCATTGTTGCCGTGTGTTCGGACAGCCAAAGCGGCACCGACTTGGGTCGCACTTACTGCCGGCGAGTGCAAGTGTTCGCTACCAGTATAAACAAATAACCCAAGCAAGGTGGGCGACCTATGAATGTTGCTACCCACAAGAAATAGTTGCTTTTGCTTGGCCAGAGCTCACTACAATTCCGACGCGCGGTGTCTTGAAGCTCCCATGCTGGGAGCGTTTTCGGAAGACGCGTTGTAACGACAACGAGAACGAAGCAACCATTAGCGTTTACCGGATGGCAGCAACGACGGAAAGCGGCACTTACACGTTACACAAATCTGCTTAAAGTCCGTTTGCGCTATGTGCTAAACTTTACTAAGAATCGCTGTAAAAACGTCACTGCGACATGTTCATCAGTGAAATTATCCGCCGCGAATAAGCTCATTCGTGGTGTTATGATGCGACAACAACCATCGTGACAACAACAAAACAGAAAGAAAACATGAACACCAAGCAGACATCAGCAGCGAATTACTCGGAAACCCGAGTGTGTGTGCTCGAGCAACGCGCACTACAGCGACTGCCAGCAACTGCGCCAGCGCGCACGCGCATTGTTTGCTTTTGGTAGGACTGGAAGCCTCCAACCGCAGCTAACTACATAGCCGCAAACGTTCGCTGTTTTGAGCCGCTCCGAAAAGTATCGTAGCGCGTTTGTCTGACTGTTTGCCAACCCGACAGTCTGTCCGTCCGTGCCCATCACCTCAGCTTGGGACAATTAAATCTCAGTTAAGCGAATGTGATAAGGCGCCCTTATTCCTTATCCCACCTGGATATCGAGTTCCCGCCTGTTGTTTTAGGTATGTTTTTACAACATCAAAAATATCGAGTAAGTGCGGCTGAGTGCCTTTATATTCGTTTCTACCTCAGTGGCGCGTACCACCAGCGCACAGTGGCGTGACACCAGCAATTCACTTATCGCTCCACCGAACTAACAACACCCCACAAACACCGGGGAGCCTCTTCTGAGAATCGGCCACTATCAAGGCGATCTGCTTGTTGCGCGTGTGTGGAGCCAGGGGACATCACTGTGATCAGCATTAATACATATGTATGTATGTGCTTACATAAATATATATGTACATACGTACATATATTTTACATATACATATGTATATGTATGTGTGTACGAGCTTCCACAATGTGCCGCACCGAAATCGAACTCGGGATCTCAAATTCAAGATCGAAAGACCCAGATTGCGTGCATTATTTCTTACATCGTGGCAAGTCGGAGCCCCGGACAGATGTACGACCGTTGAAGGGCTTCCCCTCGCTTATGCCAACTCCCGCCACTGCCATATTTTTGTGCAACACTATTGAAATGATGGGAAAATTCAAGCATCGTGGGAAAATGCCATCCACGTCTGTTTAACACACAATGGCCACATTAAGATACACACCAACTCCGCGAGCAACCCGGCGACACGAACGACGGTAGCCATTAAGACGCGCGCAAGAGGAAATTGAACAATGTGGCTGCAGCGGGTGAGTGCCGCAGTCGCGGAGTGTGGATGGCCGTTAGACGTTGCGTGGTAAGAATTGGTCCGGAGAAGCACTGCTGTAGTACGCCGCCCTGTGAGTATTCCGTAATGCTGCGTTAAAATGGCATTCACAATGTTAATTCAAGAAATTATGTGAATGGGTAATGAGAAAATAAGCAGACTGCCCGATTCCATAAATATGCAATCTTATCCCTTCTGCGCAAAGGTGACCTTCACGATGGAGTAGCGAAGGCGCAGCCGCGAAACCCTCTTCTCGGTCGGACGGTTTACCCTCCTGGGACCCTCGTATGTATGTCTAAGTACTTATTTATATACATACTTACATTTAGATTTTTCTCGTTTCGTCTTTATTTCCTTACTTTTTTCATACTATTTTCTCACTATTTTCTTCTTCTAATTGTTAATGTTGGATTTAAAAATTCTTTTGTAAGAATTTTAGATTTACGTTTTATGGATTTATCATGTTAACATTTATGCAGATCGATGCACATCAAAAAGACCAATCCTTACTCTGTACAATAGAAAAAATAAATAAAATTAAAATTTAATTGTTTGTCCTGACTGACTGACTGATTCATCATCGCCCATCCCAAACTGCTAAAGCTACAAACATAAAATTTGAACTGAAGGTACATTTACAAAAATGAACATCCGCTAAGACCGGATTTTTTGAAATTCGGGGTCTTAAAGGGTAAATCATGGGTTAAAGTGTTGTATGAATGAGCGAGAAAATGAAAATACTCCAAATCAAAAATATTTCGACACGTATTTTTCGATTTTTCGAAAATCAAAATTTTACGGAGTTATCAATGGGTTAATTGCTTCAAAATTGGTGGAATCACTTGAAATCAAAAATAGTTAGACACGTGTTTTTATCTTTATTTGCAAATGAAAAACTGACGTGTCAATGACGGGTTAAAAGTTTGTATAGAGAAACTCAATGATTTAATTCAGCGATGGGTTAAGAGTTTGCATCGGAAAACATGATTTCATATGATTTAATTTCAAATATATTTCATACTTCAAATATGGTGAAAGCACTTGAAATGAGAAAAACTAGACAAGCATTTTTTCATAAAAATCTGAAGAGGTCAACAAAGGGTATTTATTGGACCCATTGACTTCAAACTTGCGTGCAAAGCCACCTGCTAGTCTGTAATGAAAATGTTATTATTTCCTTTAATCAAAAAAATTTGCTAAATACAGTTTTTTATGTTGAAATATATATAAAAATTTTCGTTGTAATGTCTACAAAACGTTACCTGTTTCTAAAAAGGTGAAACACTATTTTCTAAAAATTCTCCATAAAGGCCATAGCCGGATAAGAAAGGGTAAAGTGCCCCACGCCGATTTCAATTATTATATTTGTTTTAAGCCCTTAAGAAGTAATTACCGATTTGGAATACAAAAAAACACAAATTTATAACTTCTAAACTAGCTATCGATTGAGATGGCATTCTGAAATATTATACATATATGCATATCACTACATCCTGAACAATATAACAACCTCAACAAATATTTATCTTGTTTAAGAAAAAACAATTTATCCGATTGGAATGTTCAATCACCAATTTTTTTTTAATATTTTCTTTGCGTAGTGGTTTATTTATGCGGTTGTTTTTATTTTTCCGGTTATGTATGTCGCACAGTCGCCAAAAATGTTCCATGACTTTCTGACATCGTTTTGGACAATATGTGTAATAATGTGTAATATAAAATTTATATAAATATTATTTCCGATGTTTTTGCTTACAAGCAAGCGGTGGCGGACCACCTCAAACCGTGCATTGCAGCATCGCAGAGATTTCGGCGAAACGACGCAGTGAAAAGTGTGCTGCGTATCAACTCAATAATATTCGCAGCAGCTGCTGTCTTTGTTGTGCGAGCTATGTACCTACAAATTGCACAACGCATGACAAGGCGACAGCGGCGTTTGTGTCGGCGGCGGCGGCGGCGCTGCTGCCAACGCGTTAAACACGGGCACGAAAAACAACTCAAACTCACGTGGTGCAGTACGTGACTTGAGTGCGACGAGTGGGCGGGCAAGGGTGAGTGACACAGCGACTTGCACTGTGCAGCTCAATCGCACACAGCTACCAAAGTCACCCGTGCGCCCTCCCCATCACCCTTCCAGACAAATTGACAAATCAACAAACGCGTATTTAGCGCTGCTGACGCGCTGGTCGTGGTGCAGTGAGAGCCGTAGACGTCGTGGCCACCGTACGCCAGCCATACCACGTACGTACCAACCTCAAAGCGGTTAAGTAAATAATAACAGAAGCGCCAGCGTATGCGATGCGAGCGTTCGCCGCCTGTCCAGCGTGTGGCCGGACGAACGCACAGTGTTTCGACGAGATGCAAACGTTTTCAAAAAAAGGGTGCTTCCAGTTTCGCTACGACCCCGAGTACGTAATGTCCGCAACTAAGAACGGCCGCCAACGTCGTGAGCCGCGGCTTAAGTTCGTCCGTTCAAATTGTCTCTCAACCAGCACCAAAAAAAACCAGTATCAACTTCAGAGGGTATCTCACCCTCTTCTTCACGAGTAGTCCGTTAAGCATCTGAAAGATTCGTTAATTTGCACTTGCATACATATGTATACACTGGCGCAAGCAAGACCGCCTTCGGGGTTCAAGCCCCCCAAATATCTGTTCCATAATTGAGCATTTTAATTCAAAATTTTGATTGCAAAGTAATATATATCTGCGTCACAAAGCCATTACCAACATACTTAATACATACGATCGGGATACAGAGATATATAAACGTTAATTTACAGCTAAATAACCCCGCAAAATAGAATATACAAGTCGCTATAGATATAAATAGAATATTTTTCAGGTCGGCAATGCCGACTCGGCATACGGCTTTCTCCAATCAATTTGCTTCCCATCTGGACCACGTAGGTTTACTTTAGCCTCGTCAGTACACTTGGCACTTTGTCAGAAGCTTGGGGGCATATGAAGTTGGGCTGTGTCTGAGCTGTTCCAAAATGTACCTTTTTCTTTTATTGAATTTTGTAACAGTATACATAGATATATACTTATTTATTTACATATATTTGTTTTACATCATTTGATTTCTTCTGAATGGTAGCAACGTTAGAATCGCAAATTCAAAATGCTATATTAGAATAAAAAATCGTTGAGGTAAACACTGTGTCTTTAATCACTGTATCCGCGCTGACGGACAAACGAGAGTATTTGCTGTGACTGCGCTTTCCACAGATTCCGAATAAATGGATCGCGCAACGGTGGCGTGGCGCTGTTTTTGTCTGCGCTGCTGGCGCAGTTGAGTTGACTTTGCGGTGTCTCAGTTTTTGTATGAATTATTCGCAATAAGGTCGACAGTGGCGCGAACGGGGGCTGCTTGCACTGCACCGAGTTGAGTAGAGTTGAGCTGAGTCGAACCGTATTTGAGTTGAGTGCACTTGTTGCGCTGTCAAGCGCCGCTGAGGAATTCTATGAAGCGACTTTCAGTTTGTAGTCGCAAACTTGCCTTCGAAACGAGACGATTGAGTACACGTTGAAATACGAACCGGTCGAAAAAAGTGCAAATCGAGTGTGAAATATAGCAGCAGCAACAAGTATGATGCCACAGATATACATATGTACATACATAATTTTGAACAATTGGTATTGATGTTTTGTTTAATTTTGGTTTAAATAAATTAAATGTAAGAAAGTGCAAACACGCTCAGCACAGTCAGGGCTGCGAAAGGCAGTAAACAGTGCAACAGTTTTCCATGTGTGTGTTTTAAGACGATTTCGAACATTTCGAGGTGAATCAAAACGCCGTCAGTTGTGATACTTTCGTGGGAGAAGTCAAAATTGCTTCGAATTCTGCTGTTAATTTCCGCTCGGCTTTGGCATTTTACATAAGTGCCAGTCAGCGCGCAGCACGGCACAACAGCATTGTTTTGGAGTAGTAACTGCTGACAAGGAACGAGTCTCCGAACAGAATTAACTTACGTAAACAAGCGAACGCGCAGCTGAGAGAATGCAATGGGAAAAGCCTCATGACGCGCCGCTGACCCACACAGCCACCAACAGAAACACAAATACGAAAATCGCATTGTCGGCACCACCACTAGAACGCGCGAACAAAACAAACCTTCCCCCTCAACTCAATTTATCACTCACTAGCACTGTATCTACAACTGCAGTTGCGGCGACATTCGTGGCGTATGTTGCTGCACGTGAATTCATCGCGCTGTACAACGCTTCCGCTACTGCAGACGTATGTGAGTCCGCTGCCTTTAAAAGCCCGCTTGTCAACGTGACGTCTTGACTGACATGGACTAAAGATTTCAATGGATTGAGTCGTTGCATTTTGGCCACAAGGAAGACTATAGACAGGGCGGTTCCACAATTTCGTCCTGGGTACACACACAAAATTCCGTTCTCCCTCCAAACAATCGCCGCGCTCGATACATCATCACCGATTATCGTAAACTGCGACTCGAACAATGCCAGACGCTTCACATCGTAGGCCACGTATTAGTGACAGTAGCTACGATGGATAACATTTAGGCCCTTTTTATTTCTTAGTATGGCAGTGGTATGCCCCATCAAAACGCTCACAACATTTCGACTAGGTTTAAGTTGACACTCGTTGAAAGACTGAAGCGCATCAGAAATGCGCATGCACTTTCGGGTGCCAATTGTCGGGCGGCGCCCCTCGATTCCGACTTATTCCGTCAGCATGTCCTGCACACACAAAGTTCTTACCAGTGGCCAAACCCTTGGCGTCATTCGGCCAAGCATATGAGTTCGTTTGCGGCCTATGCACTGTCCACCCCGTACCCAACAGGGTACGCTTAAGATTCATGCAAATATAATTACATATTTCTGTGTTTGCCGCCCCGTGCCGACTAACTTGGCGCCACACGTAATTTCGTCCGCTCCGCGTTTGTCGTGCCCCCAGCACCCAACGCACTTGCGCGCACTTGAATGTGGCCAGCCAGTCGAGACGTTTCCTCCGTCCGATCTATTAATAAAGCGGTGAGCGGTGGTGGCGGCTTCGAGGAAGGAGGCGGTGCAGTTAGTGCGCGCTGACATGTGCAGAGCAGCTACGAAGTGGCAGCAAAACGTGATTGTGCCGAAAGGCGCACCTGATAAAACGATTCGCTCTCGTTGCAGGAGCTCAGTTCAAGGAATACCTCGGCCGGGACAGCAACACTGCGCAAGAAGGAAATAATTGTGTTAGCAAGAGAAAAAGCAAAGCGGATGTGAGTGGTAGCGCTAAATTGGAGATAATTGATCAAGTGAAACGTAAACGTGAAATCACCACTTTTGGGCTTACAAGTACCTAAGGCCGTGTTTTAAGGCGTAGTTGTTGGATAATCAAAATGGAAGGCGAGTCGACAGAGTCAACTCATAACACGAAAGTGTCAGATTCGGCATATTCAAACAGTTGCAGCAACAGTCAGTCGCAAAGAAGGTAAATATTAGTACACCTATCCCTCGATTTACACGGTAGATTGGTTCTTGGAAAATCCGTAATTCACTAATGTGAATGGCCTGTTGTGAATGGAATAAATATTTACCATATGTTTTGCAAACTTATACAAATAAAACTATCAGGATAAAAAAAAAACATTTTTTGTTGCGATTTGAAAACCGTGTTAAAGCGAAACCGTGTAAATCAAGTACCGTGTAAATCGAGGGATAGGTGTACATACATATATATGGCAATGCTAAGTGGAATTTTGATAACTAAAAAACACTGAAAATAAGTTAAAGAAAACTGAACTGAAGAGTGCCAAATTCAACCCATTCAATAAAACGTTTGCAATTCACCCGACATACGAAATTCGAGTTTAAAAACCACCCATTCACTATATTTTCGAAAAAAGTTTGTGAGAGCTTTTACTTTTCACTTTATGGTGGCGAAATAGGGAATTTATGTGCAAAAAGGCCTCAACAGAGACAGACTATCGCACATACCTGAGTGATTATTAATTTTTTATGTGTAAAAGCCAGATAAACTGCCGTCTTTTATGGCAGTTCCAAGCGTTCATTCCTATTAATTTATTGGATTTATCGACGGTTTTCCTCTCAGCCCATGCCCCTCAAAGGGCAGTGGGCCTTCATCAAAATCCTGTTCCTTTGCCGTTCGATTTTTTTACTTTTGAAGACAGCTCGATAACCTGATGCCACGCCTTCTACCAGAGACAATTGTCTCTGCTCCCTTCTCTGTGGTTGAACTGCAGTTTGCAGATATGTACATACATATATGACAGAGAACGCCACTTTTGATAGGTTGAATGCAGCACGCTGCATCGCGGACGATCGCACGCATAGTTTAGTAGCCATTTCGAAAGCTGCAAATTGTTTGAGCAGCCAAAATTGAAAACGAGGGCGCGGGTCAGTTTGGCGTCGCGCAAACGTGACCGCGTTCGTGGGGCTTTTTTCTGCTTTCGCATGCAAATCTATGCCATTTTGTTTCAAAACACGAACGCACGCGCACCCCCCGTAAGCATACAGATACACACACACGCCCTCGTGAGGCTGGTCGTGCTGCTAGCGCAGCAACGCCATAACTAACGCGTTGCGGCGTCGGGTGTGCATTGGCCTCACTCAGGTGAGAGTTGAAACGTAAACACCATTAGGCAATGAAGGCTAGTCGGAAGAAAATGGCCCATAATCATACGCACACACACACGCACACAAACATGTGTTCATACATATTTACATCGAACACAGTTGCTTTTTATAAGTGCGAACATTTATTGTTTTCTTCAATAGTTTAATACTTCCTTATTTGAAAATAATTTCGTTGCTGTACGATTCTTCATTTCATCCGCACATTGTAGCGGCAGCTCCAAATCTCGTCTCAGCGGCAGCCACTCCTCAGGTAGCAGCGGCTATGGCGGCAAACCGTCCACTCAGGCTAGCAGGTAAGGTGCCCCGACTCCGTCCCCCCCTTTTTAATACCGCAATCATTTTGTTGCTCTTGGCCCCCTCCAGCAGTGACATGCATATTAAGCGCGGCAAGGACAAGACGCGCAAGAAGAAGAAACTCAAGTGCTCCTCGCAGACGATTGCAAATGTCCTGGAAAATCAGGAGGACGCGCCAAAGGCGAACGAACCGCAGGCCGAGGACCAAATCGGTCTGAACGAGAACGTTATCGGTAAATTAATGCGTCAACGCACTATTCAATACGTAATGACCAACACGATGAATGCGAACCCCATTACAGCATCCAGCAGCCGCCAGAAGGAGAACAAGGAACCGCTGGAGAAGGAGACTGCCGAACAGGCCAAATCAGAAAAGTCGCTGCAATTTCCCACGCCATCGCCTTTATCAGGTTAGTATGTGACTCCATTGCCTCCGATGTTTAGCTCCAAAGTAACAGGACCAGACAGAGTGTAATGCCGCATGAGGCAAACGTTGCAAATGCGCCAAATGGATTTACGTTACGATGTAACATATATTAAACGTAGTGAAATTGTATCCCTATTGGCGAGCGAAAAATTATTTGCTGATGATCGAACGGTTTTGTTTTGTAGTTACAACACAGCAGGGCGGAAAGTCAGATAAAACCTGCGAGTCAGCGCCTGGCAAATTGGAAAGTGGCGGCAAAACTGAAAAACTGAAAGAGGTAAACCGTGATGTGTTGGTTTAATGACGCGGTTTTGATATTCAAGTTTTAGTTGAATTGAAACTCTCGTTGATATAAAATGTGTACTAATCTGTGCCGCCGAACTGAATGTTGCACATTTGAAAAATACATATTTTGCATTGGTCGAGGGGTCGTATTTTAATCCCATGCTGTTAGTTTCAATCTAAAATTTAATTTCTCAATCAGACGCAATACCATACGCAACCCCATAAAAGTTGATAGGGATTTGTCTTAATTTGTTCGCCAACTTGCAGGAAAGCTTCTGCTGTGTTATATCCATGCACGACGGCATCGTTTTGTACACTACGCCGAGCATTACGGATGTACTCGGCTTCCCGCGCGACATGTGGCTGGGACGTTCGTTTATAGACTTCGTGCACCCCAAAGATAGAGCGACGTTTGCCAGTCAAATCACCACCGGTATACCGATCGCCGAATCGCGCAGCAGTGTGCCGAAGGATGCACGAAGTACTTTTTGTGTGATGTTGCGTCGTTACCGTGGCTTGAAATCGGGTGGCTACGGCGTTATCGGCCGTCCGGTGAACTATGAGCCATTCCGTTTGGGACTGACCTTCCGCGAGGCGCCAGAAGAGGCGCGGCCGGACAATTATCTGGTCTCGAACGGCACCAACATGTTGTTAGTCATTTGCGCTACGCCCATTAAAAGTTCCTATATAGGTGAGCTACTGTGCAATGTTATGTGCATTTGCATATTTAACGTGGTAACCCGTATATTGCAGTGCCAGATGAGATCCTGTCGCACAAGAGTCCGAAATTTTCCGTACGTCATACTGCTACCGGCATTATATCGCACGTGGACAGCGCCGCTGTTTCGGCGTTGGGTTATTTGCCACAAGATTTAATTGGACGGTCGATATTGGATTTCTACCACCATGAAGATCTTATTGTGTTAAAGGAGATTTATGAGACGGTAATGAAAAAGGGCCAAACAGCGGGCGCTTCGTTCTGCAGTAAGCCGTATCGTTTCCTAATACAAAATGGATGTTACATTCTGCTCGAAACGGAATGGACGAGTTTCGTCAATCCGTGGTCCAGAAAGCTGGAGTTTGTCATAGGTCATCACCGTGTGTTCCAGGGTAAGCATTTGCAGTCTTGCTCGTTAGGTAGTTTTGCATTTTTGTGGTCAGCTCATTGTAATTTCGCGCATATTTTACTGGTCACCCTTTACAGGTCCAAAACACTGCAACGTCTTCGATCCCGCACCGGTTACTAAGCCCAAACTGTCAGACGAAGCCCGTAATCGCAACATACGCATTAAGGAAGAGATTCTTAAACTACTCGAGGAATCTGTCTCCCGACCATCGGACTCCGTGAAACAGGAAGTATCGCGTCGTTGTCAGGCGTTGGCCTCCTTCATGGAGACTCTAATGGATGAGGTTTCACGCACTGATCTAAAGCTGGAATTGCCGCATGAGAACGAGTTGACCGTCTCCGAGCGAGACTCTGTGATGCTGGGCGAAATCTCACCACACCACGACTACTATGATAGCAAGAGCTCCACGGAAACCCCGCCCAGTTATAACCAGCTGAATTACAACGAAAACCTGCAGCGGTTTTTTAACAGCAAGCCTGTGACCGCGCCCGTCGAGGTGGATCCGTTGAAGATTGAGCAATCCTACAACAATGCAGCTGATGCCCGCAACATCCTCAGTCCGGTGCAGTGCTTTGAGGGCAGCGGCGGCAGCGGCTCGTCGGGAAATTTTACTTCCGGCAGCAACCTGCATATGAGCAGCGTCACGAATACCAGCAATGCAGGCACGGGCACCTCGTCGGGTAGCGTGCAACTCGTTACGTTGACGGAGTCACTGCTGAATAAGCACAACGACGAGATGGAAAAGTTCATGCTGAAGAAGCACCGTGAGGCGCGAGGGCGTTGTGGCGAAAAGAGTAAGAAGGCAACCGAGAAGGTGCTGGAGTATAGTGGCCCTGGGCATGGTCTCAAGCGGGGCGGATCTCACTCGTGGGAGGGCGAAGCCAACAAGCCGAAGCACCAGCACACTAACGTAATGGATCCGCAGCGCGACTTTGCCGATCACCACAATTCGGCAGTGAGTGCCACAAACAAAGTATACGGCACACTGCAAACGTCGTTAGGCAACACGTTTGCCGGCCAGTATGCGACGGGCCTGTCATGCACTCGCAACGTCAACTTGTGGCCACCGTTCTCGGTCGGACTTACCACGCCGCACACGTCTCAAACCGTAGCACAGAGCGGCTTCACGCCGCAGCATAGCATCTTCCCTACGTTTTACTACATTCCAGCGACGCAGGCGCAAACCAAGCCGCACGCGGCCGACACGCCCAGCACCTCGACCCAAGCACTGCCGTTGCAATATATGGCAGGTGTGATGTACCCACATCCGTCGCTCTTCTACACGCACCCTGCAGCGGCTGCGATGATGTACCACCAGCAGATGTCCTTCTCAAATGTAACCAACTCCCTGTCGCTATCGGATCAGGCGAGCAGTAGTGCGGCATTTAATTCTGTAAGTTCGCCGCGTCTGTAGTTGAAAGTTTAAGCGCGACATTATCATTCTTTGTTTGCTCCCTCTATTTCTGATACGCAGTCGCAACCGGTGATGATAGCGCCAACAGCGACCAAGACCCAAGGCGCGTTCCACTCTATCACACCAGCTCAACTGCAGCGGCCCTCATCGCAGGCGACGTCTGTGAAAGCGGAGCCCGGTTCAAACATGGTATGTGAGTGGTGGAAGATCCGATAGCATAGCCGTTTATAAGTTGAGGGGACACAAGGGCGTTGCAAGACATACTCCCACCAAAAAATATAAATAATCAAAATATTTCCTCTAGTCAAACAAATATCAAAAATAACTGAAGTAATAACGGAAACAATGGACAATGCACACTGTTTTCAAGTTTTGCTTTAATCCTACCCCTCAACAGGCACCTTCCGAATCATCAAAGAAGGGCATCGCAGACTCATCCATGGCCTCGGTAATTGGTGATTACGTGTCCGACCAGCATGACCCCAACAGCTTAAAGGTATGAGCACAGCGCTATGAACTATACTATGGCTATGAACGGGCTGCTTGAGTTTGAGTTTCGTTTCGTTTTTTTTTTTAGCCAAATACCGACAGCAACGGCAATAGCGATGACATGGATGGCTCCAGCTTCTCCTCGTTTTATTCATCGTTTATAAAGACCACAGACGGCTCCGACAGTCCGCAAGAGAATGAGAAAGAATCAAAGCACCGAAAGTACAATGTAAAAAACTAGTTTTTTATCCTTAGCTCCATTAAGTATTTTACGCGCACATACATACATATGCATACAATATATACAATTGCACTTTATTGAGATAGATTACATGTACGTACGATTTCTCTTAAAGGCGCAAACAGATTCCAAGGTGATGGAGAACGCCGAAGAAGATCAAACACAACATGGCGATGGATAACTCCAGATTCAAACGGCTGGGAACTAAATGAGCAGCTTTAAAACCGACGTAGTATAGCAGCAACATCAGTGTTTAGGGCGTGTCGATACAGTGTATGCTAATCACGTTACGCTCCACCGAGTCATTGATGCTTGACTATACCAGTTATTTGCTCACATTTTCAGATTAACAAGATCTGAGTACGACTTAGTCAAACTAGTGGTTGGCTATACAACCACGAGACTACAGCATCATTCTGCAGGTTACATAAGCAGGGATCGGATACATACAAACTAAAACAGACGTAAACAGAATAAAGAACTGTTGCGAAGCAACAACATAAGAAATAAAATGCTCTTTGTACAATTGCAATGCACAATTGCGGTGTGTTTTATTTTTTGCGTTTCTGGGCTTTGCCACCGGATGCTGTACCGCCTTCTGCTTGCCGCTGAAATTGTTGCAGATCGGAGCAAAAGAGAACCGCTTGCGCCCATCCGGCCGCCGAGCCATAAACTGCTCGGAAATGTCCAGCTACTGCGTTGTAAATTGTTGGTGTTACCGATTTCACATTGGCCAGGTGCGGCATGTAGTCGCTTTGTGCTATCTTGAAGATATGAGTATCAATTGGCACGGCCTCTAAGTGGCCTAATGACATGAGACATATGCAATCGGCCACTTTGAAGCCAATTCCGGGCAGTGCAGTTAGTTGAATGCGCGCCTCGACGTAAGGAAGTTTGCGCAATGAGGCAAGCCATGTTATACCACCGAACTCGGCAATCTTTTTTACTGTCTGAGCAATGTACTTGGCCCTGTAGCCGAATTTGGCGGCACGCAAATGCGATTCCAGCTGAAAGCAACGTTGTGTACGCTTTTCAAAAGTTAATTAAAAAACAAAGCCAAAGCTGTACCTCCTGCTGGTGCTCCACTAGCGCTTCTAGCGTTGGAAATGTAAATTCTGTGCGCCCATCAAAGTCACCAATCAAATGTCCGTACTTGGTGCACATCCAATCAATCATATTCGATATCCTGCAATACGAGTTTCAAACATAGTAAAATAAATGGGGGTTAACTAAGTGGAGGCAGTGACCATGCACCTCTTTATGTGATTATTTTGGCTGCAAATAAACGACAGAATGTTCTCCAGTGCCGGCTGGTCAAGCACACGGACCGCCTTGGTTTCGGCAGCAATTCGCGCAAAGTGCTCGTGTGCTTCCTTCCATTGCGTCACGTGCGAGGCCAAGTCAAAGTCTGTGCGTAGGTAGCGCCGCAGTAAAATCTCTAAGTTTTTCGACGTCGTCAGTTTATCGACACCCACAGTTGCTGGGTACACTTCGTAGCTGACCGCTGTCGAACTTTGCCTCAGTATCCAAAATGCATTGCATGCCACTCCTCTCCACTCAGGAGCTTTTGTGTGTTGTTCCGACGCCACTTTTCGCCAACTGTAAATGGAAATGGCTGTCTTCACAAATATGCACTTTTGTGCTCGCCTTACCGAAAGCTCTGTCCACCGAGCAGCGTCAAATCGAGATTCACTTGATCCTCCTTTATGGGAATGGTGCCCTCAAAACGCTGACTCATCTTCCTCAACAGCATTAACGTCGTATTTGCACCAATTTCAAATTTAAACATGAGAACACATTTCACCGCCAAAACTAAGCAATCCAAAGAGCCAAATCAGCTGACATTAATCACAATCAGCTGTGCAAGTGGCCAGTGCTGAAGAGACGAGTGTCCGTCCAATTATAAGGTCGGTGCACATCTTTATTTGGTGATTATTTTTTTCTCCTAGTTCCCTATTGTTCTAATATAAACACTGCAAAGTAATGAAGGAAAATCTTAATTTATCGAGTTCAAGTGACTCCGAGGATGATGTGCAAATGCGCCGGTTCCTGGCAGCCGCTGATACCACGCTGCTCACTAATGAAATGTTTCAGCGGTGCTCGGCCACAGACAAGAAACCGACTGAGCCAAGCCAGCCCACAATTTCCCAATCCCAAACCGACCAACTACAAGTTCCTGCCATTCCTGCAAAAGGTATCAAAATCAACTTTCAAACTTTTACGAAAATCTGAAAGCAGTGCAAAATTTATAGATACACCAAAATCACAACGTTACTTGGTAGAGGAAGAAAGCAACGTGGGAGCTGATCTCAACTTGCCGGTGGCAGTACAGCGTCACATTTTCAAGAAGTTGGGGGTGCTAATTGCGCAACAAGTCGAATTTTGTGTGCTTCCCGTTGCGGAAGTGTTTCCGCTAAAGCAGAAAAGACCAAAGAGCAAACTAAAGTTGCTAAGAGAGGCCGATTGCTATGTGAAGCCCTACGAGGAATTCGAGTACGAGACCAAAGGGCCGGAACAGAAGCCACACCTTAAACGACGAAACGTGGACCAGGAGCCTGAACTGAGCATTGAAGAGCGCTGCCTAGCAGCCACAGTAGACGCGACAGTTGTACTCAATGGCGGCCTGTTGAAAGGTTGGGCCCCACGCGTTGAACGTCGCGAGAAGGTGTTTTATTATAAAATGAGTACAGCAGGCCTGTTACATGCCAAAGAATCGACAAATGAATTTACCCAGCTCAGGCGGAAAAACGGCTGGAACGTGGGAAAAATAAGACACCACGTTGGCTTAAATTGAATTGTAGCCAGAACAATGTTATATTTCTTAACCTTAGAACCGTGAGTTGGGCACTCAGTGCCCATATTCATTTTTTATGTTCAATTTCGGGGATTTGGGAAGTCCAATTTGTTTTTTTTTTGGTAGGCGGATAGATTGTACTTTTGCTTATATGTTGCCAAAATTACAGGTGTATACCTCTTATAATAAGAAAGTTAAGTCATTTTATAAGATGAGTACGCTATACGTGACTTGGGGCACTCAGTGCCCATAATATTTCCTCATATATCACAGGGCAACAAATTTCGACTTTTTGTCGGCTTTTCTGGGTTTGACATCAGTTCTAGGGTAATTAGGGGCCGCTGATTTCGAATCCGCAAACCGTTTTTAAAACTTAGCTTCCGTTTTCGCAAAAAATGGGCGTGTCACTTTTTCGGATTTTCCCTGACTTTTTTCACGTTTTCGATTGTAATTTCTAAACCATTAAACCGGTGTATTTGATTTTCACTTTGTGGCATTTACAGAACCCCACGGCTTCTTTTCCAATGTATTTTATTTTTATAGGTTTTACAAATCCGCGGTAATTGGACCTCAAAGTCGGAAAATATGGAATTTCAAGGCATTTTCTTTGATGTTGAAAAACATGCACCTTTTTCGTAAATCAATTATCGAGTTAGGTATCACACGAAAGTGGAAACATCAAGTAATACAACTCAGCCAAATTATTTGGTGTAGTTCCCAGTCTCTTCGAAATAATAGCAAAAATGTACCATAGTCATTTTCATCATTTTTCATACATTTTCCTTAAAAAATTAGGTGCCTCAAAATATGCAAAGTTCTTTTTCACAAAATATTATGCCGATGCTGATACGGACTTAGATATTGATAAAGATGCACACAATACTCCAACAACGGCAACATAAAATCAAAATGCATCAAAAAGACAGCGGATAATTTCACCCAGTTGAGCGGTTCAAAACCAAAACTTTATATGTTTTTTAATTTTTCAGTTAAAAAACCTTTGTTTCTAACAATAAATACTTGTTTCAATAAATTATTTGCATAAATAAGCGAAATATTGGCCTTTTTATAAAAAAAATTCATAAAAAGCTTAAATTTCCATACAAAATACATTACTGGGCACTGAGTGCCCAAGTCACGAGATTAAGTTGTATAGCGAAGTCACGGTTCTAAGGTTAAATAAAGCGACAGGAATACTATTCTTAAAACGTCCATAGCGCAGGTCATAATGTGTAGCTTATCCGGTGTGCTGCACCGACATAGGTGCCTGCCCCTCTAGCATGCTCAACATTGTGCTATTGCCACTGCTGCTCGGCCCGATGCTACCTACGGCTTGTAAAGCAGGTCCGACCACCGTACCGCCTACCATTGTTTCATTTGATTGTGGCATTTCGAGTATATTGAGGTAATCGCTCTCCTGAAACTCTTCTTTCTGCATACTCTGGCTTTCTTTCATCAGCTTGTCATACTCTTGCAGCACGCCATTGAATTCGGCAATTTCGTTGCGGTTACGCGCTACTAAATTGTGTTTGAAGTAGTTGTGGATTTGAGTCAGAGAAGTGTTAGTGAGCGCGTAGTACGCCTTCTCCAAGCTCTTGACTTCCACCTCGCGCTGCGTTTCGCTGTGTCGATTGTTCGCATGCACTTCGCTTATCTGCCGCATCAGGTTACGCACAAACTCCTCAGCTGCATCAGCGAAGAGCACCAACGCCGACTCGGCCGTGTCCGTAAAGCCAGTCACGCGCAACTGCCCGCAGACCGCTTTACGCAACGACGCTCTACACACCCCCACGCTGATTTGCGGATAGGCCTGTGGCACACCGCGTGCAAACCCCGTTTCCAGCGGCGGTATAAACCAGATGGGCTTAGTAAACTTATCGTCGCTGACAAAATCGGTAGCATTTTCCGGCGGAAAATCTACCTCGGGTATCATTTGACAGGGATTCAACAGGTAGTTGGACGTGCCCTGAAGGTGAAAATTTAGATAATACAGTCGACCGTTCTTGTTGTTATCATAATCTCACCGATTTGTTGGAGTATGTGTCGATGAGTGACTGCAACATTTCGGTCTGCTTCATCACCTCGATGGTCTGCGTCACGAGCGGGTTCTTCACTTTTACCGCCACGCTGCAGCAAGTAGTCAGAGAACGGTTAGTTAAGAAAACACTCGCAACAATTAAATGCCAGATTTACTTTTTGTCGGAAGACGAGAGTACTTTGCCTTGCATTTCCTCCAACTTAACGCGCTTTGCAGCTACAGGAATCATCCTTTCGATTTCGTTAGGCTTGTCGGGCTCGGTACATTCTCCCCATAACTTACGTGGCATCGTGCAGCTAAAAGTTTAAGATTCTTTTAATTGAAATTCACAAACCGATTGTTTACCACATTTACGACACAAAAACCGAACAAAAATAAATAAAGCAGAAGGAACAAATATCAGATGGTGATCAGCCGGGAAATTGTCATTGTGAATGGAATACAATAGAATAGTAATTGACAAACTAAAAAATGTCACAGTGAATGCAAAATTGTACACAAGCTAATAATTCCCTAACATTTTCGTCGCGTTATCTATTGGCAGCTCTGTATGAATTATATTTGCAACTGTGTCCGCTGATAATGCGCCACTTCTCAACCAACCGAAAAATAAAAACTTATTTTAAAATTTTCTTTTCGACTGCCCGTAGTTGCGTTTGATTGTCGAACGTGTCGACGCACTATTGTGAATGGTCATGGCACTAATCAGTTCTTCTTAGCTCCTGACACGTCTAGCAGGCGAATTTCGGAGCGTTTGAATAATGCAATAAAAATATAATTCCAATTAGCGTAACTTTGTAGAATAGGCAGATAATAGTGTAGTCGTTTATGAAAGTACTCAAAAAATGGATGGATCGGCACTGCACGCACCAGTGGACCTGAACAAGGTAGCAAAGTGGTCTCACAGGGCCGTAGCGTTCGAATTAAGCACATATCAATAATTGATTCAATTTTGATGCGATTTCAGTCCCTGGACGACATGACGCCGGAGGAGCGCATGCGGGCCGAGCATCAGCTGATGCACGAAAAACACAAGGGACACGAGGCGATGCATTCGGAAATGGTGTTAATACTGTTTGTAACACTGATAGTGGCGCAAGTGATTCTGGTGGAATGGAAGAAACGCCACTACAAATCCTATTCGGTGAGTGATCGATTGTGGGCGCCCGCTTGCGCCGCGTTTCTAATTGTTTGCCGGCCATTGTAGGCCATTACGCTGCTTGCCATGTGGATTATCCCGATGATGATATCGATCTTCTACGGCTTCGTACGCTTCATAATCATATGGGTAATATTCTCCTGCCTTACGGCGTTCGTCATTCGCAAAGCGATCAGCAAGCCCATACAGCGAACAACGCCGCGGTAATGGAAATCGCCAAGAACCGTTAGATTAGTAGATATAAAAATTTTCCTTGCAGACTGGTGTATAAGTGGTTTTTGCTGATTTACCAGATCAGTTACTGTCTTGGAATCGGCGGATATTTGGTGATGATGGCCACATTTCTGGGCTTGAATTTCGTATTTGGGCAGGCGCCCAACGTTTGGATGGACGTTGGGCTGATGTGTGTATTTTACGGCTTGTACGTGGGCGTGCTGGGGCGCGATATTTCAGAGATATGTTCGGAGAAAATGGCAGCGCTAATAGGGGTTTGTACCCTCAACAATATCCTTAAAATGTAATAAGTTATACTGTATTTCTTCGTTTACAGTATTACACGCCACAGGGTATTCCCACCCGCCATCTGGAGGACAACGTGTGCGCAATTTGCGGGAACCTCCTGCTCGTGAGCGAAAAAGAAGAAGGCCTCTTCGAGAACACGTACAAGCTTTCGTGCAATCATGTGTTCCACGAGTTTTGCATCCGTGGCTGGTGCATTGTGGGCAAGAAGCAAACTTGTCCGTACTGCAAGGAAAAAGTTGATCTCAAAAAAATGTTCTGTAATCCGTACGTACTAGAATTCAACTTTTAGCACTCATGTTAAGCCAATGTGTTTGTTTACCTGCAGCTGGGAGCGCCCTCATGTATTGTACGGACGATTGTTGGATTGGATTCGATGGCTGGTTGCTTGGCAACCGCTCATCTTTTTCATAGTGCAAGGCATCAACTGGGCCCTGGGCTTAGAATAGCAGCTGGAATAAACGCCGAAGTCTAGTCAGTGTAATTAAACCTATTCAACGAAATACATCGCATGTGTGTGTGTTTGACTTTTATTATGCACCAACAATGTATATGCAAATTTCTTGCCACTTCGTGTCCACAACTCGATTTTAGCACAATGGAAAGCCGGAGGAAAGATAACTAAACCGAGAAACTGTAATAAATTACATGTTAGTGACTAACCGAAACGGGGGCTAAGTTAGTACCTTTTTGCCTCGAAGTACGACAGTTAAACATGCATCAATTGTTTACGTAGCATACGAGTGCAGAGAATTCCATTGCACTCCAGCATACTCCCAATCGCATTCGTTTGCAAACAAAAATTGATGTAGTAAATATTGACATATTAGGTAAAAAATATTTAAGTATTTAATTTTATTGTTTCGCTTTTCGTTGTACTTCTTACAGTATTGTCCTTTGGGCCAAACAAAAACTCGGCACTTTCGCCTGCTCTCGATTTCACTAGCTTTTAGCTACTAGATTCCGCCCCTGCATGCGTGTGTTTGATCACACCTTGTAGCGAGGTCTCAGCGTGAGGGAGGTCCTTGTACATAATTATAAAAATATTTGAGGCTGCATATCGCGGGTATGAGTACGTACAATGTATGTTATGTGTAAATGTAAATATATGACGCAAAGCATGTAGTTAAACGTTAAGCTTCCAATACGAGTAAAAGTAAACAACTTGGGACGCAAAGTGGAAAATATTACAGTAATAAGCACTATCCGATCACTTAAGAAACGCAACGATGCTCGCGATTACGCCCGCAACGCCTACAAAATATTTTGCATGAATATACTAAGGTTCTATGTTCAATTTTAGTAGCCAGAAGCACCGATCGTGGTTCGTATCTGCTCAAATGACAGCCAGAAAGTTAGCGACCAGGGCGCCATGCGAATCCAGCAGGGCAGAAAACCCTTGTAGAGTGCGGCGAATCCCTCCTTGCTGATTGTCTGCTGCAAGCAATCGACGGAACCCCTGTACAGCAGCCCTCTGTAAAAGAATAATTAATTTGTATGTAAATGGTGTGTAATATCAAAGCAAGTATAGCTTCACTATAATTCAGTCATAGTGAATTATATTGTGGCCCCAGTGACTTGGTTTGGTATGTCATTATTGAAACGCAACTTCTAAAGGCGATAAAACCATTTATCATGTGTATGTTGCGAAGACAACCAACACTCATTTCACGGATTAATGTAGCGTGGTGTTAGTGCCATCGGCATCGATTTCACAAATCATGTTTCGAATCATTTTCAGTTCGAATCATTTTCAATAGTCAATTGATAAACGAAAACATGCACTATGTATGTATATATTTGAAGGTTTGAGGCATTTAATCGCGCGAAAAATCTGCTGATAAGCACCTGATAATATGTGTTTATGCCCAGCGATGTGTTTACTGCTATTATTGCAACAACGGCTACGCAGCGATAATAACCTACATGCTTACCTGCCCTTGTTGTCAGTTGGCTGGTTCATAATCCTCGTCTTGACCACATCGGCCGGCGTCCCCATGATTGCAGCCACAAATCCTGCACATACCGAGGCCAACACATGGACCGTGTGACAATCTGGCATGTGTAGCTTGGTCATTATTAGGCGCTTGATTGTGTCATACGTCGTAAGGTCACCTATATCAAAGAAGAATGAGAACAACGTCAAAGCGTGCTGCAGTCGGTGCCCGCTTGTGGCGTACCCAGATTGACGAGAGCAGCTCGCTGCACATTCGGTATGCTGCCCTTCCAAAGACCCGGCACACCACCGCAGCGCACAATCTGCTTAAAGGCGTGCGCTGCGCTATGCACACGCGGAGCTTCCCCCATTAGTCGCCGCTTGCCTTCCATTTGGATTTGCACTTTGACTAGGTCAGCAGGAGAGGCCAGCCACTGCGCCACCGCGCCTGCTGTCACCCCACAGAGCGCCGACTTCCAAACGGGTAGCACGGCAGTGCCGTTTTCGTCGTTGCCCAGTTTTTTGCGCATCAGGTCGTAGCTGCATATACGCACTCCGCTGCAAAAAGACACGGGATGAAAGCATTACTAGGGGGCAAGAAGTCGCACGGAATACGCACCTATATACCAGGTGTCTGTACAGCGCTGGCGTCACGCCCTGCCATAGCTTGAAAGTGCCCTCCTCTCTTACGATTCCGAAGGCAGTGGCCACCATGCCGCGGTATTGCATCTGCGGTTAGTTAGGACGTAGTAACATATACGTATATTTCGGGTAAATTCAATAGCATTAAAGAAAAAACCCTAAGTGTGATTATTTTGAATACGTGTTGCATGACCAAATCAGAAAATCATATGATTGTGATGAGATTTTTTTTTTAAATTCAAGTAAAAACAATTCCCCATAATAAAATCGAAAACGGTCGTCTAGACAGAAAGGTGTGGATTTGTAAAATGCTACAACGAAAAAAGTAAAATGAACCAAATCAAGGCGAATTCGCCTTGGAACCAAATAAATCTCAAATTTATATTATTAACTAACCGTTGGACTAATTGGCTCATTGATAAACCGATGGACGGTAAAAATGTTCATCAGATAAAGACAAAACCTAAACAATAAAAAACGCATGTCACTGCTTTCACCTTCGGTCTGTCTGTGGTTTGGGCGAGTGCAGCGACCGCGGCCCCTTCACCCTGTATCTGCAGGCGCGTCTTGGTCAGATCCAATGGATATGTGACTAGTTCGGCAATGGAGGCGGCCACCACGGACACCACGTATGTGCAGGCGAATGAGTCAGCGTAGTCGTACTTAACGGGACGCATCTGATTGCGGGTGGGTGGCGACCCGGTGTCGGGCGGCGGTGGTACCGGCGTCGGCTCTTGCTTATGGCTCTGTTGCATTTTGTAACTGAGCGCAACTTACTAGCCGACGCCGCTGGGTTTCCTCTCGTGGCGGGTTTTGATATAATCTGTGAACAAGCGAAAAGAGTTTGTACATAAGTTAAAAGCCGCATATAAAGGATGAATAGGCTGGAAGAAACTTTGGTAATTTTCTATCTAATCGTATGCAAGAGCTTTCCATGCATCGTGAATTTAAATTACTGTTTATTGAGCATAAACATGGACAATGTCGATTAACGACATAGCGGTCCTTGGGATGTTCGAGAGAAAGGTACTTCGCAAAATCTTCGATTCTGTTCGTATCGGCGACGACTATTTAATTCTAACCAACAACGAGCTTTATGAGCTGTTTAAAGAAATGGACGTAGCGCAGAGAATTAACATCCAGCGGCTACGCTGACTTGGCCATATCTCCCGTATGGACCAGCAAATAGATGTTCGACGCGGTGTTGGAGGTCGACGGCGGAGAGGGAGGCCGTGTCTCCGGTGAAAGGACCATGTTAAAGACGCCCTATCATCTCTTGGTGTGACCAACTGGAGAAAACGTGCGTAAAGCAAAGGCACCTGGAGAGAACTTTTAGGACAGGCAGTAAACCAGCAACGGTTTGTTATGGCCAGATAAGTAATTGATTTTTAAAACGATTCTTTTTAGGTTCAGTGCAAAAATTCAATTGATGGATGAAGTGCATTTACATTAATGGATTTAATCAAATGAATGTTGAGCGAGAATTCGACGGGTAAAATTCAACTACTTTGACTATATCGCAGCAACAACTCAAATCGACTAGAAATCACTTTGTTGACCGCAGTTACTCGTTTTGGTGCTCTTCACTTCCTCCGACTATCCACACTTTAGTTTCAAATTGATTTAGCTCGACACAAAAACAAAATGAACCAAGAGGAAACCAACTAGTGTCGTAGTTGTTTCGGAATTGCGTCCTCCTCGCCAGAGGTAAGTAGCCAAAGCAAGGCGCCGACCGTCCAGAGGCTGATTAGGTAAAAGTAGCGTTCTTTTTGCAACTGCAATGTATCAGCACGATCACATGCTGCGCTCCGGTTGCTGATCAAACAAAAAATAAAACACTTTCACTCGAGTTATCTACACATGCCCACAAGCGGATTTACATAATGACTGCCACTACTGCCGTCGCTGTTACGCCACTCAATGCACAACTGTTCTGACCGTGTGAGCTCGAGCTTTCTGTGTCCAGCGAAATGTCATCAAACGTCTTATCAATTCGAGGCTCAACAAATGTTTATTCACTACAAATGCCCACAGCACACTTTCACGCTCGACAACAAACCAATCGGACGATATGGGGGAATTAAATGGAGAACCAATGTCAACGTCAGCTGTTCAAGTTGAACAGTTCAACACCTTCGACTGCCACAGTGCTGCCAAAACGCCGTAAAATTTTGTCAAAATTTCTTGTATCCCTTGCATATCCATAGTGAAATATTGTTATTATTTCACTATGTTGCATATCGAATCAGGCGAACAAAAGAATCAATAGTATCAGAGAACGAACGGATACGGGCCGCTAACTTGTTCACCGATTTACTTCTAATTGAGGTAGGAAACGCATGCCCGTAATAATAAAACCCAAACAACTTTATTTTTTACGTTAAAAATTGCAAATCATCTCAATATATCAATTTATCGACTTTGAGATAATTTCAGAAATAAGATGAAATTCACTGCATTTGGCTTCTTACGAACAAGACAAATCACAAAAGAACTAGCAAACAGGCAAATTTGCCATCTGCTGCCGCAGCGGTGCAACTCTATTTCGATTTCACAACCAGCCCGTTGCTTGTTGGTTACTTTTTTATTCACAAAATTTCAACTCTGAGCCAACGAGCGGAACAAAGCGAACGGTATTTTGTGTTGAATTGCCAAATTTGTCGTTTTAATTATTTTTCTTTTTGCATCAAATGTTGCAAAACTCGCTGTGTAGCTCCTATTATTGCTAATCTAAATATTGGATCGGGTTGCACAATAATCTGCAACTGTTGCTAAAGGAAGGAACGCTGACTTTCGTTGGAGTGACAAAGGCGGAATACTCGAAAGCCTACCAACAACAATTTGCAGAGACCAGCACAACAGTTGTGTGAAATATTGTTGTTTTGCACTGCGACTGTGAAGAAGAAAGTAAAGCATCATAATGGGAGTTCCAAAATTTTTTCGCTACATCAGTGAACGGTATCCGTGCCTTAGCGAGCTGGCACGTGAGCAGAGTGTGAGTGCTGTGTTGATTGGGGGTGGGTGGGGAGGCTTTTTTTGACCAGGTGGTAAATGTGTGGATGGTTGTTTGCATTCGCAGATTCCGGACTTCGATAATCTGTACCTGGACATGAATGGCATCATTCACAACTGTTCACACCCGGATGACGCCAACATCCACTTTAACATCACCGAGGAAAACATGTTCAAGGATATCTTCAACTACATAGACAAGCTGTTCTTTCTGATCAAGCCGCAGAAGCTTTTCTTTATGGCGGTGGATGGAGTAGCGCCGCGAGCAAAAATGAATCAGCAGCGCAGTCGAAGGTAAGCGGGTGGCAATTGTCGCTTAGGGAAAGTACTTATTATGTTTAATTGTTGTCGGAAATTAAAGGTTCCGGTCGGCCAAAGAAGCTGAGCTGTTGGCGCATCACGCGAAAAATCGCGGAGAAGTTCTGGAACACGAACGATTCGACAGCAACTGCATCACGCCGGGTACAGAGTTTATGGAGCGCCTACACGAGGCCCTGCGCTACTTTATCAAAAGTAAAATTAGCGCCGATCCGTTGTGGCAGAAGTGCCGAGTGATTTTGAGTGGTCACGATGTGAGTAGCAAGCACGCACCGCATTTCGTTCTATCAATGCACAATCTGCTTATTTACGCAGGCACCCGGCGAGGGCGAACACAAAATCATGGACTACATACGCTATCTGAAATCGCAGCAGGACTATAACCCGGACACGCGGCACTGCTTGTACGGATTGGACGCCGATTTAATAATACTTGGGCTGTGCACGCATGAGCTGCACTTTGTGGTGCTGCGCGAGGAGGTGAAGTTCGGCCGCAAAACAAAGCACACCTCAGTGGAGGAAACGCGCTTCTTCTTGTTGCATTTGGGCTTGTTGCGCGAGTATTTGGAAATGGAGTTCCATGCGTTGCGACAGGGCGATTCGTTTGATATTGCGCAGCTAATTGACGACTGGGTGCTGATGGGCTTTCTGGTGGGCAACGACTTTATACCGCACCTGCCATGTCTCCATATATCGACAAACGCGCTACCGCTACTGTACAAGACATACATCAAAGTGTATCCCACACTGGGTGGTGAGTGGGAGTGAGACGTGGTGGGTCGGAGATTCAAATGACCCACTTTATAATTGCAGGCAATATTAACGAGCATGGAAAGTTGAACTTGGCACGTTTAGAGAAGTACTTTGCCGCACTATCGGAGGTAGAGTTTGAAATATTCCAGGAAAACTATGCTGATCTGAAGTATTTCGAGGCGAAGCAGTCAAAGGTTTGCAATAGACGGAAAGGGTTGTAAAATTTGAATACTTGAATTTTCGGTTATTGTAGAATGGCATTGACGAGGCGTTTGATTTTGACATTAGTGAGATTACAAACGAGAACACAGACAACGATTTGGCCGATTTAATTGAAAGCAGCCGACAGGTGTGTTTATTTTCGAAAGTGGAATTTTTTATCTTTAGCACCCCTGCCTGTAGTTTTTACAAGATGACGACGACGACTTGTCTGACGAGGCACATCACATTGCCGATGAATTTGAGACGTACAAGCGAAATTATTATATGAACAAACTAAACCAGAACGACATGTCCAGGTAACATTCAGGAAGATGACGGTGTATGCCTCATAATTATATGAATATGTTTTGAATTTGAATTTAGAGAGCTGAAACGGGAACAGGCTGTCGGCTACATCACTGCATTGCAGTGGATCCTCGACTACTATTATCGTGGCGTCCAGTCGTGGGACTGGTACTATCCGCATCATTATGCGCCCTTTATAAGTGATCTGAAGGACTTTAAAGATTATGAAATTAGGTTTAATCTTGGCAAACCCTTTCTGCCATTCCAACAGGTGAGATTATGATTGAAAGCAGTGGCAACGATGTATTTCCGGCCCTCTTTTTAGTTACTTGCTGTACTGCCTGCTGCCAGCAAAGAACTCCTACCGGCCGCATACCGTAACCTGATGACGAGCGCTACTAGCGAGCTAATCGAATTTTACCCGGAGGATTTCCAAACGGATCTAAACGGCAAAAAACATGAATGGGAGGCTGTCGTACTAATTCCCTTCATAAATGAGGTATTTGTAGTGTGCGAATATTGCTCTTGGTATTATATACTTGAATGCATTTACAGAAGTTATTGTTACATGCTATGGCGGCCTGCGAGGGTCAGCTTACCGCGACTGAGGTGCAGCGCAACCGACACGGCCCAATGTTTCAGTATGATCACTCCACCGAATCGCAGGGCAGT
This sequence comes from Melieria crassipennis, assembly GCA_963668005.1. NCBI lineage: Eukaryota > Metazoa > Arthropoda > Insecta > Diptera > Ulidiidae > Melieria > Melieria crassipennis. Next base: position 1,146,204 of record OY764962.1, on the reverse strand, counting down.
GTCCCAGGCATTTACTCTATGAAAGCTCTGCACCACGTATTTTGCTCGGAAAGGGCCATCTGGTCCAATGAGATTGCGGTGTCCGCTGACAAGACTGTATGCGTAGAGTTACCCAATGCTGGGCGTAACGTGTTCTTCCCCGGCTTCCCTACCATGAAGCACTTGAAGTACGAAGTAAGTGTTTCATATGCAGTCTAAATCGGGCTGCGAGTGACTTCGAAAATGTGTTTCTAGTTTCAGCTACGCAATGCAAGAGTGCGCGTTTTTGATCATCCTAGTCGTAATGAGAACCTGATTTTGCTGCCACAAAGCCGTGCAGGACTAGATGACGTCTTCACCGTGGCTGAAAAGTATTTGAATCAGACGGTGTTCATTGGATGGCCGCATTTGATTAAAGCCAAAGTGGTGGGCGTCTCCAATAAGGACAAATATATCGACACTGATGGCATCAAGGACATGGAACCGAGGCTGTTCCAGTTGAACGTAAAGGCAGCACAAGAACAGTTGAGTAGAGCGCTTGCTAAAAGGCCGATTAATGCTAATTCGTATTTCTTGTCCTCTGCTACTGCTTAGTCTCAACACACGTATGGGTATCGTTTTCGAAGACTTAAGCGTCATGGTGCACGTACGCACACATACCGGCTCCAGCTACGTGTGCGGCAGTCAGGGCAAAGTTAACATCGCCGATGCGTGGAGTCATGCAACTACCGCATATCCCGCGCAGGTTAATTGCCGCGATGTTTGTTCCAAATTTAATTTAAATATTTGATTTTTTTCACTCTAGGGTGTTGTTGCCGAGATTGCCGTGCATAAGGATCCGCTGCTGCAGGCCAAAAAAATTGAGCATTTATTCCCTGTAAACAGCACAATATTCTTTGTCGGCAATCCATATTTCGGCAGCGAAGGCACCGTACTCAATCCGCTGCTTGTGTACGAGTGTGGCCGTTTGAAGGGTAATATGATAAAGTTGCCCTTAATGTAACCGATTGCACGATACACCGTTGTTTGCAGTGAACATCACAGTGTTGCCAGAGCCGGACTTCACGGATGCCAGGCACCTGCAGACTAGCCTGGAAATGGACTACGTGAGCTCTTATCATGCGGCCTCGATTGTGGGCATTCACCTGAAATGCTTCAGCCGCGCCACCGGTACCGTGTTGGTGATAGCTGGGGCCAGACGAACCGAAATACCGGACAATTTGTCGAAGGCAAACATAGGCTTGCAGCTTAAGTACTTTAAACAGGTATGACAAAATACCTGGCCGCGTATTTGTGAGTAGATTTACTTCAGACTTTTATTGTTTCGCAGTCGGAAGAACGCGCTGGTTATGCACGCCGCATCAATAATCAGTGGTACTACTCATCAAAGGCTATTGCTCTTATTCAGGCGTACTACGAAAAATTTCCAATGGTTTTTGAGTATTTGAGTCGTTCGTCTGAGCGCAACGAGTTCTGTTTCGAGGTAGATCTGTTTCCGGACAATGTGGGCAAAAACAGGGTGGAGGAAATAGTCGCCTGGCTTAAGGGCCAGGATCACATGAAAGCAGATCGGATAGCCTGCGGCTCGAAGACTATGGAAAAGGAGGCTGTAGAAAAGGTGTTGGACTCAATTGAACAATTAAAGGTTTGGCGCCAAATACTGAACAAAATTCAATTCAATTTGATTTGATGTTCGATCTGCAGATTTTACCAGTTAAAACTGTGAAGCTGCAAGTAAAGCCTCATTTGCTGCTCAAGCCTGACGTCACTTTGCCCGACATGTACAAGCCCAAACGCCCGGTGAAGCTCTTCGATCGGGTGGTGGTGGTGAAGACTACTTATATGGTGGGTTGTTCGACATTTATTCGATCGTGGGTTGGCCTAGCATTTTGCTTGTGTTGCAGGTTCCACTGGGCTCCAAGGGCACCGTGGTCGGCATTTACCCCGTGAGTGACCCGAATCCGGTGCGACTGGAGTGCGTCAAGGTTGTGGACAACTTCTTCGAGGTGCTATTTGACAAGCACCTGCCCAGCGGCAACGACATACATGGCATCGCACACGAGCGCGTCTACAAAATTCCGGAATCGTCGGTGCTCTTGATTTTTACTCAAGGTGATCAGACTGACAATATTTTGCGTTTTGAGTTTTTCGTTGATTTTTGAATTTTATGTATTTTGCTTATACTGCCACCAACACAGAACACAAGCCGGTTGACTTGGTGCAAGATGCAAAATTGAGTCAATTTGTCAACGAAGGTGCCACAAACAGTGCAGTGGCGCAGGCCAATACCAGCAGCAGCGAACCCAATCATAGTAAAAAAAATAACACTTCGAACGTCAAAGAGCCGACAAGTATGTTTGAGCCTAGTACCAGCGGCAATGGACGAAAACTGTCTCAGCAAACGCAGCAGCAGCAACAAGGGAACGACCTGTACTCGGCGGCACAAGTCGCACAGAACATGCGACGCAGTGCTGGCACCGATGATTTTTGGATGCCAGCGGCGGATACCAAAGTAAAACATTCGGCTGCGTCGATTTTTGTGGCCAATGGTCAAACAAACAACAAACACAACAACAACGTTACCAACGTGTTTCAGCAATCGGGTGTTGGCCAAACCGTGACGTTGTTGCAAAAGCCCGTGCAAAATGTAGAGCTCAAGGATAACGAAGCCCACGAATGTCAAGCAGAGACGCAGGTTCTAAAGAATTTGCTGGGCATAACACAGAACGCAGTTAGCGACACGAATCGTTCGCCTAGCAAATCAGCACAGTTTAAGGTAATAGTTTTCTGGCAAAATATGCTTACTTGGGTATTACTTCTGACACAACTGGAACATGTTCGACTTGCTGCCTAAAATCTGTGCAATATTATTTTCAGCAACTACCTCAACCACCACCGTGTTGGCGCAGTGACGCTCAGAACGCGCAACAGACACAAGTAAATCGCACTAATTATCCACCTCTTCAACTGGCCATGCAGCGACCCAGAGCACCAGCAGCGCCCATTGCCGTAATCGGTGGCAACGTGGTGCCCCTGTCCATGGCGCACCCCACTGCCGCACACATGCAACCCTACATACAATCGCCCGCATTCTTCCCGGTAGGCTGCAAAATGCAGTAATCACTTGTGGTTCGTGTCAGCATTTTACGCGATTTATATTGCAGCGCCCTACAGCGCCACAGTGCTCGCCTAGCGACAAATTTTTCAGCCCAGACAGCCTGAACCAAAAGGGCGCCTTCATACCGCTTCAGGCCATACGAAATAACCAAAACTCAGAGCCCAGCAGCGGGGTCGCCAATGCCAACGCGACAGTCATGGACCAGATGTTGCAAAAGGTGAACTCTTGTTTGTGCTGTTCTCCGACGTATAGATTTGATTTTTGTTTTTCTAAATTGCTTTGTAGTTTAGTGACACAGCGATCTGTGCCCAGGAAACGGATCAGACGAATACTAATACGACCACGGCGAATGCAACCACCTATCCAAAAGTAAACAATTGTTACGATATATAAGTATTTGAGAACTATGCATAAATTGCTTGTGTTTGCAGCCCATGTCGGAGCGCAGGAAAGTGCCACGTGTGCCTAAGATCGGCGCCAAATTCGACAACGCTCACTGATAGCCACGCAAGATCGGCAACTACCCACTCCCATATAAGGAAACGAAAAATTGAGTTAAAGTAAGCCCAACCATTCTAATACGTCGTATCAGAAGCTTTGCAACTATTGCAAAATTCATTCATGTGTAAATTAATTTTAATTAGTTTAACATTTAAGTGTTAAAAAGCGATGATCATTATTTACCATATGAATTACATAAAAAAGAGCAACTTACAGCAAGACGTAGGCGCCCTGTTTCATTTTAGTTTATTTGGGTACCTTACAACAGTATTTTTTGTGCTTTAAAATTTCGATTTTCGACAGATGAAGCTCTTGCTGACAGCCATCACAGTAGTAAATTGGGCTTTTGGGAACGCGCGGCGGTCTGTGCTGCGCGTCTTGTTTTTCTTCTTGCTGGACACTCTTTCCCTTGGCGCAAGCTTTAATAGAAGTGCAGGAAATTAGCCTAATTCTAAAATGTGCCACTTTACTCACATCTCTTATGTAAGAGCTTCGCCACGGTGTTTAATTTCATTTCTAGATCGCAATGCGTGCATACCCAGGTATATTGCAGCAGCTCGGCATCCATGGCCAGCGTCCACTGCACTTCTTGCAGACTACAAACGCAATTTAAGAATGGGTTGCAATTAGTACCAACTAACAACTCACCAGCCGTACACCACGTTTTCGGCGACATTGAGACCGCCCTTCTCCTCATTTGTGCTAAATGCGAAGTCGTCAGCAAACGGATTCAGCTTGAATATTCTCTCAGTCGGTAAGCCGCATTGCGTGTACAGAATTTTCACATCTGCCGGCAATAGCCTCTTGATTGTGTAGCTCACATTGACGCTTATAAAGTCGATAAGTGATTCCCATAGCTGCTCTTCTTCAAGCGAGCTCTCCGTCCGTTTGGCACGTTTGCTTTCTACGCTGCTGGCTAGGTCTATGAACATTCATTGCGGCCCCCTGATTACTTAGATATGGAAAACATGGATTGAGCTCTATTGGGCTCTTCATACCAGTCAATTTCTGGTTGAGAGATTTGTTCCACCGCCTGCGCAACTTAATGGCGCGACAGAGCAGCTCGCAACCCGTTTCGGGCGTGGGGAAGTCCAGGCAAAGCCACGAATCGCAAACCACGCGCGTCACCGATGCATTCGTGTCAATGGAGTAGGAGAACAAAAGCAGCGCCTGCGCAGCCGGCATGCGAATACAGTTCATCAAATATGGCTTAGCCGTCTCCAGCAAATTCCTATAAAATTTTACATTTTAGAAAAAATAAGGCAATGCGGAACATTTTCAGCATATAACTGATAGCACAACACTTGGTGCTTGGAGCTCAGCAGTTGTTTCGGCGTGTAGTAGTTAGGTTTCTCTAGAATGTCGCTGTCGTTTAGTTTTAGCACATCAAAGTACTTGGCAAAGTACGCATTCGGGTGTATGGAGATGAACGGCTTCAGAAACGTGTGAAAGAACTGCTGACTACCGCCCTTGCAGTAGTTAAAGTCGTCGGCAATGGCGATTTGAGGATAAAAGCCGCTCACTATGATCAGCTTCAGCAAAAGTACGTCGCGAAGCTTGTCTGCTCGCGAGGACTGCAGAAGCACCTGTGCGAAATAAATTGAAATCTGCTTATCCGTTTGCATGCAATAATGACTTTAACCGCTAGCCCACCTCCAGCTTGGCGGCGTCGTTGTGCAGCCGAAAGTCCACGTCCCTGATATCCTCGTCGTCCTCGTTGCCAAACTCTTCCTCCTCGCCGTACCTGGTGTGCTTCAGGATTTTTCGCTTACGTGGCTCTTGGTATTTCTGTTTGCGCTTAATGGCTTTGAGCATACGTACTTCGCCATGTCGTCGCGCCCGCTCTGCACTAGTCAAACTGTTGGCGTCCCCTCTGGCACTGGCCATGTTGCAGCTCTCCAAAATATTGTGGAATTGGTTGCGCAGCTTTGTGATCTCATAAAACCTGCCGGCAAGAGGTCAATCATTTTCTTGATTGATGCTTCTATACAAATGAAGCAAATTACCGTTGTTCCTCGATGCCCAATTTGTGGCACCACTTTCGTGTATTCTCTTTGTTCCACTTTAGTAGCAACCACTCGTGGTAGGCCCGCAGTAGCATGAAGACATCGCCTTGATCGGACTGCAGTGTCTCGCGCTCTTGCTGCAATCACACGAATCGTAAAAAGTCCAAATCGTTTCCCCGCTTTAAATTATGCTAACCGAACACTAACCTCGCATTTGTGATCTGTGTAAGCCCGATTAGTAAATGGATTTTGCACACTCAACGTCGCAGCCAGCGTCAAAATCTTTTCAATATCCGGAAATACGCAGCCCATGAGCAGCATTTTGCCAATAGATATCTCTACTGGCAGGTTGGATAGCGACCTGCCCAGTGGTGTGATTTTCTCGTCGACTGTCAGAGCATTCTAACCACAAAAAGAAACATAGGTGTGAAAAGAAAGCGTTTGCTGTGTGTGATGGACGCATTCACTCACGTGCTGCTTCAATCCCAATATAGTTTGCTCGATACTCTCTTCTGCGGGCGACTCAATGAAGGGGAAGACACGTACATCGGGCAGGCCCATGGCGATCATTTGCAACAGAATGGTGTCCAAGGGCACGCGAAATATTTCTGGTGTGGGATAGGCCTCAAAGGCGGCGTACTGTTTCTCAGAAAACAGACGAAAGCAGGTCTGCATTGGGAAAATACATGAATGCTACAGGGCTGTACTGCAGGTAAAATAGATACTTATGTATAACATATATGTTGCCTTTGATGATTTATTTAAGGTTAGTCAAATTTTACTTGAATCGAAACCTTTTCGTTTTGAACTAAACCTTATGACGAATTGTATTTACCCCCGGCCCTGTGCGCCCAGCTCGACCTTTTCGCTGCTCAGCCGATGATTTTGAAACCCAAAACTCCTTTAGGCGCTGCCCTTTGCAGGATGCGTCATAGCTCATCTCTTTTACTTTGCCCGAATCGATGACGAACCGGACGCCATCTACTGTAAGCGAGGTCTCTGCAATATTGGTGGACACGATGCACTTGCGCATGCCATCGGGAGCGTAGTCGAAAACCTACAATGAAGGGGAAATACGAATGACATTCTAATGATCAAACTTCTTAAATTTGTGTAGGCCGATTGGCGAAATATTTTCTCGCACTCATGTCATAGTTTACCTTATCCTGTTCGGCCAACGCGAGACCACTGTGCAGCGGCAAAATGATCCAGTGTGGATTCTGTTCAGCATACTCTTTGATAGCATCACAAACGGTAGTGATCTCATTGACGCCACTAACAAATATCAAAACGTCACCACGTTCGCTGCCTAATAGAGTTTGCAAAACAATATTAAAAGTATTGATGTGTACACCCTGCTCTGCGGTAAAGGTTTTTCCAATGCTCCCTTTTCTCCTATTTCTTACAAACTTCACGATATATATATATCACTCATTGTTAAAAAAAAAACAGACACGCACATGTATTAAAATCTACTACTCACTCGAATATTTTTGGTCAATCAAGCTCAACACTTGTATAAAGGGCGCCGGATCCAATCGTCCCGTGTTGCTGGCTCGTGATTTTCCACCACTGCCTGCGAGTTCCAACGACGGCGGCGGCATAAATGTCGTCTTGATGGGATACAAACGCCCTGGAACCTCGAGCAGTTTCGCGCCTTCCTTCCTCAAATAGTTGTGAAAGAGCTCGACGTTGATGGTGGCGGACATGAGGATTAATTTCAAATTTGGTTTGGCATGCAGCAAGCATTTCGTTACGCCCAGCAAAAAGTCGCCAAAGAGATTTCGCTCGTGTATTTCGTCGAGTATTAGGACGTCGTACTGCTCTAGGTTCTCTTCCACTGCCAACTGGAGTAAAATTTTGTTATTTGTATTAATATGCATGCATATGAAAATACCTGACGTAACAGTAGACCCTCGGTAATGAAGAGTATGTTGGTATTGGCGCTTTTGTTCTTTTCGAAACGTATCTGAAAGCCCACTTTGCTACCATAATCCTCCAGCATTTCGTGAGCTACACGTTTTGACAGTGACACGCAGGCTAACCGACGTGGTTGCGTACAAGCTGTGGACAATGACAAAGGTAACAAACAGCACTAATTCATCTCCGAGTAGATGTTACGACATACCAATGCTCCTGTAGCCAAATTCATACAGATATTGCGGCACTTGCGTCGACTTACCGCATCCCGTGTCGCCGGCAATGATCAGCACCCGCGATTGCTGCAGTTCCTCTCGCATCTTCTCCTTAAATCGCGCGATGGGCAAATTCCTTTGGGATTTGCGTAATTTCTTTATTTTGGCAAATTTCTCTTTTTGCTTAAAGTCCAAATATGTGAGCACTATCTCTAGGAATTGCTGCGCCATCATCGTTGTTAGCACTGGATCACTGCCAGTACAAAAGCGTCTTTCCGCATCAGCGCCGGCGTGCTGCAGTGAAATGTATTTGCGTTTGTGAAATGGCGCTAGTCGCTCTAATTCACGAGCGGCCAATGGGCGGCATAACAGAGGCTGACCAGTGCTGCGCAGCATGCTTTCATACTTGTTCACAAACTTCCAGAAATCCCCCTTGTCCTCCACAATTGGAATCTGTTGGTATAATACAGCATTTATCGGATGACAAATGTCCCTCCCGATATAGGACGACTAGCCTAGTCGAATGGGAGCAAGTTTTCTACTGCCGAGGGCGAAAACTGCGCGGCTGGCGGTTTTTAAAGAGCGCACTGCACTTCAAAACGCACTTACCGGACCTGAGTTTACAGTATTCCCACCAATTTAATATTTACCGTTTCTCTTCGGCAGAGCAGCAGATGATCAAAGCTGGACTTATGATCACAGAAGGAGAAGCTCACCAAATTGGTTTCATGTGGTGAGGGATTTTTGGGATTTCTATGCGATTTCGACATTAATACTATGCACAATCATGGAACACGAATGATAAAATATTTCAAACTCTACTCCGATATGCAATTACCATTCATCAAAAGACACAGGGGACTAAGTACTATTGTGAGCTAGAACGGTAATAGAAACAGCTGTTTTTGAGAAAATACAAATTTTTTTGCCAATAGAATGGGAAAAGCTGTTGGCTCGTTTACAGTATTGTTGCCAGATTGAGGAATTTATCACCGACTAAGGAAAATGTGTCTAGGTCATATATGAGTAGCAACCTACCTTCACAATAAGTTTTCATTCAGAAATCAAAGGGAGACAAATGATGAGACAGATTATAGAAAATGGTTCGAATGTATTTTTATACGTGTATTTATCAAAAACCCCACAAACAAACAACTGTCAAACTGCTCCATGGTCGGTGGTAGAAATAGGTAGGGCAAAACGAAAACGAACGAGTATTTAAAAATTCAAAGTTTTACTTTCATTGAAGGAATTTTTTATTTTCCCTTAAAAAGAAGTACCTACAACAGGTATTAAAAAAACTTGGAAAAAAACTACATATTTTAGCTTTCCCGCACACACAACAGCAACTGACCATTTTTCCCACGCTTCAAGTTTTTTTCACCCACAAATGCATCTGTTTTTTTCACATTTGACATATCTGTCAATGTACATTCGTTTGTACGTTTTCTTGCTCATATTTCAATACAGTTGTACCAAGATTTAAGTGAATGTACCCTGAGTGTACTTATTAATTCGACATGTCCGATTTCTTCAGTCTTTCACTTGAGAAACCAACTCAGAAATAGCTGCTGTGTTGACAATCTACGACATTAGGGAAACATGTACTTTTTTAACATGACGCAATTATAACCGACCAACTGCCTGATAAATATAAATTTAACAAGTCTGATTTTTTTGCAACACTGGTCTACGATGGGCAGCACTTGGCGGCGCAATCAGCTGTTTTTGAAAAATTACAATTATTTTTGAAGGAAAAAAAGAATTGCTGATGGTTTTACTGCCAAATGGGGCGTGTTCCGACGTTGGAAATCGTTGAGGGACAAGTTCGACAGCTTGAAGCGCAAGTCCAAGCTGGAACTTGCAGCGGAGAAGAGCGAGACGTATCGCACAGGTGGCGGCCCAGCAGCGATTGGAAATGCCAGCAGTGCAAAGCAGTGAAATTGTCCAATCGGCTGTTATATGTTCTATTTGTCGCATTTTGCGACTCCGTACCTTCAAAAGCGTCTTCCAGTGCATGAATATAAAATACACGCTTATTTTCCATACCGAAAGATCTCAAATTCAAATTTCATTTCAAATTGTAATTTCATTACCAGCTGTTTTTTGTTTGTAAAGAAACGTATGCATGTACTAGGCACCACTTCCACTTAAAGTTCACTTTACAGTTTAACAGGCACTCAATCTGACCGGTAAGTTTTATCGGGAGGATAGCTTAACGAGCGGTTGAGAAAACGAAAATGCGTTTATCGGTCCGCTAAAGTGAACTTTAAAGTTAAAGGTAAGTTGAGAAAACGGCCCTAAGTCTTTTGAAACTATGCATGTACTAGGCACCACTTCCACTTAAAGTTCACTTTACAGTTTAACAGGCACTCAATCTGACCGGTAAGTTTTATCGGGAGGATAGCTTAACGAGCTGTTGAGAAAACGAAAATGCGTTTATCGGTCCGCTAAAGTGAACTTTAAAGTTAAAGGTAAGTTGAGAAAACGGCCCTAAGTCTTTTGAAACAACCATGCATTGGTCAGAACAACTTATGTGCTCATGGTTTTCAAACTACAATTTTCGACTTAAGCTACTCTTCCACATGGCCGCAGTTATATCACCAATTGACTTTCGCTGTTGTCAGTGTCTCGCTTTTGTTTTGGCTCCATCAGTTGTGAATGAATTTGTTTATCGAGAATAGCACTAAACAGGGCTGCATGGCGAATCGAACTCAATTTACTCAATTAAACTTTATAATTGCAGCTAAATTGAGATTTTTGTATGGCAAATTTAGCTCAATTTAGACGTAAATTGAGGATAAATTGAGAAAATGTCAAAACCTTGCAATTTAGTTGGCTGTCTGAATAGGTTATAAGACTGACTACCAGAGCGGCAACCCTGCACACTCGTTATCTTCTTGGCCACACCGAACGGGCGAGTAAAGAACGACCAAAGCAACACTCGCTAGAGCACTGAAAAAGTTCAATTGTGAAAAGGTGCGCAGAGAAATTGCAAGCGAAGTGGTGATAAATAATAGTAAACAAAAAACAAAGCAGTATTAACCAAATTAGTGACGCTCGATTGAGCGAGACCGGGCATAGCAGACCTACCGATAGCAAAGACGTCTTCAGCCTCGTGCGCTTGGGAGGGGAGAGCGAGCGGTGGACCATGAATATGAGTGCCCTGCAAAAAGTCGGTAAGTCTGTATGGAAAACGGAAGTTCTGAAAAGGAAAGAAAAAGAAAGGCAGCTGATTAAGTTCGTAGCGAATTTCTCACAGGACGTACCAGGTGTAGCGCAGGCCTGGAGCAGACTTCAGGCTGTTAAACAGGTAACGACAGTGTGAAGAGGATTGCTCAATAAGCAAGGCGGAATGTATTTACATATTTTTTTGAAGTGCTCCAGCTGTGAAATGAACTGGAGAAAACCCTGACCGGCGCGAGCCCTATCAGGGCGCACAGTGTCCCATAAATGCTTAGCTGACGAAATGGGATTTTTGATGGATGGTGGATTTCCGAACAGAAAAGTGCAGCTTACGCCGTTTCCCACAGCGCCTTTGTAACGACTCACCCCGCTGAAATGAATCACCTCGCAGGAAAACATGGCATACGCGTAGAATGTCTGCACGATTCTCATGTTGAACGCGTATGACTTGTTCTTAATTTTTGTGTAGTTTAATCAACAAGTTTATTTTTAACATTTTGGGAGGTGTAAAAATGTGTACACTTTGATTCTTTGCACAGTCCCCCCATACCATATCGTGTTTGCCATCTGCTGGCTGTGCTGTGGCTATAGCATCACTCGAGTGATGCCATGTATCCAGCGCCTTCCCTCGCTGTCGGCGGCATTGCTTCGACTCACCGCGTCCTCGCGCTGGCCGTTGTACAGTAATAGCGCCCACTCGATTTCGTAGATCACATTAGTGGGGAAGCAGCGCAGTCAAATGCATCGCGTCGCTGCATTTTCCGAGGTTAGCTAGTTGTGGCACTTCATTCTGCCGTCGATAAGTTGTAGTTGCCGTTGCGCTGTATTATGTGAATGTAGTACTTGATGTTGCTGCTACTTAGTGCTGTATGTTTTCGCTAATGCAAAAGTTTTCCTTGTTTTTGGAATGTAATTTTTAGTCCGCTTGAGCTGGCCTTGCTTCGATCTCATCTCGTGCTCCATTATCACTTAAATGAGTGGCGAGCATACAACAAGCAATTTAAAACAACAACCGTAACGACGGCAATGAGCCAGCAACAATTAAACCGTGCACTCTACCACATGGCGGTTGGAAAGTTGGCTAGATGCTGGCAGGCGAGCGCTGTTGGCGGGAGGTTGTGGAGCCTCCAGTGGCAGTGACGGCGCGCGGTGGGCGAATACGAAATATAAATACCAGCAATAAAAAGCTCACACTTGTGCGCATTGTTTGTATTTTACTTGTGTCAAGTTTGCGGAAAGCGAAGCGCCGTAAAACTGCGCACATAACTGACGGGTTGGAGCCGAGTGAGCGATTTGGCGAGTAGCCGAGGAAGCAAACTCTAAGGTGGCCATCGCTCCGCACAGCAGACAGTTGCGTGCTCCAAACGGTAGATTTCGCTTTCATAATGTGCCACTTGCACTTTCTGCGTGCTGCGTCCCATCGTACCCCACACCTATTATATTTGCAACAAATGTGGTTGCATAGGGAGCGCCAGAAAAAACGTTCCAGAGGTGCGAGAATCAGTGTGGTCGCCTCCTGTTTACGGTCTCATTCGAAATCCCATGAGTTTTGCGGCGATGTCGATATAGTGGGGTATTAACGAGCAAAAACATATTAAAAATGTCATTTACCAAATAATCGGAAATATGGATAAAAACAGATGGGAAATAAAAAGTTGTCTTGGGCTCATGTCGGGGCTCTGTGCTTACAGAAAAACGGCAAACTAAAGATTTACATGTGCACGTTTCAAGCTGATTAATGGCTTTCAGCGGGGCGCTGGCCACCTTAGCGACGCGTTATCTGGTGTGTTGTTACGTCTTTAGTGACGTGAGAGCCGCCCACCCTCACCCGGCCGCCAGCACTGATAGACCCAAATACACTTGCAAATATAGTTAAATTCGCTTTTTTGCGTTTGATAAGACGCGACTGAGTGCCACGGGCACGACGAGCAATGCCTATCGTAGTTCAGTTCAGTTGAGGTCGCGCTGACTGGGTAAATGCTGAACGCCACTGGAACCGCAAGCCGCAAGCTAATGCGGCCTCAGACGTACGAAAAGAAATCGCGATTGCAGTAGACGCCGGCAGCACGGCCATTGCAATACACAACCATAGCCAATTGTGGCTGAACGATTGTTCAATAACAAATGGGAAAATCGTAGAAATTGAAAATTTGTATATGTAATGCTTTTGTAATTGCGAATTACGTGCCACAGCAGTGACGGGAACAGCAAAAACAACAATCATAATAAAAACGGTGTAACGTATTATAGCAAACAAACAAACAATCAAACAAACAGACAAGCACATATGTATGTAGTACTTTATGCAACGAAGCCGACGAACTCGTCGACGGCTGAATGCGCGCTGCGATCGAATTCAATTTCGATTCAATTGAATGAATAAATATTCGGACGGGCAAATGATATCTGAAGTGGAATAGTTTCACCGCTAGTGAAACAGTCAGCAGTCAACCGCCGCCAGCGCATTGTTGTGCCATTAGACGGATAGCAGTGTACACAGCACCAGCCCCAGTTTCAAAATCCAGTAAAAACCCATCAGGGCAGCAGCGGTGTCGAACGCTGAACTCCTGACTTAGGTTCAACAGTCAACCGTCGAAACGGTAAAGACGTTCGAGTTTGCGCGATTACGCTTTTTGCAGGCCGACCTTCAAAGTGTGAAAGTTACAGTTTTTGGCACCCGGCATCGCATTTCAGCCAGTAGCCACTAACGAAGTGATCAGCGTTCAGTGAAGTGTAAGAAGTGCAACGCGGTCACTCAGGCCAGTAGCGGCGTCGATCTGATAGACCGAAAGCGAAAGTGCTACTGAAACGCGAAGACGCGTCGGATCGTGTGGAACGTCGTAATACGAATTCTGAACAGTGAGCTGCATCTACGCGTCAAGAATCGCAAGCCCCGTCTATTCAGTCGTGCGGCCAGCGCCGACGCCGGCTTGGACGATGCGGACGGCGCAGTTTTAGCCCGGGAGGGTGTTGGACTAGGTAATGTTACGTTATGTGTCAGCTTGTATTTTTTCACGTTTTGAGACGTGATAACGAGCCGTAGGTGCTCCGAGGCACCTAGATAAAGAAGAAGAAAACAAAAAGGCAGTGAATGTAATAAACAACCGAAACTCAATCGAGGTGAAGCGAAGCAAGTGGTAATGCTTCGGAGCGCGCCAGCTGTGCTAGAATTGCATCCATGTGCGCGGCAACATTTGCCCCATTCGCAGTTGACAGTGGGAAAGCGGCCGAAAATGAAGTGAGTTGTAATGTTTTTCGCATTCCAGCAAATTGCAAACAACGTTGGTTACTGTTTCACCCATCGAGTGCAAATGGCAAAAGCGAAAACAGCAACAATATCAGAAAACACGTCTACGCCCTTAGTCATCATTCGTTCGCGGCTGTAGGTGAAGCAGTCACCGCTCACGCGCTGACGTTGACAACAAAGATTTGTTTCCGCCGCATTCTGCTTTACTTTCCGCCGAGTATGGACTGGGAAATATTCTGCGGCAGTCAGTAGGCATGACATAATTACTGACATTGTTGATATTCGGCAAAGTTGACGATTGGGTTTTTTGCAGAAACGAATGCCGAGACCTGAAGACTGTAATTGGTACAGTGGTGTCGCGCTAATTGAAAAAGTTGAAATATTATAAATCGCACGTCTTAAAACGTGTTTTACATAGATTGGGCCACCAGCTGTGTGCTTTCAGATTAACCCTTTCCGACATCAAAATAAACCCGTTCTGTATGAATTGTATTGGCTGTAGACCAATATATTGGACATTGTGACTGAAAGGGTTAAAGATGAGCACTTCCCAATCGTAAAGCAACGTAACGTTAGATCTGGGAACATCGGGATTTTAATTTGTTGAAATTTCTCTGTGTTGACGATAAATTCTTTGAGGTATTGCAGAACCTGGCGTCAGAGGTCATCTAAAAATAACAACTTCCACTTAGGGAATTTATTGAGTCAGCGCTCTGGGAGTTATCGGGCTTGTGTATTAATTGCACGCTGTACTGTGATGGCCATTAATGGACGAAGTGTCATGGCAATACAAACACAAAAATAAGGGAAAAGGCGCGGGTAGCTTACTTTAACGACTGAGAAACAACTGTGGATGTGCATTCTGCGAGTCCGCAATAGACAAAACGCGACTTTTCGCAGAAAACATGTGAGTTGTGACGCTGCACGCCCTTACATCAACCACTTGCACTGCGTTTGCTCATTTGTAAGATAAAGCGATAAGATAACTTAGAACTTGGCAATGCAAATACTTGGTCCACAGTTCGCGTTTGAGAACGATTCACAACAAAGCGGCGGTGTGGTTTCATATTTCATTTGGGCAGCAAACTTTTTGAGCTGCGAAAAGCAAAACGCCCGAAAAGCAGAGTCAGAACCAGAATAGAAACAAAGAAAATTCGTCATAACTGAAAGACTCGCATTCATAGGCCGCGCTTAAGCTGAGTTGCTGGCGGTGCGCACAGACGAAATATCAAACATCTGCGCGCCTGTGAACAAAGGCGTAGTGGAGTGGTGGGCGGTTGCTTATTGCGCTGACACTTGCTCATTTCAGTGACGCTTTTCACTTCAGTACGCGGGCGAACCTGGTTGGAAGTACTTGCGTTCAGCGCGTCAGGTGGTCTGTCGGTCGATTCGCTAGTACATAGGCGCGGAGGCTGCCGATATTGTGGCCGCGATCCGCAGCTTCGGCAGAGAAAAACCCCAATAGAAAATCAATAGCCGTGTTCCGATCAGTTTACGCTGTGGGACGCTGCGTTAATTAAAGCTCATCAGCGCAGCGATTGTCGCAGTTGCAGTTGTGTAGTGGTAAAGTGCCGTCGTTCACCGCCGACCATCTTCCGTTATTTCGCGGTTGTTGAGGCGAGCGGCCTAAGTAAGTGATTACGGCGCTTTAATGCGTTTAGTTGCGACAAACTACGTGGAGGAGCCGCTACACAAGCAACTATCGTTAATGGTCCCGTAGTAGTGGCTGATGATTTATTGCCATTGCCGGAACGGTGTTAATGGCAGTGCAAGCCGATATGTGCCGCAAGAGGAACGCAAGAAATCTTTCAGCTTCAGATCCAGTTTCGTTTTCATCTCGAGTTTGAGCTTTGACTTCAGTTTCGATTTCGTTTTGGGTCGTCAATGGTGTTGTCATTTGCTCGATAGCGATGTCATTTTGGCGCTGGATTTGCATTTGGATTTGGGCCGGAGTTGGAGCGTTGTTTGCAATGTTCGCGATGTTTTGTGGTCATTTTGTCTGTTGTTGCTGCTCTTTTGTAGTAAATGAGTTTTCCTTGCCTTTTATCCCCGCTCGCTGGCCTTGAACGTCTAATTAACATTATACAACAAAAACAAGAGCGCCGAACAACGCACGCAACATGCGAAAGAAACAAATTATCAAGTTGATCGTTTCTTTATGGCATTATGACATAATGCCGCTACGAAACGCGCTCAGCAGCGTGGCAGCCAAGAGTGCGGTGCGGCTCGCTTTTCGGAATGCGAACTACTGAACACGCTCTCGGCGTGTGCGGACGCATTGTTGGCGTTGGCGCCATTTGCAGCTCATCGAATAAGTGTAGCTCCCCCACCCACCGCATTAGGACGCGCCGCTTCCTGCCACTGGCTTGACGTCGAATGCAAGTGCGCGTCGAATGTAATCGGCGCGTCGTCGTCTGGCTGTATTCTGTTGAATTTGAATGATTCAAAACATTTCGAGTGGCACACACACAGTGCAACGGTGTCGCATTTTTCGTCAGCGAAAGTTGTGCGATTTGTGCAGAGAGGCGTCTGACTCAAGTAAAGCGTAACCGCGGCGGAGAGCGTAATTGCGTCAGAAGGGCGGCTCGAAAAAAACAACTATGTAGCTCGGCATTTCGCGTCGAAAGACCGTTTTAAAAATAAAGCTATACGGCTGGGAAGGCTGAGTCCAACTTGTGCACATGTTCACCGTCACAGTGTATGTTGCGCGTTTGGTATGGTCTATTTATGTATAATACTCTCAGGCGTTCTGGCGGCTGCCTGTGCTTTTATGAGGAAGGCGTGTTTAAACGTTACTCTTCACGGCTTTTATTTATTTTCTCTTGTGCTTTCATTATTTACATTTTATACATTAATTACGACCAGCTCGCTTGCCTACCCCCGCAGCGACAGCTTAGTTGCACTCAAAAGCAATGCATCCAATGCCACTAATAACAAAAACACTAGCAGAGCCAATCTGCCACTTCAAAAGATGAGGCTTTTAAAATTCAAAATCAATGGCAAAGCTGTTAAGTTCAACGCACAATGAAAATTAAATGCCGGTGAACATACAAGGCCATAAGCGAAAAAGTGTGGCAGGGAAAAGAGAGAAAGCCGCCGAAATACTCGCGCTGACTGCTGACTGCCCACGTGCCGCCCTTTAGCTGAGATTTCCATTCTCAAAAATCGCTGCCAAGCATTCTCTTTTACCGCATTTCGGGCAATGTGTCGGCGAACGCTGCGTTGAGGTGGGACAATGAGGAGGCCACACAACCTGTACACTTGTACAACATCCAGTCGTCGATTATCTCTCAAAGATAACAATGAACGATTTAAGTACGACTGAGCTTCATTTACCTTGATCTGAAGTTGTGGACAGCGAATATGGTTTTAGTTACGGTAGATAGAGTTTTATCCCGTACGAGGGAGGATGTCGGCCATCGACCGCATTGTGGATTTTACTACCAAAACCTAAGTCAATCCTTCAGTCAGTCCTTTTGAATGGCATCAAACTAAACGCGTCGAAGAAGTGGGGAATAGAGATCTAAAAATGAATAGACGACTGGATAGATTTCAAAATGTCATATTAAAGGAATACTTATAAAAGGGTCATATTGCGTTTTCAATTGGTAAAGCATTTTTCAACCATGCATACACTGAGTTATATTTGGTTTCGTCTGGTCACTCTTCTCTATTATACTTAGTTGCTTTATTACGGTTGCACAAATAAAATCACTGGTTGGTTAAAGCCAACCATTAAGATCAGTCAGTTGTTGTTAGTAGAGCGGAAATTATGGAAAAATGTATAAATCTGTTGTATATTAAAATACGCATAATACGTCATTACCTCGTATGTGGCTTTAATCCGGATCAAACTTTCAGATTCAGTAAAGCACTTAATTAACAAAAAAGTGATGATGTAAGACCAAGTCTAAACCGAAGCGCTTATTTTTTCCAACTTCATATAGAGAAACCGAAAACGTGAATAGTTAGCGCAACCGAAAGCCGAACTCGCCGTTCGAAATCGGTATTTGATTGTAGCTCCATTCGTATACAAATTCACGTCTTCCATCTGAAGTATCAGAGTGCGCGGCGGGACCGACCGGTGTCCGACGATCGACGGCCACCAGCAATGTCCTCTGAGCGATTGTTAAATGTGTCTAACAGTGCTAAAAATAGTGCGTTCTATTTTCTATCACCAGCCGATCGCACTTTTGCGCGCTTGATTTAGGCAATGCTTCCTGCTGGCGGCGCCGCAGGAAGGCGCAGCTGCAGCTTCGACGTGCTGCTGCGTTCAGCGGCGATGTTCTGCGGATCACGCGCACCGCAGTGGCTATTCGCTAGCCGTTGATTTTGGTTGTTGACTCTTGGTTCTCTAACTGCGCTGCCGGCGGCGGTCGTTGGTGGCGTCGTTGGCAGCGTGCAAACCGATGACGTGAATTGCCGTCTTCATAGGGTTTGTGCGAGTGTGTGTGCGACGCTCTGCCACTGCCCCCCTGCAGCTTATACGACGCACATCTATGTGGAATCTGTCGTCGCGCGCTTTGAATAAATTCAATTTTGTAACTGTAGTTTTGTGTGCCTTATTGTTGCTACAATAGTTCATTGCTTTTGGAAGGGGCGGGGGCCTTTGCGCTCTAGCGCCGTCTTTTTTGTATTTCTCAATCCATTATTTAGTACGCATGCTCGCTGCCGAGCGCGCAAAGCGTATTCGCGAATATTTATGGCTTTTCGTTGTAGTTCGTTCCTTGAGCGTTGTCGCATGCCGTCGATCTATTTGCTCATTCATCTGTCTGCCAGTCTATTTGGGCGTCTGTCTGTTGTGACTGATTGCATGCGTGCCATGAGCGGACTCCGCCCGACTTGCCGCGCTCCAGCACACCAGCGTTGGTGCTGGACGTTATTTGGTCGATGATGTCGCACTATCGTCGCAATAGCGAAACGACATTTTGCGCTGCGTGCACTCCGAAAATTTCTAGCTGCAAATTTCGGGCCGCGGTGTGGTGCCGTTCGCCGCGTGCTCCATTTTCTTCACTTTCAGCCACTTCTAATGCACATCACGGTTGTTTTTCGAGTCTGCCCTGAAGCACACCGCTTGGGAGTCGAGCTTGACGAGTGTTTGGAAGAAATTGTGGTTCAACTCGTTTTACGTATGGCCCGAAGTGCAGCTGATTTGCGAAATGGCCTCATTATCGTCGTGATTTATGGAAAGGAAAGAGAAAAATCCATATGGAATTTGTGTTTTATCTGCTTAGCCGTGTTGCCTAACTGCCAGTTTTTGGTTTTGTTTTCGGTTTCTCGGTCTCCCATTTAACACCCACCTATGGTGTGCTGCTTGCGTCATTATGCCCGCTCACTGGCACTGTCAGTGTCGCCGCCACCACCACTACCCCCATATCTGGCAGCACCGCCACTCATCTTCTGGTGTCTCAGCTGCTTAACCGCCTGCCTCCCTGTATAGCAGCGGCTTGCGTAGACCGATGTCGGTTGTTGTTGGCGCATAAACAAATTACACTATGTCACCACATTTCTTAACGCAGCTCTCGCATCGTTCGGATATGCAAAATCCAGGGAATAATTTTCTGCTCGGATGTGGCTTAATGTAGCAGGGAAGTCAGATGAAGACCTTTGGTTCGGGTTCGGTTTGCGGCGGGATGCAGATCCCGAATTTCAGATTGATGGTCAGCAGCTATGGCCAGTTAGACAGTCGGCCAATTTCACTTTTCCTCCTCATGTTATTGTGAGTACTATTGATGTTTTTGCTAATTTGTTGTTGGGGCTGTTATTTGTATCGTGCCATCACCACACTTCGTACTGAAATTTCAATTCAAGTTTTTACGTTTTGCTCTGCGCTGCTCGCTCACGGCTGAGCGCAGCCGCGGTGTTCGTGTGGTGAGGTGGCTACTACCGCCAGTGAAGGCGCTGGTGATGGTTGTTGTGGTGGTGATGCCTGGTTGATTGTTCGCTTGCTTGGCTGCCGCTGCTGTTGCCGCTGTCGCCGCCACTGCCGTTGCTGGCTGGTCCGGCATTGTTGACAAAAGCGAGTTGGCTCTATGTTTTTGTTGCTCGTTTGGCGTTGCGCCGTGTGTGCTGGTTCGCTGATGCTAGTGCTGGTTTTCATAGCTCAGTGCGCTTTCCTGACTTGAAGACACCGCAAACGAAACGAGGAAACGTCTCTGGTCGAAACGAATCGCAACACCACGAGAGGGCTTCGCTAGCTCGCGCGAGCAATATTTTTCAATTATTGAATGCAAAATCGAACCGCAGCAAGTACCAAAAATGCTGTAAACGTTCCACGTACATTCGAGCAGTGCCTGTGTCGCAACAATTGTGAGCACGTAATAAAAGCTGCTGCAGAGGCCGCGTCGCATGAAGACTCGCCGGAGATGAAGCTAATTACGTGCACACGAAGCAACTTAAGAAAAACAAGAAACAAGAGCTGACTGGCGAAGACGAGCAAAACAAAAGAAGCCAAACTTCCCGATGCACGCGTTTTCGTAACAATCTTCCACCCGAATTTCGCCTTAACTACTTCCAGTCACTTGATCATAGTCACCAATATTGTTGCAGTCGTCACCATTGTCATCGATATCAGCAGCCGCAGCATTATCGCGAGGGTCTCAAGCGCGCAGTAGCAACAGCAACGTGAAACGCAAGGCGCACAAGTTGGTCGTGGCCATTTCGCCTCGTCGTTTTTCGCTTTGTCGCTGGTGCTCTCGATTGGCATTTCGCTTTTTGTTTGTTATGCAATGCCACACTTCGACGAGACGTTCCTTAGCGATTGTGCAGTGGCGGAGCGGCAAAATGCGTTTTCCTACTCGCTCGATCGCAGCATGAAGCTCCATCAACGCCGCAGGCTCAAATCACCCAAATTCTTTGCACCCTACCGTCCGCGTGTGATTGTGAAAAATGTCGTGCGCTGTAAGTTACTCAAGCAGAGAAGAGTTGTGCATTTAGTATTCGAGCTTTTGTGGTAGACAGTAAGATTGCTCCTTGATCAAGGGGCCTTACGAACTAGATTAGTTAACTTTTTCCCGTATATTTTCATATGTGAGTGATTTTGTAATGGGTTTTTTGGGCATTTTTATTATTTGATGTTATAAATATAATAAATTTCGCTGAAAAGACTGTAGTAGAACTACCGTTAATGAGTTGAAACGTTACATTTAGTTATATTTGTTTGTATTTGCAGACAGTGCCATCAGCTCTCCATCCACCCCAAATTCCTCGCTGTCCTCGCAATCGAATCTGATCGGTGGTACGCCATCGCCGAACACGCCCTCTCCCGCCACACCCACACAGCAACCGGGCACGCCATTAGGCTCTGCGGCGAATACACCATCGACACCCGGCTCTGGTTCCACGTCGGGACACAAGAACAGCTTAAAAGGCACGAAATTAGCGCGAAGAGCGCGCTCTTTTAAAGACGATCTGTTCGAAAAGATTTCCTTGATGCGCACCCCCACCAACACATTGGGAAGGTGCGTGACCCCAGTCCGCCACAGTAGAACATGAGTTTCACCTCTATCTCTGTTGAATTCTTGATGCAGGTCCCACTCGCCGAACAGTCCGCGCAGCAAAAATGCCAAACCACCGCCCACCGCCGAGGAAGTCGCAAAGTCATCACAGTCGCTGGAAACACACGTCAAGGATATCTCAAATGCACTGAAATACTTCCGCGACGTTATACTAAAGAAGAAGTTGGAGCTGCTGCCGGGCAATGGCACCGTCATACTGGAAACAATTGCCAGCATGTACGCCGGTAAGTGTAGCACGGTAACGCACTGTCTTTCAATATGCTCATTATTGTTAATTCGTTTTTGCTTTTTGCAGTCATCCAATCATACGTGCCGGCTGAGAACAGTCCGCTGCTGCTGTCGGCCACGCAACAAGTTTACCAATCACTCGGGAAGCTAATAAAACTCTGTGACGAGGTGATGCTGAGTAGCGAGACGGACGAGTGCGCCTCTCTTAGCGATCAAAATGTAGAGGAGATCTTGGATCTGCTGCGCGATTCAGTGCGGGTAAGTGCGGCTGGTGGCACACATGAATCAGTTTTTGGTGTACGGCTAAAAATAGTGCCGCGCAGACACACAATTTAATTATTGAATTGAAAGCGAAAGTAAAAGCAAAATATATTTAAGAAAGCAAGAATTGCGGAAAACTAATCAAACAAAAGATGTTAAAGAAAACATTTCACGGTCAGTCCTCTACTGTAAAATTCTTTGCTTTGCATTAATAAATCACAACTCACCGTTGTAGCAAGTTGAATTAATTAAAAATGGAAGGTACTTCCCGGAAATATTTAGACACTTACGTTGAATAATTTTTTACTGACTGATTCTTTTTACGTATTATCAGAATTTGGTTACCGTGGCACAGCAAAAGCTGAAGGAGAAGGAGGAGAATGCTTTCAAGTATGGGCCAGGCAGTGCAGAAGTCGCCGCCACGCCTTCCCTCAATCATTTAATGCGCCCGCCAGTGGAAGTTGCAGGACAACGAACATCGCTGCCGGACATAACACTGACGCCGAAGTAAGATGCGTAGTTTCATATGAAGACGACGTTGACGTCTAAATCGCATTGTTGTTGCTTGTAGGGAACGTGATATTCTAGAGAAAACCAATTCGAATCCCATCCGCGCATCACATAGCACGGAGAGCATACTGAGGGATACCAGTCCGCCGCCTAAACCACCGCTGCCCAATCGGTAAGTCACACCTTCCAACTTGCATGTGCTACATTAATCTACGGTTTCTATGATTCTATTCTATCTGCGATCTATGATTTCGTTTTTGCCAGATCAAACAATCCGCCACCGTTGCCGCCCAAGCGTCGCAGCCAGCAACATTCAAACAACATCAGCATCAACTCGGACTTGGATTGCAGCTCAGAATTTTCGCTGATGAATTACGGTGTTGATCAGTGAGTATTGGCTAGTTTGAAAAATATTCAATAATTTGTTTGAGTGCTCCGTTATGGATTTGCAGCCTATCCGTGCGTTCTCGGTCCCCAGATGAGAATTCTAGTCAATGTTCGCTCGATTCGGCTTTAAATCACTCACGCGAGGAGGAGGAATTGAAGACGCTGGAGCTGGAAAACCGTCTGGACGACAACATCCTGGAGGATGATGTGGAGAAGTTGTTCATAACGAGTAAGTTTGGTCGATAGGCACGCAGCCGCAATACAACATCAACTAACATCGCGTATCACTGCAACTGACTATAGCTCTTAACGACGGCCTAATTCACTGCTTTTAATTCTCGTACACAGAATCACTAACAAGCGGTAAGCGCGGTGGTGTGGTTAACGATAAGAGTAGCAATACTACACAAAATAGTAGCGACAAAAGCATAGCGGAAAGCGCTAACGTTGACGCTGATGGCGGCGTTGGCGTTGGCGATGTGAATGCCGTTGTCGCTGGCGGGCAGAGTGTGACTGATGCCACTGTTGAGGAAGCAGGTGGCAATAGCGCCACAGGCGCTGGAAGGAGTGGTGGTGGTGCTGGTGATGTCGAATTGGGCGGCGGCAGCAATAGCAGCGTAGCGGAGAAGCCTGAATTGCGAAAGAATGCCAGCAATCGTCATTCTAATGAATCTGGTATTTACAACAAAAACGCACAAATCCGATTGAATTTGATGTAGTGATTGCTTGTTTTATTGTTGTATTCTTGCCTATGCTTTTTTGTGCTGTTCATCTGTTTGCATTTCGGGGTTAAAGCTGCTGCTTGGTTGTTAGGTGTAGGCATATTTTTCAAGCCGTAGATTCGTTTAGGCCACTCATAACAAAGGGGCGTGATTTAATAATTTTTGGTTAACTTTCGCTCTGATAACTGAGCTCAGCCTAGAATGGTAGAATTACTTTAGGTCTTCAAATGTACATAGTCAGTAGGACATGAATAGTGAGTGGTCACAGTATGCTTCAGTGCACTGGTTTCCGTGTTGGGCTTTAATTTGCTTTAATTGCAGTACTATTACGAACTGCCTTGAGAAAACTCTACTTTCAACCAGACTACTGCCATAATCATAGTACGCTAATATTATTTAAGTGATATTTAATTTCATTTGAAACGTTCGCACTATGTATTAGAGTAAGTTCGGGTAATGTGATATACCTGTTTGTTTTACAGCGATTCCCGACACATTTTGCCTTAAAACACACTTTTTTTGGTTTCAAACTGTTCACTGATGCATTATTTATTATATCTATGATTATTAACTCTTTTAGATAAACTGTTGACGAGTTTTTTAATTAAAAATCAAAATATGCAAATATTGGCGTCTGATAAAAGTGGCGGGTAATGTGATATACCCGAAAAACGTTATTTAACAGACCTATTAGTTTCAAACTTGGTGAAAATACTGCAAATCAAAAATAATTAGAGACGTGTTTCTCATTTTTTTGGAAAATCACAATTTGACGGGGTAAACCAAGGGTTAAAAATTTTTATCGAGAAACATGATTTCATGGATTTTTTTAATCTAAAACTTAACCATAACAGATTTTTAAGGATATTCCACTCCAAATATTATAAAATAAAGTAGGTATATATACATTTCTGTATACAAATAGTATTACTGTCATAAGTTTGGGTACTGAGATGTACTATATCACATTACCCGAACTTTGGTATATCACATTACCCGAAATTGACTTTTTGCGAACAAAATATTATAAAAAACAATAACAAGTTTGTTGAGAAGAACGTACCTCGCAAACTCATAATCGAGATCACTGATTTAATTATGATTAGCCTCGAACTTTGTAATAATATTTTTTTTTTACCTTTTATGCTTTCAAACTTCGTGACCAAAAACTTGTTCAAGCCTACTCAAAGCACTTCATCACGCTCACTGTAAACTATTTACGAAACACATCCAAAGTTATGCAGCACGAGTTTTTTAGCTGTTATGATGTTTTAAAAAGGTTAATTTTGAAAAAAAGGCAACGCACTTGTGAAATAAGCCACTATATCACATTACCCGACCATATCACATTACCCGAACTTACTCTACTGTAACATTATCCGTATGGATTTTCACATAAGCGTATCGCTATGCATGTTAATAGCTATTGAATCTGCGGTTACTGTTACTATGGCGATTATATTTATTTTCGTTTTCCATTACTTGAATTAGCCCAGACTGTTTAATTTACACAGGGCTAAGATTTGAGTTGATTTGAATTGTTGTGACACCATTTTAGGTTTTGTTTCTATGTCCTCGGTGCGAACGTCGGCGCAGAGCATGTCAAAGCGTTCGTCCGACTACGGCGTGTTGTCATCGTGCAAATCGAGTAATTCGGAGTTGGCTTTTAGCGCAATAGAGTCGTCGAGTAGTGAGCTGCAAATCCAGCAACAACACACTGCAGTCGTAACATCTTGGACGGCGGAACGGCACAAGGTATCCTCAGCCATGGTGTATGCCGGCACAAGTTTGGGCGAGCGCCAACCGGGTGACGGCATGGCGAACGACGACAATCATTCGATCAGCAACGCAAGCAGCGCCAGTCCTGATTATTGCGAGCGTGAGCGCGACCGCACACTGTCGGGTCAAACACAGTCGCTGACAAAAGCCAATAGCCTTGACACGTCGTCGTCGGACGGACTGGGTTCGCACAGTGAACTTATGCCGCCAGCGCTACCACCGAAATCAAGTCGCAGCAAGGAGTCGAGACTGCAGACATTTTTCGACCACACTGACACGTTTGACGATGGCGGCAGGTAAGTGCAGCAGTACAAATAAGTCCTTATTTATGTAAGAAATCATTAGTACGTCCAACTCGTTTCCGCTATGCGTTTTCAGTGATCTCGCCGAGCTGCGCCCCCACAACCACGCGCATCACTACAACCACCAGCTGCAGCAGCACCACCACCATCATCAGCATCACGTGCCACAGTGGCACACTAAGCACCAGAGCCTGATTGAGTCGCGGCACATGACAAGCAGCATTGCCGCGAGCTGCAACGCGCTGGGTAGTGTCGACATGGAGCAGCCGCCACCACTGCCCATCAAGAAAAAGCACAGTAAGTTCGCTTATACTCCACACTCAGTTATTTATATTTTCTTTTCTTTTTTCTTTTCCTTTTCCTTTTCCGTTTAACGTGAATCCTTTTGTGTTCTGTTGATACGTACCATACACACCCACCCAACCACCCACACACACACAAATCAATACTGTTACGAATACAAATGCGACTGTGAATTGGGTGTGTTGGCGACTTTTTAATGATCTTTGATGTTTTCGATTTCTGGAAAATGAAATCGATGTTTAACGCCTGGATGCGTGGTGGCTTGGATTATGTTTTGTTCTGCTTTGGCCTTTAAAGGGAAAACTGTCGTCACCACAACATTTACGCCACCAACTTTGCATCACCAAGAACAACACAAAAACAGCCAAAAAATACGAAAACTCTCACCTCGTGGCTTCCAAACGTATATTCTCGACCCCCACCGAAACCAACATCATCTGCCAAAAAGACTTTTTATAACGGTTACAAGTTCGCCTCTGTTTACCCAACAATTCCGTGTACGTCCACTGCGCCTAAAGCGCCGATTACCGCCAGCTGCACTGCTTCCGCAGCTACAACAACTGCCACCACTACGGACACGAAAGCAACCAAGCTAACTGCCATTACACTGCCAGTCTGTCGCCAACACTTTCCAAATAAACAGACACCGATTCAGTATCGAAACCAAAATCAAGGTCATAATAACTATGATCACAACAACAACAGCAATACAGACAGTAGTCATATTAATACCAATAAATGTAATATTGTCTTACGAAAAACTCTAACTCATATGAATTGTTCTAACGATTTAGTGTTTCAAAGTGTGGCATTCTCGGGTAAGTCCCATTCGTGTAAGGCAACTTAGACTGTTCATTGGTTGTTTGATTAATTATTGACTGATTTATGAATTGATTGCGATATTGTTGAGTTCGGGTTGAATTACAGTCGCACCAAGACGGCGACTGCATTTGCCATTTCCATTGTGTTTCTTCCAATTGCCTGTACTCGTGTTGCTTTGCGCACGCTTCCTTCCATACTGCACTGTTTTTTTATTTCCGTCCTGTTCGTGTTCCTGTTATAGTTACTGTTTTTGTTCTAATCCTTGTTCATGTTCTGTTCCTTTTCCTGACGCTCGCGTCAGTAAGCCATAACAGCAGGCCACATCAGTGGCTACTTAAAAAGAAACATATATTTCCAGGCTGATGCTCATTCGCATGAATATAACGCCCTGCAGGCCGTGTTCGCCGTGCCGGCCTAACTATTGCCGTACAGTTGGTGTTTTGCCTTGCTGTGCATTAATCAGTCTCTTTTCTTTATGCAGTTCTGGCCTACATGGAGATATGTTCAGGTCCGACGCGCTCCATTGAGCAGAATCGGCATACGGTGCACTCGTACAACATGACCCGCAACATTACCCACAGTCAGACCATGAAGTGAGTGCCCCCATGTTGCACATTAATTCGCATTGCATAATTTCTGCTGCTTCACAGCATAGTGCCGCTGCCGAAGGATATGGCCTCTCCCGAGCGCGAGACACCGCCCGCACTGCCGCCCAAAAACTATAAACCGCGCAAACCTGGCGCCACGCCGCCTACCATCATCACCACGCCGCCGCCCAGTCCCAAGCCGACGCACCTCAGTGCCGAGTACGGTAGCGGCGAGGGTGGTCGCCATGGGCGGGTATTGTCGCAGGGCAGCGTCGGCGAGCTGATGTCCACCGTGTGCGAGGAACTGTCGGATTTGACCGACGAGGAACAAGCAAAGCTTCATCACTCGCACTACCTGCCCAGCGAGCATGAAGTGGCTAGGCAGTCGCGCACGGGACTGCACGAGGGCACGCCCATTTGTACGTCGGATCTTAGCAATGAGGAGGACAACGCGATTCTGGAGCACAACAGCTTTAGCATAAGTGAGAGTGAAAAGGTACCAACTGCTAGAGTTGATTGCTGTTGCTTTTGTGTTTTATTTAGTTTTTGCTTTTGGCATGCAGAACTGTGAATTGGTTAACGCACTGCACAACATGCTAGAGGAGATCGATATTAGAAATTATCTGGTACTGAAGAAAGAGAGCGAGGAAGGGCCTGAGGTGAAGGGCGGCTACATCGACGCGCTGATTGTGCATGCCAGCCGCGTACAAAAGAATTCTGATAATGGTGTGTAGAGAGAGAAAGAGAGAATTATCCGCAATGTTAGCTTAATTTTGAAACTTGTAGCATTCAGCGAGGCGTTCATTACAACGTTTCGCACTTTCATCCAGCCGATCGACGTGATCGAGAAGCTAACCCACCGCTATACGGTTTTCTTTTGTCAACTGAACGACCAAAAGCAGAAAGCGGCAAAGGAGACGTTCTCACTACTGGTCCGCGTGGTGAACGACTTAACGTAAGCGAATCACCTGGTTGTACCCATTCTCTAACCAAAATTGTGTTGCTGTTATTAACTACAGGGCAATGGATTTAACGAATCAGCTACTAACGCTGCTAGTAGAGTTCATCTACCAGCTGGTGTGCTCAGGACAACTGTACCAAGCCAAATTGCTGCGAATAAAATTCGTCGAGAAGGTGAGATAATGAAAATTTGGCGAGCTTGGAGACTTTTCCAATGCCTTTCCCCATCCTTTGTGGCGACAGGTAACATTGTTTAAGGAGCAGAAGATGCCCATTTATCAGTCCAACATGCACACCACCGTCACCAACCTGCCCAGCCTACTCGATCTGAAGTCGATTGAAATCGCTGAGCAGATGACACTGCTGGACGCGGAGCTGTTCCAAAAAATCGAAATACCCGAAGTGCTGCTGTTCGCTAAGGAGCAGTGTGAGGAAAAGTCGCCGAATTTAAATAAATTTACCGAGCATTTCAACAAGATGTCGTACTGGGCGCGTTCCAAAATCCTTACGTTGACCGACGCCAAGGACCGGGAGAAGCACGTGATCAAGTTCATAAAGATCATGAAGCACTTGCGTAAAATGAACAATTACAATTCGTACTTGGCGCTGCTATCGGCGCTCGACTCGGCACCCATCAGAAGGTGAGCACCAACAGTTGGTGGTGGAATTGGCTCACTGCAACTTACCAAAACAAATATTGCTTGCAGATTAGAGTGGCACAAGACCATTACCGAAGGGCTGAAGGAGTATTGCACATTGATTGACTCGAGCTCAAGCTTCCGCGCTTACAGGCAAGCGCTGGCCGAAACCAATCCGCCCTGTATTCCATATATGTGAGTAAGCGTCTGCAGATGTTGCGTTTTCGTGTTGCTGTGGCTTATCCTATACGGTGTATATTTGCAGTGGGCTTGTGTTGCAGGACTTGACGTTTGTGCACGTAGGCAATCCGGACTACTTGAAGGAGGGCGTCATTAACTTCTCCAAGCGCTGGCAGCAGTACAACATAATTGTGAATATGAAGCGCTTCAAGAAATGGTATGCTGCGCGTTTAAAAAAGTTGTACATATCGATTTGCGAATTGTGTGTCTATACTTGCAGCTCCTATCCATTCCGCCGCAATGAGCGCATCATCGAGTTCTTTGAGAACTTTGAAAATTTCTTGGGTGAAGAGGAAATGTGGCAGATATCGGAGACGATTAAGCCACGGGGCAAGCGGCCCGTGCACGCATAGGTGCATGAAGGGATGCGATGGTAATCTCGCCAACTGGCAACGCGGCTGTAACAGCCGGCGCGCACCATTTGTTGTGTGCAACAATACAAACATAGACTTAGGACACGGCACTGCGCATGCAAAATCCCTTAATCTAATCAGTAGATCTGTGAACTGAGAAGAAGAGATTAGCAACTTGCATGCATGTACACGCACGTACATACGCACACAAAGCACACACCTAAATGCACAATGAACTTCTTGTGGAAAGCGGAAGTAGGAAACGCAAGAACAGAAATAATTTAAACCGAAACCAAAAAGCAAACAAATGCAACTTGAAAGAGCAGTAATTAAGCACAAAAGTAAAAGCGAGGCAGAAACACAACGAAATTAATAATTGTGGTTAATGATAATTATTTAATTTGGCCGAGTCGAATATGGGTCAGGCTAAGGATCGTAGGGCAGACGGTTCGCTGGCACGGCTGAAGCACAAGCCAAAGCGAAACGATTTTAACTACAACTGACGGAAAACGATCCCCAAAGGAAAGTCAATCGAACATATGCGTGAATCGAATGAACTTTTAAAGTTGGTTTTAAAGTAATTGATTTTATGTTTTCCGTAAGGGAGCAATAGAAGCGCCATCAGCTTAATTTATAATAGTTAAAGTAAATCAAAAAGTAAAACACAAATATGTGTTGCTTTGCTTTTGCAAATTTAAGCCTATGCTTTCGCCTATCGCACACATCCCTCCCGGTAATTTCAGTATGCATTCGAAATAATAATAAACACAGTAATAAAAATATACAACATAAATATACAAGTATTTACAAAATAATACAAGATTAATGAATTGAATTATAAAAAAAAACAAATAAACCGAGTCGCTTAGTGTCGAACCACATCACTTGCAATTTCAGCACCGCGCATTCCCCTTCCGCTTCAAACTGCACTCGATGCCATTCACAACTTCATTTACGTATTGCTTTGTAAATATATATACATAAATATAAACAAGACTGTCTTAGGGTATAAATTATGAAAGTGCTGCGGCGCTGTCTGCACGTCTGTACTTGCACGGCGGACTGCATGCATTGTATTGTATTGTATTGTATTGTATTGTAATGATATTGAGTATTGAGAATGAGTACTGCTGAGTGAGTGTTGGAGTGAAAGCGCATGATCTTGGTTTCCTTTAGAACGTGTTGCACCGACCAAGACATCCCCAAAGGAACAACAGCAGCTGCGGCAAAAGTGCAACTCGCTTTTATGTTATTTATGTTTTACTTTATCGATTCGGATCAACTCTCATTTGTTTAGCTTGTGGCAGGCAGTTGGCGTTTTGCCGTAACTGGCCGCGAATCCATTTTACGTTGTAGTTAGCTTTTAAATTGGCCTTGCAACTATGTTTGCACGCTGTTTTTGCGCCTACTTTGTTGTTTATATTGTTGCTCAATTCTTAGCTTATGTGCCTAATACAATGCATGCGACCTCTTCCTTGTTTTTGTTCTGGTATTTTCTGATAGAAAAGTGTACGTCCGTCCGATGGGTTGAAAGAGCAGCGCCGCTCTGCTAATTGTCTTCTCTTTGCAACGTCTATTGAGGTGTTAACATTCTTGTAAAATACACTAAGCGTATACTTTATACCTTCGGAAGTTCAGTTATTGTACTTGTAGTCAGTCACGTCGTCGTCATCAAATAATGAACTGTAGTGCAATTTATATTGATGAGAAACGAATAATGTAAATGTGTTAGTCGCTACTTTTATTGCTATTAATATTTATATCGAATAAGTATGAATTAATTTTATCTAAAATATTAAAGTCTATTTATTTATGAAATTACTTTACACAATAAATAAATAAATTATAAATTTCCCTGGAAAAGAACAAATATGGATTAATTTTTCGTACCCAGCGCCTAAGAAATTCATAATTATTTTTGCACACAAAATTAAGTGGAAAATGATACAACGTCACCAAGGGCAGTGCCACTGTCGATATTAGGTCGATCCATATTTTAACACAATATCCTTAGGCAGAAAACAGGTTGGGATATAACGGCCGTGCTCTGCTTACTCTTTGCAGTTTTGTAGCATACACAAAGAGCGACAAACGGGCATACAATCGCCGTCCAGTAATGCGCTTTGCAGCTATAAATGATCCGAATCGTTCGCCGAAATCACAACGGAACTTATAAACTATCTCTTTGAAATGTGTTTGTCGAAAAATGGTTACATACTCATTCTTTAAAGCAGCGTTTCTCACAGTTTAGTACGCGTACCGCCAGTGATACGCGATGCCTCTAAAGGTGGTACGCCAGGCGCGGATCCAGAAAAATATTTCGGGGGGGTTTTAAAAAGTAATTCCTTAAAATTTATAAAATGTCTTTTAATTTGTATGTAGTTTTATAGTCGATCCACATATTTCGGGGGGGAGGTTTCAACCCCCAAAATGCCCCCCCCTGGATCCGCCACTGTGGTACGCTATCATACAAAAGGCGATATACACTCCCTTCAAACAAAATAAACATTGGCTTTATTTAATGCGAATCTATAGTTTCGCATATTTTTCAAAATTTTTATAGCACAATTTTTATAGCAAATGGCAACTGCTTGCTTTTGCGCACATTTTTTAAACATTCCTTGTTTGGTGGCTATTGCAATTTGTTGCATGTTCATCAGTTTTTCTTATCACGCTACAATTTCGGTGAGCACGAAGTTCACATAGAATTTATTTAGTTCGGTGGTATGAACTTGATCCATGTTGTACATGAAAAGTTTGAGAGCCGCTGCTATAAGTGTTGTCCATATACAAGGTAAACTAAGTACGGAGCATTGCACAATAACAAGGTAATAGCATGCCCGCAACACCAAAAACCACATGTATTTCGTTGGTAGGATTGTTTATCGTTACTGTCAAAATCAGCTGATATTTTCCGACGAAAGAGGGAGAAACTGAAAACATACAAAAGTGATTGTTGCCAGACGGTGCTGTATTTGAGTGAAAAAACGGGAAAAGTGCTCAGGTCAGTTGTTTTCAGTCAGGTATTTTCATTTCAACCGATGCGGCAACACAGAACCACTGCTGACACCAACGATTTTGACAGAAGCCATAAACGATCAGCCGGTGGCTTGCTATAACCTTGTAGTTGAACCATGGTACGGAGAGCCACGAAAATTGGCGTACAAGAAATGACAGTTGTCGCCGAATGTTCTCATTGAACAGGGTGGTTGTGCTGCAGTTTAAATTTAGGACCAAAAGGAAGATCGCCAAGGTGTCACAAGTGTTCAAAAAGTTAAGTTTTAAAACCGAAAATTTGCTAGCAAAATAGCTTCATATGCCTGTTTGTCTTTTTTGAATTTTTATTTTAAATACAACATTGCTCACAATATTTGTTCGTTTGCGTATTTAATTTTGAATGCTAACTAAAAATGCTACCATGCGCTTAGACATAGAGAATCGACCCTGGGATCAAGCGTCACCTCATATCCCGCAGCAGCGACACGAAGGCATATATCACAGTATAGAATCAGAACATTCTTATGGAAAGACTATTTTGACGACTACACGGTTACACTACTCAGCCACTACTCACAATCCTTGCAAATATTTATGTGTCGTATGCGACAAGGCCAAAGCGATTTTTATTTTTTTCTGTGTGTTTTGAACAACAATTACAAATTCGTTGAAACTTACTAGCTTTCATTATAACCAAGTAGTTGCCTACACGGCGACGGTTGGAGCCGACGCCATCTTGTAGTCGTGTCCCTGTCATTGCTATCTGTAATGTGTTCGGGCAAAATGCGGCAAGTGTTGCCATGCTTCAACACCATATTTGTACACATTTATGCAACCGAGCTAGCGTCGTTTTGTTTTTGTTGGATTTTCTTTTTCGCTTCTTGGCAACGAGTCACTAGCATTTCTAGTGGTGCCACTGAATAAAAAAAATTGGAGAAATTACTACTTTTCAAAATGTTTGAAGAATTACTAAACTAACGACAGTGTAGATCAAACAAGAAGCCGCTATCTTCTTTTTATACGGTCAGAAATTAATTACAATGAGTAATGCCAATCTATCAAATACCTGCCAGTAAAGAAGGAATTATTTACTTGAATAAGTTGGGCTGGCAGCACGAAGTACTGGCTATTTGCACGGTTGCCACTTGACCAAAATTTTGTTTACCAGATGTTTCTAGAAAAGTAACCAAAATGATAAAATGTAACCAAAACTAAAGAAAAAAAAAAGAGTTTCGGTCATTCAATGAACAAATTCATATCAATTATGATATGTATTATTACGTCGATACGCATTTGTTCCCGCCTAATTATATTTGAGGAAATAGTTATCAAACACGAATAAAAGTAACCATGTAAACAACCACAAAAAATGAACATATTTTGGTTAAGAGTAACCAACTGTGGCAACCGTGGCTATTTGTCGGTTTTGAGCGGCGTTCAGTAGTGTAGAGCGGTCGGATAGGAAAATAGTGTGTGGTGTGAATAGTGAAAGGAAAATTTTAAGATTCTTGGTGCTTTTCTCCGATTGCACCATTGCATATTTTTCAAAGGCCATAAAATCAGAAATCGAAGGGAGTGCGCGATTGTGTAGTGAACGCAGAGCTTGTGCGAAAAGTTTGGAAAACAAATTGAAATTTCGAAAATTGTGAAGAGAACAAAGCGGTGAATCGATTGCAGTGTGTTTGAGAGCGGGAGGTGAAGCGTGGAATTGTTGGCTGGTGAAGAAAACGGTGAATATTGAATAATTTGTCGGGTTGGAGTTCTCGACGCGCAGTGGTCTATCAGTAAAACTCCAAGGGAGGAGTTCGACTTGGCGGCGTTGTGCTCACGTCGAAAGTTGGCGGACATTCGCTTTTCAGGAAGTTTGAACGAGCATTAGGACGATAAATTATTCCTCGTACGAAGTAAAGCGCCACAATTTGTCGCCCAAAACATGCGAAATTGTGAATTTTTCAGTACAAGAAATCTTTCTTCGTAATTAGCTGCTATATAAAAAAATGATTATAAGTATTGCGATTAGAATCGTTCAGAAATGACTCGGACTGTTGCTGTATAAAGAGGTCCTCACACCCGCTGCGATGCCGGCGACATTGTCGTCGTTGTGCCGGCTTTTTGCTTTGTTCGCCTCCTTCGTGTGCACTGAAAAGGGTGTGTGCTTTTCTCAGTGAGGCAAAACAAAAAATGCAGGAATGCATTTTGAGGTTTCGCAAATACTCGACTGAAAGTATATAAACTTTGCATTGTCTATTTTTAGCCACTTTTAATTTGGTCGGAATCGGTATTGAGTAATTTGGCGCTACGCTGGCGCTGTCCATTTCGTGCTACCCACCCAGCATTACGGCCTTGCTTTAAATAGTGTAGAGAATGAGCGAAAATGGAGATGGTAAAGGGATTTATGCACTGTCTTTGTAGGCAATTGTTATTGTGGCATTTGGATTGTCGACAATTGGATGGAGAAGGGTGAGAATTGCTGAATCTATTTTGGAAATTTTCAGCCGTGGTGGATGATAGAGACTGAGTGCAGAGGGTGGCATCGCGCTTAAATACGGCTTGAGCACAAAGTATTTTTTTTTTTTGAATATCGATGTTGGTTGGCAAGGAACTTAAACGAGCCCTTATACTGCCAGGTTGTCTTTCAGCTAGTCAAGTAGATCCTCTTCAAATGTGATTGATGTAGTCTGCACGAATTCTCCTCTCATCCAAAGTATCACTAGGACCGTGATAGCGAGTGCAGCAGCTTAATTAGCACAAAGTATAAAAAGTTTAGATTTTCCTTTCGCTTTATGAGTTAAGAGTATAGTTTGTTTAATTCATATATGTATGTATGTAGTACTTCTACTTCCTTCACAATAATTTTCATTCAGAAATCAAAGGGATACAAACAAATTGAAATTTTCTTTTGAATTTGAATACAAAAGTATCGTAGCTTGATTGAACAACGAAATTACATATTAAAGCATTTCAGTCCACGGAAGAAGGGTGCACTTTATCGCTGTCTGTTGGGTGGGTGTGGTTCAGCAGCGAACTTTGTTTGTGATAGTCCAAACGCGTGCTTTACAATGCGCAATGCATGATTCACCCTCTGATGACTGATGGCGATGCGTCGAGGCCGAGAGGTGCTATGCTGAAGAATGCCGGATAGAAGAGGAATGCCGATTTCAGTGAAGCTTTCCTCGTAGCAGCCATTCACATTTTTTTGCATTTTGTGTAACAATTAGTTACAGTGGCCTTGGACGCTTTTCAGGATTTTCACAATTTTCTGCGAAGAGCCGCTTTAACCCTTTACGTCCAACTGTCAACTCTCACTTGCGCGCTTTGCTGTGCTGCGCCAGGCGACCGGGTGGGAAAACAACGGGGTTGGTCGCTTACAAGGTGTATTAATAAATAAATTTGCCTTGGTCGCTTAGTTGAGCCGGTAATGGCCGCGACCGCTTTCTCTGGTTGTTGCGGAAGAGGCGTTCAAAGCATAAATCACGAGAAAAATTCCACAGCGATTGAAAACCAGCAATAACAACAACGCACAAATGAAAAGATTAATAAAATCAGTGCGAAGTCACTCCTGGGGCAGTAGAGAAGTTTTCGCATTGGTGTCGCAACTACGTCGTCTACACGCTTACGCTAACCGAATAGCAATGACTTTCATGGAGAAACAGTGTTTGAAGCGGGGGAGCTGGGCGGAAACAAGATACAAATATTAACGAAACGACCGGTTCACCGCTGCCGCACCGGTCTGCGATCAGAACAACCGACCTCATTCATGCCGTCCCGTTTATAAGCACACTGTTTCGACGGAAGAGTGCTTGCGGAGGGGACGGACAAAGCGGATCAAGTTTAAAATTCTGCAGAGTTTATATAGTTTAGAAGCAAGGTGTACTGTTTTGCTGGCAATGAAAGACTGCCCCGGTGCCAGTCATTGAGTTGAGCAACTCTTTTCCGTACTCGGTCTAACTGAAGAATTTGTCAAAGCTACGGAAAATAACGTATTCATTCCAGCAAAATTTGATGGGTAATGAGCCTTTGGAATATATAGTCGAGCCCACATAGTCCTTAGGATTCTCCGCATATGTACCGCTCTCTTTGTTGAGTTGGTACGTATAGTATGCAACTTTATGCAGAACAAACAAACGAATCCACGGTAGGCTAACGCTAATCCGTGTTGTGTGTGCGATACATTCACGAATGGAAGGGACAAGCCGCTCCACAACTAATATAGATTTTTAGTTGTCAGCTGCTTGGGTAATACGGCGCGCATATTGCCGGTCTACTGTTGTGTCGCACGTAAATCGTTAGCGGCAGCATAAGCGTAGACACGATTTAGGGGAAATCGCAAGTTTAATTGGCAGCAGTGATGACCGACCGCACGGTCGGAGAATCTAAAGGAAAGTAGAAAAGAAAGTTGTTTTTGCGGACAGCAACAGCAGCAGTAGCAAGTTGAGGAATCAAAAATAAAGCCAGTCCGTTTCCTTCTAAGCAACTGCTCATGACAACAGTTTAATTGACCGAGTGGGGAAATGTAGGCCGCGCTTGATTCGTGTCATTATTTTCAGACTTTCACAAGTCCCAGCGAATGCAGTGTTAGCGTACGGAGCAGCCAATGAAACGAGAAAGGAAGCTGGGAGTCGACCTGCAAGCTGGTAGCTACAAGCAGGTGCAGCAAATGAGTGCAGTCGGCGGAGGAGTGTGGCAATGTCGTTTGTCGGTTACTGCAGCGTGAATTGCAGGCGTGCGATGGGAAATTTTGTAGCTGTTGGAATAGCAAACACGTACAAGGAAAGCGCTGGAAATTTCTCTGCATACTGCGTTGATTCTACTTCCGGCACTCGCCAGGCTGTCTTTGCGAATTGTACAAGTTGAATGCCTTTGAATGCCAGTGCATGACTGTCGCCGGTTCCTCGATTGGTGTGCCACAGTCTGGCCGGGGAAGGGGCAATCTCAGGAGCCAGTCTGCGTGCAGTGGCTCTCAGCAGCGCAGTTGTGCAGTGTGAATGGCGAAATTGAAGCACGCATCCGGGTAACTTTTTATCTCGACTTGTGCATTCATTGTTGTTGACGACGACTTTTTGTCTGCTTGTGCTGCCTGTCTGCGTCCGTCGCCTGCTCGCTGGACGGCGGTGCTGTTGCCCTGCCACTACGGCCCTAGTGCAACTTACCGTACCGTTTTGTGCGCATTTTCCGTGTCGTTTGTGTCGCTGTCGTCAACTGTTTCAGCTAGCTGAGCTTGATTTACACTTGCGATGCGGTGCAAATGACGAGGCGTACACCACATTGTTGCCGTTGCTCAAGTGCAAAGAACCGCGTGAAAAGCAGCGCGTTAGGTTTGGTTAGTTCGTTTGTCCGCCTTCTTGGTGGTCCCCGCTCTAGCATGCAGTCGACACCGATATTGTTGGGGTGGTGAATAACAGTGAATAACGATTACAGCAACAGCAACAACAGAAGCAACAGCTTCTTTGTGTATCTAATTTCGTGCATGTGCGATGTCGTTTCATGTCGGTCGCGGTGGTGGTGTTGGCGGTGGCGCGGTTTACACTTGGCCGCTTATAGCAATCAACCCCCAAAGAAGCGAACCGTGCGTTCTGCGTTCCTGTGCGCGTCGGGAACTGTGGCAAATGCACCGTATGCAAATGTTGCCTATGGCGCCTGTTGGTCACGTTGACCACCTGCTGGCGTAATGAAAGTAGGGCTGTTTTGTTCAGAAATTTTTAATGAAAATTGGTTACAAAAACTGGTTAGTCGATTCTTTGTTCGAAATCTATACAGTGGCGGATTCAGGGGGAGTTTTGGGGGTTGAAACCCCCGAAATATTAGGATCGACTTTAAAACTACATACAAATTAAAAGGAATTTTTTTTTCATTTTATGAATATTAAAGAATTACGTTTTGAACCCCCTGAATTTTCTGAATCCGTATATATGTACTCTATGTACAAAAGAAAGTGGATGTATGTGTGTAAGCGAGGACGAGGGGGCATGGTGCCGCCCATACAATCCAAATTTTTAATGTAGAATAGCTTCAGTATAATAAGTCGGATAGCATTGAAATTTTGTATACCGTCGTCCCATAGATGTGTCATTCTACTGGTAGAGTTTTGTAGACGTTGGACAAGGGGCGTGGCAAATTTTTATGATTCAAATTTTCCGCGTAACTTTGGTACTGTAAGTCGCAACATCAATGAAACTGGGTCACATTCTTCAACTGGAGGAAGGTATTGGACACTGCATTAAATGGGCGTGGCACCGCCCATACAGTGTTGTATGAAGAAACTAAATTTATTGGGTCTGATGAAAAATTTCGGAAAATCTATTGGAAAAGTCGGAAAATCCCTGCCATATTTGACCGTGAACTCTGAACATTTTCAGATAATAACTTTAGAACCATAAGTCACACATCAATTAAATTCACTACGAACTTACTATTTAGTCATGTCCTTCGACAGAGAGAATGGGGCGAGTATTTAACGAGGGAGCTTGGCACCACCCATACAAGCCAAATCTTAATAATGGAATATCTTCGAAATAAGTAAGTTATACAACACTGAAATTTAGTACCCCGTCGTCCCATAGATGTCATTCTGCTGGTAGGATTTGATGGGCGTTGGACAAGGGGCGTGGCACATTTTTGTAACCCAAATATTCCGCTGAACTATAAGTCGCAAAGCAATGAAATTAAGTACGAACCTACCATTTATTCATATCTTTCGACAGAGGGAATGGTGCGGGTATTGAACAAGGAGGCGTGGCACCGCCCATACAAGCCAAATCTCTAATATCGAATATCTTTGAAATTGTAAGGCGCCTGCTACACGTTCAATATTTATTGTGATATTTGGATCGCGATCCATATTGATGGATTGATAGATCGCGCGCGAATGCTACATGTTCAATATTTATCGCGTCAGTATTCACATAATTGTTATTCTGAGTGATTCGTCGTTTAAAAGATGTCTTGAAAATGAATTCTTTCAAAATTTTTTTTTCTGTCGTAAGCTCCGATTCTACCGGCAGCACACACTCGCTTTCAATATCCTGTTCCATTATATAGCCACAAACTACACAAAAATTAAGTAAAATGCTTTATTTCTTTATTTCTTACTGCCGAATCGCGTATTCATATCATGAAATATGCTACACGTTCAATATTTATTGACAGATTTGTGATCCGTGATCCAGATTTCAAAATATTTAAATATTTTGCGATATCGATCACGATCCATCAATATTGCATGCTAAACGTTCAATAAATATCGCGGTACTGGATCGCCATCAATAAATATTGAACGTGTAGCAAGCGCCAAACGTTCAATAAATATCGCGATACTGGATCGCCGTCAATAAATATTGAACGTGTAGCAGGCGCCTAAGTCGTATAGCACTGAAATTTAGTATAGTGTCGTCCCATAGATGTGTCATTCTATTGGTAAGATTTGATGGGCGTTGGAAATGGGACGTGGCACATTTTTTGTGACCCAATTATTCCGCTAAACTATAAGTCGCACAGCAATGAAACTAAGTACGAACCTACCATTTATTCATATCATTCGACAGAGGGAATGGTGCGGGTATTAAACAAGGGGGCGTGGCACCGATCATACAAGCCAAATCCTAATATCTTCAAATTTGTAAGTTGTACAACACTGAAATTTAGTACTCCGTCGTTCCATAGATGAGTCATTCTACTGGTAAGATTTTATAAACGTTGGACAAGGGGCATGGCACATTTGTTTGTGACCCAAATATTTCGCTGAACTATAAGTCGCTCAGCAATGACACTTAGTACGAACCTACCATTTTCTCCTTCGACAGAGGGCATTGTGCGGATATTGAATAAGGGCCGTGGCCCTGCCAATATAATTTAAATATGGTTCAAGCGCTATCCATTTCTTTACTGAAACTTAGCAGCAACATTGCTTATTTGTAGGCCTCGATTGCGTTAATCAGTAGCTCCTCCTATTCCTTTAGTTGGTTTTCTTCGTCAATTTGCATCGCCATAGATTCGCCATCTCGCGTATTTCATTATAAAAACCACAAATAATGTCATGTGAGACCAAGTTCGCCGGGTCAGCTAGTATAGATATATAAAAGAAAGTGGATGTAGGTATGTGTGTAAGCGCATCACGCTCAAACGTACCCGCCGATTTGCATGGGGTTTTTTTTGTTGGATTGGTCTTGAGTCAGTTCACGTTTATGCGATAAGAAAATTCCGGAAAATCTATTGGGAAAGTCTGAAAATCCCTGCCAGCTTTGGTAGTTGTCAGAGCAAGGTTTGTATGAAAAAAAAATTTTAGAAAAACGGGGCACTTTTGGCACTTTCTCACCAGCCCAAATTTTCAGACGATAACTTTGGAACCATAAGTTACACATCAATTAAATTCACTACGAACTTACTATTTAGTGATGTCCTTCGACAGAGGGAATGGGGTGGGTATTGGACGAGGGGGCGTGGCACCACCCAAGCGCAGTCCATTTCTTTACTGAAACTTACCAGCAACATTGCTGATTTGTGGGCCTCATTGCGTTAATCAGTAGCTCTTCTTCCTTTGGTTGGTTTCTTCGTCAATTTGCATCGCATTTCATTATAAAACAAACAAATGTTGTGCGAGACGAAGTTCGCCAGGTCAGCTGGTAAGTATTATATGATTATCGGCTGACCATTGCAGGCCGTTCGTGTCACGGGTCACCTCATGCGAACCGAATAAGATCTCGCGTACAAGGCAACGTCGAAAGTTCTCCATGGTTTGACAATATTTGTCATGTAAACAACAAACCGTACGATGCAGTGAGCTCAGGGTAACTTGCAATTTGAACTTTGTTTTAAGCATTCTGTGGAAACGAGTGTTGCTGCCTTTGCCACGGTGCCCACTGCCCTGTTGTGTGTGTTTTGTGATTGCGTAGGCGCTGGGCTTAAAAAGTGTCATAATTGGGTTTTCGCCGTTTGCGTTGTCTGCGCTGTCCGGCTTTTGACAAGCTGTTTGCGGAGCCGGTGATGTTTGATTAAACGCAATAATTAGATTTGTTATTTTATTGAAGTAAAGACTTGTCCTTCTCTTTGCAGCCTTAACGCGAACTGAGAGCGCAAGTAGACTTGCTGTAGCGAACTGAGCGATGGCGTGGCGGTTTAAGGCCTCCAAGTACAAAAATGCTGCTCCGATTGTGCCCAAGCCGGAGGCATGCATACGCGACATCTGCGTCGGGTCATATCAGACGTTCGGCAACAACATTGCCGCCTCGGCCGCCTTCATGGCTTTTAACTGGGAGCACACGGGCGCCAGTATCGCTGTGCTGCCGTTAGACGATTGCGGCAGGAAGAGTAAGACGATGCCGCTATTGCACGGTCATACGGATACTGTGACGGACTTGGAGTTCTCTCCCTTTCACGATGGCCTGCTTGCAACCGCCTCACAGGACTGTTTGGTGAAGATTTGGCATATTCCTGAGAAGGGCCTGGAGGCGTCATTGTCCGATCCCGAGTGCGTGTTCTCGCACAAACAGCGGCGTGTAGAGACGGTGGGCTTCCATCCGACGGCTGAAGGGCTGCTACACTCAACTGCGTCCGGTTGCGTGACTCTTTTCGACATCACCATGCAAAAGGAGATCTTTGGTGAGTTAAAGCAAGCAGCGATGTAACACTTACTTGAGATTTTTCGTTTTGCATTTCTCTAGCAAATAACGAACACCCCGAGGTCATACAGTCCGTCAGTTGGAAGCAGGATGGCACCGCGCTGGTGACCAGCTGCAAGGACAAAAATGTGAGGGTGTTTGATCCGCGTGCCAGTAGCTCACCCGTGCAACTGGTGGCCGAGTCACATCAGAGCATCAAGGACTCGCGTGTGGTGTGGCTGGGCAATCAGCCACGGATTCTCAGCACGGGCTTTGATGCGGCGCGTTTGCGGCAGGTGATTATACGCGACGTGCGCAACTTTGCTGTGCCAGAGAAGACTCTCGAGCTGGATTGCTCCACTGGCATTCTAATGCCGCTGTTTGATCCGGACACCAATATGCTGTTCTTGGCCGGAAAGGGCGACACCACCATAAATTACTTGGAAGTGAGCGAGAAGGATCCGTTTCTAATCGAGGGATTGCGTCACACGGGCGAGCAAACAAAGGGTGCCTGTCTGGTGCCGAAGCGGGCTCTTAAAGTGATGGAGGGTGAAGTAAATCGAGTTCTGCAGTTGACCTCGAACATGGTCATTCCAATAATGTACCAAGTTCCCAGAAAGGTACGAGCAATAATCAAAAAATTAATTTCGAATAATTGGTTTATATGATGGTTTATGTTTTGTATCTATTTTCTGGTTTACTTACAGACTTATCGCGATTTTCACAGCGATTTGTATCCGGAAACGACTGGCTATAAGACTGAGCTAACAGCCGGTGAGTGGATGAACGGCGTCAACATTCCAGTGCAAAAAATAAGTTTGGATCCGGCGAAGCGCGAGCTGGGCGATGCTCCTATCATTGTAAGTGCACCGACAATGCCTTCTTTCGTTTACCCTTTGCTCTCATGGGCAGCTTCTCGACGTAGAGGGTGGAATTACGTTGCAATTGCTGATGCTACCAGACTTTTCAACCACTACGATCTCCAACCGCCATTCCTATGCCTCAAAAATTCATTGTTTCCGTCTTTGTACTCGTTTCTTTTCTCTGCCGCTTGCATTGTAATTGCTTTCTGTGGAATTGTGCTCACAAATCTGCGTATTGTTTTCGTCAGATTCATCGTGGTAATTTGATAGAGCTAATTAAAAATATCGAGAACCAAAAAGTGTCGGCCAAGAAGGCGTCAATGACGGCAGCTACTGGCAACGTCAACATCAAAGTCACTGAACAGCGTAACGGCGAGCACAGCAACGACAATGAGCGTTTTGTGCTACAGAAGTGTTTCGCTTCCTCGAGGGGTGTGTGCGAGAAGAACGGCAACGGCAATAGCGACGCACACAAGCAACAAGCAGAGGATAAGGAACATCATCTGGTGGGCGCATTCTCTAAATCGGAGCTGATACGCAAGTTCGACAGCAAATACAAAACAGACTCGGAGAAGGAGTG
Source organism: Melieria crassipennis (assembly GCA_963668005.1). Taxonomy (NCBI): domain Eukaryota; kingdom Metazoa; phylum Arthropoda; class Insecta; order Diptera; family Ulidiidae; genus Melieria; species Melieria crassipennis. The sequence continues at coordinate 1,102,390 of OY764962.1, read as the reverse complement.
GAAGGAGGGTGAGGAATCGCCGGCAGACGAGTCAACTGGCAGCGAGGATGCTTCGAGCATCACTACCACCACCGATTCGCCACCCAACTCGGCACAGCAACGCGACAACAGCAACAGTGGCGTGAATTCGCCGCCAAAGCCTATGCCTCGCACCTCGCGTAATAACTCACTAGGCGATGCGGCGCTGGCCATGGCGCCAGCTGCTGCCGGCGAGGAAGTTGTACCACGACCACGTCCACGCACCACAGCAGCGTCTACTTACAAGGTTGGCTTGTGCTCGATTGTTTAGCTGCACATTCGCATGTTTCGAATTTTCCTTTTGGTTTCCGTAATTCCGTAATGTGATTTGTTATTTTTAGTTGTTGTAGTTGTGCCCCTTAGGCTCTGCACTGGGGTTTTTATTTCTTTGGCTGATTTGTGTCGTTTATTCGTCCAGGTTTTCGATTGTCCCTATGCACCAATTTGTATTGATTTCATTTGTCATTTCTGTATGTAGGGTTGTATATTTTGTTTTGTTTTCAATACCCATTTTTGTATCATGCATTGACCTTTCCTATTTATAACAACGTTAGTACATAACTGACAGGAGCTGTGCGTTGAAAGTTTTAACTAAGCGTCCCTTTGATTGATAACACCGGGCGACTTCGTGGAGAAATTGGTATATGTAGATATATGAGTAGGTCACAGTTGGATATTTAAAAGTATTATTGAAAGATATTCAAAACTAAAAATCGTAGACAATTTTTTTAAGCGTATTCAAGGCGAATTAATACAGGTGACCTCGTTGAAATTTTGTTGCTGCCCTTACGCTATCACCTGTATGAATTCGCCTTGAGCGTATTTAAGATTTTTAAAACTTCGATGCGCCAAAAAATACAAATAATTTGAAAGATGTACAAACATTGAGCACTTTATCCTGTTTCGATGTTTGCCTTGTTTTCTCGTGCGCGAAAATTGCTCTCAAGATTTTAAGTTTGCGTTATTGTTCCAATGCCAAATGGGCTCAATCGACAAATTCATTCAACAAGTTGCACGTGCGTTCAAGTGAAAGTCTGCATCGTCTTATGATTGGTGGAGTCTATTGGAGTATATGAATCGTAGAAGGGAACCAAGTTAATTACCTAAATTTCTATGCATAGAATTGAAAATTTTTAAATATGTTTCTTACGTTTTGTATTTCATTTGTCAAGCCGCGCCTTGGTCCCAAGCCGTTTTCCAGCAATTCGGGAGACGTTTCTTTCGACAAGGTGTTCGCCGTCCCAGTGGCACCCGGGTCGCAGGAGAACATAAATCACATTGCTTCCGCTGTTGCGGATAACGGCGGTGATGCACCTGTGACAGCGGCTTCACTTTCCGAGGTAGCCAGCAAGTCTGATCTGATTGTGGAAATCGAAATTAAAAGTGAGCTGCCCGTTTCCGTGATTATTAAAGCTATCCTAATTTTGTTTAATTATTTACGCAGAGACAACGCATTCGATTAGCGAGGCCTCCGACTGCGACAGCGGTAGTGGTATCGGACTGCAGAAATCGCTAAGCACCTCCGAGCGCCGAAAGGTAAAAAGTTGACTCCTAATTCTTTCAAAGTTGATTAGTTATTGAAATTGATCAGTATGACACTGCAATGGGCGCAAAGCCGACATTGTTGTTGGTGAAAACACTAACACTATCGGGTATTCTCTCTTTTCTTTAATTGACTTCGCTGTTCCTCTATGCCGCTACTAACTTGTAACACGTATGTGTGATAATATCTAATAACCTAACACGAAATATTAACCACTCTCCACCAACCACACGCAAACCAACTCCATAATAATAACAACGACAGTCGTCCGCTGACGGTGATGAATTGCCCAATAAGGTTGTTTTCCGCATTTCTCTACTTGAATAGTTAATGTGTATTAATGAATGCGGCCTTTGCATTTGTCCTTACATGAACTTGCAGATTTTTGAACAAGCGCACTCGGAGTCATCGGAAAATTCTACGGAAGGCGAGGACAAACCAGATGCGGAGTTACGTCGTTTCTCGGCAGCACGCAGCAGCATTGCCGAACGCCGCCGCCTTTACGAGAACCGCTCGAAGAGCACCATGGAGGAGAAAGCCCAGTCGCCAGTACCATTGTAAGCCGCTGTTGTTGTTGATGGTTGATGTGATGCGTAATGCAATAATTTTTTTTCGCGCGACAGGCGTCGTGAACTGGCGAAATCTGAGCCGATGAAGAGTGCACAACCCGCTGCCGGCTTCAACAATTCGAGTGGTGACATCGATGTGAAGCGCGTGTCAGCACCGGAAAGTAAGTTGTTGGAGGAGCGACGTCGCAATGTTGCCCCCGCTTCGGCTGGCGATGGTGTAGGCATTAAGAAATCGGCGACCGAGGCGGCCATTACCACTTCGACCAAACGCACTTCAACCGTGTTCGGCAAGGTGTCCAAGTTTCGCCATTTGAAAGGGACCGCCGGCCACAAGTCGACGCACATTGAGAATCTGCGCAACCTCAGCCGCCAGATACCAGGCGAGTGCAATGGCTTTCATGCCAACCACGAGCGTGTGGCCGTACCGTTGTCGGGCCCGGGCGGCAAGATCGCCATCTTTGAGTTGAGTCGGCCCGGGCGGCTGCCGGATGGTGTCATACCGTCGCTGGTTAATGGCAGCAACATCATGGATTTCCAGTGGGATCCGTTCGATTCGAAGCGGTTGGCCGTGGCTTGTGATGATGGCATTGTGAAGATGTGGCGCATCCCAGAGGAGGGCCTGACCGAACCTACCAATATGCCCGAGCGTGAGCTGACTGCCCACTTGGACAAGATCTATTTTATACGTTTCCACCCGCTGGCGCAGGACGTGCTACTGACGGCCAGCTACGACATGACTATCAAGTTGTGGGACTTGCGTTCGCTGGAGGAGAAGCTCACTCTGTCTGGCCATTCCGACCAGATTTTTGACTTTGCTTGGAGTCCATGCGGCAAACTGGGTGCCACAGTTTGTAAAGACGGCAAGATACGCGTTTACAATGTGCGCAAGTCTGAGACGCCTATCCGGGAGGGCAATGGGCCGGTGGGTACCCGTGGAGCACGCATCACCTGGGCTTTAGAAGGACAGTACATTGTTTGTACCGGCTTTGACAAGTGAGTTTCGAAGGGCTTGTTGATTTTATTATGAACACTATAGTTTTGTACACCCGAGGACTCGGGTCTGCTTTACTCAGCACTATTTCAAACTGCAGAAGGTTCACTTAAAGAGTATGAGTATAGCAGATTATTTGCCTAATTCCCAGAGTGTATGGTAAATTATGTTGAACCAACTTGAATCGAATAAATTCTATTGCCTATTGTTGCGATTTTTGTAGGGTTTCGGAGCGCCAGATCAGTGTATATAATGCCAACAAGCTGAACGCACCACTTAACACAGCCAGTCTGGATGTCTCACCCTCCATACTGATCCCCTTTTATGACGAGGACAGCTCGACGCTGTTCGTAACCGGCAAGGGCGATTCTACCATTTACTGCTATGAGATCACCGACGAGGAGCCGTACATCTGCCCACTGTCGCATCATCGCTGCACCTCGTTGCACCAGGGTCTCAGCTTCCTCACCAAGAACCACTGCGATGTGGCTAGCGTTGAATTTTCGAGGGCGTATCGTCTTACCAACACTACCATCGAGCCTCTGAGTTTCACCGTGCCACGCATCAAGGTATGTGTAGAGGGGGAAATGGAATAGAATAACGGTTTTGACGTATGCTGCGAATTGCAGAGTGAGCTGTTCCAGGATGATCTCTTTCCGCCGACGCGTGTCACATGGCTGCCCACAATGTCCGCCGACAGCTGGTTCGCTTCGAATGACAAGAAACCGTTAAAAATCAGTTTGAAGCCTGAAGGCATGGATACATGTGAGTAGTTATCAAAGAAGGCGTAATGGAAATATGTCAGCACTGCGGTGCGGTTGGGTATTCATAGGGCACTCGTGCCCTGAGAAAGAATGTCGAGGCCTGGATTCAAGCAATCCAGTGGTCTGGGCTGTTACAGTGAGTTTTGTGGCAAAATGTGGACCCACTTTTTTCCATAGCTCACTCGCCTGTTATTATTGTATTTTAGAGAAGATATGCTTGTGCAGCTAAAAACAGAAATGTTTTTCTCATTGTCAGTGTCTTCCATTCAGCCATTGGCACAGCAGAAGAGGGCCGACGGACAAATGGGTGTAGGCGGTGGTTCAGTGGGCATGACAAGGGCCGAGTTTGAAAAGTCAAAGCAACAAGAGGTACGTCGGTTCGGATGCTAGATGTGATTTGAAGTCTGCCCTCAGATTTTATGACAATTCACCATATATAAAAATGACTTTTATTGTGGGTATTGGTTTTTTAGATTCAAAAATCGGTGAGTGCGCGAATGGAATACAATACAAAGTTGGAGCAGGACGATATGGAGGGCGTGGATGAGAATGAGTGGCAGGAGTAGGCGGGCAGCAACACACTCGGAACGATCTGCTAGCGGCTTTTTTTCTTGCTGCTGGCAGTGCGACAAGAAAGGAAGGAATGAAATGGTGAATAAAGTAGCCGAAACGCTGCAAAGGTGACAGGCGTTTGATGATTGGTGCATTTTACGCCGCAGCAAAAAGCACATTCATCCTCTCAATTTATATTATGAAATAGTTATACCCGACGACCCACCAGCAGCAACCGCGAAAAGGAGCAATCAAGCATAATGCAAAAACTTTACGAAGACTGAGAAAGGTTCAGTTTGATTTATATGTTAATTTTAAACACTCACGATTTGCCAAAACAAAGCGATCCGATCTGAGGATCGACCCATTAGAAACATCGCATAGCATCTTGGTTAGAAGTCGCGTCGCTTTGAGTCCTTATTTTGTAAGAAAAGTGGGGAGCGATGGCATCGATTGTTGGATAGGGATTTGGCCGTATTTATTGCGTGGTATTTACGAGCATTATAGAGTTGTGTCACCTGCACTGTTACCATGTGAACGGAAATTCAATGTGGTCATCTCGTACTGTATTTACATTCACAATGTATTTTAATGATATTAGCTAGTGCGACGATTGTGCTCGCATCACGTTCTAATTCCAATCATTATGGTCGTGCTGCTATACTATACTACATATAATTATTATTAATATTATGTCAATGCCGTCGTCTGTATTGTAAATTTTAACTTTAACATATTATGCTCTCTAGTCTTTAGTTACTCCATGTTTCCCTGAACTCGGACGGGTTGTTCAAAACGTTATGTCGTGGTGAACGAACGTGCGTCTGATTATTTTTTGTGTTTATACATTTCTCGAGCCCTGTGTGCATTTAGGCGTCATCAATATATTTACCCGTACAGGTGCGTACTGTACTCGAATCACATTACTAAACGACAACATAATCACAACAAAGAAGAAAATCAACAATAACAAATAGATCCAATAACGAAAAGACTACATGAATTATTGCCATAACGTTTACACAGATTTGTATACCAATTTAGAAATAATAAAGGTAAAAGTATTGAAGTATTGAAAACGTTACAAAACAAAGTCATCCGAAATTGACAGTGTTGCGGAAGCAGAGGTCAACGCACCACGGCACCATCAGGGGCGACCGATGCTGATAGTTTGTGCCCTTTCTTCGTGCGTGCTTTCTGATAACACACACGTGCATAATTCACAATTTATCGTAAGCATTAATAACAGCACTGTCCTATTTGGATAATTGCTTCTCCCAGTAGAGATTTGTGGCAAGGAACTCAATTACGGAGTTTATAGATTTGGATATGTTGCTCAGTCGCGCGAGAAGTACTGGCGAAAACAGCCAGCGGAGCAAGGGATTTCCACTTTTAGCCCTAGACACGATTTCCAATATTTTCGGGCATGTTTGCTTGAATTTAAACTCATCGTATGATATTGTGTGGAGTTCTTTTCGAAATTGCCATGCATAGTTACAAAAGGAGGGAATGAATGTTTTCATTCGGCCGTGCTCTTTATTTGCCATGCCACGCATTGAGTGAACGGTAGGCGGCGCTCAGCTTACCCGCTCGACTGCCCAGGTGAGAAATATTCTAAGCAACCATTAAAGAAGCAGGACGCGTGCGCGGATGCGTCAACAAATAAATTAACAATTACATTAAGTCGTAAGCATAAGTGCATATTTTATAATACCGATATCAATATTGAGAATACAAAATATATTTATATATTCCATAACAAATAAAAGAAATTACACAAACAAGTGCAGTCTTTACCTATAGGGCCGAAGGCAGTGGCGCACGCGTTACAAAAATTGTGGGTGGTAAATATATGGTTTCAAGCGGTATTGGGCTCAAAAAATTAATTAATAATTTCCTAAATAAAATCCTGTGTGCACCACTGGCCTAAAGAGTAACGAACTGTACAGCGCAGCTGGCAGCATGCTCCTGTACAATTAAGGGACTGATGTCAAACAACACATCGCAAGTAATTTAACATGCGGTTGGAATGTTTAAGCGAACTGGCGTCCAACTGCCAACTCCAACCATTTCTGACTGCATATACTTATGTATTTACAAGTGAAACATCGGCTTTGCACAATACTCCTTGTTTTATTTTCGAGTAAAATATGTAGGGTCTGTGTATTTACATTGAGTGTGTGTGCATATGTGTGAGGTGCACTCTGAAACGAATCCCTCAATTGAACTACAAATATTACAATTCACTTAAAATTAGCTGTACGCATTTGGGTGGCAGATAAGAAAATCTGTAAATCCTCCACAAGAGTTTTGTCGTTCTTTTCCAAAGAATCAGAAAAAGAGGAATTTAGCGCGCTCCCCCAACGCTAAGATGTAAGTAACAGTGATCATTTGGCCACGTTTCAATCATCCAATATTCGGTATGTACAACTCTTAAGTTAGCTGAGGCTACATGTGTTGCGGGCCGTGGTTGATGAATGGGCTACGTGTGGCAACTAGCTTAGTTGCCGCTTGCGGGGAGGTGGTCGTTGTGTGCGATGTCGAAGAAGGACATGGGCTGCTAGCAGTTAGGCCTGAACGTGCTCCCCAGGTTGCGGTCTGTCGATACGATAGAGTGACCACTGGCGCCGGTTCCGCTGTTATTTTGCGCGGATTGCTGCTGAGCCGTACTGAGAAAAATATTCGCGTTGCTTGCACTGTGCTGTTGTTGTTGCTGCTGCTGTTGAACGTTGTGCGCTGCGCTCGCGGGCGTGCTTAACTGCAGGAGTTGCTGTGCTGCTGGTTGCATCTGTAGACGAAGCAGGTTTAACTGATTTGCGTTGATGGCAATCTGAAGGAGGGTAAAGGACATAATAAGTAAAGGCGGCATTGGTATAAGCTGCATTTTGTCGACTTACGGGTACATTAGTCAATTCTCCACTGGGCGAGACCACCTGTTGTAACAGTTGAATTTGCTGCTGCTGCTGTTGTTGTTGCTGTGCCAGATTTTGCAGCAGTGCATTTTGCTGTTGCTGCGCGGTGGTGGTAGGCGCCGGTGTAGCCGTCAGCTGGCCGTTGGGACCGGCGGTCAGAATGAGTTGTTGTGGCTGTTGCTATAAAAACGGAGTTTTTGAAACAAGTTAAGACAAGTGAAAAAGATCGGCAGCAAGAGGCACTCACATGTGTGGTGATGTAATATTGCGGCTGCGCAGGCTGCTGTATGATTTGAAGCTGCTGCTGCGCAGCCGGTGCCTGCTGGCTGTGTGTAGCGGTCAGCGCATCTGGAGTTGCAATGAAGTACTGTAGCTGTTGCTGGTGGGTGGTCGGCTGTTGAATGATCTGCAACTGTGGTTGTTGCTGCAACGGCTGAGTCTGTTGCTGTTGTTGTGCACTCGCGGCCAAGGTGTCTGTTGTGAGTGCACCGAAACTGAGCACCTCACCGCCCGCAGTCATTACCGCGGTCGCAGCAGTTACACCGGTCGTCTGAACTCCCGCTGCAACGCCGGCAGGAGGCTGCATGTCCTTCTTGTGGCTGCTACTGGTAGTGGGTTTAATGTCCTCGCGCGGCACAATATCGATCAGAAAGTCGAACTGGTCATAGTTGGCGATGGCCTGAGCTATGTCCGAGCGCTGCAGAGTGCGTCGCTTACTCTCTTCCGTGTGAATCCAGGCTCGCATTGTCAGCTCCTGTATAAAGTACTCACACGCTTTAGCGAAGAGCAGCGGCGCTTCGGCTGCAATCATCTTGGCGTTTTCGTCCAGCTTCATGATCTTCTTGATACGCGCCAGCGGTAGCGCTTGGTGCTTCGCATCTACTTGGTGGATAGCACGCACTTCAGACAAAATGCTGGGCCAGAAGGAGTCGATGGTGGGCGGAGGCTTGCGTACAACTGGGGGGCGCGGCGGTTTCGGCGGTTTGTCTTTGGGCATGGCGCCGCTCCGTAGCACGGCATCTGCAGTTGTGTGGGCGTTCGATATGCTGCTATAGGACGGTGCGGAGGTACTGGTAGACACGGTGGAGGAGCGGCGAACACTTGTGGTGGCGGCAACGGCCACTGAGCCGCCGCTACTGCTCTGCGTGGGGTAAGCAGGCGATGTGTCCACTTCCATCTTGATGGGTGTCACGGTGATGGCATTGTTATCGTAAGAGCTATAATGGGTGCGGGGATACGCAAAATTTGACATAAATGTGGCAAGCAGTCAACGCAACTGCGCAATTTGTGGAAATGGGCAAACAACCACTCAACAACTGCACAAATGAAATTTGGCCAGTAAAATTGCTCACCTTGTCGCTTTGTTGTTGGAATACATAGCAGTGAGTGACACAACAATCGAGTGGGTTGCACTGACGCAGTGGCTTTGAGGGGCGGAGCGGGCGAAATGCAAATGACCGCACTTAGGCCGCCTTTTTGCAACCGAGGGCACTGCACCGAGTGTGAAGTCACTACAAATCTCTCACCTTCCGTTTTTTTCCACCTTCGCCCACTGTGGCGCTTTTTTTTCACTTTTCTTTTTCGAACGCTTCAGACGCCTTTTCTTTCTTACTGTTTATTACGAATCCCAAATTTTTCAAATCGACGATTGCGCGGCACATGCCCAAACAATGTTTTCGATATCTGAGCCTGATTGCCTGTCCAATGGGCGATGAGGGTGATCAACGAGAGGCCAATTGGTCGAAACTGCAGCAAATCTCCAATGAAAACTCGCTGCCATCCGCCATTGATCTTGATTGGCTGAACTTGGCGTCCATTTACAGGGATTTTCGTCTGACAGTTGACAAGAGCCGTCAGTCGCAACGCGCAGTGATGCCATGCCTGGTGCGGTTGAGCAAAATGTTGTTAAAGTGTTCATTCATCTTGTCGCAAAGGCTGCGAGCACTTGCAAAATGCACAAAACGTTAAGAAACCATATAATGAAGTAGTGGTAAGCGCAGATATTTTCAGTAAACATCTTTTACTGCGTGCTACCATGACCGTATGCTCCATCCAGTGGCAACATTCGATTTTGTTGTTTTTGCAAAACAGCTGTTCGGTCGGCCAGCCGAAATTTGGCAAATGTGACGTTTACATTTCGTAGCTCACATAAACAAAATTCCGGTACGCTATCCTGAGTGAGACCAAAAGGACACCAAAGGATTTACTTTATAACGATACGCATCGTATAGCGTAAATTCGACGAAGAACCTGGCATTTTGTTCGCTTTCGGCGACGCCAACCCTTTCAAATCCCAAAAAAAAAAAAAAAAAAAGGATTTACTTTGTGCAACGGCCCTCCTGCATGCCTACTAGCGAGCTGTTCTGTATGTTGCCTGTATTCGCGCTATGGAGAGCCATTTTTTACAATTATTTATCGTCGCCACTGCTTTCAAGGCGATCCTGGTGCCTGCCTAGTGAGTAATTTAATCTTGCAAGGGCCATAGTTCATTAAGTATTACTACTCCTAGCCACTCCACTGACTTCGAGGTGCATCGAAACTGGCTGGCCATCACGCACTCGTTGCCACTGAATCGCTGGTATTACGATGCCACCAGCGAGTGGACCCTCGACTATCCGCCCTTCTTCGCCTACTTTGAATGGCTGCTGGCGCAGGTGGCACGCTTCGTGGATCCCCAAATGTTGTTGCTGCATAACTTCAACTATGCGTCCTTGCAGACAAAATACTTTCAACGCTGCTCGGTGATGGTTGTCGATATAGTGTACGCTGTAGGCGTGTTTCGGTGCCTGCGCGCTCTGCGTATTCCTCAGAAATCACATTGCCACTTCAGCGCCGAGCTGCTACTGTTGTTGAATGTTGGCCTCATCTTTGTCGATCACATACACTTCCAGTACAACGGCTTTTTACTGGGCATCTTGTTGCTGAGCATCAGCTTGCTGCTGGAAGAGCGATTTCTGCTCTCTGCGTTCTCCTTCGCAGTGTTGCTGAACTTCAAGCATATATATTTATACATGGCCCCTGCCTTTGCCGTACATTACCTCAAGTTTTACTGCCTGGACGGTAAGCGGAACCCGTTTGTCGGGATGGCAAAGCTGGTCGCTGTGGGTCTTACGCCGTTTGTGTTGTCATTTGGCCCGTTTATGATGCAGTTACCGCAGGTTGGGTGCTCTACGTGTGAAAAAGCATAAGTGTTAGTTAATTTTGCGGTTAATTTACAGGTTTTGCAACGTTTGTTTCCCTTCAAACGCGGCTTGACGCATGCCTACTGGGCGCCCAACTTTTGGGCCATCTATAATACGGCCGATAAAGTGGCAGCCACGCTTTTGCGTATTCCGCGTGCAGATGCTGTGATTTCTAGCACTTCGGGGCTGGTGCAAGAGTTTGAGCACACAGTGCTACCCAGCGTGACACCACTGGCCACATTCGTACTGACGTTGCTATTCATGCTGCCTATCCTTATAAAGATGCTGTGCTTCACGTCGAAAAGGTTCGTCCAGGTTCAATTATAAATCAATCTTTTTCGGATTTGAAAAATGTCGGCGCTTTTATTGTTGTAGTGACAGTAAGCTGTCGTTCCTGCGCGGCGTTGTTTTGTGTTCCTGCTCCTCGTTCATGTTTGGCTGGCACGTGCACGAGAAGGCCATCCTCATGTGCCTTATTCCGCTGTGGTAAGTACAGAGTCACACATTGATGGCCGATAAACGATGAAAAGTCACATTCACTTCTCCGGTTTTATAGTCTTCTCTGCCTGGTCGACGCCACCGATGCAAAGTACGCTTTCCTACTCAGTGCGGTAGGCTACTTTTCGTTGTTTCCCCTTCTCTTCGACGTGGATCTTCTCCTGCTGCGCTATTCGCTATACCTGGCTTACATGAGCGCCATGTATGGTCAGCTGGTGCGCATCCACTCGATATCGCCCGGCCTACAGCTGCATCAGCTGGAGTGGGCGTACTTGGCCGTATGCGTGCTACTACCGCTTTACGAACACGTGCTTAGCCCGTTGCTGGGACTGAACGATAAATTTCCGTTTATGCCGTTGCTACTGACGTCTCTTTACTGCAGCATTGGTGTGTCGTACTGCTTTATTCGTTTCTATTTGCACACATTGTGCAGGACTACAACTATCACTAAACCTATGCCTAAGCCAGTTACAACTAAGTTTAAGTCTAAAGCGAAGCCTAGGGTTAAGGATAGGCTCCGGTTAGGGATGAAGCCGAAGCTGCAATAAAGGATACTGTCGTGTTGAAATTTCGTAGTGGTGTCTGAGCGGGTGCTGGACAACCCAGCCAGGCGGTGGAGGCACGTCGAGGGTATCCGCGTTCTGGCCGAACGTTAGTGTTGTCGTACAGCCAGTACAGGTTATCCTTGAAAAAGTAGGTCTTCCCTAAAGTTGTTCAAAGACCAGAAACTTAGCGCAGTGTCCATTCGAAAACTAAACTTTTGCTATTGGCACATTTACCGTTTGTGAGAGTGGCTGCGGCGTCAATATTGCTCGGTATGCCAGGCCACCGAAGAATGGATCTGGGATAGCTGACATCCAACGCTCGTGAGTGGTCATTATACCGCCAAAATTTGGTGCCCGTAAAAATGTATGTATAGTTGTTTTTAGCTGCAAAAAAAGGTGAATGCCGTGGTATTGCTGATTTGCGAATCAACTCAGGTCACGATGGTCAAACTCACGCCACATCATGGCCGCATCGACGTGGGTGACGTTGCCAATGAGGTTTGTCACAGGATGTGGGCTGTCTTCGATTGCTACAGGCGTTGCCTCAATTCCGTAGCTGAATACCCAGTATTCCTGGCCTGTTAACATCAAATGAAAACTGCATTCATTGAGAACAGAAAGACAATATGAAAGATAACGTATGCACCTGCCAAGAACACCCCGGCCCCATCGAACCGTTGGTACGCGGCGTCGATGCGCTTGATGTGTGTAGGCAAAAAAGGAAACATTTCGTAAATGCTCAGTGGGTATCTGCGCAAAGAAAGAAGAGACACCAAATGACTATTTTAATACAAAGAAAATTTTTGTTAGAAGGGAACTTGGAGGGAGTTTTCTTCCTCAAACCAACCCACTCTTGATGGTGTAGCGCGGCGTCAACTTATAGACATACTCATTCTTGAAGATGTGCACTGCCCCATTTAGCAAACTGACAGCGTCAAAGCTTCCGCGACAGATGTCGGGTATTTCAGACAGCTCGGGCCTAGGCCACATCTGGTGCGCCGAAGTAGTAGATACATGGGATGGGGTACCACTGCTTTCGGTCGCCGCTGTTGGCGGTGTCGTAATGTTGCCGTAGCTAGTCTGATTAGGCCCACACGTACAGAAAGCAATGGTGAAAAAGCGATGAATGTTACAGCTTCAAACTGAACTCGCAGATATAATCGGCTTACTTTGGGTTGCGTTGTAGTCGTGACTGTATTCTGCTCTGCAGCGCTGTCGATGGTGCTTGCTGCGCCCTTCGCAGGGTCTTCCCATTCCTCGGGCGCGGGATCGTCATCTTCTAGTCTCTTATTTACTGCAGCAGGGAAGCGCACAGACGAATGTTAGTGCTGGACTTTATTGCTGGACATGCGAAGTACTTGACTTACAGTAGATTTCATACATGGCGAGCGTGTCGTCGTAGTCGAGCGTTGTGCCGGGACCCGGGCCCTTGTAGTAGGGAAACATGACTGAGGCATAGTGCGGTGAGTGCGCCAGGCCGAGACTGTGGCCCAGCTCGTGCACCGCCACGGCGTAAAAGTCAACGCCGCTGCTGCTGTCTGTGGAGTTTTCTAACCAATTTTCGTCCTCGTCGAAGTGTACATCGCCGCCCCAGGAACCCATTTCATAGGGGTAAAAAGCATGGGCTAGTATTTTGCCGGGCCCGTCAAATGGAAAGCTGAAAGACGTCCAAGCGGTAATTCGTACTTTTTAGCAAATGGCAATGGCAGTGGCTCACTTGTCGCCGTGATAACGCGCTCCAAAGCTCACTGTAACGTCGGCGGCAGTATCGTTCACGCGTTCGAAGTGCAAGCCACCATACTGCGCCCACAGAGCCAGAGCGCGCGCTATATCACGCTCCACTTGCTCCCGCGGAATCTTAAGCGACCAGTTGGCGATGCTGAGCGGGGAAGAGAGCGCGTGTCGGATACCAAATGCATTAAAACTGCCAACAACTTACAAGTAGCGCAAGTTGCGCTTCGTCCATGTGGGCGCTCCCACAATGAAGCGCTTGTCACGATTAATGGCTCTTTCGGCGAGTTTTCTGCTCCCTCGGTCGCTGGCGGAAGTTCGCTGTGTGGTGCTGGCCAAGTAATATGGGGTGCCTTCGATGTCTGGAACGCCGCAACGCGGCTTGTTAAATAGCTAAAACGAACCATTGAACGTTCCGACAACCGGAACACGGGAAAAGTCAAGTTCATTGCGCTCGACTGCTATCTACAGCATTTCCGTACACTCGCTCATTAGCGCGCACGTACACACACACATACACATACGCATACACAGTCGTACAAACCTCGATTGTTTCGTTGTCCAGCTTGCCGGTCTGCGCGAGCGCCCCGTATTTCTGTATATTCTTAATGGCCTCGACGATGGCTGACTCATGGTAAAGCGCCTCCGAGTCGCTGGGGTTCGAGTCCAGATAGCCGAAGCGTCGCATGAAACGCAGCTGCAAATATTTCAAGAGCAGATGAGTGGGCGTGTTGGCGGGGAGCGGCTTGGCGGTGTGAGCACTGTTAGCAGCGGGCCAGTACAGCCACACTGCGCCCACCGCTGTCTACGCACAATTTCCGGGGGCGGCACTCTAATGTCACGCTTCACTCTAATGTCACGTTTCCATGATGGCGCTGGGGCTGCGGCTACCGGGGCGCCAAGCGTGCCGGTGCTGGCTGGCCCGTGCGCAGCGAGCAGTGCCGCCAGCAGCGGCACCAGATAGGGCAGTAGTGACGTCATGGTGTCGATGCGGTCCAACGGAATGTTTTCACACGTCTAAGTCCGCACGCAGGCACGCACAGTTCTGCTCGGCATGAGCGGATTTTTGCAACTGAGTCGAGCTGGTCAAGCTGGCACTGGCAATGTGCTTCGGCTTATCAGGCCGTCGGTGACTCCAGCACAGGCGGGCAAGCGCCGCCTTTATCAATCGCGCGTATGTTTGGGCTAACGCTGCTTCGCGTTGTGGAAGCGCGACTTGACATCTGGCATATAATGCCCTGCGGTAGCGTTTAAGGTTGCGATAATTGTGCTACGACTAACGTACTTAAGCAAAAAGTGCGCACGCGTAATGTGCCCCCGCTTTCGAATAAAAATCAAACAATGCAATATTTTCGCATTTCTTTAATAAATTAATTTTGTTTGGCAACACGCATATTTGATTTCTATTGTTAAGGTCATATTTAGGTATTTATGTAAGTCGCGTATTAGGTATTTATGTTATTCGCGCCAGTGTCCAGGCCGCTGCTAGGGCTTCTCTTCTGCATGGCGTGCCCTAGTAATGGTTTCTGCGCTTGTTGGACGGACAGTACTCGGCGTACTCCTCCCAGGTGCAGCCCGCCTTGGTGCAGCACTCACTGGTGATGGAGGGCGCATCGGAGCGCCGTGTGCGTAGCAACGAGTTGGCATGGTCCAGCTGCAGCCACTTCTGCGTCAGCGCTGCTGCGAGTGCGGCATCCGCGCAAGAAACAAAAAGAAGTAGCAATAAGAAGCGGTAAACTGAGGCTGGCGTGTCGGTCATTACGTTTGCTGCGTTTTGCGATAGATTCGCTGGAGTCGGCCCGTTTGCGATTGCGGCGCGACAGCCGGTAGATGTCCTTCTCGCAGGCCCAGTACAATTGTCGAATAAGCTTGTCGCGGCAGCGTGAGTGGGTTTCTTGGTGCCAGACGTTCTCCCAGTCCGATTTTGTTCTGCGAGAGAATCGAGTTGTTATTATATAATGTGTTAAATATCCACTGTATGTATTTAAGAAACTTTGTCCAAAAATTTTATTTATTTTAACATGCTCAGAAAATATCATAGTTTCGTTTGAGTTTTTTATTTGAAAATAAACGAGTCCGCATGGGGCGTATAAGCAATCTAGAGATTTCATGGGGAATGGGCTTACGAGTGTCGACACGATGTTTTCAACACTTGCACCACCTTTCAACAGTGATAATCAGAATTCCTGAGTGTGAAAAAGTTTAAACTGGAAACTGCTTATGAATTTTATAGACACTGTTGTCAAGTGTGGTGCTTATGAATTTTATAGACACTGTTGTCAAGTGTGGTGGAATTTTCATATTGGCTCAGTTATAGTATGAAACATGATACAAAAATATATATATATATATATATTGTTGTATCATGGTCTGAAAGACCACTTGTCAGGTGTTTGGTTGGGTAGGGAATATCTATAAGTTTCATATCCTTTGTGTTTGATTGTATTCGTCTCGATTATCATATTTTGGGGAGTGTACAATTTGAATTTGATTTTTCCTAACGGAATTGTTGGAATATGGAGCACGATTTAGTTGGTCAGTTCAGTTACGCTAACCGAAACAATGTTTTCTTTGCTTTTTTGGGTTCCTCAAAAGCAATGGGACCAGCTTTGTTGTGGGAAACTGGCCAATTGCGGGAGCAAAATTGAAAGCTGTGATGACGCCAATAACAGCGAGGACCCAATTTCCGTGCTATACGACTGCTTTTATTCAGTGTGAACTCACCTCTGGCGGAACAACAATTCCAGGCCTTCCTCCGTGTGAATGGACTTCACTTGCAGGAAATACAAAATGAAGCACAACAGCACCAAACTGCAACTGAGCAACTGTTGCGCCGGAATCATGTTAGCTCGTGGGCTCTCTCTTTTATGCTGTGATGCAGTGGAGTGAAATCACTGCTGTCGGTGGCGGTACTCTGTGTGCAAGGCGCTGGCGGTAGCCGTCAGCACTGAGACGAATTTGAACCGGACGTCTCGGCGGCAAAGCGGAAACTGATTTTCGAGCGGAGCTTGCGCGTCCATTTTGAAAGTAACGAATAAACGCGCGGCCGGTGCCAGCAGTGTCCGAGCACCACACAGCCTCAATCGTTGGTGGGCGGAAAGTGTGCGTGGACAAATATGCGCCCGTAAATTTGAAATTACGACCGGCAAATGCTGCATGTTTGTGTGGTGCATTTCGTTGCCTTGTTATATTCATTCCTTGTTATTGTGAAATCGCGCCGCCAAATCCAATCCATGCCACAGACTAATGAAGACGTATCAGCAGCGCTGACTTAATTCATTTTCTTGCAGGTGAAGCTGTTGGTGTTGGTGCTAGTGCTGGTGTGTGTATGCACTGGGTAGAGTTGGAGCGGCTTAGCGCAAGATAAACACACTCACACAGTCACACCAAGTTAAGCAAACACTGGCCCTGCAGCCTGTTGCGTAAATTTTACGCTGTTTCATTGTTTTCTAATAAACATAATAAAGGCAGCAGTCAGATGTAGCAGCGCTCAGAGGGAGGGGGCGGTTTAAAACAAGGGTGCAACAAGGAGGGGGAATACTTCTTGGCCCTTGTGATGGTCTGAGCGTTGATTAGTCAGACCATTACTCGTTTTTTCCACTCTTATGGTGGCGGTCGACCCCGAAGCCTGCATGTAGGTGGCCAACCCTACTGGCGACGTCTCTGTACGCCATAACCTGTCTGTACTAGCGCCTAGTCGTTGCTGTCTGTGCGAACTAGGCAGTCTTCTGATTTTCCCGTTGTATTGGACTGCTTAGAAATTCGCATAAATTGCGAAGTATTGGCTTGTGCGCCCTCCCGCACTTACACAGGTCTTCTTGCGCTGCTGCTGGTGTAAGCGTTAAAATCACAATGTACGCGTTGTGGCACCAAATGAATGCAATTGGCCAATTTGTGTGCGGCCAGTGACGCATTCGAAATCGCTGCTTTAACCCTTTCGGTTATTCTATGCCATATGGCATAGTCTCTTTTCAGTGCCTGTTTTAGGTCAAAAAACTTGTGGATACTATATTTTTGTTGTTCCTTAGAATAGTTTGAAGTTCTAGGAAAAATACGAAATTAATAAACTGAATAATTAAGTTGAGAGAAGAGAAGTATACACGTTTTTTTAATGGTATATCTTGAGTAAGTAAGTAAGTATATCTTGAAATAGTAAAGGAAGAAGAAGCAGACAAAATTAGAAAACTTTTTTAATTTGACGTTTTCTTTCAATTTAGATACTTTTTTTAAAAAAATTTTGGCTGAAGTAACTGAAGAAATATTCAAATTTTCGTTATGCGTAAAAAGTTTTATGTTTAAGTAATTATTACAGTCACAACGATGTCGTTGCTCTCATAGAAAAACACTCTAAAATACAGGGTCCGAGTATAAAAATTTAAAAATTTCTTATGGAGTGTTGCTAATACAACCACATAGAAGCCTAAAACGTAAAATTTAAAATTTTAACTTTCCCCAGTAAAAAGCTGTAGCGAAAGGGTTAAGAACCCACGTGCTGTCGGCAACTGTTCAGTACTTAAAGGGGTCGAAAGGAAGTATTTTTGAAAACATTTTCGAAAACACTGGCTTTCAGTGGCAAATCAAACGCGTCAGCCGAGCGGTAACGTTACATGTTTAGTTTAGTCTGAAAATAATTTTTTAAAGGTACGTTTAAAATCTATTCGGGCGTTGTAGAGCTTGAAAGATTACTCCAACAATGTTTCGACTTCCTTGTGCACATTGGTAACACCACTTTAGTGTGCGAAAAAAGTTTTTTGTTTTAACACCAAAACGGGTAAAGGGATCTCTCATGAAGACCTGGCAAAACAATTATTACGACTACATAGTAATTGTGAAGCTACTGTCAAAATTGATCCATACAACGGTGTTTGAGTAATCTGTCTGTTGAAAAAAATGGCTTAGAGAAAAATGCGTGTAAAGTTTTGCGAGCACTCAGCGCAAGTGATGTGTGAACTCAATAAACTTAAAGATGAATCCCCAAGCAAACAGACATTATTTTGGGTAAAAATATGTGTTTATAATGTTTGCATACAAAATAAGAATCGTGCTGATAAGCAAACAATCAACAAGCAGTGCAGGTAGTTAGATGTTATGCGTACGACTTGCTCACCTATTTACCTGTGTACTTAAAATTTAGGTCCTAAATACACATTGCAGTGAGTATTAAAGAAAAAAAATAAATAAACGAATTCAAATTCTGATCAATAACTTAACTCGCGCTCTGAGGCACTGTGATAAAATCAAGAAGAAATATATAAGAGAATAAGAAATATATAATTTTTAACCAAAATGATCAGAAACAAAATTTCAGCTTTCTATCTCTGCACGTTGCTGAGATATTCATTAGGTATGTTGTACCCATTAATGGTAGCTTTTTTCCATACTTTTTAAAGTGATCAGGTAAACACGTGAACAAAAGATGTATTGTTTACAGGTGAGTTAGGAGGCCGATTTTTGTGACACATTTTCACATTTTCCACCTCCGGAAAATTCACAATTTTTGGAGTCTGGTAACTCTAGCTAGGTGGCGGAGTAGAAGGTAGTTCCATCTTTACCCCAACCATCCCTATCAATGATTTTGAGATATCTCTACCACGAACTTTTCTGTGACTTTTTTAAAAAGTCAATTTTCATGGGTAAATGTTTACCCATTAGGCAGTAATGGGTTAAAGTATTGTTTAAGCCTCAAAACATAAAATATTTTTAAAAATACAATAAAAAGAACAACATTAATTTTTTTGTTCGTGTATTATGGCTTCATTAGTAAGAGCAAACATTCCCATTAATTATGGAACACAACGTTGTTCAAGTGGCTACCTCGGCTGGCTTCGCTGTAGTGCATTCTGTCACTCCAATTCTCCAAGACCTTGTTGATGGGTTCGGGCTGTAGCTTACGGATTGCTTGGATGATATTGGCATCAAGTGCTTGAATCGTTTCTGAATTGTTGGCACAACATCGGTCCTTCACGGTTCCCACAAAAAAGGTCCAAAGGGGTCAAATCGCAGCTCCAAGTCGGCTGATAACACGACTTGGGCACTGTTTGGGCTACACAGCACTCACTTTGGAAATAAGTTTTCAATTTTTCCCAATGTTGTTCCAGCGTAAAGCGACTCATTTCGTTCCGCGGAGGTATGATACTGACTTTCTGTCAGGATTTTGAGCTGGAAACAGCTGCCAGTGTCAAAATAACCTATGTTTTGAAAAGAAACCACTAGATGGCCCACCCTTTACTTACCACTCGTATTATCCTAATATGAAGGCAACAGTGATATCTACTAATGCCTTCTTTTAGTCCACAGATTATAAATCTTGCAGACTCGATCAATTGAATAATTTTGAGGTGGTTCAGCTTTACCTATAAAAGGTTGGATTAAAATCATTGCAATCAGTGCGATACTCGTAGATAACGTAATTGAATGAACCCTGTAGTCGTACAGTTTTCTTTGCACAATCTTCACAAGCAATCGAATATGTGTTAAACTGCGTAGTAGTTATTTCTAAGCAGAAATCTTGAATTGTTATAAAAACAGTTGAGCATTAATTGGAATCCAGGGCACGTAGTGGCTGGTAAATGGAGTAATCTGGGCTTGGTTGGTCCAAACCTAACAATTGCTGTCAGCACTGCGCGAATCACAAAAAAAACAATGATGCATAGTGGAAGTCTCAGGACTTAGCAGTCCTGAGACTTAAAATACAAATACTTAAAATAAGAAAAAAGTAAATGCTTTTCATGATTGTCATGGTGAGAAGATAGCTGGTTCTCCCAAGCGATTGGGAGCTGGGCCAGCCAGTGAAAGCTTCTATTAAGATCGGCTTTATTCGCAACGTCGGTCGCGGTGGTGCACATACATTAATGTCCAAATTGCTTGGTATGAAGAAGAACCGAATGGAGAGACGTAATTACCCATATATGCAGCATCATTTAATTCGTCTGGGTCTTGAGTTTGCGTCATTTGTCATTTCTGCTTTTGAAAAAAATTGTTTACTGCAACATTTGCTCCTAACCTGCAGGACCGCAGTGTTTGCGCAAGAAGCCCAATATGAAACCCTGGAAAGTAGGAGAAGTCAAACAACAGCTCCGCATTTTCGGCTTTGTTCATCAATTTATTCGGTTGTGTTTGAATTGAAGTTGTTGTGAAAATCGCAATTGCATCCAATGCCCAACTGCAATTTGCAATCTTATAAAATACATTTCGGTTGCAACATTTTCCACCTTAAGACTGCTTTTTGTCTCTTTTCTAGTTGTTTCGGCGTTTCTGCAATTGCCCATACATACAATATTTCATATTTACAAAAGATATAACAAGTTCAATGAAATATGTTGTCGCGAGTTTGTATATCGCAGCACAAAATGTCCTACTGACAGTGAGCACTGGTAGTCGTGCCAACAGTTCACTTAAAATCTATTTTCCATTTGAATACCAATTTTAATCTCCATTTAATCTAATATTCTTGATTTTACATCAATTCAGTTATATTTATAAATTAATTTCGCAAGTTAGTTGACGTTTAGCTGCGCTGCTCGTGCCTCATCGCTGGACGCGCGCCGCAGCCAGCACTCTCTTTCGTCTGGCATTTCATAGTGTCGGGTGTTTGAAAATAACTCAACACCGCGACGTAAAATCATTTATCGAAAACACACTAAAAATACTAGCATGATTTGTTGCTAGCTCTCTTCAAAAAGTTGCTTTTTTGGTTATTGTTTTGCTCAATATTATTACTTAGTGTATTTGTAATTAATTTGTATTTAGTTCTTAATTGCATTAAATTTTAGTTGTGGCTTTGTTACGAGTTGCGTACGAGTATTGCGCGCACAGTAAATTCTTATGTTGCTTGCAAAGTGCCGTCGTTCGCGACAGCCGGGCTTAACGCATTACAGACTAACTTGTTGCTGTGCTATGGCTGTGATGGTGGCGCGTCGCACGTAACTTGCCAAAAAAGGTATAATAACAAAAATCCGTATGGAAACCTGGCGTCTAGGAATGACGTCGCGAAGGTTGCAAACTGCAGCCGCTGCGACAAAAATCTACAATAAATCTTACATACGAAGACCAGCAGACGGCAAAAGGCGATTTGTTTGTTCGGTACTACTACTGAGCGCTGCAAGAGGACTGTACGCAGCGTTGGGGACAGTGTGGGTACATAAGTAGAATCGCAATTGTAGTCTGCTTTGTTCCACGACTACCAATAGTGAAAATGTTTTTGTGCAAAGCACGAGGACGTTCGTACGCTCAGCTCTTCTATGGTAAAGACTTCAATTCCTACCGATTGCAGTGCGGCGTTCAAACACGCTGCCACAGAGAGACAGACACGCACACACACACGCATACATACATACATTCAGACAATCATTCATACACACATGCAGAGTGGATGACTTATAGCATGTCCACGTTGGAGGTGCCGTTGCCGGTGGTGCGCGTCGTCTTGGTAACCTGTTGGTTGGTGACAATGAGCGGGGCACTGCCGCACCAGACAATCTGCAAGAGAAAGAGAGAGTGAGAAAAGGCGCCGGTTATTTGCATATTGCTTTGTGTGCATCGTTGTGCAGGAATGCAGCCCACCTTGCGGAATGCCTTGCGGAAGTTGTCCGACAAGAAGGCGTAGAGTATCGGATTGATGCAGGAGTTGGTGTACGCCAGTACGTGCGAGAAAACCTGAATGATGACCGTGATGTGCGAGTTACCGTACATGTCCAATGCCTTGAGGACGAGTATAACCTGCAAGGAACAGAGGCAACCCGGCTGATTATTAGCTGTTTATGTTTTCTGTTGCGGGCGCTGAGGGAGGGAGTGAGTGGTGGGGCTGGGAGTGCGAATGCGTGTAGCTGGCTCACATACATGCAGCGCACCAACATACACGCCAAACGCCACAGCTGGGCTTAATGCTGATGCTGCTACCCGGCGAGCGGCGGTCGTTAAAAGCGCATTTCCGAAGAAACTTTCCCAATTTAGAGTATAACGTCAAACGAAGCAAACGACACGCTTTTCCATCACCTGTTTCTTTTTAGTGTAATTTTTACCCACTCTAATACGCATAAATTCCCGGCTGAGACCACACATCCTAGCGCAGGCAAGCACCACTCCCATCGCCGACATTAAGGATCACTTTTATAGTTCTCACTTGCCTTGACATTCCAATGTTCTCAATTTTCGCCGCACCATTATAGTTTATTTAATATTTAATTCCATAATATTTTTTTCGCAGTATTCGCAACGTATGCACATACATACTTATGTATGCATGTATGAATATATGTACATTAGAATGTATTAACTGTCCGTGGCTTTTAAACTGCTCATTACTTATCTGAAATCTTCCCGAAAAGCACCTCCTATTACAATCAGTGGATACAAAACCTAAATTTCACAATTAAAATCATTAATTAAAGCTCCAACTTTAAAGAATTCATATGCGACGTGTGCACCTTGGAGTTCGGCCTTCACGCCTTTATCGCTCTCTCTGCGTGAGTCCTTTCACAAAATGCTGATTACTTTTTTGCAAAATTCCCCCACATCGCAATGCAGCCAAATAATTTCGCTGCATTGAAAGCGACGCCATCCCATCGGCCGGCGTTCACAATCGAGCGACAGTGCTTCGAATTGTGTGTATCCAAGGTCACAGTCATCGGCGCAGGTATGTTTTGCATTATATTTATTATCAATTTATTCCAGCGGCGTTGTGTGCGTCGGAGCGTGTGTGATGGATATTTGCGAACGCAATAAATAAAATACAAGTAAATGCTTATTGATAACTGCATTCTAAATGTGTGTGTGTTTGTGCAGCTGCGTAACGAATTTGTATTCAAAGTTTCGTTTTGTGTTGTACGCAAAAGGAAATCACAAAAAGCAATTCGCATGAATACAAATGTAGCTAAATGCATATACACCAGTGTGGGGCGCCTGCCGATATGCAACAAAATGCAGAGAGCGTTCATGGAGCTTGGTCGTGGGTGCAGGAGGCGCCGGCGCTCTTGCTTATTCATTTACCTACGCCGAATACAATTTCACCTTTCATTAGATTGATTTGTGGCCACCCCGCTGACCGACTTTCTAAGCACGCCTTTGCCTGGCACCCATGCAACGTTTGTCGTTTGTCGTCTGTCGTTTGACGATTTTGCATAATGCAGCTCATTGATTGCATTTCTACAATGTTACGCCGCTGCCGTATGCGATCCTATGGGGCGGGGGCGTCCGGGCAGCGAGCGGCGAGCGGCAAAAAGAGGTTGGGTGAGATTGCTGCGTGGCATTGCGGCGTGGCAGGCAGCTGGAGGGGAGAGTAGGGGCCAGACTTGAAAATGGATTCCCAGCCAAGTCAATAGTTCATTTCAGTATAATTTCATTTGTAATTTGCCTGCATTGACTTTGCAATTACACACGCCCACGCACACGCCCATGCACCCTCTGCGGCGCCTGTTTATTTGTACGCATACATTCTATACATACATATTTCATAGTTATACATTTGTAGAAGGAAAGAGCACCGTCGCTTTATGCTTTATAACCGGAACGAGCGCTTTCTTCCATTCTGCTCCTGTGACATTTTTCCCAGATTATTTGATTTCGGTGCTTTGTGCTCCTTTCCTGCACACTGTGTTTTCTTCGCATTAAGTAATATTTGTCCGTGACGTACAGAGTGGAAGAATAGTGCTGGTGATTGATATGTAGCAGCGGAAGCGTGGCGCACGGGGAGCGGGTCGGGCGGTTGTAGCTTTCAACCAAGTTCTATTCTTTTTAGTTAGCCGCAGTGCGGCAATTTTCGCAACCCCTATGTGCGTCCGTTGTGAGCGGCGCGCTAAAGTCGCAGAGCAGTCTGCAGTGCGATAAACCCGAACCTCATTCAAATGAATTTATGCGCTCAGCAAAAGTGTGCATAATTTCCGGCATTGTTCACACCACACCAACGATTGGCTCATCCGTCAATCCAAATATTCTTGTAAAATATGTACAATCAATGTTGCAATGTCTCTGGCCGTGTCAGTCTGGGGTCGACCGCTTTGCAGCGCCCACAGTTATCAGCGCGAGGGGCAGAGCCGTCCGTAAGGACGATACTTTCTCTAAAGAGTTGCAAAGAGCGGCAGAGGTCGACAGTTATTTGTTTTTCAGAAGCAAAAAAATGGAACAAACCAAAATGATAAATCCGGTTCTTGTAGGCGGAATCGAAATTGTTGACGTTGCGTGGAGTGTTCGAATCGTAGTTGTTTCGGCTTGCAGCAGTCAATCGGCGAAAAAATATCTACTTATTTCGTGTCGATAGTTCAATATAATTTAGAGTTAAAATCCTTACTTGTTCGCTCCTTGGGCGATTTCGTGTGTTGGGATAGTTGCGAACAATAAAACTTACGTGAATGGGAAGCCAGCATATTGCAAAAGCCAGCACAACAACGACCACCATTCGTGTCACGCGTCGCTTCCCCTTCCTGCGGCGCACCGGCGACGCAGCCCGCGTGTTGGTGGAGTCGATGATGGCGTAGCAAGAGGCGTATGGAAAGAAACGAACAACAAAACGCATTAGAATCAAAATCAAAGTCAGCGTCAAAGGCTCGCATTTCCATTTCGATGTCCATTCGCATTGTCGGAGTGTGCTGCTGCTAATAAAAAAATTAAAGGGAAAGGGGAGCGGGACCGAGTGTGGACAAAAGATTGATGTAACTATGAAATGATATTGGCTGAGCGCCGGCATAGATACAAAATGTGGTTGTTGGTTTGAATGTGGCTTGTGCGGCCGTTGTCCGTGCGGACATTGTTGTTAACGGTATTAGTATAGCTGCAGTTGGCGTGGTGAGTGCGTGCGTATGCGTACGTGTGTATGTGTGTGTGTGTGTGTGTGTGTGTGAATTAACCGAAAATGCATCTGCTGCAGCCAGACATTTTGTGAACGTCAAGACAGCTGCAGCCGCAGATACACGTTGAATGCGCAGAAGTAGAAATATGTGTGTGGAATTAAGACGAGGTGCAAACGAAGCTTATGGCATAGTTGAAATGAAAAACACTCGATTCTGCGTACTCATCAGCTTGAATTGCTGGCTGCAAGCTACTTGCAGTCCAAAAACAGCAAGCAAACTGCTGACACGTTTGCGTTTGTGCAAAACGAGTCGTGGAGGCCTCTTCTCAGAAGATGCACTAATGGATTCGCTCAGTGAATCTCTCGCATTGGGTTGGTGAGGTGAGTCACTTGAGTTGCTCCTTTTCAGGTGCCGCTGGACCGCAGGCAACGCGGGGTGTAGGTTTTGCTTTAGTGGCGCTGTCAATTGTGACAGTCGCCAAGAGTGACTGCCCGACTGCCATCGGACTTGCCAGTTTACCAGTCAACAACTTTTGCTGTGCAATCAATCGTCACCAATTCTTAGTTGCGCACATCTTTTCGCCGTCCAAGCATTTGTGGGCTGTAGTTCTAGCAACAATTTTCCCAATGCTGAAAATCTAAATTTAAAACCAAATACTCACTTTAAACATGCATGTCGAAGTGTAGGCTAGCTGTTGCTTGTGTGTGTGTATGTGTTTATGTGCGCGCGTGTGAGTTTGCAAATTAATTAAAATTAAACACCGTGGTGCAGGCATGTGAAAATACAGTAGAGTGCCAGAAACAAACAAAGCCCCGCTCCCTCACAATCGAAAAAAAAATAAAATCAAAAGCAGAGCGCAAATTTCAGTGACAGCAAAATTCAAAACTTCGACACACGCACACAATTAGCGAGGCGGCAATCGGCGAAAAGTGCAAATGAAAACCTGTAATCGTTTAACAGATTTACAGTAAATTCATTAAACTTTTTTTGCAATTGGTATTATGGCTGTCGGCTCGCTGCACTGAAAAACTACTAAAGCAGAATTGCAATTTAATTTGTTTCCAAGCAGTTGCGAAAAGACGCTGGACACGCGGGCGGGCGAGTTGCGACCGCAGTCTTCACCTTCTTCTTTGCGATGAACTCGGCGTGGAAAACGCTTTTGTATTTATGCATATTTTCTTGCAAAGGAGTGATGAAAAATTCATCAAAAAAGTTCATGTTGATTGGCTCTGCTTTAGTGGTGAAGAATGAGAGAATGTTAAACCTGAATGCGAAGGTGTGTTTGTGATTTCCGCTTGCTCCATAATCCCGTTTGCCGTATAGTACATACGCAATTGCGGCTGTACGGTAGATTTTTTGTTGACGATTTTATTAACGGTGCTTAATTGTATGCGTTGCATTTCATATCAGTGTTTTTCAGTACATTTTACTCGATTCGATTTAGTTCGACAGTGGCGTGCATTGATTCCAGCCTAATCGGAGAAGAGGCGTGGATTGGCACCTCAACAGTGCAACAAGTCAGCCATTCGCGCGCGTCGCTTGTCTAATTAATTTATTCACCAACAACACTAACAGTACGACGCGCAGCGCGGCCATCGCAGTGCGTGGGCGAGCAAGCGTGTGTCTGAATAAAAACATGAGGCTTAATGACATCGGTGCTTACCTTGACTCCGCCGATGGCTTACAGCCAGGCGCGCTCTTCCACAGACGTGCCAGCATGCCCATGTACAGGAAGCAAATCAGCGTCAGCGGCGCCACGTACGACGAAACGCAGAAGGATACCTGTACATACGCGTTCAAACCGGAAGCGATGCCGAGAGTCAGGGGCACAGGAAGAAAAAGCGAAAAAAGTTTAATTATGCCAAGACACTCTACTGGAAATAATTAAGAAGCATTTATCCACTTTGTACTCGACATGCAATAAAAAATGCACGGCTCAAAGTAAAACCGGCTAGCAGCCCAAGCCGCAGCTGATGTACGTAAACGTATATCTGCGTAAGCTCTTTTTTTTCTTTTTGAAAATTCACCTGTTTTATGCAGTCATGGTGACTTGTTGAGCGTGACACTGAATTAAAGCTTCTAAAAAGAGGGATTCGGATTTATTCCCCTATTTACTTCTGTTAACGCCATCAGATGCGAACGGCGATGTGCGAAAGACAAATACTCTCTCTACTCAAAATACTCTCCTCCTGCTTCAATACATATATGCCAGCGTTTGATTCAATTTTCCATAAATTTTTTATGGGCCGCCAAAGGTATGGTCAGCTCATGTAGCGAATTATCTTTTATGGCCTCTATGGTCTCGAAACGCGTTCCCCGCAATGGCAATTTCAGTTTGGGAAATAGAAGAAAGTCACACGCGGCCATGTCTGGAATGTATGGTGCTTGGCTGATGACATTGGTCGAATTTTTGGCCAAAAATTCCGAAATAATCAAGGCCGTATGACATGGCGCATTATCATGGCGTAAAATCCATGAATTGTTCTTCCACAAATCGGGCCTTTTTTTGCGAATGGCTTCACGCAAACAACGCATAACGCCTAAATAGTATTCTTTATTGACCGTTTGGCCCTCCGGAAGGAAGTCGTAGTGCACCACACCACGAATATCGAAGAAAACCGTCAGCAAAATTTTGATTTTGGACCGACTTTGGCGCTCTCTCTTCGGTTTTGGCTCATTTTCGAAGCACCATTCGGACGATTTTCGTTTGGTCAGCATATAAAATTCATAAACCCATGTTTCGTCACCAGTAATGATGCGTCGATGAATTTTGGGTCGCTGTCTGCGTTGGAAATCATCTCTTTGGCCACATCAACACGACGCACAGTCACATCAAAAATCGCCACACAACAATTTTTCGACTTCTTCGTATAGACGCCAATCGAATACTAATCTTACGATATGCGTCAAAATTTTACAGAACACCAATAAAAGTATTGCCAACGTTGAGAAAATAAAAATTTTCCGATTGGATAAGCGCGGCAATTCAAAATTCAAAATTCGTTCTTTTTTGATCATAAGGTATTTCGAGGGATCCCAACTCTCAAAGTAAACCAAAGAAAGGGAGCCATTCAACCACGTAAACGACCATGTCGCTGCCAGAGACAGGAACAACAACAGTGACAGCAATGGGCACGCTCAGTCTGAGTTAAGAAAGAAATCAAAAAGTTCGAAGATTTGACCGCACTTGACGAAAGTCCAATCAGTAAACGTAAACGTAACGCATCACAGCGCCGTTACGTCTCACGGAAATTCTCATTGGTCAGATCCGAGTATGGTAAGAACGCTACAGTTTCGGAGATCTAAAATCCTCTAAATTGACGAATCGCATCAAGTGAATAAAACAGCCGGCGGTAAGTGCCATCAGAATAGGTCTTCAAAATTAATGAACATACGAGTACATGTGCCAAATAGGTTTCAAACTTTTTAGTTATAACAAAGACCGTGCATGGTCTGACCGACATTTTTGTCTGATTGTTCTCAAGAGGATTCGGCGATACTTTTGGCAATCGGTATTCTTAATACCTCGAATTGCTTCTTTAACATTCTCCAACCTTAGGGTGACTTCGGGTAATGTGGTACACCTGGTGGTACAATCCTCAAGTGGGGTCAAGCGAACAGGGTCGATTTTAATCCCCGCAAGACCCAATGTTGCCTGTTATCCCACAAACGAGTCTCCCCACATCCCTGGTTATGGGTGGTGTGGGTATTGCGGAATCGGCAGCTCTTGATATTCTGGGCATGTCCATTAAGAACGATCTTCGTTGGAACGATCATATTTTTGGCGTGTCGAAAGAAGCAGCCAAGTGCCTCGGCTTCCTAAAGCGGTGCAAAAAATATTTCACTCCGTCTGATCTCCGCATTATTTACACTACCTATATCCGACCTAAAATGGAGTTTAACTCGCACCTCTGGGCGGGGGCTTCAAAAACCCATTTGGAGTTCCTCGATCGGGTGCAAAACCGTGCGATTAAACTTATAGGGAACAGTAGGGCATCCAGCTCTATTGACTCCCTGGAGCATCGTCGAAACGTGGCATGTGTGGTGTTATTTTACCGATATTTCTTCGGTAATTGCTCAGTGGAGATGAGCAGCTTGATGCCATCACTCCGGGTATTCCCCAGGGCAACCCGTTTGAACACTGGCGCCCATGCATTCCACGTTGAAACGATGTTCCAGCGCACTACGCACTACAGAGAAGGTTCGTTTCTGGCCCGTACAGCGCGGTTGTGGAATGGTCTCCCTGCGGATATTTTCCCCAGCACTTATGATCTCGATGGGTTCAAGGCAAGAGCTCATAAACACTTTACTCTTAACCCTATCTCCTAACCTTTATATCCTTCCTGAACCAACGCAATGCTTCGCATTAATAGGGCTCATCCCCTGCGCGTTTACTCCTGTTAAAAAAAAAAAAAACACCTATTTATTTTTTGTCTATATCACAGTCGAATTCGGCCCAAATTTCGAGTATTGGCTTTTAAACAAACCAACTGGAAAAGGCTTCTGATGCAAACTTTCATAACTATTCTCGAAAGTTTGTAAAAACTCATAAACAGTCCATTGAAAAATTTGGCGGGTAATGTGGCATCCTACTTTTTTTCTATGTGCTTGCATTTATTCGATTGATTTGTACGAAAATATGACTTCAACATTTCTAAGCATTCACAAATTAAAACCCTAAGTAAAATCAGTCCGCGGCTTACTGTAGTAGAAAGAAATTCTACAACTGATTTTTTTAATACTTGTCATGCCCTAATGGGCGGTGCAAGCTAAAGTTATTCCTATTTTATTATTCCTATTTAGTACGGCAAGATAACATACCACATTACACATACCCTCCCCGACAACTACAATACGTTATGTATTCTTTTGTTTTACTACTGCGTTATTTCTGGATTGATCAAGATCGCTTTAATTTTTGCTTAATACTAAACATTTCAGCAATTAATGTAAGTCATATTTTTGAAAAATCGAGTTTATTGTGCATGTATGAGAGTAAAACTATAAAACTTTTTAAAATTCTGTGCGAAAAAACATATGCAACTTTGCAACCTGCGCAATAAATGATATAAATATTTTGAACATGTTTACATTTTTACTGTCAGTTGGATGAGCTCAAAGAAAAAATGAAATTCGACGTCAGTTGCTGAACGATTTTGAGAAAGTTCGATTCATATATTTCAATTAACTTTAATAAAAGGAATGGCATTATGCCAGCGTATTATTGACGATTTTAAGAAGGATGCACTCGGAAGCAAATCTCCACAAAGTATAATGTCCATTAAACAGATAAAACGGTCGCCGTGATACATCGAGGTGGACGTGCACCCAAAACTGATCCATGTACAGATAAAAAAGTGCCCTTTTAAAAGTGCTCTGCAAATTGTAAAAGAAATGCAGCTTTCAAATTCTGCAAGAATAGCTTCTCGACGCTGATTTACGGTCATACCGTCCAGCATGAAAACTACTGATTTCCAACCATAACCAAAAAAAGCGGTTGCAATCGGTTTGCAACACTTGTAATATTTTTTGAAGCGATGGCAAGTCCCGTGTATAGGACTCGAAGGATACTATCGATACGGAGTAGGTATCGATACAGTGTGTTATAAAATTCGTTTTTCAGTGCTCGATACCTAACATCGACAATCTACTTGATACTTTTCAAGATATTCGTGATATCGAGTAACTTTCACATATGAGCCGTTCAGTGCACAGAGTGATTAACTCCACTTTTTGAAAAATCTTAAATTTAAGTGTCAAAGCACTTGGTATAGTCATAACTTTTTATATTTATTAAAACTTTCCTGAATAGTAAAGATTAACACCATTAAACGACAAAATATATATATTTGAATTTAAATTATAAAGGGAATTTTAAAAAACAAATTTCATATTTCATCGCATTTCTCAACTTTTTGTTTTATGGAGTTAATCGATTTGTGCACTGAGCGGCTCATATAACACCGTGCCACAAAAAACCACTTTTGTTAAGACCCATCCAAATGATTATATAGGCGTAAAACTAGAGGTAATTTTCACAATTTTCTTCGTCCAGTTGATACCCATATGTATCTTCATCATTGCGCAAGCGCAAATATTTAAATAAATTTCTTGAAATATTTATGTCCTTAATATTGCAAAGCCCTTTTAAAGGGACATCGGATCAGGAAATGAACAACTGAGTATGCCATGTTACTATGAATGACCTCTAGTAAAACTAGAGCCTAAACTAGCCTATTAAATCTTTTGGAGTTTTATAAACTTAATGCTCTTAAACCTATTCGTTTGGATGGGGTAGAGATAGAATTCCAGAAGGAGGTAAAATATCTGGGTGTTATACTAGATCAAAAACTTCTCTGGAAAGGAGGCAACGATAAGAAAGGCCACTAGGGCTTTCATGACCTGTAGGACCATAGCAGGCAAAAGTTGGGGCTGCACTCCGACTATACAGAGATGGATCTACACGGCGATTGTAAGACTGTCTGGGTATGGTTCAGCTGTCTGGCTAAGCAAGACCAGCCAGGCGACCACTATCAAGGCGCTTAGTAAGCTACAAAGACTGGCATGCGTATGCATAAAAGGGGCTATGAGAACGTGTCCAACAGCATCCTTGGAGGTTCTTCTTGAACTAACACCTCTTCACTTACATATACAGACCCAGGCGAAGAGGGCTTACCTACGGATGACTGGTGTTAATATTAGGGCTGAGGGATTCCTGAGTCATAATACTCTCACGCATCAGCATCCTGAAATCGCAATACCGAGAGACACAATCGCAGCGAAGTTCAGCTTTGTCAAACGATTCAAAACTGAACTTAGTAACAAAAGGAACTGGGTAGGTATATCTGAAACATATCAGATAGACCAGCACATGATACACGGATGGCTCCTTAACGGAAGGCACCGGGATAGGAGTATACGGGCCGAGGATAAGATAGTCGGAATCCACGGGAAAGCACACCACTATCTTCCAGGCGGAAATATACGCCATTGAAAGGTGTGCTTACTTCAATCCGGTGAAGAACTACTACCTACCAGGTGTCCTTGAAACTGGTTTTGGAGTGCCCTGAGAAGCTGAATGAACTTGGCCGTTACAATAAGGTCTGGGTACTCTGGCTTCCGGGTCACACCGGCATTGAAGGGAACGAACGGGCTGACGAGCTGGCAAGGAGGGGAGCCTCCACACCCTTTGTCGGCCCAGAACCTTTTTGTGGTTTGGGAAAAGGAGCCTCCTCCATCCTATTGAGGAAGGACGAGACAACTAGAAGGAATCAATACTGGGAAAATCAACCAGGTCTAGAGCATTCGAAGCTGGTTATCGGGTCCTACAATAGAAAACGTTCCAAGGAATGTATGACCTTATCAAAAAATAGTCTTAGGATTATCACGGGAATGCTTACAGGGCATTGCAGATTGAATTATCATCTAACTAAACTAGGAATCCGTGAAAACGGTTCTTGCAGGAAAACGAGACTGCAATACACATACTAGGAGAATGCCCTGTACTCATGCATAAAAGAAAGAAGCACCTGGGGGACTATCTCATATCGCGTGCAGACTGGGTATCCAGAGGTTTAGGAAACATACTAAAATTCCTCTCGGATACTGGACTCACTGATAGCCTTTGAGGTCCATGAAGGGGGCACAATAGATCTACTAGGTCGCAGTGCATTATCCCCATCAATAATAATAATAATAGTATGAATGACCTCTAGTTTTACGCCTATTAAATCTTTTGGATGGGTCAAAAGTACTGTCGCACGGTGGTAACGTTTTTTGTTAAACAGTGACAACCCAATTTTCGGGAATGAATCTCTTTCTAAATAACGAAAACCTAAAGGAAATCCTAAAAAAACGGATTGATCGGACAAATGATGCGAATTAGAACGATTTTTTGTGAGAGCCTCCTGTAGTGGTACCACGTAGCCACTTATGGCAACATTAATAACTTTTGCTACACTCGAGCGCATATGTGCCAAAGTGTCAAATAGCACCGCGCGCACGACACAAGCGACACTCAAGTGGCTAAGCCAGCGGCGTGCCATCCGACACCACTGACCGCAGTGCAGTGTCCCACATATGGAACATGCACTGATCGGCACTCTGTGTGATGTCACCTACCGCAGGGCAATGGCACTTGAGGAAAAGTGCTACATCGACCGAAAAGGTCCCGTGACGCTGATTGGTCACACTTCCGCGACATTGGAAATTCGGGCGGAGCATTGGAAATGCTCAGTAGTATAACAGTTTGTAAATTTAGTAGGTATATAAGACCTAAAATTTGAAAAATAAAATCAGCTTCTTGACAAGAGACAAACCTTGCGTTTCTCCTTTGATCTTTGCTCAACACATAGGCTCTTTAGCCATAGCATAATTGGCGCGACCCGCCGCTTCATATAGGTCACCCCGAACTGACTAACGCCTGACCTATCTTTGACTGATAGATAGATATTCTTCACCGTATCCAATACACTTTTCCCCTATACACCACATGGCGATCCTGCCGACCGAACGCAACAAATTGATAACTTAAGTCATTCACAAAATCAATTATTCACAAAATTAATTCTTCACCACACATCAACAACAACCACATCATCACATCAACATTCCACCCACCTACCACATGACAACCCAAGAAGAGATCGATGCCATCTTCGACAAGTGGAGTCGCATCGCCCAACAGGAATATGACCCAGAAGACATAACGACACACGAGGAATACGTGCCACCACAATCTAGCAACAGCGAACCACCAACATACCACCCGGGGCCCAAGTCAGCAGGTCCAAGAGCAATCACAATCGAGGAGTACAAAGCCCGAAACAACCACAAACAGTCAAAGGAATCCAAAACAATCCCCACAACCGCGAGCGCGAAGACACGACGCCCAAGAGCCGGGAAGAAAGTAAAGGCAAGAAAGGAAAAGGCAAACCTATATAGATTGATCCCCGTGACGACCGACCGGATTCTGAAGCACAGTCTAATCAACGAATTGAAAAAGCTGAACTAATGGGCAGCAAGCCGAGCAGAGAAGAGGTTATTGTCTCGAACAATAACGCAGCAAGCGCTGGATCAACAACATCGGTGGACAACAGCAACCAAATATATATTTTAGGAGTAATTGTACTAATCTTAGTTTTTATCCAAATAAACACCTACTATAAGAACTATGTTAGAAAACACACAAAACCAATACATGTAACACAGGTATAAAAAAAAAAATAAACAAAAACAAAAAAAAAAAAAACAAAAATTATATATAGTAATAATACATAACTCAAAACTCAAACAACACCGAAACAAAAATTAGATAAGATGGACAGGAGAAACAGACAACACAAGAACGGAAAAATTTCGACAACAGAAAAGACAGTGTTAGAAATTGAGGCAATAGATGAACAGAAAAAGCTAGAATTTTTGACAAACCTATGGCAACTAATTGGTATGCCCAGAAAGCCAACAATAGAAGACGTTAGAAATCATACGACACTAGAAGAGGAAACAATACGCATGCTCAACATGTTTAATCTCCGATTCTAAATGGAGGACATTTTTGACGAACTAAATAAAATACTAACAAACTTGAGAAAAACACCGAACAGAAAATACAGGAGACATTAACAACAAAACAACAAGCCGTATTCGCTTTAAAACAACGGTTTGAAGAACTAATAACTGAACACACAGATAACGACTACATAGCGGGCATAAAAATTGCCTTCAACAATACGTACGAAAACACCATACAAATACTTAAACAGAAACAAACTGATAACAATACAAAAGTACAACATCCGCCAATCACAATGGCAGCATTTAGTATCGAAACGGCTATGAAAGCCATCCCGAACTTCACAGGGAACTTCAAAGAGCTGGATACTTTCGCTAAAATAGCAGAACTAATTAACAAAAAACTTGACACGAGTGGCAAAACAGAGCTTCTAGAATTCATATTCTACGCCAAATTAAGTCTGACAGTGAGAACAGCACTCGGCAATAATATTCCAACCACACTTGAGGAATTGACAAAGTTACTAAATGAACGATACAAGAGCACAGCTACAGTGCCTCAAATTCAAAACCAACTATCCTGCCTAACCCAAAGAAACCTTGATATCAATACATACAAAAACAAAATACTAAACTTGATTGCAGAATTAAACAAGTTACAAACTATCCAAGCCGGTTCCGACACAACCACCTTAGAGCGAAACGTCATTACAAAAATAAACGAACAATATAGCTTAACAGTCTTCAAAAACGGACTAAACAGCGAATACAAACAAACAATTTTTGCAGCAATGCCAAAAACTTTTAACCAAGCAGTAGAATTGGCGTTAGAACTGGAAAAGGACAACAAACAAACCCAGGCAAGAGTGATGTTTATCAACAGGAACAGCAACAATCGAAATAGAGCAAACTACAGAAATTTTAACCAACAAGACAACAACAGATACCAAAATAACAACAATGTTAGAAACAACAACAACTACAGAAACAACAGCCAACAAGCTAACTACAACCCCAGAAACAATCAGAACAACTATCAAACGAATTCTCGCAACGCATACAACAACGGCAGACCAAACAATCACACTGCCAACACAAATTTCAATAACAGAAATCAAAACCAAAGGAACTATAACCAAAACAACAGAAACTTCAACCAAAACCCAAGGTACAACAACAATGCAAACCGAAACCAAAATTTCAACAACCATGGTCGCCCTACACACATCAATTATATTCAGGAAAACTCGGGCGACCCGGAGGAAGACAATCACATTCCTCCGGGGGAGCAGTAACAAATGAACAAAGAATCTACCTAATATCAGAGAATCTAACAAACTACGTCACACTGAAATGCAACCAATTTAATAAGCCTTTAACATTCCTCATTGATACCGGAGCAGACATATCACTTTGTAAAACAAATAACGATGACAACCTTGTGATCAACACAGAAAACACATGTAAACTAACAGGAATTTCTACACAAAAAATTGACTCACTGGGAACATTGAAACTGACATTCCCACTAAGAAAAACCAAAACAGAATTAAACTTCCACATGGTCAATGAAGATTTCCCAATCGTAACAAATGGAATCATAGGAAGAGACTTTCTACTCAAATACATGTGCAAAATAGACTACGAAACACTCACGCTAACAACGATAATAAATGAAGAAGAATACATATTTCCTATAGCAACCAAACCACCGCCACACACCTCACACACAATACCACCAAGATGTGAAGTAATACTACCTATTAACATAAATATTCCAGAAGACAGTGTAATACTAAACCAAGAACTTGCAAACGGAGTATTTTTGGCAAATTCCATCGCACCAGCAAAAGGCAAATGTCACGTAAAAATAATCAATACAACAGATGAAACAATAACCGTAAAAAACA
Source organism: Melieria crassipennis (assembly GCA_963668005.1). Taxonomy (NCBI): domain Eukaryota; kingdom Metazoa; phylum Arthropoda; class Insecta; order Diptera; family Ulidiidae; genus Melieria; species Melieria crassipennis. Next base: position 1,065,879 of record OY764962.1, on the reverse strand, counting down.
TCCGACCAAAAATAGAAAATTTGTCTAATTATACAATAATGAAAACAAACTACAGCAACAAAAATTCAGACAATGAACGATTCAGAAAACTAATATCAACACTCAAGCTAGACAACCTAGATGCACAAACAGAAGCAGAGCTTAAAACCATCTTCCGAAAATATCAAACAGTTTTCCACTTGGAAGGAGAAGAAATTACAACAAACAATTTCTACACTCAACAACTTAACCTAGAAGACTCAACTCCCGTATATATAAAAAACTACAGATTACCGCAAACACAGCAGGAAGAGATAAAGAACCAAGTACAAAAATTAATAGACAGCGATATCATAGAACCATCAACTAGCCCATATAACGCACCCCTATTACTGGTACCAAAGAAAAGCGATGATAATACAAAGAAATGGCGATTAGTCGTAGATTACAGAAAACTGAACGACAAAATAATCAATGATAAATTCCCGCTCACACGACTAGAAGATGTTCTTGATATACTTGGCAGAGCAAAATACTTCTCAACTTTAGACATGACGAGCTCTTTCCATCAAATACCTTTGGAACAAGATTCAAGACCACCCACAGCATTTTCCACACAAGATGGACACTACCAATTTAAAAGACTACCTTTTGGTCTCAAAATATCCTCAAACAGTTTTCAACGCATGCTTACTCTAGCACTAAGTGGACTTAGCTCAGAAGCATTTCTCTATGTTGACGACATAATAGTATTTGGATGTTCATTAAAACACCACAACGAAAATCTGATTAAAGTCTTCGACCGACTACAACAATACAACTTAAAATTAAATGCAAGCAAATGCCAATTTCTAAAACCAGAAGTCATCTACTTAGGACATTTAATCACAGATAAAGGCATCAGAACAGATCCAACAAAATGCGAAGCAGTACTAAAATATCCAACACCAACGAATGCTGATGAAGTACGTCGTTTTGTAGCATTTTGCAACTACTACAGACGCTTCATACCAGAATTCGCATCAATAGTAAAATGTCTTAACTCTCTCCTTAAGAAAGGAACGCCTTTCATTTGGTCAGACGAGTGCAAGACAGCTTTCGAAACACTAAAACAGAAGTTAACAAACACACCAATATTACAATATCCGGATTTTAACAAAACCTTCATATTAACAACAGACGCTTCAGACTTCGCCCTTGGAGCAGTATTATCACAAGGAGAAATTGGACATGACCTTCCCATTTCATACGCAAGCAAATCATTACAGAAACACGATATCAATAAACCAATAATAGAAAAGGAACTTTTAGCTATACATTGGGGAATAAACTACTTCAGACCATACCTCTACGGAAGAAAATTCATTGTAGTCACAGACCACAGACCACTAGTATCTCTATTTTCACACAAAAATCCATCATCGAAAATGACAAGAATCAGACTAGACTTATCTGATTACGACTTTGAAATTATATACAAACAAGGAAAAATCAACACAAATGCAGATGCTTTATCTCGCATAAAAATCGACAGCGACACACTAAAGGCAATGATTCCAACACAGGAAAATGACACAAATAACGGCAAGCAAATGGAAATACTGGCAATTACAAGGAGCAAGGCAGCAACATTAGGAGCAAAAGTAAATAGCATGCAAAATGAAGAAAAAGAAAATATTTATGGTACCAAAACACGCGACATTAGGAAGGACAAATCTCATGAGCCTGATCAACTCTACATATGGGAATGTACCTCTATGAACGACGTGAAGAACATGAGAAGATTAAATTTTGAAATAAAAGAAAAGCATCGGCCGATGATACATATTGACAATTATGAAGTGCACGTGACTTGTAGCGATGACCCTTTGAATCTAGATTCAATGTTGGAGAAACTACACAGTTCACTAAAGAACCTGCATATAAAGGAGCTAGCCCTTTGCAGAGAAAATTTTAAGTTTGAAAATATAACAATGAATGCATTCAAGAAAAGATACAACGAAATAAATAAAAACAAATGCTCGCCTACAAAAATACTTATATACAACGCTCCACGAAATGTTCAAAGCAAATTACAACAGTACAAACTAATTGACGAATATCACAACGCCAGCACAGCCGGACACTTAGGAATTCGAAAGACGATCCTAAAATTAAAACAACGATACACATGGAAGAACATGAGACAAATGGTAAAAGAGTTCGTCAACAATTGCCTGACCTGCTGCAAGAATAAAACAATTAGGCACACTAAAGAAGAACTGGTCAAAACAGACACGCCAGCAACAAGCTTTGAAACCATTACCATTGACACAGTCGGACCATTAAGAATATCAAATGGATTCCGCTACATACTCACAATGCAATGTGATTTAACAAAATTTATTATTGCACACCCGATGGAAACCAAGGACGCACGAACGACAGCAAAAACTCTTGTAGAACAGTTCATTCTCAAGTACGGTCGTTTTAAAACGTTGAAATCCGACCGAGGCACCGAGTTCACAAATGAGCTAATGCACAACATATGCCAATTACTTGACGTGCGACAAATTTTTTCGACACCCTACCATCATCAAACAATCGGTTCACTCGAACGCAACCACAGAACACTGCATGAATACTTACTAGCATTTACAACCGAACATGAATGGAACAAATGGGTACCATATTTCACTTTCGCGTATAATACGACACCACATGTCGAAACGCAGTACTCCCCATACGAGTTAGTCTTCGGAAAATTACCGTCACTACCAAGTGACAAAATATATGACAACAAACAAATTTATGACTTTGACAATTACGCCAACGAACTAAAAGTTAGGCTGCAAACATCCATAGATAAGGCTAGGAATATGATAGAAATAGCTAAACATAAGAGACAAATTAATTATGATAAGAACACAAATAAAACACAATTCGAAATAGGAGATTTAGTTTTTATACGATTAGAGACAAATAAAAAATTACAAAGTCCTTACCACGGACCGTACAAGATTATAGATAGAAATGGAGTAAACTCCACACTAGACATAAACGGTAAATATAAGGTATTACATAATAATAACCTTAAGAAATTTCTAGGAGATAATGACTTAGCAAATAACATCTAAAAATTGTACAAAATAAAGATTAAAATACATATTACACTAGACAATAAAAACAAATATTTACGCTATCTACAATTACTATAAGCTCAATAATGTTAGCTAAGCATTTCCAAATCCACCTCCGAAAACCCGACCGATATCTTAAAAAATTATTCCAAGTAATAATTTTTCGCTTAAGGGCAATGGTGTAGTGGTACCACGTAGCCACTTATGGCAACATTAATAACTTTTGCTACACTCGAGCGCATATGTGCCAAAGTGTCAAATAGCACCGCGCGCACGACACAAGCGACACTCAAGTGGCTAAGCCAGCGGCGTGCCATCCGACACCACTGACCGCAGTGCAGTGTCCCACATATGGAACATGCACTGATCGGCACTCTGTGTGATGTCACCTACCGCAGGGCAATGGCACTTGAGGAAAAGTGCTACATCGACCGAAAAGGTCCCGTGACGCTGATTGGTCACACTTCCGCGACATTGGAAATTCGGGCGGAGCATTGGAAATGCTCAGTAGTATAACAGTTTGTAAATTTAGTAGGTATATAAGACCTAAAATTTGAAAAATAAAATCAGCTTCTTGACAAGAGACAAACCTTGCGTTTCTCCTTTGATCTTTGCTCAACACATAGGCTCTTTAGCCATAGCATAATTGGCGCGACCCGCCGCTTCATATAGGTCACCCCGAACTGACTAACGCCTGACCTATCTTTGACTGATAGATAGATATTCTTCACCGTATCCAATACACTTTTCCCCTATACACCACACTCCAACAAAATTTCAACGTACGTAATCAAAAATTTAATTAACTAAGGGCTCCTCGAATGTACTTGCAAATTAGTAATTGCAAATCCACTATTAATTTTCATCAAAATGTTAACATTTATAGTCAATTAATTTGATTTATATTTTAGTTGCAAATGTTTTGTCGTATTCTGGTTATGTGAATTTTTGGTTTTTTTAGGTATACATATATCTCGTGTAAATATATTAAATGAATAATGAGGGAAAAGAATGTATATGTGTACATACGTAATGCTGGAATGATTAATATTAAATATAAATTAAAAGAAAATGAAAATGTTAGGAAATTACTTTGTATTTTCTAATAATATGAGCATTGCATAGTAGTAGCATATGTTTTGTCCGACACTGTATACCACATAACTCGAACTTGACTTCTTTTGAAATAATTATGAAAAATAAATAAATGTCTATTATAGTCATTATACATACATACAAGCATATATGCTATATTTTAAACAACACTCAGTTATCGATTTTGATTTAACTCAAGAATTAGCATATATTCTCTTTGTGCCTTAAAACTTTTCGCAAGCTCTAAAAAAAGTCGGCATTACTTGCTAAAAGCACTTTGTTGCAAGATTCTTTATTTTTTTTTCATTGTGGTTCTGTTGTCTGAATGCCTTTAGTTTCCGAGAAAAAATGCTATACCACATTACTCGACCATACCACAATACCCGAGGCCACCTTATCAACGTTCTTTATTCTTTTCACGATCTTGATGTTCACTCACGCATTTCAGTGTGCGGTTCTGCACAGATCATGCGTAGAGCTGGAACCAAAAAAGGAAAACAATGAAGCGGAAAATATAAATTTTAATATTTATATAAATAATAAAAATAATAATAAAACACGCATTTCACAAGCGACGAACGCAAATGAAATGAATGGAAACCAAACGAGATGAAAGGTGTAAATCGAACGATTGCTAATAAAATCGGTCGACGTGCGCAGTGCTGAGGCGCAATTGGCACGGACCGCTGGCGGCAGTGGCGGAATGAGTGAACATGTTATAGATAGCTCTGGCACGGGCACAAAGCGGAAGCCGTCGCCGCGGGCGTTGGAACTGAATAACAAAAGAATAAAAAACAAAAATAAACGAGACAGGAAAAGAGCAAAATATGAAGTAAAAATGCAAAAACGAAAGCTGCACCAAAACGAAAATGAAAACGAACTATAACAAATACAAGAAGAAATAAAAAGCAACGAACCCAACGACGGAAGTCAACTCCGCTGGGAGAATGTCAATTCTGCGATTAAATAAATTTCTCATGTTCATCCGTTTGATGCCGAACGAGCCTTGCTCTGCTGGCTGGAGGATTCTGGCGGACTGGCAAAAATGTCAATACGAATAATGTCGGCATAATTTGGCCTTGGCAGCCGGCAATCAAGGTGCGCTTAATTTATTTGTCGGATAATTCCACGCCACTTGTCTGCAAGCGGCAGCGGCAAAAAATAGTCAATATTGTCGGAATGTGCTTTGTGCTGCGGGCACGTGGGAAGAAATGGAAATTTAAATCGGCATTGGATTGTGGCAAATTGAACAGTTTTGATTGCTTGTCAGCGATTTTTTTAAGTCAACAGTTGTCGCGATTTCCGTTTGTAAACTTTGCAAAAGCTTTAGATGCGAACAAAGGGGCTTTTAGGGGATTTTAATTACTGTGTTGTGGGAGCTTGGGTGCTGTTCGTCGAGCTAAACTTAGAGTTGGGAAGAAGTCAGTAGTCGAGTGGTAGTGGGTAAAGAAATTGTGTTAACAATTTTTCGCAACAACTTTGAGTACTTTCGTAGGTATCATTAGCTTAATATTAACTAAAATTTTCAGAAACATTAAGAATCCATTACGACTCTTTAAGACTAGTAAAATCTCTCTTATGGTTCTCTTGTAATTTTCTAAAGCATTACAAAAAGAGGCGGCCGTGCGTCCCAGCAGCTCTGACAAAACAAAAGGATTTTCAAAGTCTGATGTTCCGTGGTTCCAAGTAGAAGTGCTTATATTTAGTTCCATTGAATACGAACCCCTATCCTCGTTCCGGCACTGCCGGTTGCCGAATGTAACCGCTGTCGGAGCTGCTAATGTATTCGGCGCTTCCATTCCCATTTAATGGCCGACACAAGGAGTTAATTAAAAGTCAGTACGATTGCGCAGCGCATCCAGCATTTTAGCCAAATTCCGACTATATACTACAACTGTTGCTTGAGTCCGCTTCCGCTGCACCCGCGCACTCTTTCGATCTGGCCTGAGCCGCCATCTTTGCTTCATTTGAATTGTGTTTTCAAGAGCCGTGAGAAAGTTTTAAATTATTACGAAGCGACAATTGGCTTCCTGCTATTGACCCCCACGCTTCTGACACTTGCCGCATCTCAGTTCTGCTTTTCCTCCCAAGTTGTTGGTGGCGTCGCGACGTGTACGAGCTGAACTTATTTCAATAAAATTTAGAGCAAAAGAAGCAATAAATGCACAAAACAAGAACCGGCAGCGAGAGGAAGCAGCAAAGGAAACTGAACGACAAATGATAAACAATAACAACAACAACATCAGTTACCATAGTCATCGGTCGGTCTCGTGCCCACGCCGCCTGACACAGGCCTGAACGGTGGCAGCGCCAAAGCCATCGTCATCGCAATTGTTACATTATACTAACGCATATTTTTGTTGCTGTCTTGTAGTTGTTGCTACGCTGTTGCTCGCTGGCAGTTTGTTTACGCTTAGTTATTGTTAGCGCCTTTTGCGAAATATCCAGTTTGTGCATGTTTTATGCGTTTTTGTTTTTTGTTTTATTTTTGCATTCTATTTTTTGCTTCAGTGCCCCGCATGGCAGGGCCGCATATGACGGGATATATGGATAAATGTGTCTGTCTGTTTGTATGTATGTCTGTCTATCTGTGTGTGCACAGCATCAGAACAATAAAGTCTAAATATCTTGCAAATGCTATAAACCTCTCGTAAATATTATTGAAAGTACAACAACAGTCACAAAGAGTCGCACACATGGACGTGCACGCGCGCGCCCGAGCAGCGGCCTGCGTATCCAAACCCACACCCACGCAGCGCTGTAAAATAAGATAAACAAACAAACAAGCAAACAAACGAAACGACAACACTGAACAACTGCGTTGACAGTTGCAAGCTAAGGTCGAGGGGGCAGAGTTGCGGGCTGTGGGCTGCCAGCGGATGCCACTTGTGTTTCCTGTTCGAGCCATCACAAATAGCAAAATAGCAGCGACTGCAACAACTTCGTCTACAGCGATAGCACCAATACAAATGCAAAAAGTGAAAGGAAGAAATGGGCTGGGCAGGGCCGGACTGAAGCGGCGCAAGCGCTTGCCAAGTCGGAGCCGATCGGGGCAATTCGAACGGTGACAACAGCGCCAAGAGTGCCAACAATGGGGCATTAGGGCAGTGGAGTATGAAATGAGTGTCAAACAAAAAAGCATTACAACGATTTATGTGTCGCTTTACTCGCTCGCTTCACTCGGCTTTATCTCCCTAAGCTACGTAGCTGTTTGTGTGCGCCGCGGCGAGTGTAGTGGACAGAAAAGTATTGTGCGGAGGCAAAAGTGGGTGGAAATCAACTCAAGTGTCGTGCTAATGCGATTAACAGGACACATTGGCTTTCATAGCTTGCAGTTGCAATCGCGACAATGACATTGGCAGCAGATGGGGAAGGGTCGATCGCGCTGTTGGAGGATCAGATCCAAACTGGGAGCCAGACATGTCCCGCGCCGCATTTGATCGACATGCGACAGCTATGTTAAGCTGTCTGGTCACGGGACATTGCCACCACACATACTAAGGCAACAAATTTGGCTCATTGTGAAGGAGTGATGTCTCTATAAAGTGCAAGTCATTAGTAAGCCACCGTGGCTCAGTTGGTTAGTGCGTTGGACCGCGAATCGCAGGCAGCAACCTCAGGTTTAAATACTGCCTGTAATAACACCTAAAAAAATAACGGGAAAACTCGTTTTCTCTTTCGGTGGCTGTCCTCTCAGCTGGAAATGGCAAACCTCTGAGAGTAAAAGTTGCTTATGAAAAAGCTCCCAACCTGCCGTTCGGAACCGGCATAAAACTGTAGGTCCCTTCAACCCGCGTACAAATTCACACGCACAACACGGGTGGTTGCGGGAAGCTAGGCTTTAGTCTCGCGTAAGCGGGCTGTCGTGCCAGTCAATTATTATTAAATTATTAATTATTAAATTAATTCATTAGTAAGCCAGATTGTTTCGTGGTTGTATGATGACACGCTGCTTATACTGACTCTTCTAATGGATCCATACTTTTGCAACAGATTTCTTCTTAAACCGTGGCTCTGTGATTAGTGCCCGCAAGGCTGGTCAATCAACATCAAATATTGGGCAATGGAACACCTTTGCGCTTAAATAATGGTCAATGAAATGTAGTGCCAAGTACAAACTTATCTGTGCAACATTGAACGTTGCGAATACATAGTTTAGACCTGGTGCCCCCATAGGGTTATACATATTTAATTTCAATTGAAGTTCGGTGTGGTTAATGCGCAGTTTTCTATACACGTATATTAAAATGGAGATCGCGGCGGTTGGCTGCATTTATCTTTTTAGAGGGCAGAGCGACACCACGACCAACCACCGCACACGGTGGGAAAGTGGAAGATTGCGGCAAGCTTGCTTACGGCGCACGCATCGACCTCCGATGATGCCATTATGCTCAGAGCAACGTTGACAACGCTGGCAGGATAGCACTCCAGAGCATGCAACAGCATCATCAGCGCGCGATAGCTGTGTCGCCGCCGTTCCCGCTATTATCGCATGGGAGCCGCAACAGATTCTGCAAACATACTTCCGGCACGAAATTACAACGTCACTGCGAATGAATATCAACTCAACGCAGAGCTCGTCCTTCTTGTCGCTCTTTTACTAGCCGCCGCAGCAGAGTGCGAGCGCGCGTGTGTATTTGCGTGCGCAACTGTGGGAAAATATGAGTTTTGTGGCAGCGAGTATGGGCAAAAGCGCAAGTGACATGATGACAACGGCAACGCCAACGGCAACAGCTACAACAATAACAATGGCGACTGGCAACAAGGACTTCAGCAATTGCTGGATGCTTGGCTGCCTGGGTGGGCGATGGATGGTGCGCGATGACGCCGAGGAATGACAATAACGAGCGGCGTAAGCCATTTATAGGGGTATCCCTTGCGCGTTGGCTCGGATTTAAAAAAAAAAAAAAAAAAGCGACGCGCGCTGCTTCTATTAGGAATTATGAAGTGCTCCACTGCAGCGCACCCGAGCGGAAGATAATTGCGGTGTTGAGCATCTGGAAGGCGCACAAACACTTCATCGCTGTGTATTTTGATATAAAACAGATCGCTGGGTGAGTTTCCTTCAGATTATTTACAGATATTGCACCTACAGATGTTCGCTGCTGCCTTATTGATATTGCTTCTGCTGTTGGTGTTAGTGGTGCTGCTGTCGCTGCTGCTGCTACGGTGGAGTAGTGTACCGAAAGGCTTTACGGGAATGTGATGGGAAGACATAAGTGGAGGATTTAGAAAACGATTTGCACGTTGGATTCGATTCGCTTGGAACCGATGCGAATAGTGGCGTCGGTGGGGGGGAGATGAAGGACAGCTGGCATTGGGTTGGGTTGCATGGCAATGGCTGTTAAGCGTTCAATCGCGCAACGATGAATGGAGTTGGTATTGACACTGTTTTTGCCACAATCGCTGTTGTTCAGTGATATTGCTGTTTAATTCATTTCAATTCAAGTGATTTAAGATGGGTTCAAGTGTGAGCAAAAGTCGGTGTGTTATGGGTCAGAGTGAGTCGAAGTCAAGTGAAGCAAAGCGTCCCCGGACACTCGAAGGTAAAATCGCATTTCGCCGCTGACTGAAACAGTCATTCGAAGCCGTGCCGATAATCTCGACGGAATGTTGGGAAAATCCAGAACGAGACACACACACGCACGTGCTCGGAGATAGACGGTAGGCGGCAAACATGTGCGCTGTAGCTGCGCCCCGACCCTCAGGCTGTTTGCGTAACTGCTTGGTCATTGATTACCGCACAGCAGCGACGCGTACGGAAGCTGCTGGCCGGGAGCCACTGTCCGACACACGATCTGCGATTACGTGCACACGGTGTACAGTTGTCGTCGGCTCAGGTGGGCTGGGAAGGCGGTAGCAAGATGAAACCAATTTATAATTAAGATATTTTGCTGTTAGAATACTGAGGTGGAGTGCGGGGTCTAAAGCAGATGGATGAAAGAAAGCAAACTGACAGTTCGCTTTTGTAGTTGGGAGTTTTCCTTACACAAGGAGAGATTCGAGAAACATGAAACATAGTTTTAGCTTGTAAATAAAATTGATCTAACTTCGCATGTGGTATTAATTCAGTTCAAGCGGCAGCTGAGGTCGCACTACTACCCGACTGCATGGTACCCCTTCTTCGAAGGTAGCAGGGCTGAAAAAGTTATGATTTCGTGAGTGTGAGCAATTACCTGAAAGCCGACTAAACTCCACACTTCTTCGTCCGAGGAGAACACGCACGCCGTGTAGTTGTGTCCGCGAAACTGATAAATCTTCACTGAGTGCGCCAGCGCCACCGGTATGGCCGTCGAGACGATGAGAATCCAGGCGAGCAGGATAGCGCTAAAATTGAAATAGAATGGAATGCTGAGTCGAACGCGTTGTATGTTTGGCGTTCTTACAGCATTGCGTTCCGTTCGGTGCGCAGCGACATGCTGGTGACCGGATGCACCACGGCCAGAAACCGATCGAAGGACATGAGGACGAGCGTGTAGACGCTGCAGTGGCAGGTGACCACAATCATATACTGTACGAACTTGCACCACACGTTGCCGAACGGCCACTCTGGCAGCACGTAGTCGGTGGCAGTGAAGGGCACGCAGAAGATGACGAACAGGATGTCCGACACGGCCAGATTTATGATGAGCAGGTTGGTGGTAGAGCGCATCTGCTGATTGGCGACGACCACTGTAATGAAGGAGACGGAGAGATGGAGGTGAGAGTTTGGCGGACTGAGTTGTTTGGCTGGGTGGAGTCGAAGGGCCGATCAGTTTATTTGGCTGTGAGTCTAAGCATTGCGAGTCGGCTTGGCCGTAGCGGCAGCACTAAAGCTTCAAAGTGTGTCGTGGGCCGGAAGCCGGAAACGTATTTCCGGAGTGCTTTGGAATCAAAATAAGCAACAACAAAGACAGCAGTGACAACAATCACGAAATTTAAATAGCGCAAAATTGAAAATTCATACGTAAGCGTGGAGGTGGGCGAAAGGCGCTGATAGCGACGGATGCAGACAGCAAGAAGCAAAGCACTAATTCAGCAAATTGAATAACAATAGAAGCAACGACAATAATTACCAGAACGAAAACCGAATTGAGACTCAAAGGAACAAAAAATCGAGCATAAGCATGAAAATAAATTAAAATACAAATTCCACCGAAAGTATAAGAAATATAAAATGAAATATATATATAAAGAAATATAAATGTACTTGTATATATAAATATTTAATCTTGTACTAAGAAGCGTAATAAATTCAATTCAAGTTGGAAACAATTAAGGGACATAACTTTTTTAAGTTGGTTGGTTGTAGCCGACCTAAGTACACCGTCGCATGATTGCATTTGTGTTGACTACTTTTGGACAGACGGCCACGCAGACAGACAGATGCCTCGGTGATAACACTAAAGCTCGGCTTATCGCTGTATGAGGGCAAATTGTATACGAAAGAAAGGGACCTACAGTTTTTGCCGATCCACGGCTGGTTGGGAGCTGTTTCATAGGTAATTATGTATTTCTATTCACACATGTTTACCATTGCTGGGAAGGCCACCGCTAAAGGGATATGTTTTCTATTGGTTTTGGCTGAGTCGGAGTTCGAACTCGAATCCGTACCTCCGATCTGTTCTAGGCATTAACCACTGAGTCAAGGCCTCAAACGAATAGATGAGCTCAGTTAATTCGAACCAACAAAGTGCGAGTGGAAACATAGTGCCAGACACAATTCAACCTCAGCGTGTTTTCTGCAATACACCTTTCGTTTAGATTCGTTGAGTCTCTCGACGTTCTCTTCCTCCTTAATGTTTTTCGTTTAAATTTTCGACGTGATGGTGTTGTATGTTGTTTGTTTTGTATATCAAAGGCCAACTTATTCGAAGTCAAAGTGTTAATCAGCCGTTTCGGACTTGATTGGCGGCTAGTTGTATTTGGAATTTTTAGCTACTTCTTTCGTTCTCAATAAGTTTCAGCCATCACATGGCTCATCCGCCGATCACACCTAATACTGCTGCGATTCTTCGCCTCTCGGACCGTTTCCCAGTGGCGGACGACCAGGCGTTCGTCACAGTTTCGGTCCCAATATGCCACAAAACGTTTTTGCATAGCGACAAAGACCAAGAAATTGTTGGCTAAATGCTAAAGTATTTATGTTGCCGCGAGGAAGTGCGTCGGCGCTGCCGCGCCCTGTCATCCTAAAGCTGGCAAATGTGAGCTGGACGAGCGCGCATAGGACAGCGAATCGCAAAAATATGAATGCAGAAGGCAAACAATGGCGAAATATGAAACAATGCGAAACAATGGCGACGCTTTTAGTCAACGTAATTGGAAGGAAAGCCAGCAACGACAACAGCAAGAACTGATAGCAAAAAAGTAACGACAATGAAAGCATAATAACAACAACACACACAAAGCAAACAACAACAACAACGTTGGAGACACATCATGACATCCAGCAGTGGTGCTCACTAGCTAGCCGGAGGTGGTGGCGGCGGACAGTAGCGGCTACCATGTACATAGTTGGCATTGTGCGAGCGCCGAGTGTATTCGCCTCAACGACGGCTCTTTGCAGGAATGCGAATCTATGCAAAGCAAAAGGAGCAAATTTCGCCATATGAAACAAACAAACATGGAGGGTTCATGTAATGACACAATTACGTTGCATAGTGTAACGACGCACGTTGGGAAGCAACAGGCAAAAACGCTCGCATTGGAGCAAATTCAAAAGTTGCGAATCTGAATTTTTTTTTTTATTTGTCGTAATATAGATACACTAGCGAGACAGCAAATCAACTTTTCAAGACTCTTCATCCCATGACCTGGACTTTACGGCCTTTCAAAGTTGAACGTTTTATTATATTATTTTCACTTCTAGCACAATATCGTTAACAAGGCTGTCTTCAGATGCCCGTAGAATCTATATTTTTTAATGAAATCCCATAATTTTTCACATGTGGGGTTATGATATTCAAGCAATTAATATATCAAAAAATTTTATTTAAAAAATGTTTATTTTGACAAAAAAGATATATCTAACCTTTGCCTAATTTTTTGATAAAAATGAGAAAAATCGGGATTTTCTCTGGACTGTAACTTTTGAGATTCCACAGCATTCCACAAAATACGTATACACTGATTAGGTGGGACATTCAGCTAAATGATGGTATCAAACTCATCTGCGACATTCTGCGACTAAATGAATGCGAGCAATTTTCGCATGCCAACCCAAGCACTTTTTGTACTCAGTTCTGGTGAGCAACGATATATTTTTAATTGGTGAGCAAAACTACAACGTATGAAAAACAGCACAGCTGGTGTTGAAAGGAATAAATATGTATTTAAATATATAGAATTGGGATATGTATGTATATATCGCATTGATTTATCTATGTCCGTCTGTTAATATGTCTTCCAATTCGTCTGTCTGATGGAAGGTATTCATAATAGCTTTCAAAAAAGTTGAGACACGAAACTTAAATTTCGTACAAACACTTTGGAAATTATGAGAACAACATATTGCCTAAAATGGGCGTGGTTTGCCCATTTTTTGACAGGGTTGCTATATACAGATATTTTTCAAAATATGAACTTTTTAATATTTACCGTCCGTTTAGGGATAGTTTTGTCTGGAAATAGGTGTGACATGCCTCTTTAACCCCTTGAGATACATAATAAGTCATTATTTTAACTTTTAGTGAGGAAAGTTATACTTGTCAGTTAACCTTTTCCGTGCTATATAAAAGTAAATGAATAGTTTAGATTTTTTTTAAGAAAGAGTTTGCCTACTTTTATAAAAGTGGGCTAAGTGTCTCTCAAGAACATTTTAATGCATGACAACAAAATTTTAGCCTATTTCAATATTGTTAAAAATAAAGTTTGTATGGAGAGTAGGCGTGGCCGTGGGCGAATTTTTTTCATTTTTTGAATGAATCATCTTCTACTTATGGGAAACCGTTATGCGAAATTTCAATCCTTTATCTTTTTTATTTCCGAAGTTATTAAATTTTTCGTTATACATTCGGAAACCTTAAACCGTGCTGCGAAAAAGTGCTCTAATTAAAAAACGCTAAAACACGTGTAACTTTATTTTTGATTTTCTACGAGAATCAGTTATCAAAATATTGACCTTTTTTTTTTGCTTCTGATTATGCATGTTTTTAAAACTCTTAACTTCCGACTGTAGGGTACCAGCTCCTGGTAAGGGAAATTAAAAAGAAATTACACCATACAATTCTCTGAAGAATTCTGAAGATAATAACGAAATTTCAGTTCTCTAGTGCAAAAACTATAGATTCTAGAGCTCAAAACAGGCGATGCGAGCGTTTTTGCCTGTTTTTTCCCAACGTGCGACGTCGACGGGCTGCAGCATCGCCTCATGGAATAGCTGCCGACGTTGCAGGGCGACTGCGATTCGGGCAGCAGCATGAATTTCTGTGCAGTTTAGCTGTAGCTGGCGGATCAAACGGGGCTATTGCAGAGCTAATGTTCCTTACATAGAGCGTTTGATGGCTTATCGAAGGTAGACAATGTGAGCATAGTGAGAGTAATCAACCACACTCTTGCATTACTTTTGAACTCTTTCTTGAGTCTGAGCACTGGAGCTCTCGACAGTGTAGCCGAGCAGTAGGTGCCAATCAATTTTAAAGGGTCGTGACTCAAGAAACGAGGGAGCACAAGACTTATGAAGGATTTACTGTGCGCCGTGCTGTTCTTTCCGCGCACCCATTGAAATCGGTGGAGTATGAAATCATAAACATGAAATATGCGCCGATTGCAAAATCAAGCCATGTGACTGTTAAACGCTAACAGCGTGATAAGCCGGAGAATGTTGACTGCTGTTGCCCCGGAACATATAAAAAAAGATTTTCCAACATTTTTAGGGACACTTCCAAAAGGTGCGATATGCACGCATCAGTCAGTTGTGCTGCGTAGTGAGAAGTGTTCTGGGAATGGGAGGCCGTAAAAATCGCAGGCCGTGCTTAGTACACATTCGCACGTCCGCTGCACAAGCCGCCTCTTACCTCACGTCATGTGTACGTTTGTGTATACTTCTGGCTGCGTACACGTAAAAGCAGCTAATAAAAGGGAAAGTGGGGTGAGAAATGAAAAGGCAATAATTTCACCTGTCAGTGCAGCAGAGCGGCAGCTTTGCAAATGCGAGAAATGACCTTAAGATAAATTTCTACTTGATCGCCTCCGCTTACGAAAATCATTCTATCATCACTCATGAAAGCATAATTTCGCACGAGCATGCTCCCGTGCCATCATGGCTTGTTGGGCGCCAATTCACTTGCACAACGATACCGACATAAACTAGCGCACCAGGTGGCAACGCTGAAATACGGTGGCTGTGAATGAGCAGCCGTGCAGTAATCCGTGTTGCGGCAGCCCTGCTGTCACCTCCGCTGTTGGCCACTTGCTGTTTGCAGCAACTGAAACAAAGAGCCAATTGCACTAACGTGTTTGCGGCCAGCTGGTCGTCTAACCGGCTCGTCCTTTTCCCACAGTTGAACTCGCACTCAACCACCCGTTCACAGAGGCTGCATCTGTGCATCTCCACACGCGGTCACCACCTACATCTGGACAGACTGGACGTCGAGCAGGAGTGTAGAGCCCCAAGAAGAAATAATGTTACCAGCCTTTAAGGAAGGTTAGGGATTGTTTCGATTACCTACATTCTTTGTCGCTTCGGCTTTCGCTTTGCTATCACACTTATCGCACGCTTGTCCCCCTTTCAGGAGCCCTCGTCACACATATGTATGTGGGTGTGTGCCTGGGCTTATACACACACATGCAGCCGCATACCGAAGCATGTACTTGTGTCGTTACTTAAGTGAAAATCTCAACCGAACTGAACTCATCTCGCATGCAATTTGCAACCTTGGTTTCGAATTCCACCAGACCACTATAACTCAGCAGCAATTCGCACTCCAACCGGCAGCAAGGCACCAACCTGCCAGCCAACACGTCAAGATTCTTGCCTAGCCGACGCGACGTAAACAAAAGCAGCGCGCCGGGGTGGATGTCGTATTAGCAGCAAGCGAAACGTGGCGACGACGCGATAGCAACAAGGTGTGAGGTGGGAGGCTGACAGTGCATTGTGCGCGCGTCACCGTGCCAGCAGCGCGTGCCAGTTGCGTTGTAAGCAACCTACTCGTAAACAAGCTCGCATGTACCTGTTTCAATTGAAGTGAGGTAGCGGAAGTGAGGTTTCTGCGTCAGCAATTTGCCTTATCTTCAAAGCAATGTCTTGGTTGTGTTGCTGCGCTGCACCGGTAGCAGTCGTTGCCAAGTGGCTAAAAATATGTGCGCTGCGCTGTTGCTTCTGCCTGGGCATTGTTGTTGCGAGCGACAGTGTTGTCACCATAAAAGCTAAATAAATTCGCAAGTAGTTGTAGCCGCAGCGCTGCCCCTCACTTCGCTACAGCGGCTGTCCGTAGTGTACATGTCGCGCCTTGCACACTTTTTAAGCAATAAAACGAAAGCAGCAGCGGAAGTATCTGCTTTGCTGCACAACGTTTAAGAAATGTGACAGCTACTAGCAAAAAGGCGGCGCGTAACACACTATGCCACATCGCACGCGTTCAGTTTCGTTGGAACAACACTATCTGTGACTGGGCGCAGCGTTTGAGCAGTGAGCGGTGCGGCGTGCTTAGCGGAATGGCAACACTTCACCTACATTCATATTCTAGTGAGGTGAGGAGAACGATTGTGTATGAGTGTGCGAGCGAGTGTAGGTGCAAAAATGCATACCTAGGCCACGTGTCTTAGAACGAGCGCGCGTGTGTGTAGAACGTGCGCGTCCTTTTTGTAAAAATTTTTTCACATCATTGATACGAGGGCACTCACGGCCTGAACACTTTTATTCGCGCTGTGCTCGCTCTGCTCTGCAGAAGCGACAGATGTTGGTAGGCGGCGGATGGGGGACGGCAGTCCAATCGAGAGCAGCGTATGGGCGTTGTGATTTCCTAACATCTTGCAACTATTTTCGTTCACTCTTCAACGCAGTCGTCGCCTGCTGCCGACTTCGTGGCCGCAACTTTCCCGCGCTGCAAACAGAATCTTTGTTTCACTCTTTACTTTTTTGCTCACAGAAAATGTAAAACAAAAAATGGCGAGAAAGGACAAATTTGCGTCGGTGGAGGCCATAAAGGAAGCAGGGTTGGCCCGTTGGCCCAAAGAAATTGCGTTGTACGGGAATAACCGGTCTGACAAGCTTGCCAAAGCAGTACCAAATTGTGCGCAGTTCGCATTAACCCTTTCGGTTATTCCATATGCCATATGGCATAGTCTCTTTTCAGTGCCTGTTTTAGGTAAGAAAACTTGTGGATACTATATTTTTGTTGTTCCTTAGAATAGTTTGAAGTTTTAGGAAAAATACGAAATTAATAAACTGAATAATTAAGTTGAGAGAAGAGAAGTATACACGTTTTTTTAATGGTATATCTTGAAATAGTAAAGGAAGAAAAAGCAGAAAAAATTAAATAACTTTTTTAATTTGACGTTTTCTTTCAATTTAGATAATTTTTTTTTTTAATTTTGGCTGAAGTAAATGAAGAAATATTCAAATTTTCGTTATGCGTAAAAAGTTTTATGTTTAAGTAATTATTACAGTCACAACGATGTCGTTGCTCTCATAGAAAAACACTCTAAAATACAAGGTCCGAGTATAAACATTTAAAAATGTCTTATGGAGTGTTGCTAATACAACCACATAGAAGCCTAAAACGTAAAATTTAAAATTTTAACTTTCCCCAGTAAAAAGCTGTAGCGAAAGGGTTAAGCGCGTCCCCGACGGCATCGGTTTACAATTGGCTAAGAGCTTCCCAAACTGGGGGGTTTTTTATGCCCTAGGAAAACGGTTGAACGATTTTTGGTGCCACTTACGAAGTGACTCAAAGAGCTCGGTTTTCATTCAAATGAAGAACGAAGTTTCTGGAAAACTGTGTCACTAATGCTGCAGTAGTGACAGAACACCTAAAAGAGCAAAAGCGAGAGGAAGTGCGACTGAGCTTTGTAGTTCGTTGTAATTCTGCTTCTAGTTAAAAGCCCCCATACTCCAACGTCCCTCAAAGTTGCTTCCAACCCGCAAGTATTTATGTATGTATACGTTCAGAGGCATTATGTAATATTATGTAATGTTATGTAATAATATTAAGTAATATTATTACTTTTGGCGAAAGAAAGTAATATAACTTATTACTTTCCCTGCAAGTAATAACCATCAGTAATATTACTTCTTCTCAAGTTACTTATTACTATAATACTTTTTCTTTTTTCTTTCTTTTTATATTTTTTATTCAGCATAAATTGTTCACAGCACAAATGAAGCCTTTATCGGGAATCAAACGCTAAAGAGGAAATCATTTTTGTTGTTAAATTCAAATGAATGAATAAATATCACAACAGTTTGTAAGTAGTAAATAAGGGTGCAGGTATTATTATTAAATTAGGTATTCAGCAAGAATTATTTCTACTACATTAACGCAGACAAAGCTGTGCGCCATTTCGATATTTATTTAAGTAAATATATTACTTTTAAGTAAAAGATATACTACATATATTACTATATACTATGTATATTATGCATATATGTATATATACTATGTATATTACTTTTAAGTAATATACTACCAGTATTATTACTTATTACCAAAATTTTGAAAGTTACAAAACTTGTTTCTAATATATTATATTACCTTGGGTTTCAAGTGATATAACGCCAGGAATATGTACCAACACTGTTCAGAGGCGGCGAACAGGGGGATCAGGTGGATTCGCGGCATGAACCGAGCTACTTACCAAGTATGACGAGCGCATTGCCGAGCAGTCCGGCGAAACCAATGATTCCGAAAAAGACGGGCACTATAGTGGAGACGACGCGCTCGATCTCAAAGTCCATATCCAGCAAATTGTCGGGTGGCAGCGATGTGTTGCTGTCGTTGCCGATGAGGCTGGCGCTGCTGGCACTGCCATTGGTCGCGCTTGTGCTGCCGCTGCCATTGCCGCTGGCGCTGAAGCTGCACTCGCTGCCGTTCGCCCATTCGGGCGGGCAGTAGATCACAGCTGCGGTGGGGTGCGCGACGAGCGATGTCGACAGCGCCACCAGGACTGGCGCCGACGGGCCCAGCGTGTGCATCAGACTGCGGT
This sequence comes from Melieria crassipennis, assembly GCA_963668005.1. Taxonomy (NCBI): domain Eukaryota; kingdom Metazoa; phylum Arthropoda; class Insecta; order Diptera; family Ulidiidae; genus Melieria; species Melieria crassipennis. The sequence continues at coordinate 1,046,563 of OY764962.1, read as the reverse complement.
TGTGGAACATTGTATGGAGTGCAGCCGATGAGCGTGGCGGATGTGAGGCGGTATGGGTGGCGCGAGCGTGCCCGATGGTATTAACAAATAAATTAGACTAGCTTCTAGCCGCTTTTGTGCTGTTTTATATTGTGTGATTCGCTTTAGTTGCTGTTGTTGTTCTTATTTGGGTGCTGTCGCGAACGCTGTTGCCACTACTAAGTGGCTGCATTCGTTTCTGAAGCTGTGGCGTCGTCGCGACTCTCGTCGTCAGCAACGATTATGTCTGGCCGCCTGTCTTTATGTCTGTGTTCGTCTGGCTCCAATCCAAAAATAATCAACACAGCCAGAGACTACGAAAACAGCATGTTGCCTTTGAATTTTTATTAATTACAAATTTCTCTCCCGATTTTAGTGTTGCTGTCGCTGGATTTTCGCGGCGTTAACAGTGCGATTTAACGCGCGTCCGTCGCTATCTCTGGCTTCATTGTTAATTCATGAAGCTGCAGCGCTCACCCTCCCCCTCAGTGCTGGCGCTGTAATGAGAAACAAAGCAAGAGAAGAAGAAAGAGAATGAGCGAATTAGCGTTCATACGACTTACATTCATATACGAGGTCTGTTAAAAAAAGGTGAATTTTCAAATTTCACGGGCCACGTGCATTCGATACATCTTTTGTTACGTTGCACATTAGGTCAAATGATCACTTTTTTTGTGCGAAATTCAAATTTCGTAAATGCCGTTATACATTTTTTCCCCCCTCATCGTGAAATACTCCAAAGCAACGAAAAGTCCACTTTGTTTTTTTAAAACATAAAGTACCTTTTGACAGTATTCAGTCACTTTATCGACAAGTCATTTACAATTTATTTGCTGAATCAGTATTGATTGTAAAGTTTTAAGCGCGTATTGTAAAAATTGTGCGAAGAATTTAAAAAAAGTTTGAAATGGAAAACGATGAATTAAGTAGGGGACAGTGGGGAGTTTTGAAGCATGGGGAGTTGCGAAGCACGGCCATAGATGTCGCTTAATAGTGGTTTTGATAGCTCTTACCTACTGTCAACATTTTTTAACCTAAAATCTCAGTTTTGTACTAGCACTCGCCTCGATAGCACACTTTTTTTGTATCTATCCAGACAGTGTGTTGAACATTTTGTTCGAAAAGTTTTTTTGAGCATTCGTGTAAGTGGAATTTTCGTAAAATTTTCAAGCGAATCGAAAAGGTGAGTACAAACAAAATAATGAACAATGATTAGGCTTTTAACGTTCAAAAGGATTTATGCAAAAACATTCGATGTGTTACTGACGCGGTGGCATTTTTAAAATAGTAGTGAATGGGGAGAATTGAAGCACATCTAGTGGGGAGATGTGAAGCACGTCAAATATTACAGATGTCAACCTGAAATCTATTTTATATGCGTATGCGCATTGTTTGTAAAAAAATTCGAATGTTTAGTACAATTCCAAGGATTTTTTTCAACGAATTGCGTTATTTATATTTCTCGTATTGTTTTTCGCAACATTTTTGCGTATCTTCATTTCTCGTATTGTTTTTTGCATCGCGTTTTCGAACGATTTTTTGTGTTTTTTCAGTCAATATGCCCCGTTATAAGTATAGTGCGAAAAAGAAGCCAGCGATTGATGTTGATGCCATGGTGGCTGCCATCAAAGAGGTGATGATTGACACGAAATCGCAACGCTCCGTTGCCAAAGCGTACAACATCAATGATACCAAACTGCATCGCTACATTTTCGAGCTGAAAAGTAAAAACATAGATCCCACAAACGTCACGAATGAACAATTGGCCGATTTTGTAACCAAAAAATCTAGCGTGACTCGTGGAAGAACGGTCCATTTGAAGTGTGCTCGTATATTGGCCGACGGTTAATACTTGCGTTCATTGCGAATCGGGATGATTGAGCAACTTGCCATTTTTCACATTTTTTAAACAAAAGTTTAATTTTTGTTCCATTTTCTCAACTCTAATACATAAGAAACCTAATTATTTGTCATTTTCTTTTAATTTAGTTTTAACCCCCAAAAAAAGCATGCTTCAAAACTCCCCACTCTCCCCTACGTATTAATGATTTTATTAAAAGTACATGGAATTTTTTTTGTTTTGTTGAAAAAAACTAGTTTTTTAACATGATCTGAACGCTTTTGCGGTTGACCTAAAATTTTAACTTTATGCAAGCTTTTAAAGTTCCGGCAACATTTGGCAAACTTAAAGTAAAAAGAAATGAATAAATTAGGATATTATAAGTTCATTTCATTTTATTCAAGTTGCGCTTTTTTTGTGTTTTGCTAGTAATACCAATTTTTCAGGATTCTACGCTGTGCAAAAAATCGAATTATTTGAAATTTGGCTCAAGGAACGTTCAAAGGAAAAGAAGCGTGATGCAGTTCTTAATCATGTTGTATAAAATATTTGTGCTACTAAAATTTCCATTGATTGCAGGAAAACAATAGAAGAAAAATTACTCCTTTTCTGCAAGTACTTCGCAGCAAAATGGCAAAAATGTAGCAGAAAGGTGGAAAAATTTCGAGCTGAAAACTATGCATGGCTTAGTACTGTAATACATTTTGGATCATCAGTGAAAGTCAGGGGTGGCTTTCCGTAATTCGATATCGAGCAAATACGTGTATCGAACTATCGTTTGTCGTCGTGTCGTATCGAACGTTCGATACAAACAGCTGGATACCAATTTTGCTCTCGTTTTGCTCGTTTGCTTGTTTGCGCCGTTGTCAACCATAACAAAATGTGAGTATGAAATTTGAAATTTTTTGGAAATGAATAAATGCTTTTATTTTTTTTAGGAATCAACAAACGAACGCTGGACAAATAAAGATGTTAATCGAATTTTCCTCCAGGAAAATTGTATTTAGAATTTAAATACTCTTTACACTGCTGGCGGTCTGTGTTAGAGTTCCATTGGCTGCATAAATTTTGTTCCATTGAGGTTAAGGTCTGCCGAAAGATTTTTGACAGAGTGCTGGGTTCCATGGCAGATGAGTGTGCGCCTCTCGTTTGCCACTGATAACCTCCACCCGCTAGCATCTCTAAAGTGGCGGCTAATCTTTGTGAAGGAGGAATGTATGTACTTCTCATGCCATCCCGTAATTGTATGGCATTGAGAACGTACATAAATGCCTCCTTGCTCAACCGGTACCTTTGTTGGAAGCTGTGAAATGGAAATTGTATAAACAACTTTTTCAAATACCAATTTAACTTACCACAACTCTGGCAATTCCATGGGATCCACTGCATCTCTTAATCTTCGTCTGTTGATTGGAGTTTCACGACGAGAATCCTCCAAAAACAATAAATACCGACAATTGTACATTTTCACTCCCGACAATTTTTAAATTTGTTGATTTTTGCGTGTCAAATTTTCTTCGTTTTGTTTACTTCCCGCTGCTTCTGACAGCTCCAAAGTACTTTCCACACACTTCCCAAAAAATGAAAACGAGAGTTCTCATATCGAGTTACGGAAACCGAAACTGTCTCGTTGAGCGTTCGATATCGAATCGATGTGTCGAGCCAACGATGAACGAGTATCGAATTACGGAAAGCCACCCCAGTTCTTCGGCTGTTGGACGTCGAAGGAAGGAGAATATGCAAAACTCGTTTTGGAGGGAACTATTTCTTCGTGTGGATATGCCTGAAGTTAGCGGCTTTGGTAGCACAAATGACGGAAATACTACGCGCCGAGCTTTTACTAAACATGCAATCTTTGCTGATATCACTGGCGTTTACCAAATCTTAGTGTTCCGTTCTGAAATTATATTGATTTGTTTATCGTGCCAGTTTCTATTAAGTTCAAGTAAATTTCAAACGTTCTGCTTTCAAACAGCTGAAATTGTTCAAAAGTTATATCCTTGGTTGCATTGAATCGCGACATAAAATTTATAAAGCCGACAGATTGCATCATATTCGTTAAAACAACCGCACTAATAATTTTCTGGATGTATTTAATAGAGTTGCTGATACTTCTGATCTTCTTTTTTCCTCAAAATATTTAAGCAGACGCATGCAACAACGAAAGCTTGTACAACTTCTACCTGAAGTTATCGAGTTGTTAAATTGTGATGATCCAACGGAGGATATTGACGATTCAAACAAAAAACACTGAAACAATCTTTGGAACAAATGGAGTAAAGCGAACCCTCATGACAAAAAAAAACCGAAAATTGGACCATATAGAGCTTATTTTTGTGAATCTAAAAAACTAAAAATTTTGCTTGGTAAACGCCCACAAAAGGCGTGGCTCGGGGTCAAAGTTCAACGTTTTTATCAAAAAAATTCAATTAATCTCCAACTGATTTACACGATATGGGTATCAAACGAAAGGTATTTTTCATACCTTTCTATTAATGTATAACATTACATACGTAGTGTTGAATCTTGCAACGGCACCATAAGATAACCAACATCTGGTTACACTTATCAAGTGGTGACCGCTACAAGAATTCAAGTAACGGGCACGATAAGAGCGTGTGGCCAACATGTGGTGTCGGGATGCTCTTATCGTGCTGTGTATTTAGGCTGCCATGCACTTTGGGTCCTGCTACCTGCGTGCATGTGCAGGCAAAGAAATGTGTATATAGTGATAAGAAATAGTGTATATAGTGTAGGTACTAGCAAATAAGAAATATTATAAATAAAGGCTCCGGGCGACCGGAGCATTAGTCTAGTTTCGAAGTTGAAGTGAAGTGTTTTAGTTCGGAGTGGAAGATCTCAGCGTCCAGCGACCAACCCCTGCAGCAATAAACATTGGTGACCCCAGGACACGCACTTACTGCTAAGGAAAAAAGTAAGTAAGTGAAATTTAAATTAATTAAAATTATTGTTGGGAAAAATAAAAGGTGGTAGAAAAATGGCACACTGCACAAGTAAATCCGTGTCGGAGGAGCGTCAAAAGAACCAAGCCGCATTGGTTCAGGCGAGGTTTCAAGGCACCTTAAAAGAATTGAAAAGGTGTCACGAACGCATCCAGATGGGATGTAAAGATCTGTCACGGTTGCACAAATTCGAGGACCGTGCGACAGATCTTAAGTTCGAGTACAATGAGTTCTTTGGAGAGGACGAGTTGTGCGAAGAATATGAGGGCCTAATGGATAAAGGGTCTCATATTGTGGCAGAAGAGGAAGAGAAAAAGCTGTTAGAGCAAAATGCGGCTCCTTCCTTGCCATATAGCCTGCCTCAGATTCAGATTCCCATATTTAGTGGGGATTATAGTAAGTGGATATCCTTTAGGGATATTTTCACTGAAATATTCCTTCATAAAAATGTGGGAGACACCCATAAAATGATTGCGTTAAAATCATATTTAAGGGGTGAGGCGTTAAGGTTGGTTGATCACTTAGGTATAAGTGGTGCGAACTTTAACGTGGCGTGGAATATTCTTCAGAGGAGATATTCTGATAAGCGGCAAATAACCTCAACGATGTTTAGAAATCTACTTGACGCCAGGCAAATATTTTCTCGCACTCCTGCGGAAATAAAGGAGTTGCATGACACAGTGTCGGCTAATCTGAGAGCGTTAGAGGCAACTAAGCTCTCAGATACTGAAATTAAAGAAGCTTTTTTGCACTTCATAATTGTGAGGAAGCTAGACTCACACACAAAAGTTAGGTACGAGGAATCCTTGCCAGATTCAACCGAAGTACCATCAATAGAAAATCTTTTAGTATTTCTCGAAAAGCAATTCAAAGCACTTGAAGGAAGTGAGCGGTGGAATGCTAGTAGATTCGAGTTGCCAAATAGGGAAGGAGAGTTTAAATATGAAACAAATAGAACTCAAAATAATGCAAGGAAATGTTTATTAGGTTGTCAGAGTGCACATAATTTGTTTAACTGCGACGAGTTCAAACGACTCGCAGTAGAAAAGCGAATTGAAGTAGCACTGGAAAATAGGATATGCACCAAATGCCTAAGGAAAGGGCATTTGTTTAAAAGCTGTGAGGTGGAACCTTGCCAAAAATGCAAGAAGTCACACCACACGCTGCTGCATAATGACAACTTCGGTAATAGTAAATCGAATGTTGCATTAGCGATAGGCAGTAATAAAAAGCGTATATTACTGGCAACGGCCTTGGTGCAAATAAAAAACCACCAAGGCAAATACATAACAGCAAGAGCGGTGCTGGACAATTGTTCCCAGGGAAGTTTTATCACGGAACAATTAAGTAAAAAATTAGGGTTCAAAACAAAATTGGCAAAAACAACCATAGAAGGGGTTTCAGGTGTAAAAACAAAAGTAAAGGAGGAAGTAATGGTGGAAGTAAAATCATCTCACAATGATTTCAAAATCAAAGTTGAGTCAATGGTTCTTCCAAAAATTACTCCAAATTTACCAGGGGAAAAGATTGAGATATCTAATCTCCCAAAAGGAACTCCTTTAGCCGACCCGAAATTTCACACCCCAAATAAAGTAGACATACTACTAGGGGCGGAAGTGATGGGGACCATATTAAAGAACGAAAAAAGAAAATATTTGAGCTCGAGTCTTTATATGGAGAATACGGCATTTGGTTGGGTGATAATTGGAACTGCGCCAATTAAGCCTAAGGTAAAGGATTGTGGAACCACCAAACACGGGTCAACAAAAGGTGATAAAGAAACGGAAACCTTAATAAGGAAAGAGCAGCATAAGCACTTTTCTAAAGAAATTAAAATGCTAAAGAAAGGGGAAAAAGTATATAAGGAATCGAAACTAACCGCTTTATCTCCAATTCTAGGTGAAGATGGAATAATTCGAGTGGACTTTCGATCGCAAGAGACGGCAAAGTCGGATGACACGAAGCTTCCAATTCTGCTACCGCACAAATGTTTTCTAACAAAATCATTTATTTCAGGGATTCACAAAGAGAACCGGCATGTTGGAGCAAAAGAGTTGCTAGAACTCACGCGTCAAAAATATTGGCCGTTGCGAGGAAGGCAAGTAGCAGCGCAAGTTGTACGCGCGTGCTATAAATGCCCAAAAAAACGAAGTCAAATGTGACTCTGTCTTTCAAAGAGAAACTCGGATTGCGATCCGAAAAATTGGGTTTCTGCAATAAATTGCAGGGGGGCAGGGTGACCAAGGCCAGTTTCGCTGAAAATGGTCTTGGTGTCATAGTAGACGCAAGGATCAGGCGACTTATATGCGGCTTATCCTTTTCCTACAACGACAATTTAAAAGTATAGTTACTAAGTTACAATTAAAAAATTAAGTTAAATTCAATTTAAAAGGAAAATAATATAATTTTAAAATGAAATTTAAAAATAGGTAAAAAGAAAAGAAGTTATACGATAAAAAAAATATAAAATGGTAGCTGAGTAGTGAATCGGCAAATTAAAAAATGATTTAAAATTAAATGTAAAGACTAAATGTAAAAGTAAAGAAAAATGGCTAGTATAAGATGTAATATTAATTAAGATCCCACTTGTTAAATATAAGTCAGGGATAAATTATAAGAGCAGGGCAGCGGGGCTCAAGTTGAACATCGTGGGACCGCAGCAGTGATGGAGTACTAACGCTTGGACAGCAGCGTAATCTGGGATACTGCAACATGGTCGACGTAAGATTCCGCGGCCCATCGCGAGGGTGATGCCATGAAGAAGCTCAAAGTGTAATTCGTGCAGCAAGAAGGTTGCCGCGCGTACTGATGTCGACTCGCATTGACTGGCTGTCGAGCACTTAAATAATGTAGCCGAAAAGAGCCACAAGGTCGGTGAACAACCTCGCAAATTGAAGGACGTCGTCTGGCCCAACTGTAGCAGGAACCAATTCCTAAAAAGGCTGAAAGCGCAAAAGGCGCAAAGCTAGAGGAATATGGTGGGGTGCCGAACAAACTCAAGAGGAAGTAGAAGTTTCTCTTCCAATTGATCCTGAGTACGGCAACCTTGGCAACATTGAGGGCGATGAGATTCCCACCAAGGTGGACAATCGCCTGCGTGCAACTGGGCAACTGGGCCGTCCTGTCAGCGCTAATTCGTTGTGTGACAGATATGTCAGCACGAAAATCGTTGAGATTAAGATCCTTGAAGCTCATCCACGAGGAAGTGAGTAACGTCAAGATTGCGCAGAAGCATGAGAGAGCCTCCCCGGATGAAAACGACTGCTTTATGCAGTAAGGCGACCGCAGTAGGAAAATGGTACTCTGAAGTTAGCAGACATGGCTTGCGACGCGCACCATCAACATCAGCACTTAGCTGCCAGTGTTCAAGTAGCTGGAGTTAAGAGGCAAAATTGAAAGGTGAAAAGATCGGAGATCCCAGTTGCAACACCAGCAGTAACCAACCGGTGCTTAGAAGGTCAGGAAGCTGAGGTCAACATCGCTGCCAGCTGCTGCCCTAGCTCTAAGAGGTTTAATAGGTTAAGAAAACCGCATGTCTTTATGTTGAAAGGCTACTCCTTTCAACGGGGGCAATATGTTGAATCTTGCAACGGCACCATAAGATAACCAACATCTGGTTACACTTATCAAGTGGTGACCGCTACAAGAATTCAAGTAACGGGCACGATAAGAGCGTGTGGCCAACATGTGGTGTCGGGATGCTCTTATCGTGCTGTGTATTTAGGCTGCCATGCACTTTGGGTCCTGCTACCTGCGTGCATGTGCAGGCAAAGAAATGTGTATATAGTGATAAGAAATAGTGTATATAGTGTAGGTACTAGCAAATAAGAAATATTATAAATAAAGGCTCCGGGCGACCGGAGCATTAGTCTAGTTTCGAAGTTGAAGTGAAGTGTTTTAGTTCGGAGTGGAAGATCTCAGCGTCCAGCGACCAACCCCTGCAGCAATAAACACGTAGTATGTACTAATAAAAAGTTTTTTTTTACAATTTCGTTTTCGCTTTTTATTAGTACATCTTACGTAACTAACGTTGCACATCAGAAGAAAGGTATGAAAAAGACCTTTCGTTTGATACCCATATCGTGTAAATCAGTTGGAGATTAATTGCATTTTTTTGATAAAAACTTTGTGGCTAAATGAGTGCTGTGGTTGTTCACTGATCTGTCGATCCCACCTCTAATCCCTTCCTTTCCTTGTCCTCTTGTACTTATGTTCCCCCTATTTATGCTCCCCGGTTTCGGCCGTTTGTCTCGTTCAGTGTTTCATGTACTTCCTGTCACTCGATATTCGTAGGTCGTGTAATAAAGACAGAATATAAACCCGAACAATCCGTTTTTCATTTCCCCGCTCCGCCGCGATTTATTCACTTTAAACTCAAATCGTCGTCTCATTCTTCAAGAGCTGCTACGCTTTCGCCTATCCTCTATTATTGCTTTTAATAAATCACTAGAGGTGGTAGAGTTTATTGACGCCTGGAAGGTTAGTCTCATAAATCCAATTTTTAAAAGTGGAAATAAAAGCAATGTAGCCAACTACAGACCCATTTCCAAATTATCAACGGTCTCAAAATTATTCGAATTCATTGTCAATTTTTCAATAAACCGTTTGATTTCTGGAAATCAGCACGGGTTCATGACCGGTAGGTCCACAGTTTCTAACCTGGCAGTTTTTTCTGAATACTGCATATATGCTTTTCACAGCCATGTTCAGATCGCCACTGTGTATACGGATTTCTCAAAAGCGTTTGATAAAGTTAGCCACTCTTTGTTGCTTTCGAAGCTACATAGTCTTGGAGTTCATTCTATCTTCTTAAGATGGATGAAATCTTATCTGGCTTGCCGTAATTGTGTTGTTTTAGTTGACAATGTATTTTCGCATACCTTTATTGCCTCCTCTGGTGTACCCCAGGGTAGTATTTTAGGTCCCCTTCTTTTTGTAATTTTTATTAACGACATAGCCAGTTGCTTTAAATTCTCTAAGTACCTTTTGTATGCTGATGATTTGAAGATTTACTCTTCAATATCATGTCTCTCAGACTCTCGCAATCTTCAAATGGACCTTGACAATGTTGTCCTTTGGTGTAATGAAAATAAGCTTAATTTAAATATAAATAAGTGTTTTAAAGTCATTTAAACAGCACGATTGCAAAGGCATAGAGTAAGTTCGGGTAATGTGATATACCTGTTTGTTTTACAGCGATTCCCGACACATTTTGCCTTAAAACACACTTTTGTTGGTCTCAAACTGTTTACTGATGCATTATTTAGTATATCTATGATTATTAACTCTTTAAGATAAACTGTTGACGAGTTTTTTAATTAAAAATCAAAATGTCCAAATATTGGCGTCTGATAAAAGTGGCGGGTAATGTGATATACCATTGGCGGGTAATGTGATATACCCGAAAAAACGTTATTTAACAGACCTATTAGTTTCAAACTTGGTGAAAATATTCCAAATCAAAAATAACACTGTGCAATTCTAAAATTTAGACATGGGGGGGACCTACTGGGTGAGTTTCCTATAGATATACTGAGTTGAGATCCACCAGCCGTTTGGTAAGATTGGCTCTAGTTTATGAGAAATCCGACTTTGAAGTTTGGTAATTTTCATTAAGTTTGTCGCTTAAGTAGGTCCTAAATCGTTTCGAATATCGCTTTACTGTCTTCGACCAACAAATTTGCTTCAGACACCAATTAAAAAAAAATACATTCAAACTGTGTAATTGCGATATGTGCATTTTTTTGCGCAGCGCTACGTGGCGTATGAGTGTCATTTAATGATAACACTCAACGTGGCGTATGACACTCATACGCCACGTAGCGCTGCGCAAAAAAATGCACACATCGCAATTACACAGTTTGAATGTATTTTTTTTGAATTGGTGTCTGAAGCAAATTTGTTGGTCGTTAAAATATCTACAAACTTGCCGAAGACAGTAAAGCGATATTCGAAACGATTTAGGACCTACTTAAGCGACAAACTTGACGAAAATTACCAAACTTCAAAGTCGGATTTCTCATAAACTAGAGCCAATCTTACCAAACGGCTGGTGGATCTCAACTCAGTATACCTATAGAAAACTCACCCAGTAGGTCCCCCCATGTCTTAATTTTTGAGGGAAATTTCACGCACAGTGTAATTAGGGACGTGTTTCTCATTTTTTTGGAAAATCACAATCTGACGGGGTAAACCAAGGGTTAAAAATTTTTATCGATAATCATGATTTCAATGGATTTTTTTATCTAAAACTTAACCATAACATTTTTGAGAATATTCCACTTCAAATAGTATAAAATAAAGTATATATACCTACATTTCTGTATACAAATAGTATTACTGTCATAAGTTTGGGTACTGTGATGTACTATATCACATTACCCGAACTTTGGTATATCACATTACCCGAAATTGACTTTTTGCGAAAAAAATATTATAAAAAAACAATAATAATTTTGTTGAGAAGAGCGTACCTCGCAAACTCATAATCGATATCACTGATTTACTTCTGATTAGCCTCTAACTTTGTAATAATATTTTTTTGTACCTTTTATGCTTTCAAACTTCGTGACCAAAAACTTGTGCAAGACTACTCAAAGCACTTCATCACACTGACGGTAAACTATTTAAGCAATCACATCCAAAATCATGCAGCACGAGTTTTTTAGCTGTTATGATATTTTAAAAAGGTTAATTTTGAAAAAGGTCAACGCACTTGTGAAATAAGCACCTAACTAACTATATCACATTACCCGACCATATCACATTACCCGAACTTACTCTACTCTATGCTGGCCTTTGTTCGCCATTTCAGTTCTGATTTTACGGATCCGTATACTCTAAAGTTGCTCTATACCTCCCTGGTACGGTTAAAGCTAGAGTACGCGGCCTTCATTTGGAGACCCTACTATGCGTGTCACATCAATCGACTTGAACGAATCCAAAAAAGGTTTCTTCGTTATGCCCTACGTTCTTTGCATTTTGTTTACCCAATTCCCTCATACCAGTCTAAGTAGATGCCTACTTATTAATCTAAAGTCATTGGAGGGTAGGAGGAGTATTCTCTCACTTACCTTTGTCTTTAACCTAATACGGGGTGCGATAGACTGTCCTTACCTACTCGGTGGTATCAATTTTTGTATTCCGCAAAGGTCGTTATGAAATCATACCACTTTTGCTTTGGAGAGGGTAAGAACAAATTACGCTTCTTTTGCCCCAATTTTTAGAGCTGTAAAAGAAATAAACTTGCTCTCAAATTCTTTTGTTTTGGATTTTTCCTATTCCGAAATTCATTTTAAATTGCTGCTGAATGAATTATATTAATTAGCTGGGTATTTATATTTTTCACTTATGTACATCTCGTAGTAATCTTTACGAACTGTATTAAACTTATGATTATTTGCTAAAATATCGTTGTTTTTGTTGATTTTTTAACCAAAATCATGACTGAAATCATACCCCAACCACCGTTTTCACTGGACATGGCCCCTTTCGAATTTGTTCTGTTTCCAAAACTGGAAACTCTCATAAACGGACGGATATTTGCACGACTGCGGAGATAAAGACCGCATCACTGAAAGGGGATTACTTTGAGGGGGATAAAATAGATGTTCTTAAAGAAATAATTATATTTCGAGAAAAATAAAAAGCAGCTTTTTTTTAACAGCCCTTGTATGTATATATTTTCATGGGTATTTATTTGTATTTTATGAAATAAATATTTATGGCAGCCACTATAAAAGCGAAATAAACCGACAACGGTCTGTGCGCCAGCAATGAGATGGAAGAAATTGCAAAGATCCAACATTTTGTGTAATTATTTGTTTTTTCTATTCTGTTGATGATTTCGCTTTTGTTAGTGCCTTCATTTGACTGGCGAATATTACTGCACACACATCGCGTTTTAGTTTTCGCAACGTTTTTAGAAGTGCGAAGATGGAAGATGGCACATGGATTAGCGCGTTTGGAGCGCTTTCGGTTGATTGTGACTCTGATTCTCTTTAAGGCTTTGCCTCAACCTCTCTGCTTCTGTACATCTGTGGTCGTGTCCTGAAATGCAAAACTATTTTGCAGTTAATGAAGTTGAAATTGCATCGGCAGTGTGGCAAGCGAGGCAGCGGAGTAATTGAGTTGTTGGCTTTTTCCCACCCATCTGCGTATGAGTGTATGCATTCGCACACATGTGGAAGGTACAGCACAACTGCTGTTGCACTAATGAAATGCGCCAATGCAACGCACATCGATTTCCGCTTCAACGCCACCTCGTCCTTTGTGCGATTGCTTTGTGCGTTGGGCACTCGACTGTACAGTGGGCCCCCGCTAACTAGATCACCAGCCAGCGACTCTTTAGATAGTACCGGAACAGAAAAATATGTATGGTTGTGATCAACGCTTTCGACAAATTTTAGTGGGTTTTACACCGATCTTCGAATCCGATCTTCGAAATCAATAAATGTTCGCAGGGTCCCCAGTACTCGTCGGAGCGCGCGTTCGTGCCACCACTAAAAAGTGCATACTGCGCACGTGTATTTGAATACAGCAATTGAGGCGGGTGACGTGCGGTGGCATGTGGCATGTAGCCGTATCCGGTTGGCATAATTAGAAAACTCGCCGCTTCGCATTTGGTTGGCGGCGAGCAACGTGGCCGGCTGCCTGACAAAGCGAAGCGTGTGGGCCGCATACCAGGTCGACAGCCATTTGGCGCCACTGCTAGCCGGGCAGAAGCCGCAGTTTTAATCAGCACTACGCGATTTGGCTTTAGTCTAAAAGCAACATTTTCCGCGAACCAGCCATCGCAACTATCTGTCAACGATTTACCAATAACAACAACGTACGAACTACATTTATAATGAACATTTCAGCAATGCGCACAAAACTATCAGCGATAGCAGCATTGTTGTTGTCGTTTTTTTAATTTGATCGAATGTAGTCCCGTTGTTGTAGTGTTGCAGCAGCTCGGCGCAGCACGCTAAAATGATTATTTCAATTATTTTACAATCGAGTTGCGTGTTGTTGCGAGTCTTTCCAATATTGACATCGCCATTTGTTGTTCGTGTTGCTGGCGTCACTTTCTATTGTTCCATAAGCAGTGGCAGCAGATCCAACCACAGTAGCAGCAACGATGTTGTCGATGTCAATGCCAATTTAGTTGTTGTTGCTACTAGGAGTCTGCCTTTAGTCTTTGGCGCTTTGTTTTGCCTCCTTCCGCTGTCAATGTAGGCATTCTGTATTACTGGTGGTGTGGATGCATCGCTATGTGTACGGGGGTATGTGAGCATGGGACGGAGTATGAGAAGGGAGAGGGTGGCAAATTACGCCGCAAGTGCCATTGCGTTTATTTATGGTAAATTAATTATTAATATTTGATTATCTTGAAAGCAAATTTTAAATGCATGATTTTAAAGCAACAACAACGGCAACAATAAAGAAACAGTTGGTGTAAGGAGCTGAAGGAGTTGCGAGCAAGACCGTAATACAAAGTGGAAGGCCGAAGAACAGAAGAGCACGTAGAACACCAACAACAGCAGCCAATATGAATAACCACAGCAACAGCTGTGCGCATTGCTGCTGCGGCGGGTGTTTGCCGCCAGCCAACCGGAATGGCAGATTGAAAATTCAAATACCATTAACTTCCACAACGTCAACAACAACGGCAGCAACAGGCTGGGAAACGAAATGACAGTTGAGCAGCGTGAGCGGAAGTCGAAAGTCAAGTCAGAGCCGCCACCAGTCGCACCCACCAGCCGGCGTTGGAAGACACTCATAGGAATAGTTGCTGTTTCCATGGCGCTTAAGCAGACAAGCAGTGCTGCCATAATCGTCAGTGTAGGACTCAGACGCCCCCATCTTAAGAAGCGATTGGTTCGCAGTGGATTTTCACAACCAAATCAGCCAAGACATTTTGTACCTCTGCATCGCCGGTGCCAACAACCGTGAGGAAAGGTGCGGGTAGTCCGAAATCCAAACGGTCTTCAGCCCCGAATGAGCAGCAGTTTTCACAACCACTCCTCTACTTTAATGGCGTTTGACTAAATTATACTAAAAAAGCGAGTTCATAATGCCCGAAGCATTAGAATTGTGAAACATTTATTCACTCTCACAGACCCGGTCGATGTAAAGTTGAAATAGCCCAGTGCGGCAACGTCGCAAGTCGCCTACTCCATTGGATGAGGTCACTGCATTCGTCGCGTCGCTCATCGCCCGCTTTATTGCCTCTCTTAGTTGTGCAATTGTGATACACACACTTTTGTTGCACGCACGTCCCATTGGCAGCAGCTGCACGGCTTGTTGGCCAAGTGCCTGCAGGTGTGGTGAGTGGTTGCCAAGCACTGTCGACTGGGTTGCGATACACATTTCATTTAAATATGAAAAATGCAAATAAGCCACTTCTGCGGGGAAAATGGAGAATGTCGAGGGAAGTACAATCCAACACTGTTGCTGCACCTTTGCACGCTACCCACACACACAAATAAAAACACTATGCACTCATGCAAATGTATTGTGCATTGTATGTAATTACCTCATGCAGAGTGCTCTGGTCTTTTGTTAGCATCGGAGACGGGTACGCCGAACATTCGCTCCCGTTGTGCTTTGTGCCGCTAGCCACTCGGCGCAGTTGTGCATGCGGCACGTGCAATGCTCATGCACAGAGAATCAGCGTGGCTTTGTAAATGTCGTTGTTTGAGTTCCTCACAGGTTGTTCAACCAGACGACGCTGGACTCAAGTGCACGGGGCTATAGTTCCCAGTTCTTTCACTCCTTGCAAGGGCGGCCGCTATTCTCACCACAAAACCGTCAAACTTCTCCAAATTCTCCATTTCGGTTACACTATTTTTACTTGCAACGCACTCAAACAAGGCTAACAAAATGTTTTTACTTCTGTTGTTGCTTTTTGGTTTCGTAGTTGCTGTTGCTGCAGTCTGTTTAGGTATTACCCTCGAAAAGGACACCATGGCCGACCGGACGGTTTTATTCCGGTTCGACGAGGAGTTTTGGTCGAGTTGTATTTGTTGTTATTGTTGTTGTTGCTATTGGGTACTTGGCATGGCCAGCATACCACTCCGCCAGCTGCGGAATGAAGTGGTCACGTAATGACTGGAAATTTCGTACACTTAATTAATTAGGAAATTATCTTGTTTGGCCCACAGTAATTGATTTAATAGAGGCGACCACAGCAGCATTAACAGCAACCGCAGCCAGAATGCCACACGAAAAATTCGGCAAGCACACATCGGGTGAGCGCGGGAGTGAAGGGGAGAGAATTGGAAATTAATGTTGCCGCAAATTTTTTCTATTTGGGCTTCGGCATTTGGCATCGCATTAATTGAAAGGCAGAGAGTTCCACTTGCCACCATAAAACACGAACACTTAATGCAAATGAATCTAAAACAACCGAGCCACCGAGTAAGCAGTAAAAGCAAAATCAGCTGTTTGTAATTAAAAGATTTTGCAGGAAATTACAGCAACTAGGAGCGGAAATTGTGTATTTGACGTTAAAAGTTCAGAGTGTTATCTACGAAGTGTCGGATTTGACGCGTCGGCCCACAGCAGGTAGCACGTGCGGCCCGCTGAGTGTGAAATTCACTCAAATGCAGGTGAACTTTCTGGCGCTGTGGCGGTGGCTGTGACGGATGGGCGCAGCACAGAAGCGAATGAGCAAAGAAAGACACACAGTTTAAAAATAACTAAAGTGAAATCAAAACAGCCAGGAATCAATGTAGCTGCCACAAGAGGAAGTGACGCGAAGATAGAGAAGAGCGGGCGACAGGGAAAATGAAAGAAAGCCAAGGACGAAAAGTGAAAAATAATCAAAATAAGTAGTATTTAAGGAAATGCTGAAAGCTCAGCACAAGGTTTCAAGCAATTTCGATATCCCATCGATTTGAAGTACGAGTACAAGCGGCAAACACTACAGAATCGCTCACTAAGTTCAAATTCATCACATAGAAGTATGCGACAAATGTGGGGGACTGTGTGAATTCTTGGAGTCGCTCCCACCGCAGGGACTAAATCTCCACCAACACTCAGGTGACCCAACAATCTGTTGTGTTGTTCGTGATTTAAAAATTTCCAAACATTCCCTCCCCTCATTCCGAGCGGAAAATGCAAATGGCAAATTGTAGGTAGCGACCATTATGTCAATGCTGACAAGCATGACAAAGGCCATCTTGATGATGACGGCGAGGTTGTGCTCGCAAAGCGATTACGATGACTCTTATGTCCTGCCGTTCACGGTGGGTAGGACATAATGACGTGAACGTGAAATGTGCAACTTCAATTGAGAGTCGAGCAATGCTGAACGTGTGTGTGTGTTTTTTTTTTTTTTTTTTTTTTTTTTTTTTTTTTTTATTATAGAGATGGAAAGCATCGAAAGCCAAAACCCCGTCAGTGTGGGACTTTAACCTCACTAAAACCACCTCTTTCTCGTCCTTTAGCCCGCCCGGTACTACCGTTAGGTTTTTCGTCGGGAGGAGGGTTTGAGCACTAGGCTCAATCGTCTGTCGATTGTTCGACGTCGTCACGGTACAGGTACGATTTTTAACTACCTACATATGTTGCGCCGTGGCCTCAGGCAGCCGCCGTGGCTCAGTTGGTTAGTGCGTTGGACCGCGAGTCGAAGGCAGCAAACCGCAGGTTCAAATACTGCCCGTAATAACACCTAAAAAAAAATAACGGGAAAATTCGTTTTCTCTTTCGGTGGCTGTCCTCTCAGCTGGAAATGGCAAACCTCTGAGAGTAAAAATTGCCTATGATAAAGCTCCCAACCTGCCGTTCGGAACCGGCATAAAAACTGTAGGTCCCTTCAACCCGCGTACAAATTCACACGCACAACACGGGTAGTTGCGGGTAGCTAGGCCTTAGTCTCGCGTAAGCGGGCTGTCGTGCCAGTCAATTATTAAAAATTATTAATTAAATTATTACATATGTTGCGCTGTCTTTCAGCAACCCGCAGACCCGCAATGACCTCAGCTGCCATCTTACAGGCCGCGTCCCATTTCGCTTTTGCTGAAGTCATATGGGCTATCAAGTTTTCCGGCGTCGGTTTTTCACCGAAAACCGTCGATAGTTGCTCTCGATCCCTATTGAATCGAGGACAAACAAAGAAGACGTGGAAAGCGTCCTCGTCTACCTCTGTACAGGTTTCGCAGAATGGCGAGGAGTCCCTTTTAAACCTGTAAAGGTATGCCCGGAAGCACCCATGTCCACTTAGTATTTGGGTTAAGTAGAAGTCTACTTCTCCCCACCTCCTGTTGATCCAGCTTTTAAGGTCTGGGATCAAACGATGTGTGTGTCTTCCACCCGCGTACAAATTCACACGCACAACACGGGTGGTTGCGGGAAGCTAGGCCTTAGTCTCGCGTAAGCGGGCTGTCGTGCCAGTCAATTATTAATTAAAATCAAACGATGTGTCCAGCGCCCGCTCTGCGCCGTGTTCCACTGATGTTGCCATTTCTGCGTATTTCTTCGCCGCAACTCGTCGCGGAGGTCCTTCCGTCGCTGACCCACAGGAGCTTGCTGCACGGACTCTTGTGCCAAGATGTCAAATGGACACATTCCTGCTATAACCAATGCCGCTTCTTCTGAGACTGTGCGAAAGGCAGAACACACGCGGAGGGCGCACAGGCGGTAGGCTGATCTCGCCTCTCTACCATATGATCTCTGATTTAGTGCCTGATGCCATATTGGGGCTCCGTACAAAAGTGTGCTTTTTACTACTCCAGCCAATAGCTGTCTGCATCGCTGCCTTGGGCCCTTTGTGTTAGCCATTAATCTTGCCAGGCCTGCAGCGGTTTTGGCCGCTTTTTTGCTTGCATACTCGAGGTGGTTTTTGTACGAAAGCCTTGAATCAATCAATATTCCGAGATATCTTACCACTGGCTTTGACGTGATGTTGTGTTCACCCACCTTTATTGTTACTGTTTCTAGCGTTTTCCGGCTAGTAATCAGAACTGCTTCAGTTTTGTGTTCGGCAAGCTTCAACATTGCGCTCCTCAGCCACGACTGGATAATCTGCACTGTTTCATTTGTGACCCGCACAATGTCGTGTGTGTGTTTTGTCACTATAACTACCGCTATATCGTCTGCAAAACCGATAATTTTCGCTTCGCTAGGGATATTTAGTCTCAACACTCCATCGTACATTATATTCCAAAGCAGAGGCCCCAGCACTGAGCCTTGGGGCACTCCACCAGTCACATTGTATTTCTTGCAGCCGACTTTGGACTCATAGAAAAGCTGCCTGTTTGTGAAATAACTTTCGATCAGCCTTCTTAGATACTTAGGTATGCTTCTCATTCTCAGGATTTCCGTGATTTGTGCCCAGTTCGCAGTGTTAAAAGCATTTTTTATGTCCAGCGTTACTATTAGGCAGTACTCTTTTGTACCCCCCATCCAGCGTTCACCACTGATTGCTTTCCGCGCAAGGTCCGTGGCTATCTTCACTGCATCGATAGTGGATCTGCCCTTTCTGAACCCAAATTGCATGTCAGCCAGTCCTCCATTCTCATCGACTGCGGCTGAGAGACGATTTGCAATAATCTTTTCCAGCACTTTTCCAGCCGTGTCCAGCATGCAAATGGGCCGGTATGCGGATGGATCAGTTGCTGGCTTGTCGGATTTTGGTAGGAGAACCAATCTTTGCCGTTTCCAAATGTTCGGAAATACCCCTTCCGCGAAGCATTTGTTAAATACGGTTGTAAATAGTATCGTTCGTTCCTTTGCAGCGATTTTCAGCACGGAATTTGGGATTCCATCTGGACCAGGCGCTTTCCTGTCCTGGAGCTTTCCTGCAGCTTCTACAATCTCGTCGTCTGTCACTTCCGGAAACTCCATTTCTTTCTCGCCGAAGTCTTCCCTCACGAAGTCCGCTTGGCTTGGAAACAGAGTGTGCACGATATTTGCCAAAAGAGTTGGGCATGTCGGCTGGACTTTTTTGCACCCTTTCAATTTTTGGTGACTATCTTATACCCTAGGCCCCATGGGTTGCTTTCTGTGTCATCACAAAGTTTTTGAAAACATTGCCGTTTACTCTCGACTACCGCTTTTTTGAACTTTTTCCTGAGCTTCCTATGCTCAGCTTGCAGCTCGCGAAAGTTAGCGCTCTGTCTTGCTCTTTGACATTTTCTTCGAGCGCGGTTGCATTCCCCGCGAATCTCTGCAATAGACTCGTTCCACCAGTAGACCGGAGCATGCCTGTTGCAGGGCCTTTTCCGTTGCATAGAAGCATCGCAGGCATTTACTAGGATGGCAATTAACTTTTCAGCTGCTGATTGCGCCGAAAGAGTTGCATCGAGCTGCGGCAGTGAGTCCACAAAGATGTCTTTGTCTAGCGATGACAACTTCCAGGTGATTTTTGCTGCGCTCGGTCTATTTTCCGCCCGATAAGCTGGTTTGGCTTGGCGGATGCTACAAATTATTGCCTGGTGGTCGCTATGAGTGTAGAAGTCGCCCAAAGTCCAAGTTGAATGTGGAAAGATACCGTTACTAACAAACGTCAGGTCAATGGCTGAACCCACTCCATTTTTACTAAATGTGTGCTTGTTTCCGGTGTTCATCAGGGTAATATTCAATGTTGAAAATGCGTCTAGCAGCGCTCTTCCTTTCGCTGATGTCTTTCTACAGCCCCATTCAATGGCCCATGCGTTGAAATCTCCGGCAATCAGCAGCGGCCACTTTCCTCTAGCGTCGCTGTGTGTGTGTATGTGTGTGTGTGTGTGTGCATGAGATATTCAACCGATGAGAGTCCTTTTGCCTCCATAGGTTCTATTTGGCAAAAAAAGACCAAGACATCTTAAGTGTGCGGGATAAAGATAGCACAACTTTAAGGAAATAGAAACAAATCACAGGAGTGACCTCGACAGCTAGTGTCGGTGTGTGAGTATGTCTCAGCCATGCCCAGTTCTCGCCTCATATGTTGAACGCTTCCAGCGGCGGTGGACCAGATGAGACCGGTGATCGGAGGTAGGCTGATTGGACGACTCACGTCTGTAGCGACAGCAGGATGAATGTAGCCACGCTCCGCGGTGCAGGGTGCACGCAATGTGTGCGGGAATGAAGTCGAGTCAACATCATTTAAGTGAAGCGTCTAACTTCCAACTTGGGCGCAAGCTCGTATTGGACACACCAAACGGTGGTAGCATCAACTGGAATAAATTGACAATCAGCGAAGATGTATTTGCGAAAAAGCTGAACACAGCGTGACATGGGCATTCGGAAGCAATTAATTTTTGTATGTATGTTTTATGCGGATGTACCACCACCTAGCTATAACGAGGCCCGGGTTGCTATCCGGCGACTCAAGAACAATAAAGCTGCAGGACTGAACGGCTCCCAGCAAAATTGTTCAAGGGTGGTGGCGGTGGGTACATGCAGCACCTCATTTGCAAAATATGGCTGAAGGAACGTAAGCTCAGCGGTCGGAACCTCGGTGATCAGTGCTGATTAGGTCTTATCAGTGCGGCATTAGACCTGGTAAGTCCACCATCGATAAGATATTCACATTGCCCATATCCTGGAAAAGACCCACAAGAGACAATTCGATATTCACCATTTTTTTTAAGCGCAGCATTCAAGGCCCACAGGTATACCTTTGAAGTTGTCAAGGAATTATTCTATCTTGTCCCCGCCATAAACAGCAACAATGGTATCAGTCTGCGGATAAGCTACAGTCTCGGTAGGCAATTGAGTAGCAGAGACCGCTCTCGATCTCTCGACCAAACTTACACATTATATGACGCTCATTCCGCCATGCTCCTTTATTGCGCGGAAGCATGGACATTGTCGCGAAACGTTATAGTGGCTTTTGGGGTGTTCGAGAGAATAGAATAGAATAGATACGGGAGCCGAGCATCAACTGCCCGAGACACTGCGTCCAAAGTGAACTATTGTGTCGTATTCCTTATTCTTTATTGGAGGAGTTCATCCCCCCCAATACTGTCCAGGAACTCCTTGATTTTTCCCAGATTAGTTCCAGACAGCTCGTTTGTCTGAATTAGTTCCCTTCCCAGTATACGCTTCCTTGCGTGTAAGAGAGCGGGACACTCGGTTATAATGTGCACGGATGTTTCATCATCTTCCATGCAGAACCTGCATAGTTCGCTGTCTGTTAATCCCAGTCGCGCTTTATGCATATTTAGCAGGCAGTGCCCGCTCAGGATTCCCGTCATGAACTTAAGCTCCTTTCTGCTTAGGTCTAATAGGTATTTAGATTTACCTTCCGAATAGGCCGGAAAGAATAGCTTGGAACAGCGTTGTCCCACCGTATTGGACCATTTCTGGTTGGCCCGATTCTTGAATTCCTGTTTGACACAATGCCTGAAATGAGATCTGCTGACACCTATGATTGGTTCAGGTCCATAGGGTCGTTTTGCCGCCCCTTCCTTTGCCAATCTGTCCGCTTCCTCATTTCCATCGTGCCCACAGTGCGCAGGAACCCAGTGTATTATCACCCGGTTATCCTTCGAAATGTCTTGGAGAACATTTGCTGTCTCCCAGACTAGTTTGGAGTCAAACGTCGTCGAGCTCAGAGCTTTTATTGCAGCCTGGCTGTCGGACATTATGATTATCCTTTTTCTCCTGACATTGAGAGTCAGTATCTTTCTGGCACACTCGTTTATGGCAAAGACCTCAGCCTGGAAGACTGTGGCCGTTCGAGAGAAAGGTGGTTCGCTAAATCTGCTGCTCTGTTCGTACTGGCGACGACTATCGAATACGAACGAACAATGAGCTGTATGAATCAGCTCATGTAGCCCCTTAACTGTTTATTTGTGGACGTGGTCGATTCTACAGAGCCTGTGCCCAAAAACTACCCGGAATTGTGTTATAAAATGAAAAATCTTTATTTAGTCTTCTAAATCTTTCATCGCCTTCAAAGCATTTTTTCCAGTCCTCGAAGCATCCCAAATAGTCATTTTCCGAAACGGCCTTCAACACCTTCTTCGATTCGGCTTGTATCTCCTTAATCGACTCAAAACGATGTCCCCGGAGCGGTCTTTTGAATGTAGCGACTAGCCAGAAGTCGAGCTACGGATACAGGCGGATACGGGGGTTACGAAACGATATGGGTCGAATTTTGGGCGAAAAATAGAAAAATTCACTTTTTGTGTCGTACAAAACCAAACGTAACTAATGACATTTATGACTTGAAATTTATAATGGTGCTGCGAACCTAAGAAAAAATATTTCGGGTAAAATAATTACCCGCGTTTAAGCAACGCGCGTTTAAACAACGCGTTTAATCAACGCGGGTAATTGTTTTACGGATTCCGGGTATTTGATACCCATATTGTACTTACATATAGTATATAGTATGTACATATACAAGGTGCAACCCAAAGTCAACAGGACTTTTATAAAATAAAGAAAACGGATGATTATTTTTGTATAATTCTTTTTATTTATTCAAAATACTCTCCTTCTGCTTCGATACAACGTTTTGCACGGTCCAAAAGCATTTGGAATGAGTGTTTTAGGTCATCGGCCGGCATCGCCTTCAGAATGTTGGTACAAGCCTTTTGGATGTCCTCAACGTCCTTATAACGGTTTCCTTTCATCGGCAAATGCAACTGACCGAATAAGTAGAAGTCACAGGGAGCCATATCAGGCGAATACGGTGAATGATTGATGGTAAAAATGCGATTTTTGGTCAAATAATCGGTCGTAACTAGGGCTCTGTGAGCCGGTGCATTATCATGCAATAAACGCCAACTTCCTTCCTCGCGATATTCTGGCCGAATACGACGAATGCGATGCACCAAACGCTTCAAAACTTCAACATAAAACAAAGCGTTAATTGTTTTTCCCGGTGGAACAAACTCTCGATGAATTATTCCCTTTGAATCGTAGAAACAAATGAGATGAGTCTTGATTTTTGACTTCTCACGGCGGGTTTTTTTCGGATTTGGCTCATCTGGGTGCTTCCATTCGGCACTTTGACGCTTTGTTTCGGGATCATATTGAAAGCACCACGTTTCGTCACCGGTTACGATGTTGAACAAGAAATTTGGATCACGTCTGGCTTCCCGAACGATGTCTTTTGCGTGCTCAATTCTCTGCGCTTTTTGGTCGTCGGTTAAAGTGTGCGGAATGAAGCGAGAACACACTTTACGGAGACCCAAATGTTCGGTTAAAATGCGATCAATTGATGTTTTGGAGATGTTCAATTCCATTTCCATCAATTCCAATGATGATTTTGGCTGCATTTTGATAAAATCACGCACAGTTTTGATGGCATCGTCAGTAATCACAAATTTCGACTGGCCGACGTGTTCGTCGTCATTCAAGTCTTCACGACCATTCTTGAATCGATTCAACCACTCATTAACACGGCCACGGGATAAACAATCATCACCATAAACTTGCTTTAACAATTTAAACGTTTCGGTAAAAGTTTTACCAAGTTTAAAACAGAACTTAATATTAGCTCTTTGTTCGATCGACATTCTCGTACCAAAGTTAAAAACATACTGTCACATTGGGCGGGATATTTCGGCGTCTACTAGACCAAATGTCATGAAATTTAGACAGTATGTGAATGAAAGATGTACCTTTCCAACGCATGTCCTCACACATAGATGGCGCCACCAGAAACGTCCCTATTGCAAAAGTCCTGTTTACTTTGGGACGCACCTTGTATGTACATACATATGTGTACAATAGGTAAGTTTTTTTATCATAGTAGGAGTTAGAGGTGGGCGTGACCAATCTAGCCTATGTACTATTCGCACACAAACCGAGTCCTTCGGTTTTTATTTCATCTTGACCGATTTAGTAGTTTTTGCCTGATTGTGGCTCACACATTGGTGGTCACATTGGTTTTTATATCTTATGTAGTATAGACTAGCAGGGCTTTGCACACAAGTTTGAAGTCATCAGACCCAATAAACCAAGTTTCTTCATACAACACTGTATGGGCGGTGCCACGCCCATTTTATGCAGTGTCCAATACCTTCCTCCAGTTGAAGGGTGTGACCCAGTTTCATTGATGTTGCAACTTACAGTACCGAAGTTACGCGGAAAATTTGAGTCATAAAAATTTACCACGCCCCTTGTCCAATGTCTACAAAACTTTACCAGTAGAATGACACATCTATGGGAAGACGGTATACAAAATTTCAATGCTATCCGGCTTATTATTCCGAAGCTATTCTACATTAAAAATTTGGGTTGTATGAGCAGTGTCATGCCCCCTCGTCCAATACCCACCCCATTCCCCCTGTCGAATGGCACGTGAAAATCGTAAGTCTGTGCAAAATGTCATTGATATGTGACCTATAGTTCCAAAGTTATTAAAAACATTGGGTCGTTTGAAAAGTGCCACGCCCCTTGTCCAACGCCCTTACAATTTAACCACTGGAGCGACACGTCAAAGCCATGACCCTGTATTAGATTTCAATGCTGTCCGACCTATAATTCCGCAATCGGCCGCCTAGTTTTTGAGTTTTAGTGTCGTATGGCAAACAAACAAACAAACAGACATTCATTTTTATATATGTATATGTATGTAGATTTAGCATAAATAAAAAAAGTTTATTAAATATATTTATTTGCCCATCTTCAGGAAGAACAATTACAGTTGATTCGAACTGTACATACAAACGAATGTAATTTTTTTAATCTTTATGACGAGTATACTCGACATAAACAGTTAGTGGGTTAAAGACATGGATATAGCACAGCGACAGCTAGCGGTATCGAAGGACCAAGTTGATGACGCCTTGTCATTTCTTGGTTGGACCAACTATGGAAGATGTATGCGAAGCAGAAACCCGGTAACGGGATGTTATGGCCTTAAGTAAGTAAATAAGATGCTGCTAGGTGCGTATCCCAACTTCAGCGGCGTGATTTCTCTGATGGAATAGATCTTTGTGTCAGCATGTAAGGCAAAAGTCGTAATTGCAAATAGACACGTCAATAGGAAATAGCACCACAAGCAAGAAGAAGGTAAAGAAGAAGCCTGCTGGGTAAGAATCCCTGTAATAACCATAAGTAGGGGAACACCATGATTGTTGTTGTATGTAATTATGCGCATTCCTCCAATCTTTCATTTAACGATTGAAGCCTACAGACATAGAGATGAACGGATATTGGGTGCAACGCAATCGAGTGTGACGGAAGAGTGCACGGAGTGAAATTGAGGTAACTAACCAGAAAATCGCCTTTAATGATTGCTTTGTTAAGTGAAGAGGATGTCAAATCGACAGGCAAAATGCTGGAGGTGCACGAGGAGAGGAAGAGAAAAAATCGAACGGTGAAAATGTGAAAGTGAACTTCTGCCATTTCTCATTGCCTGCGACTTGGTTTCCGGGAGCTTCCAAATGAACCAATAAAATTGTAGTTTGTATTCGGTGGTGATCTCTGGCATTGCTGCCGCTGCCCTTTGCTATGATGTGATGTGATGTCAGCGATTATTAAAAACTCGTTTATGGATTTTTAACCCACTGCGCGTAAGCATATGTGTCCGTCTGGGAGTCATTGTTGCTCTTCGACAACTTATTTTCTTGTTGAACTTTTTGCGGTCAGCACCACAGACGCTTCGTTACCGTCCCACGCGCCGCGAATCGCAGCGCTTGAGGTCAATCAAAGTTTGGCCACGTTTCCGAAACTTTGCACAACGGCTGCAATCCCAGCGAACAGTTGCCGCAGCAATAACAACAACATTATCCGCAACGCAATATATAAAAATGTCGTGTATTAATGCTGGCCCAGCTTATCGTCCAGCGGCCGGTGGCCACATCCTGGTGGGAGGTGCAAGGCATTCCAAATTTACGCCTCGTAGATGTTGTATTCGCACTCGTAAGTAATATATAAAATGGAATTTATTGCAAAAGTTTTTCCACTTAAACGATTGTTACAAATCAAACGAGCATAAAGGCGCACACGGGTGACACACGTCTGCTCGGAGCAGAGGCGCGATGCGTACACCAGTCTGAACGGTCTGGTCGGTCGCACATTGGGTCCAAATCCAAAACTTGAAATTAAAGTGTGCTCAAAATGATTGATTACATCTTAAAGTACTCGTAGATAACATTTTTCAACACAGTTTAAAAAATTTTGTTCTTTATGTTTTGGTTTTCTTGCTGTTGGCTTTTTCTGCCTGTTTGCGCTTGAACAAAGTGAAAAGCGTGAGTTTTTAATGATGTTCAAAGTCAGATTTGAACACAAAATTTTAATAATATATATATGTTTTTACGTAATCTTTAAATTCAAGCGAAAAGTAATACATATATTGTTGGAAAACCCGTCTCCCGTTCTTGCCCCATTCGGAAAAAATATAAGGATTTTTGCATTTGAAGCCACAGGCAAAATATCAGTGTTTTCCTCATCGTGAAACTGTTATAATCGTGTCATTTAGACCTTAAAATTTCACGTTTGATGAAGCAGTCAGAAATCAAATTACAGCAAATTTCCAAGGTAGCCTTGGACTTAAACCTATGCTCAACCATGATAAAAAAAAAATGGAAATACAGTCGTGTCTGAGTGAACACCCTATATAGTGAACACCTCGATATAGTTAACACCCAAATTTGACATGGAGCATCTAAATATAGATCAAAATTTTGAAAGCAATTTCAAGCAAAAAGCAAAAAGTTTTTTTTGAGAAAATAAAAAGAGTTTTTGAACAAAAATGTTAACCTTGATATAGTGAACAACCTCAATACTGTGAACAGGCAAATAAAAATAAACGACAATAGTTGGAATTTGGAAGAAACGAAATTTGTTCGTGAGATGGTTTGTCATATCTCAGACAGAATATAGATTTTTTATATTCGAATTATTTTGCAAAAACCAGAACAAATGATAATCTGTGAACGCAATATTAGGTAAGTACGATGGATGCTGAAGAACTTTTCATTCCAAGTCCTGTCTTCTCTGTAGTCCCTGTTGTGTAACGGGCGTCATCATTTGACTTTGCTCTTTTCAAGAATTTGGAAGAACTAATGTTGTCGTTTATTAAAAGTTTGGGATACTATCATCAACAATTTTTTGGGTATCGTGAGCCCAACAGTGAACGCGTCAAAATGAAATGATTGAATAGTTAAACACGTACAAACATACGTACTTGAGACTTTTGCCAAAAAAATGTGTCTTGTTCACTCCTTGAATTTTCCTTCATAAATAACGCCATCATAATAAAGCCCTGCCATACTTATAAAGTACATTGTGGCTAAGATTAAGTATTTTATCAACGAATATGTTAAAAAAGGGAGGTGCTGCGTCCACTTGACCAAAATAATACATTTTAATTTTCTGAAGTATGGTAAAAGTAAATAAAAAGTCAGTGTGTCGAATTTTAACGCTATTGCTTAATTTTAACTTAATTTATACTGAAATAATCGAAAAATTCGTATGTGCTGTAAATTTTGTTTCGCTTAAGTCCATTCGGACAGAAGTATTTTTTTATTATCATGTAAGGTCTAAATATAGGCATCGATTTTGCGTTCTGCTCCAGTGTGCGTCGAAAGCAGTTGTGTCGCGGGCAGGATGTGGTTCCTGCATTGACTGCCGCAGTTGCGGCAGCCGTCCACTGCCGGTTGCTGTTTGATCAAAATAATATAATGGACGGCAAAAGTTGGACTGTCCTGGCGCAAGCGTGGCTGATATTCGAGCATTTCTTGTCTTCTGGCTGCTGGTTTGGATGATTAAAGTTTCGGTTTAAATGGAATTCGGGAAGACGACGGGCTGCCACCACACCACAGCCGCAACAAATGACGAAGAGCGGGGAAACAGTTGGGGGAGGGGTGTAAACTGAAATATAAAGTGCCGACCTACTCTTGTCTGTGCCTGTGTGTTTTTCTTGGGTGTATACCCACGCCTGTGTTGCAGGCGTTGTGAGTTTTTCTTGATGTTTGCCAGTCCGTTGCACGCAGCATGCCGCCAACGTAAAAGCCAAGCAATTTTTAAGCGCAACGAATCACTTTTAAAAGCACCGCGTGCGTCGCAGGGCTCGTGCTCCGCCGCCGCATAGCCGGTACACAACGTAATGATGCAATTTTGCGGCTCTTTTCCGGAAAGTAATAACCAAACGGAGGACCGCCAGCAGCTGTAGGGGCCAGCGCCCGCGGCTGTCGGTCGAATGTTGCTGTGGTCTTGTTTTTGATGTTTCCAATGCTTTGCTTTGTTGCTTTGCACATAGTGCGCCCGAGCTGTGCGCCACTGTTAGGAGTGCTAAAAGCGCTGCTCAGCTGGTTGTGGGTGTGGGTGTATGCATTTTACAAGCTGGTATGTGCGTTTACGTGCAGGCACTTATCGCCCTTGCAGCTGCAGTGTGCGAGCTTTACGGCCAATAAAAACTGTTCGTCCGGTGTCCGTCCTTGGGGATTCCTACCCTCGCCGGCACTTAATTCCAAGCGACCGTTGAGGCGCACTTTACTTTCTACTATAACTTATTTGTGCTACCGCAGCACAGTGGCTCCTGCCTGCGACAAATCGTTTCTCGTTTTCTTTCGATCGTTTCGCAATTCGACTGATTCTTCTTCAGCAGCAGCAGCATTGAAGTACGCCAAAAGTTTTCTTGCCGGTTGTGCGGGAAGATTTAAAAAGTTTAATGGATTTTCGTAAATGAAAGCAATCCAAGTGGTTAAATGTTTTACATTATAAATTACTTGTAAAAGGTAAACAGCCGATTCAATGTGTGTGGCGGAAGGTAATGGCCAGATCAACAACACCAACGCAAAGCGACAGCCAACAGCAGTTGGCAACCGAAAAGTGAACGCAAACAATTCCCCTTGAAAAGTTCCATTATGCTTCCATGTTTTCTTTTGTCTATTTCTATTTACGTTTTCATTGGCAGTTTGCATTCGACAGGCTGCTGCTGTTGCTTTTTCGTTTTAGAGCTACGTAATTATACCAACACGTTTTGGGTGGACAGTCACCGGACGTCAATCACCATCCGCCGCCAGTTTGCCACCTTTTTGAAGGCCAGGGGCAGCTGCGTCCTGTCTTCTTGCTGCCGCCACTACTGCGGCCCGAAAAATCCGGTCTCACCCAATCCGCCGACAGGTCGCTGAAGTGGGTGAAAACTTTATGCATTTCAGCATAGAAAAGGGAAATGTGAACTAACACTCTAGCGGAGTAAATAAGCAAATAAATCCACCAGCCACAAGCCAGCTGTTCTCCACGCACTGTAACGCACGCAATGAACGAAACAGCGGCTGCCTGATGTCAAAAAGGATCAACGTGTTCGACTGCGGTTTCCTCTTTGTGTGTGTGCGCGCCACATGCATCTCGTGAGTCGGTGTGCCGCGTGGGAAAGGATTTTCGAAAAATATGTACTAAACACTTTTAAAGCTCTTTACGCCATCGTGTCCTGGGCCTTATGTACGTAGTCATAAAAATTTCAAATCGATAAAAAATTCCTGTCTTGCAAATCTATCTGTGTAATGTATGGGTAAATAATTGTGCGTGTATTAGGCTCGCAAAAGACTCGCGACTCGCGAGTCCGCTGACGCGCTGCTCGGACGGTTGGCTGCGTCCGACGGCCAAGTGTCTGACGTTGACGGGATATCACTTGGACGACCTGAAACTGAGCTGAAGAGGTTAATTTTTTCGATGCAAGAG
Source organism: Melieria crassipennis (assembly GCA_963668005.1). Taxonomy (NCBI): domain Eukaryota; kingdom Metazoa; phylum Arthropoda; class Insecta; order Diptera; family Ulidiidae; genus Melieria; species Melieria crassipennis. The sequence goes on along the minus strand of OY764962.1, from coordinate 1,016,185 downwards.
ATTTTGCAGGTTTTCAGCATATTTCTTTTACCGTGAGTTTTTAATGGACTGTGCAATCTTAAATCTAACAGAGCATCAATTATTTATTATTGAATTTTGCTCGAAATGATGTGTAGTTGAGGAGTTTCAGCTTTGGTATTAAATTATTGCGGCTTCGGCCGCCTCTGTTTTTACGAGTATACACTGAAATTGGGAACTAAGGCCAATGGCTTTTAACGTCACCTACGGCTTTCATATCTTGCTTCTTTAATCTTTTTGCGATTTTATTTTTCCGCTTATTTTACCGCTTCGGCGAAGTTTCTTTATTTCTTCTTGCCTCCAGTTTAATTTTTTGACCTCTTGTAATTTTGCAGTGAAGCTGGCAGCACCCACAACGTTTCAGTTTATGTTGTTGGCGTTTACTGTTAGTTTACTTCTTTGTTTTCGTAAAACAGCGCGAGGTCTGTTGTGTTTCGCTTCACTTCGCCTGTTTAGCGTAATCCTGCCACGCAACGTGTACAGGGAACACGGCGGGGATAAGCAGGAGGAGAAGAATTTCGGCGACCTACTGAACGCCAAAGTTGCATTGAATGTACAGAAAATGGACGAAAGGTGTGCATGCGCAAACATCATTAGGAGCTACGGTCGAAAACATGGGATACTGCATGACCCTGACTTAGCCGTCTTCCTTTAAGTTGCTATATCTTCTGACGAAAGTCAGTTTCGTTTCAAACTCGCCTTCAACGCTGTGCTTCTTTAAGAGTTTGCAGCCACGCCGACACCGGGCCTGCACTGCCGCTTTTGCAAGGAAATTAATAAGTAACTTTTAAAGTTACACCTTGTGCCGTTTTGCTCGGCGTGTGTGGTGCGGCATTGAATGTGCCATTAAACTGGCATATTGAAAATTTTAAAGCGCTCAATGCGCCGTTATGCACCGTTCACCGTACACGTGGCTTGTACCGCAAACATTCGAAAAGTCCTTCAGCAGCACTTTAAGTGGGGTGAGAGCAGCGGCGGTGCTGCTGTGGGTCCCCCTTGAACTCAGCTATCTCATCATGGTAGGTATATATATATAAGCATATCGTGATACGATATATTTTTGGCCTCCAGATCACGAGTACATTTAGTAAATTAGAAAAGTAATTAAAGTCAACTCCATGACAGCGTATGCCCTGATCGAAAAAAACTTAAGTTCCCCACCTTTGGACGCCCGTCTCTTCTCTGCAACGTGTTACGACCAATTAATGCAATTAAATGAGCGGATTACGTGTACGTTGCCGCCAAAAGTGTTACTGGCGTTGGTTGTGGCGTGTTGTGAACTGCCACGTCAGGCATTTATTGCCGCACTTTTGTGAGCACGTTATCTGTCACTTAGTCCGTTGTTCTTAGAGGCGAACAAGCAACGTAGCAAAGCTGCAACTGCAGCTGTAGAAGGACGCCACAGGTGCCTGCACGCCCGCGGTGCTGGTGCTCGTGCTGGTGCTGGCGTGATGGGAGTGTGGTTCGAGGAGAGGATTAGGGTAGGTAAATGTGCTACGCATAGTTCGAAGCAGCACAGGCGCCGCTAATCAGCTAGTTAGTGTGGTCCTGATTAAAATGTGGTTTGCGGGCTGCACACTCCCACGGCCATTGTTGGCTGCGTGTCTGTATCTGTGTGTCCCAGTTGAAAATTTTAATATCGGAGTGTTGCAGGCAGTGCGCTACAATGAGCCAACAACAGAAGCCGCTGGTCCGTAAAAGCCACGAAAGCTATTATGCCTCTCGCCACACCTGCCACCTGCTACTTGTTTGTGCTGCCAACGCGCATATCAGGCGCGCAGAACAATGCCGTAACGGCGCCCTGCTGCCAGGGCGGCGTCGACTGTGTAAGTACAAATGTCGACAACTAGAACTTGCTGCTTCCGATTAGCAGATGAGATGGTTGTGCCTGATGTCTAAGTGACTCTTGAGCAGCTAAATAGGCGCGGATGAACGCACGCGACGCAAAGCCTTTGTTCGGCATCGTCCTCATTTGCGGCTGACGGATGTGTGCGTGTGTTTGCTCGAATCGGGCAAACTTGTTGCATCAATGTATCTGTGGCCGCCACCCGGTATTGTGGCGGCTGCAATTAGATAAAAAAGGATTATTCCAATTTAATAGTCGACACGCGTCAGTGCAGGCGCGTGCAGGTGAGCCGACAGCAACACCCACACCCACACTCTCATCGGACGCTGCTTCCCGCTTATAATTGCAATTACGAGTTAGCGTGTGAACATGAGCTGCCATGCTTTACAAGTTTTCCAACCTATGAACGGATGTATGCGTGTACCATGTGTATGTATGTATGTAGCTGTGCCTGCTGCTTGTAATGTGTGTTTGTTGCTGGCAATGTTCAGAGAACGACGAAACATTTTGCCAATGCAGCTGCCGTATGTAAGTCGAAGCCTTGGCTGCTCTAATCACACTTGTGCGCCCCAGCGCGTCCTTCTCCGGCGCGAGATCCCGAATGAAGTTAGTATCGCATGTCAGTTCCTTCGCAGTAGCGCAGCGCACCCATTCACACTTGCGCTCACATATTTGAAAAACAGTGCAACGAGTGCGGCCAAAACGCAGCAAAAAATAAAACATGTTATAGTTTATTGATATTGAAAAGCCAAAACGTCTATTTCCCTATTTCTACGTTCCCTTTAGATCTGTTTGATATAGGTGTCTCGACACATTCGGCTCTCGGACGCTTAAGGCGGGCATTACACGCCATTTTGTGCTGCGACGGTTTGGCGCTTGTCGTAGCCGACCACTTTTCTGTCAGGGTAGTCACTGAAAGCAGGTCTCTCTTTTGATTTGGTGTGGATTGAGTAGGGATACAAGTTCACGACGAATTGACTCCTGAACTCCATTGTTTGCTTTATTGATCTAAACCAACGTAATCAACTGTGTAATGGTGGGTGGCCGTCTGCGCGCATACAAGTGCGTTGATGTTGCTATTGTTGTTGCGTTGGTAGCTTTGTTTTCATTATTGTAATTCAGGCGCATAATTGTTGTATTTTCACCGACATGGTTAGCATCGACATCGTTGTTGTTGGAGCGTGTGTTTTTTGGTAGCCGTTGGCTATTTTAGTTACTGTGCTTTTGCTTCACTCGACCACAATTAAAGTAGACCGCACTGTAACAACACAAAAAATCGAATTTTCTCCCATTTTCCATTTACTGCCGCTATATCGTAGTGGTTGTTGCTGATTTTGTTTGTTTGTTGTTTTTGTATCACATCGACACTTTGTTTGTTTGGCGTTCGCTTTCACTTTGGTGTTTCTCCCAATTTGCCGCACATAAAGTTAAATGTTATCACCAATGGCGCCACAGGCAGTGCCGATCCCCACACACCAATACCAACACCAACAATAGAAAGCAAACACCTCGCTCTCGCCGCACCCGACGGTCTTCTCGCAACGCACTTTTGGCAGCAATAGCAGGCATGTCGACAGCCCGTGCCCCGTGCCCCGTGCACCCATTCGGCTTTGTTCGCTCGTCGGCCATTACTGTTGTGTTGATATACAGTCAACTCCACTGGGAGACGCACAACAACAAGTTATGGGCGAAAAAAAGAAAATCCGAACAAAAAGCTATTGTTTTGTTGCTATTGCTATGTGGGTGTGTGTGGTTTGTGTGCATATGTGTGCACGTATCATTAGAAAAGGGCGAACCTCCATAATTAACTGTAAACTTGTTTGTCGCCCGTTTATGTTGTTCTTTTTCGTTCTTTTCCTTTGTTCAGTGATATTGTTGTTCTTATTATTGTTGCTTTTTCCATGCAACATGTTTTTATGCCTATGCCGCTCGCATAGGCTTTGTTGCTTTTGTTATTGTTGTTGAGGTGTTGTTTTCATGTAATTCCGCTTGTTGTTTAAACTATAACATACACACACCCACTCATTCCCACACACATCAATCTTGCTACGTATGTGTGTGTGTGTGTGTGCGCGCTGAAGTGGTGTGTGTGCGTCCGTGTGGTTGCCCGCTGCCACGGAGCTGCCGCTGCTGACCATGTGCCCTTGATTAATTTAGAGACACATGTCGCTTGCTGTTGTTATTGTCAGTGTCGCTGTCAGCGGCGCACACAAATACCAAAATTCCTGGTGCAACATATGGATTCAAATGGAATGGAGCTCAAAAGCTGTCCGCTAAGCCCCTCAACATCAAATCTTGTATGCGCCACTGGCCGCTGTTGCTGTCACTGTCCCGTCGCCACCTTCATACCATTTGTCACATTAGACAGCGTGTCAGTGGGCGAGTTCGCCTGTTGCCACTGTTGTTTCAACAATAATCACAATGCCATCAACAATGGGCTCGGCTGCGGCCCGCACATGTGCTCTTAGCTTTAAATTATTTCGGCCACGTTCCGTTTTCTCTTTACGAACGTCAAATCTATATACGAGTACATGTATGTAATTGTTATGTCATTATTTGTCATAGCTGACGGACTCATTATAGCCCAGCCCAAACCGCCAAAGCGACAAACCTGAAATTTGAACTGTAGGTATATTTAAAAATGAATCTCTGCTAGGACGGGATTTTTTGAAATTGGGGTTCGGTAGGGAAAAACATGGGAAACGTGATTTAATAGGCCTAATGATTTCAAACTTGGTGAAAATACTCCAAACCAGAAATAGTTCGACATGTATTTTTCAGTTTATCGAAAACCAAAATTTAACGGGGTCGACAATGGGTTGAGTTTCACAACATTGAGGCGATTTGCAACGACGCGGTGACGAAGGTGCAGCACTGGCTAACTGTGCTCCTTATATCGAGTAGGAAGAAGGTAGAGCAGGCGCATGTAAACGTAAGTAACTACACGGTCACTTCAAAAAGCGCGATAAGGTACCTAGGCATCGTACAGGACAATCGGCTGTCATTCAAGCAGCAGCTCCTAAGATGTCCTCGAAACGAGCCACAGCGACAGGCGCTGCAATCAATCTTCGGCAGCCGTTTTAGTGAGCAGTACCTCTTGCAGCAAGTGCGCGAAACAAGTTGTGGTAGAGCAGCGACGACTGAAGCCAGCGCGTAAGGCAGAGGGCCCAAGTAACAGCTACGAGCCGAACTACCAAGGCCGAAAACGACGCAATCCTCACCGGTAGTTCCGTCGGGACCATGGATTGGAGACGGGGTGGTTTTCAGTCGGTAAGAATCCGGCATAAGATCGAACATGGGTTCGGCTATATCTTTCGAAGATTTTCCACCGCCTCCGAGAAAAAAACACCAGCGTAAACACGCCGAAAATACCCAAAGCAGTGTACAATGCCACATGCGGCAGTGCGCTTTCATCCGCGACATCGTACAACGAAGCAGTAAAATAAACAATGTCAATACATTTGCCATTTGATGTTTGCCGCTGGCTGTTTGTCCGCGCAATAATATGCGCAAATGTTTAGCGTGCTTTTAAGCGATTAATAATGTTCATTCCAGTTTAGCGGACTGAAGTTTATTTGTTTGTTTGATGTACGCCGACAGGAATTCATTGTGGGGCAAAAAAGGATTAGAGGGCAAAGTGCATTCCGCCTCCGGTCTGATTACTGTGCAAACACACACACTGCCGCTCTCTCGGGCGCGCACAAAAACATGCACACACACGCCGGTGCGAGCGTTCATTAGCGCGCGAGTGCGAGTGCGTGTACCGCTGTTGGTGTGTGTGATTCCGCCGGCGCCTCTCCGACGACTCTGACAAAATCTGACTTTTTTGCCGATGGTCCATGTCGGAAATAATGGAGTAAATATCGATTATAGCCGCATTTATGCGCGAGCACTGATGTGTGTGTGCTCTCGCATTGTTAAATGGTTGATACTTGCTGCATGCATTTTAAACTTGCGCTGCGCAGCGCAAGGTTGTGTTTATTTTGCTGCTGTGGCTGAGCCTGTGGCCGCGGCTGTTGTTTTGCTGCTGCTGCCGCGCCGACTAATAAATCGTAAACATCCAAATACTGGTTAATGCTCCCAGCTGCACCATTTCTACGATGGTGCGACACTAAACTGTTGCTCAAAAGAACATAAAACGACATTCTCCGATGAGAAAGAACGACTCGACTTCTGTTTAAAACTGACCGAGGCTACAAATTTGTGTTCTGTATGCCACGCCCCACGCTCTGCAATGAGCAGTTATACGAAAAGTTTGTTTTTAGACACTGTTCATGGCTTCGGCCAAGGCCAGCCGTCCGGGGCACCGCAAAGTTCATATGTTTGCATGAAGTTTAATGAGTCGCTTGCATCTCGCACGCGACCAGAAACTACATGTTTTCGAATTCATTAAACGAGTTGTTTAGTTTATAGTTGTTAGAACTGTTGCCGTTGTTGCAATTAAAATTGAATTTTCCAAGAACATTCAACAAACACAAGCAAACAGCTTAATGTCCGCTCTGCTCGCGGTGCCGGCTGGCGTAAAGGCAAGTGAATGCAGGTGTGGATGAAGGGAGGGGGAGTCACAGAAAAAACTTCCAGCATAAATCAAAGAACATTCGCTACGCAGCACTGCACCACGGATTGTTTTAATTAGGAGCTACGCAGCCCACCGACATGGCCCACGTCCCCGCGACGCGCTGCCAACTATGCCGAATCGTTGCGCACATTGATATTTGTGTCGCACCATGATGCGCGGGCGCGCCTCAGAAGGATTCATCATCAAAGCTGTCCAGCGTGCATATCTATTCCCATCAGTAGCGGCTTAAGAGGGGGGGCGGAGGGGCGGACCGCCCCGGGCCCCGGGCTGCGGGGGGCCCCCGAGAGAAGCTTGTAACTATATAAAAATTTCAAGTTTTTCAAAACTGAAACTTGTAAAAAACTATTTGCGCTCCACAATGGTTGATGAAAGACTAAACCGTTTGTCCTTTTATCAATTGAAAGAGACACAGTATCGACAATTGACTTTGAAATGGCAATAACAAATTCAGTTCAATAAAAGCAAGAACAATAACAATTGTTTTAAAATTTTCAAAAAATTTTCCCTCGAAGATTGCAATTTTTATCTTAAAATTTTGTGCAAAATATGCAAATACAAAAATCTAAGTTAAAAATTAAATATCGCAATCTTAGAGTTTGCTTGTAAACTTGTGTAAATTACACAATTACTTAACCTCATTAAACTTTGTAGAAGTCAAACAAATTTACAGTTATTATTATTATAATTATTGGTTGGATAAAAACACATGTCCCGGAAATCCGGTTTTCGAAGGCAATTCTATGCTCCTTGTAAGTAAGCTAAATATGGGCTTCTTACATGCTGTTATGTAGGGGAAATATGTTTTTTCAGGACTTTTTTTATAAAGTCACTGCTACTGGGTTTTATAAAATATTTCTGTACATTTCTGAAGATTTCTACTCGACCCGAAAAATATACCTAAAAATAAAAGTGTTTTCTAGGGGGGGGTTTGTGTAACTTTCTTGAGAACTTTGGAATAGAATAAAATTTAGATGTATGAATCTACAGACTGAAATCCAAACCATGTATGTTTTCCATACCTGACATATTTTGGTCCTGAAAGTTCAAAATAGAAAATTTAGTTAAAAGACAATTTCCCTCTTTCATTTGATACCCATACCTTCATCATTGAACTATCGCATATATTTAATATTGAAATGTGTATCTCCTTAAAATGCTAAAGTCCTTTAAAAAGGGTCAGAGAATTTAATACTGACTATGCCAGAATACTAGAAATTATCTCTAGTTTCGCGTCTATATCAAAATTTGGATGGGTCTCGGCAAAAAAAAAAATTATTTCGCACGGTGTAATAAATGTAAAGTTGGTGTTTTCACTCACTGCATCATAACTTTATCATTTTTCTTTCAATTCTATTAATGTTAGGCTTAATATTTGCTAAAATAGTATATATTTCATTTTAGATTTTAAAACCAGAGAAGATAATTTATTTTTTCTTTTTAAAGAATATTCGAAAATTTATGATTTTTTAAATTGGTCGAAAAATTCACATTGTTACAACTTTCACCGTCAGTAACTTCCCAAATCTCATCTGATTTGGGCAATCTATATATCACTAAAAAGCCACTAAGGTATTATCTTCTGAACGACGGACAGCTCGTGTTAATCGGATAATTCTTTTAGGAGATATGTGCTCATAACTGAAACAACAGGAAAAAAATCGTTTTTCGAAGATTTTTCGAAAACGCTTCTTCAAAAATTTTTTGGTTTTCAGTTTCGTGTTCAGCGGCCAAAGTTAGTCTAGAAAAAACTTTTATTTTTAGGTGCACGCGATTGGCCCATTTTTTGTCGACAATCAAATCCTCCTCCTCGGCTAGCTTAAAAAAATGGCCAGATCGTAGTAACGAAGCAAGATTTTCTGTTTTTTTCGAGATTTAAGATGGCATTTGGAAATGACGAATTTGCTCCCCCAAAAGTTTTCCTAATTCACGAAAGTTTTATCCATTTTTCATTTTTTTCTCTGGGATTCTATTGCTTTCTATAAAATTTCAAGCATATATACGTTTAAAAATAATTTGTCTCGTCGTTTAAAAATAAAAGTCCGTTTACTGTTCAATGGAATACAAATATTCAAAAAAAAAAGCCAAAAGCATAACCGGAAATTCCCCTTATTAGTTTTGTATGCAAACTTATGCTGCACCGTTTTATGGGGCCCCCTCAGCCGTCGCCGCCCCGGGCCCCCGAGCACCTTAAGCCGCCACTGATTCCCATGACGACGCACGGAACAACAACAACGCGGTGACAGCGTATATGGTGCCCTGATAGCGTGTTGCCAATAGCCGCGCGCGCGCTCGATGGCCGTTAATTAAATTTAAAAAGTTAATATAAATATTAATATATTTACTTGGCGGCAATTAAGGCCAAAATTTCAAACCATTAAAATTATAAATGCGACTCTGGCAAACAGCTAAAAACACACAGCACGCCACGCAACAGCAACAACGCCGACGCCGGCAGCGGCCACATCAAAAGCCACCAACCAACAATCACTAACTCCAATTCATCATTTAAACGACGTGGAGCGAGAACCACTTGTAATAACGGCACTTTGCCTCTAATGTCATTATCCGATATGATTTTTATTAGTAATGCCCAAAGGGCGTCCGCAGAGCGCGCTGCTTTCCTGGCCGAGCGAGAGCGTCAGTGCGTCCGTTGCCTAAAGCGCTTATTAAGCCTGTTAACCAAGGTGGTTGGGCGGCCGGTTAGATGGGCTATGAATGGAAGGGATTTGTAAGAACATGCACTAATTCCTTTTGGTCGTATTTGTTTTGTTGGGAAATTTTCGGGCAACTGTCAGCCAGCCGTTTCAATATTTTACAACTAATTATGAATAATTGCCAGTCAACCAACCAGCCAGCTGCAACCATCCAACTCCCCGGCTGTACAGCCAGCCGACAGGCGACATTTTAGCGCCAATGAAATGGCAGTCGGCGATGGCAAAGTGGCAGTAAGCTACGCCGCGCGTAACGCTTTAAGGCTGCTATAAAGTGTATGTTGTTTGTCATTTGACGATTTGATGGACTTAGTTGCTTGCACGGAAATTTCTAATGAAAGTGGTGGATTTCACTTTGTTTCCGTGCCTTGGCTACTTTGATGCTTACCGGGGCGTATGAATGGCATTAAATGCAGAACTTTGACAATTTTGGTGTTTGCGAAGCCGTACATGTTAATAGAAATCTTCATTATAAATTAAGATAAAACTAAAGACATTAGCGGTCCAACGTCGTGATACAAAGGTTTCAACACATCTTATAGTTGTACCATTTCACCCACACAGGCGTATGAGTAATATTGCACCGCAAGCACTCTGGAGCGTATGAGTGATATGAATTCTTTAACTAATCATATTGAGTGATAGGCTCAAAGCTACCAGAATATTGAAATTTAAATGTGAGGAACAATCATAATTCAAAATTGTGGTTAGTATGCGATAGGCTTTCTCCCTGCTTATTCGTTTCTAATTACTACAAAATCACGCTTCAGTCTCAATTTAATCTGGTTCGAGAGACTTTGCATCTCATTTACGTTGCTCTAGCAGACATTTTCAATCCCCAAGAATGCCTCGTGGGGCGTCATTCCTCTTAACTGCTCTCAACGCATAAAATGGCTCTTTAGCTTGAGGTCAGGATGCTGTATTCAGTTGCATAACGAAAAAATTCAGAGGGTAAAAACAATCAAACGTATTCATTAAAAAATTATGTTTGGAGCATTAGAAAGGAGACCAGAAACCAGAAAATCAGTAACAGTAGCCAAACAGCGTTGCAACGCTTAAGTGACTGAAACAAGCTAGTGGCAAACAGGCAAATGGTGTGGAATGAGAGGTGCGGCAAAAGTGCCGATGAGTTGACACATCCAACAGTGTTGTCACCGCTGCTGCGCCATTTGCGCCAGATGAATGCATAGATAAACTGATAGTCGTAGGAGCACTGCCCCAGACGTCGCACAGTGTAACGACTTTCTATAACCCGTCGTGAAAATAGTTAACATTGTGCAATTTGATGAAACTTGGTGAGCATATTTTTGTGGTCAAAATTAAGACATTTAAGACAAAAAAACCATTACAAATAATAATAATGCCACGCCCACTTTCCATATGAATTGAATAGTAATTTTGAAATAATTTGCTTAATATTAGTGACAGAATTATTAAATTTGGTTACTTTTTTTTTTTTATAAACGAGCCAACGCGCAGGGGATACCCCTTTAAATGCGAGGTATTGCGCTGGTTCAGGAAGGATTGAGCTTATTGAGCTTAGAATATCGATCTAAAAGTTGACACCCAAAATGGGCGGCCTACCGCGCCTACTTTTAAATATATGAAGAGTTTATGAAAAACTGTTTACAACAATAAGACCACAAATCTATTCATTCGAATTCGAGAACTACAACCTGATACAAGTATAACTACATAAATTTTTCGAATTGTTTGTCTGAAAAGAATGATTTTAGCAAATCACTGCAAGGTCTTCAAAATTTTCCAAACTTCAAGTCCACATATTTCAACTTTTCATATAACAGCTCCATTTGTAAAGGCGTGGCAATTTTATTATTGATAACACTCTCCATCCACTATCCAAACTTTGAAAATGTCACATATTTGTACTGAATGTACCACTATGTAAACGTTTTGCTTTTATTCGAAAGTTCATACATGTAGTAATTTTTTATGAAAAAATTAGGGAGGTGTTTTTTAGTGTATTGTTTTACTTTTAAAGTTTTAGATTTCAACGATCTTTTCATTTGAAAGATCACACGTACTTAAAAGTAACGGTACTCAGAAGAAGTAGTACGTAAAAAAATTGACTTCGTTCTGCAAGCAAATTTTTCCTCCAGAACGTTAGACTTTGGTGGCCTGTAGTGGCTACAATAATTCAAGTATTAAGAAAATATTCGGATTTGCCTTAGTAGGATATTAGTATTAAATAAGTAGTATTCGCTTCCGATGTGTAAACAAAATGTTCCACATTTTGAACATTGATTTTACGTATTTTCGACCGCACTCGTTACACTGTGCGTCGCCCGCTGCCGCATTCAGCAGCTCGCGTATTGCCGTTATGGGTAGCACCTTTGTGTGTGTGTGTGTGTGTGTGTGTGTGTACAGTGGATAAGTATTGCCTTTAAGCAAGTGTAGTGGTACCACGTAGCCACTTATGCCAACATTAATAACTTTTGCTACACTCGAGCGCATATGTGCCAAAGTGTCAAATAGCACCGCGCGCACGACACAAGCGACACTCAGGTGGCTAAGCCAGCGGCGTGCCATCCGACACCACTGACCGCAGTGCAGTGTCCCACATATGGAACTTGCACTGATCGGCACTCTGTGTGATGTCACCTACCGCAGGGCAATGGCACTCGAGGAAAAGTGCTGCATTGACCGAAAGGGTCCCGTGACGCTGATTGGTCACACTTCCGCGACATTGGAAATTCGGGCGGAGCATTGGAAATGCTCAGTAGTATAACAGTTTGTAAATTTAGTATATAAGACCTAAAATTTGAAAAATAAAATCAGCTTCTTGACAAGAGACAAACTGTGCGTTTCTCCTTCGATATTAGCTCGCAAAACGTCGGCTCTCTAGCCACTTGCTATTTGGCGCGGCTCGCCTTTATAATAAGCCAACCCGGACTCTACTGACTGCATTCTTTACGATAGTAGGTCCCTGCCGATCACACACACCCGCACACATACATCTCTTTCCACCACATGGCGATCCTGCCCAAATCGATCCTGCCACCCTGATCCTGAACACCACTACGCCTATGTCAACCCAGGAAGAGATCGACGCGATCTTCCGGAAGTGGGAACACTTGGCGACAACTCAAGGAGCAGTAGACGAATACATCCCGCAGCCCGTTGCAAAACAGGGAGAAATCCCACACTACACTCCAACACCGAAGACAGCAGGCCCCAAAAGACTTACCATCGAGGAGTACAGGCGGAGAACGACAAAACAACCGACACCGCCAACCGAGCACAAACCAAGGAGACGACCCAGAGCAGGCCGCATCGTCCGTGAGAGGAAGCGAGTTGCGGAGCTACATCGCATAATAACAATCACCACGGACAAGAATTTAAAGAAGACCTTACTACAAAAGCTAAAGAATCAACCTCAGAAAAATGTACCGAAAACAATAAACATTACCTCTGTATAAAAAAAAAAAAAAAAAAAAAAAAAAAAAAAAAAAAAGAATAGAAAAAAAAAATAAAAAGAAACAAAATTTTCTACCGTACTTGGCACATACAATGGGAGGAAGGCAAACAAAAGAAGAAGTAATCGTTAGCAACAATAACGCAGCAAGCTCCAACACCGCAGCCAGAAGCACAACCGATAACAACACTTACATACTTTACCTAGTAACTATATTAGTAATAATACTAATACTAATAGAAATGAATAAATATTATAAAAACTATGTTAAGAAATTAGTATCTAAAAATGTAAAAATTAATACTATAGTTTAAATTGCGTAACACAAAATTAACAACTAACAATTAAATCGTCAGCTTATCCACTCGCAACAACAACAAAAAAAAAAAAAAAACAGAGATGCACGAACCAGGCCAACCAGCGTTTGCAACAAACAGACTATATAGCTACAACCTAAGTGATGACGACGTACTGGGACTAATAGGCGTTGAGTATGTAATCAAAATACTTAAAGGCCCTGGTGACATATATGCGAGGTTCGAGTGTGGGTTATGCGAACTTATTTCGGATGAGCATGGTATGCAAGATCATTTGATGGGCTACAATCACCGTCTGAAATTTTGCGAAAAGCACTTCCCGACCGCCATACGGCAACAGCGACAATATATCGGAAAAATACCTGAGGAAGATGTTCAGAGAGTTATGATACAAGTTTTGAAGAAATTAGCCGTGGCTATTGAGATGCATCATGGCCGAGATCTGCCGTACGAATGCATGGAGCGCGATTTTCATATCAATCGTTACGAGATTCTTTCGAAAGTATTTTCATTTCGTCATGCCTCTGAACTATATGGCCCTACTTTCACACATATAGTAAATTCAAAAGACATTGACCAGCTGACTAGGCCTATCCAGAAATCCTTGAATAAAATTGTCTAACGAAATATGTATATATATACAAGCACCCATTATAATAACGTTATAATTAGATAATGATTTATAAGTGGATAATGATATAAGAACAAAAAAAAAAAAAAAAAAAAAAAAAAATTTTTTTTTTTTTACATATGTACACAAGAATAAATAATAACAACATTATAAAGAATAAACTTATTATCAAATCCAATATACACACCAGAGCAACATCTGCAAATTTGTCATTACGTTACACTATACATTAAGTATAGTAGAATAGAAGTAATGCGAATAACCAGCAGCAAGATGAGTATGTCAACAACTCAAATTGCTACCAACCGACGCAGAATCGGAACTTGGCAGTTAAGCGAGCAAGTAAACAACTCAAAGTACTATCAACCAAACCACAAGCAAAACCAGAACAACAGAAACCAACACTATCATGCATCAAACTAGACAGTGACGACTTAAAAGCAATGACTCCAACACATGAAGATAACGCAAATGACGGCAAACAAAAAGAAATACTGGCAAATACAAGGAGCATGGCAGCAAAACTAAGAGCAAAAAAAAAAAAAAAAAAAAAAACAACAAAAAAAAAAAAAGGTACTACAATATATGAAAATGTAATGCGCAATGAAGAAAATGAGAATATTAGTGAAGATTAGTGAAGATTATGGTACCGGAACACGCGACAATAGGAAGGACATATCTCAGGAGCCCGATCAACTCTACATATGGGAATGTACCTCTATGAACGACGTGAAGAATACGAAAAATTGAAAACTGAAATAAAGGAAAAGCATCGAGCGATGATATATATATTAATTCCAACTAAGCCATTAGCCCAGGCAATGGTAGAGATAGTTGATGACAATGTAAAAGTACGATGCAGCGATAACCCTACGAAACCAGTTTCGATTATGGAGAAGCTCATACGTACCATGAGAAGATACAATATTAATAATTATGAAGTGCACGTGACTTGTAGCGATGACCCTTTGGAACTAGATCCAATGTTGGAGAAACTACATAGTTCACTAAAGAAACTGCAGATAAAGGAGCTAGCCCTTTGCAGAGAAAATTTTACATTTGAGAACATTACGATGAATGCATTCAAGAAGAGATATAATGAAGTAAATAAAAATAAATGCTCGCCTACAAAAACACTTATATACAACGCTCCACGGCACATTCAAAGCAAATTGCAACAATACAAACGAATTGATGAAAATCATAACGCCGGTACAAACAGACAAACAACGATACACATGGAAGAACATGAGACAAATGGTAAAAGAGTTCGTCAACAAGTGCCTGACCTACTGCAAGAATAAAACAATTAGACACACCCAAGAAGCACTGACCAAAACAGACACACCAGTAACAAGTTTTGAAACAATAACAATTGACACAGTCGGACCGTTACGGACACTGATACATACTGACAATGCAATGTGCCCTTACGACATTCGTCATAGCACGCCCGATAGAAACAGAAATTAGAAATTCATCTAAAAATTGTACAAAATAAAGATTAAAATACATATTACACTAAGACAACAAACCAAATATTTACGCTATCTATAAGCTCAATAATGTTAGCTAAGCATTTCCAAATCCACCTCCGAAAACCCGACCGATATCTTAAAAAATTATTCCAAGTAATAATTTTTCGCTTAAGGGCAATGGTGTAGTGGTACCACGTAGCCACTTATGCCAACATTAATAACTTTTGCTACACTCGAGCGCATATGTGCCAAAGTGTCAAATAGCACCGCGCGCACGACACAAGCGACACTCAGGTGGCTAAGCCAGCGGCGTGCCATCCGACACCACTGACCGCAGTGCAGTGTCCCACATATGGAACTTGCACTGATCGGCACTCTGTGTGATGTCACCTACCGCAGGGCAATGGCACTCGAGGAAAAGTGCTGCATTGACCGAAAGGGTCCCGTGACGCTGATTGGTCACACTTCCGCGACATTGGAAATTCGGGCGGAGCATTGGAAATGCTCAGTAGTATAACAGTTTGTAAATTTAGTATATAAGACCTAAAATTTGAAAAATAAAATCAGCTTCTTGACAAGAGACAAACTGTGCGTTTCTCCTTCGATATTAGCTCGCAAAACGTCGGCTCTCTAGCCACTTGCTATTTGGCGCGGCTCGCCTTTATAATAAGCCAACCCGGACTCTACTGACTGCATTCTTTACGATAGTAGGTCCCTGCCGATCACACACACCCACACACTCTTTCCACCACACAAGTTTTCGCCGCTGCTGTGCATGTTCTTGTAGTGTTTGCTGTTTTTGCTGCTGTTGCCATTCGAAATATGCGCCGAGCTTAATTTAATTTCTCTTCCAATGGCGTTCAAACCCCAATTATCAACTTACAGACTTAATTAAGTGATGCCTACAGACAACGTAAACGAAAGCGAAAACTTTTCGTGAAATGTTATACGTTTTATACACTTTTCTCTGTTTTTGGCACCGCCGCCCGCGCCCACTTCTCCGCAGACTTCCCGCTGTGGCTGTTCTTATTCAACTCGTGCCGCTTTTTTGTAATATTACCTCCCCTGCCCTCGCTGCTTTTGTTTGTGTGTCTGTTTCGCTTGTACTGGTTTTCGCTGTTGCGGTGGAAGAAACCAAAAAGTTGCCAACATGGGTCGTGAATTTTTTAGCGCATCACCGAGGAAGCCTTGCAATGCGGAGTGCTGAATATGGCAAGAGCAGTGCCAGTACTTGAGGGGGGTAAGTTCAGTGCACAGTGTGGTGTTTAGCGAAACAAGTGCTCAAAAGCGTATATGTAAAGTCAGGGGTGCAATGCTCAAGTCCGATATTTAGTTATGCAGCGTTCGAAGCGTTTAATGTTCTATGCATCGCCTACGCCACTGTGCGCTCTGCGGCAAGAACAACGCCCGCACAAGTGCAACTCATATCCGACTGCTAGATTATGCTACGCCGGTCCGGAAATGAAACGGTACGCCTTACTTTTGCCCGGCGGGTGGGGTTCCAAGACGAGGCAATGAATTGCACTAAAATTCTAACTAATTCAGGGCCACTAATTTGGTGGTTTTTGTCTGCGATGGCGAAGATGACAATCGACAGCAATTAATGTGCGCATGTACGGCGAGTCGACGAGAGTCGAGTCAAGCGGCGGGACGTGCGGACGATAAACCGCAATGTTGGCGCTACTTATCCGCAGCATTCTTGTATTTGTTTTTTCTTTCGGTGCACCTGAAGGGACAAATTTGTCTGTGTCCGGGCACACTCACAATTTCCCGTCCCTTGGCGGCCAACCACTACCGAAGAACTAAATTGCGTTCCTCTTATCGCATGCGGCATTTTGACTCTCCCGCAAAGCGGTGCGAACTAACTGCGGAATTTGGCTGCCTGGCGTCAGACTGATGGCGATGCAAGCATGCATGTGACAAAATGTAGTTTTGTGTACCATTTCTCTTTGTCTGATTGCAATTTGTGAAATTTGAGATTTGGCAGCTCTTGTAAATTTGCCTCCGCTCGCCAACAAACCCATTCACGGCACATTAACTCAGTCGTTTATTTTTCAGTCAAAAAGAGTGTTCAGTTTGCGCTGCCAGGAGTTTATGATATTCATACATTTCGTACACGGGAAACTACCATTGGCGACAAAGTGAGGAAAATCGTCTCCATGTCGAATTTTAATCTAAATAAGAGTATAAGTAGCAGTACTCGAGTTCTATAAAGAAAGTTCTTAGTTATAAAGTTCTGTTCAATTTCATAAAAACCGCAGGAAATACATATATATGTATTTTTGTATTCCAAACTCGTAAAATGTTTGAATAAAGTAAGCAGAGTGCACAATTTTAATCAACGAAGCAGTGTTGGAGTGCTGTAGCGATTCAAATAATTGCAGTAGGGAGCAAGATGTGTAAAGGTTCTAGAAGCGCCCTTAAATCTTGCGATTCGTTCTAAGGCGGTTATTCTTTGTTACCGCTGCTTCGCCGACACTCTTATTTCATCGAGATGAGTGACATTAGGAGTCCAGAGTTCTGTTTTCGCCAGCCCCAAGCGAATTCAAGGCCACACAAGGATAAGCACAATAATGAAAGTAACATTTCTCTAAAATCCCTCTCAGCGATCTGAGAGGCAGGGCCTCTTCCTGTGCCGCTTCCACAAACAAGATTCGCTGTCATCACTTTTCACGAGCTCTGAAAGTATCCTTGGTGACTTTTCTTCGCTGCTGCCGTTGCTGGTGCTGTGCCGAAACGCCAAACAAACGTAGTGGAACGTTTGTTCGGATGCGCAGCAATATATTTTGTCCACCTCTCAGCTTGTTTGCCGGCTGTAGGGTGAGCTGGCGCACTCGCGACGCTCATAAGATGAATCAAATAGTTTTTTTGGCGTAACTTGTTGTCGGCAGCTATTAGTTTTCGGCGTGAATGCAACGGCGTGCCCGACTGGGGAAAGCGAAGCCGGTTGTCATAAATATTTAATATTAAAATTGAACTAAAACCGAACTTTGTCTCATTCCCATTTCGATGGAATTTCAGTCCTGCCTTCGCTGCCCGCCACAACCCTGTTAGCCGGCGGCTGTAATGCAGTGCTTGTTTGTTGCTGGCAAAAAACAGGTGAACAGCCAGCGGCAGTGCGAGGTAGTAAATGTTGCGGCTAAGACGCATATGGACTTTGTCGGTTCGCTGACGAAGTCGGTATGCAAATCCGTGCAAATGCTTAATTTGTGCCGCCAACGATGCGTTGCGATCGCAAACGAGAAGCTACGGAATTCAGCGCCACGCCGGCATCGTTATTGAAATCGGCGCACTTTCTCTCCGGCGAAGGCGGTGCTACAGGAGCCCCCGAGTACTATTTGCAATGTGCTGAGGAAAAAACGCACAGCGTAGCTGCGGCTGTTGGCAGGTTATGGAGTTCGAGTAGGAGGGCAAAATTGTGAAAACAATTCCTGCTTTCGGTGCGACGCGTGCAGACAAAGCGCAGCCAAGTGTTGGAAAACTATCGCGTCGCGACGCGTCGGAGCGTAGTCTCGTTTGAGAGACGGCGCCAGTGCGAATCTGCGCGTGTATGCGTGAATGCGCTGTACGAATTTCCGAGATGCCAGTCAATTGCTGCGTGTTGCCGAACAAAAAAGATTAATGATGGATTGTTCACAATGCATGTTCGAGCAGGGCTGCGGATTTTCGAAAGTTTCTTTGGATTCGCATGTTAGTCTCCGTGCATGTGCGTACGTGCGCGGCATTTTGCAGTCTGGTTTTAATCTTCCGAACGCTTTTAACGTTTGGCATTTATCGCGTTATTGGCATTTAACGTATTTTATTTGGATCACACGATTGCCCCAATTGCGACAAATTTTGTCGACTCAACCTAACGAACAGAAATATCGCACCCATAGTCAAATAATAAAGTCATCCCGATAGGTGACGTCTATTTGTTTACGTACTCTTATTTTGATAGCTGGCATTCAAGGCGAATTAATACAGGTGACCTCGTTGGATGAGGCGAATTGATTTTTTTCTGGTGGAAAAGGTCTAGATTGTCAAAATGCCTGTGTAAAACTTTGACAGTTTAAAAATGAAAAAAGCAAGCTTTGTTCTGATTGGCTGATTTTGACAATCTAAACCCAGAAAACAAAAACAAAATACATTGAATTTTTGTTGTTGCCCTTACGCTATCACCCATGAATGAAAGAATACAAGATTACGACATCCGAGTGCTGACGTCACGCGTGCCCATTGCTAGAGTTACCACCCCACCTTCGAAAAGTTTTAGTTCTAAACGTAGTCAATTATCGTAATATATGGTCAATTAAATCTGTTCTGATACCAAATTGTTTGATAAGTATCTTAATCTATGCAAATACTTTGAAGGAAAATCAAATTCCACACAGAACAAGAACTTTTTGCACCTAGTTAGAAATTTCAAAATAAAAAAGAAACTAATTTCAATTTCAAAAAATTTCACTCGGCAGCTCTATTTAGAAATGATTTGAACAGCAAATTTTGATTGGCCGACGGTTTCTTTTGAATTTTTCGCGAGTTTTACTGAATATTATCATTTTACCCTCAAAAAGAAATTTTTGCCCAAAAAACGTAAGTATTGAAGTGCATTTCCTGTACAAATTTGGTGTGAAAACGTGTTTTTTTTTTCAAAATAGAAAACACAAATTTCTGTCAGAATGCGTTGTGCAGTGGGCAAATGTGCGCAAAAACACAGGAACTTAATGGCTTTATGGAATGTGTTTAGTCCCAAACAGCAATCGCTGGATCTATTGGCGCACGAATGCAGCGTCGTGCACCAAGCCAACCGCAGAGTTTAAAAATGTATTGAGGGATAACAGCATCTCAAAGTGGCAAACGCGATGGGACAACGCAGGTAACGGCAGATACACCCACCAGCTAATCTCTATCCTTATGGTGTGGCTCAGCATGAAACGAGGCAAGATTGACTTCATCCTTATAGAAGTGATCAGCGGACACGGCTGCTTTAAAGTCTTTCTCCATCGCTTTGAATACGAGTCGGATCTCCGAACTCTGCAGCCGTAACACCCTCGAGGACGCGGTCGATGTCTTTGCATGGCCCAGCTTTGAGGGTCAGAGAGGTTATGCACAGCGACAAAGCCGAGGTTATGCACAAACTCCGTGCAAATGCAACCTAAGGCGTAAGAGGTAAGCGGACGAACGAAGACTGAACCGGGACAACGTAATAGAACGGCTAACAGTTAGACAAACCAACCTGAACAAAGTTCGAGCTTTAATCTTAACTCCGCCTCCTGACGACATTCCTGACGGTCGTACCAGAGAGGGTGAATCGGATTTGAGAAAGATGGTTTCAGGGTGGTTAAAATCCCACACTGACGGGGTTTGGCTTTTGATGCTTTCCATCTCTAAAACAAAAAAGCCGAAGGAGTTGCAGTTGAAATCGTTGCGAGCACAAATGCAGCGATCACTGACAAATGCCCCAACCACCACTAACACAATAACGCGTGTACAGTAGCAGCAGCAACACAAAAAACAACAGAGGAGAGGAGAGAAGGAGGAGGGAGAAGACGTGAAGGATGAAGCACTGGCCAGTGGTCACTATACCAGCGAGAGTGCGCGCGCCATCATTGCAATAGTGCAAGAAATTTTATGAACCTAATATTAAAATATAATACATATAAACAAAACATAAATATAAAAAAAAAACAATTTCACGAATTTTAATTTTTTTGTAGTTTAGTGTGCTGTTCGTCCCACTGTTCCTACGAAAAATTTGACATATTGGCATAATTTCAGTGACGTCATGAGTGCCGCTGTCAAATTATCTGTCTCGGATGTCGTAACCTTATATTCAATAAACCTTGCTATCACCTGTATCAATTCGCCTTGGCTGGCATTTATGTTTTCTCTACATTCTCACATGAATGCTCGTAAATTCGAGTTAGACATTAAATCCAATCCAAAGGCATTCTGGCATTATGTGAATTCAAAAAAGTCGTGCCTTCTGAAGTGTTCTACAACAGTAAACATGCTTCTTCTCCCCTGGAAGCAGCTAATCTCTTTGCGAATTTTTTCCGAGCAAATTTTGAACCTGCCACTGGTTCTGTGGATGTCAAACCGAACGTTAATTCCCCTATTAATTTTGGTTCGCTTTCTCTATCCCTTGAAGATGTTTTGGATGGTATTCGGCATATCAAAAATGCCTCTAACACGGATATTGATGTTCTATCTCCTCATCTTCTTAAGAATTGCTCTGCTTTTGCTTATCCACTACTTCTAATTTTCAATAAATCCCTCCAAACTGGAGAATTTATTGATGCTTGGAAGGTCACTTTTATTACGCCCATTTTCAAAAGTGGCAATAAGAACGACATTACAAACTATAGGCCTATTTCAAAACTGACGGCGGTTTCAAAGTTATTTGAATTCATTGTTAAACAAAAATTGTTTTTTACAGTAAAGCGTTTCATCAGCAATAACCAACATGGTTTTATGACCGGCAGATCAACAGTCACAAACCTGGCGGTTTTCTCGGAATTTTTTATGTCCGCTTTTAATGATCGCCTTCAAGTAGATACTGTTTATACAGACTTTTCGAAAGCTTTCGACAAAGTGAGTCACTCAATCCTAGTTTCCAAATTGGCTAGTTTCGGATTTCATTCCACTTTCTTAAAGTGGGTTAAATCGTACCTCTCCCTCCGTAACTGTGCAGTTGTTGTTGACAACACTCGCTCCGATTCCTTTGTTGCCTCTTCCGGTGTCCCCCAAGGAAGTATTCTTGGTCCTTTGCTCTTTGTCATTTTTATCAACGATATCTCTGAATGCTTTAAGATTTCTAAATTCCTCTTGTATGCTGTATCAATTGTGTTTCGAGTCCTTCTGACTCGGTTAAGTTGCAATCAGATTTCAACAATGTTGTAGCCTGGTGTCACCAAAATCAGTTGCTCCTAAATATTAGTAAGTGTTCTCATGTGTCCTTCTCCAAATCCCGCTCCGTAATTCCTAATTCATATTCATGGTTCCCGATTAAAAACTTCCTATGAAATCTCTGATCTTGGTGTAGTTTTTGACTCAAAATTCTTTTTTCACAGTCACTTAAATTACACCATCGCCAAGTCCTATTCTTTACTAGCATTCATTCGACGCTTTGGATCTGACTTCACTGACCCATATACTCTAAAATTACTGTATAACTCTTTGGTTCGATCTAAGCTGGAATATGCCGCCTTTATTTGGCGACCATATCATGTTTGTCATATCAATAGACTTGAACGCATTCAGAAATCGTTTGTACGATTTGCATTGAGAATACTGAATTTTGTCGATCCGATTCCTTCTTATAACGCAAGATGTCTGTTAATCAATTTAAAGTCACTACAGAGTAGGAGGGTTATCCTTTCACTTTCCTTTGTTTTTGACATTATAAGTGGAGTGATTGATTCGCCATGCCTGCTTGAGCGCATTTCGTTTCATATTCCTACTAGAAGCCTTCGCAGTAATGATATATTTTTCCTTGAATGCGTCAGAACTATGTACGCTTCTCATGCTCCCATATATAGAGCCTTAAAAGAATTAAATGTGCTCTCAAATTCTTTAGCAATTGACTTTTCTACCTCTAAACATAACTTTAAGCTATTACTAAATGAATTAATTTGATATTTGAATGATATTTTTCTGTCAAACCTTTTCATTCATAATATAAAGTATTAAAAAAATATTTGGTTGAAAATTTATTTGAAAACATTAACTCAAGTGCAGTGCAGTGAAAATCAAAAATGCCATGGACGTGCTGCATTTGCAAAACCACATGCGACCAAAAAGTTTCAATATTTCGTGTACCCAGTGAAATAGATGAACGCTGCACTTGAAAACATTAATGAAGACATACATTTAGATGACAACTTTTTGAAACTGTTTCGTAAAACCCATTCGCATTATTTAAATAATTTATTTATATGATACCTATCACCCTTGCATATCTATGTTTATGTGTTTTCTGTATATTTGTATACAATACACAACATATACACTCTATTGCTTGTAGCTATTTGAATACACATTTGAAAAAGGGTTAAAACCGAAAAAAATTTCGAATGAGTTGAATTCAAAATACTTTGAGAGAACAGTTGTCAAAATAAGAGTACTTGACATAAAATGTCACTATCGGGATGACTTTATTATTTGACTATGATCGCACCGAACGATTTATAGGTAGGTCCATGATACAAAAATATACAGGTAGTTTCAATGCGACAGATAAAAATAAAATTGACAATTAGAAAAAAATATTTGTTTACAAATTGTGTACTACTATTTTCATTTTTGCTACAGAGCTGCAATTTCACACAATTAGTTTATGTAGTATATCATTCAGTTTCTGTATTTCTACTTTTTTTGCACCCTTAAAATTTTATTTTTATTTGTCAAAAAAGCAAATGACTTTTAATTTTGCTCGATTGAATCTACCTGTATATTTTTGTATCATGGGTAGGTCACACGGTTGCCCGAATCGTAAAAAAAAATTGAAATCAATCCTCAAAAAATTTCAAAACACCGACAAAATTGTCGGCCCCTATGGTTGGTGCTCGAATTGCCGACAAAATTCGGC
Organism: Melieria crassipennis; assembly: GCA_963668005.1. Classification (NCBI taxonomy): domain Eukaryota; kingdom Metazoa; phylum Arthropoda; class Insecta; order Diptera; family Ulidiidae; genus Melieria; species Melieria crassipennis. The sequence goes on along the minus strand of OY764962.1, from coordinate 992,597 downwards.
TCAATTTTTAATTTTTTGTCTATCTTCAACTGTTCACACGATTGACACTACAGTACCGATTTCGTTCGGCGCAACAGGAGACAGAACGAATATTTTTGACATTTGCGCCGAAACCGAGTTCACACGATTGGCATTTGAGTTTTTTAAAAATGCGTAAAATTTCTACCCATTTCGGCAATCGTGGGACCTTACCTTTACCCTGCCCATGCTCCTCTATGGTTCGTATTGGCGACGACTAAAGGGAGGCGAAAGAGGGAGACCGTGTCTTCGGTGGAAGGACCAAGTTGAGGACGCCCTAATATCTCTTGGTGTGATCAACTGCAAAGCAGAGGCGCCTGGAGAGAGCTTTTACGGCAGGCCGTCACCCGGTAACGGGCTGTTATGGCCAGTTAAGTAAGCAAGTAAGTATTTATCCCTGGGTGGGCGATAGCTTCTTCCGCATCTCATGCCAACTCCACCCACCCCTTCGTTATTTGACGCTTATTTCGGTTCATGAGACGCCACCAGTCTGAGCTGAGCTGTTAGCGCAGGCGTGCAGCTGTCAAAACAAGAAAAGCGTTCAACATTAAGAATGTTTATTAAAACTGCCACCAAAGTACAATGAAAGAAAATGAAGTGGACGCTGTCGTCGACACTTGACTGCGGTTGTGGCTGCTTACCCCCTCCTACCAGAGAATGAGCGAAAGGCCAAGCAAAAATCAGTCAACCGAAGCCATCAGCTTCGTGGCGATTTGGGAGTCATGACGTTGATCGCCACCCATGTGGGTTGCCTGTGCCTGCGACTAAGTGCGTTGTGAAAGTGTATGTTACGCCCTCGTGGCATATCCGAACGTTACAGAAAGACAATATTGTATGTGCATGAGAGCTATCGATTATTTAATTCATTGCCATGGCACTGTCGATGATGGCATCGGCTTATCCATCATCGATGCCGCAGCGCAGCGAGGAAGATGCCGTCAGGCAGTCAGCCAACGAAAGCAAAAACGTCCCAGCCTCGGTCAATGTTGATCCTTTAGGCGTCGAATGCTCTGCTTTTTGCGCTGACAATTTCTGTCAGCCCATAAAAAGCGACTTCATTTCGACACACTTCAACGGTCAGAACAGGAATAGTTAGTAGACACAAATTGTGTGCTTTTTTGCATAATTTTCAATTTCATGATGTGCACTTAACTTGCATAACTCATCAACAACGACGGCAGCAGCAGCAACGACGGGAAGAGCGACATTGACAGACGCCAATTTTCCACTAACGCGAGCTGTCAGCGCGAATGAAGTCCGAGGCAACTGCCGTCAACGGATGAGAGACGAAAAAATTTAAAATACGGCGGAAAAACTAAAAGGAAAAGTGTTTAGGACTTGCCGAAATCTGCTCTCCAATGCGCATACATTTTAAATTGCAAATTCTTATGGGCGTGTAGCGTCGTAAAGTCAAGTGGCGTACGCACGTAAAAAACGCCAAAACACTAGAAGCAGAGACACAGGCTGACCAACGCGGCGCGTCGGGGCATATGAAATTGCTCACTTCCGGCGAACAACAATCAATTTAAGCAAAACGAAGCGCAGCCAATCCACAAGCGATTGTGTAATGTCAGCATGGAGTGTGGGCGGCGAGAAGGCAGCGTCAGAGTTTGTGTGCTATTTCTGTAATTGCTGCCGCACAGCTCCATTAAAACATTTGCGGTCATTTGATTTTGCTTTCCATATTATTTTTCATTCCGGTCTTTACGGACATCTCACCACACGCTCAGCCGTTTGCTTTCGACGTGGTGGTTTTTCAATGCTGATGAAAATAATTCATCTCTCTCTCTCTCTCTCTCAAACAATAATTAATGCAATTTACACAACAACAACAATGATAGCACAGTTCAGCAGACACAAAACAGTGGTCTCGGCGCAATACATATAAACAATTCGACGTGCGGCTAGTTTTATTATAGGAAGAGGGATGTTGCGGATACACGGTTGCGCCCATTTTTCTGGTAAAATGCTCTAAGCTCCTTGAAAATACCAAAGCCCCCGGCACCAGGCCCATATTTCCACAAGCGTTAACGTTTGATTTCGCGAGACAACTGTGCGGAGTGCAAGCGCCGCCGCCTCATGTGAATAGCGGCGACTATCTCCGAGCGCAGCAGACTACAATTTATTTTTCGCACCAACGAAGCGTACAAGAATCTTTGCTAGTTCAGAGAAAAGGTTAGGAAGTGTCGAATGGCGGAAGCGGAAAAGGGAAACCAAATTGAAGATATCTATACTTTTTCCAGATGATTTGCTCCACCGCAATGCCACACGCCGGCTGTTGTTGTTGCCTTCGTCTCTGCAGCCCAGCCATACGCATGGCAACATGTTAGGCAAATTTGCCTCGGATAGGGAGAGAAAAGAGGCGGACCAATAGCGCGGCGAAACGAAAGGCATCGGCATGGCACTTAGAAAACACTACATTTGACAGCCCTAACCGCGGCCCGGCCGCAAATTGCATTCCTTTAGCTAAGAACGGCGTGAGGTAGGCTGGCAAATAACAGGCAGACGGTAAATCCATGGCGTTGCTCTATCGGTGTGGTCGAGCGCGAAAATGATTTTCTACCAGCCATTTCAGCGCTGCAGTCCGAGCAGCAATGGCAAGAACAAGAACAGAACGTCAACAGGCTGCCACTACTAATATTTTTGCTATGGTGTAGTATTTTCGCGTTTCACATAATGTTTTCTGGAGAATAATAGTGCAGAAGCTTCCGCGATGCACTCTTCAGTTTAACACAAGCAACAAAAATAGCAGCAACAACAATCACCTTGGCGCGTCGGCTGAATGTGAACAATTTTCAGTTTCATGCTTACTTAAGCCCTCGTCCCTTGTGAGCCCATTACACGCGACAGAGACTTCTGGTCGATCCATCCAACATTGCGCGCTCGTTCCTACGTACTCATTATACCTATATTTATATAGTGCGCGCCATGGGGTTTCAGTAGCTTTTCTTGCATCATTATTTCGCTCTCGGGGGTTTGCTATTCTCTGCTCACAATGCAGCCGCCAGAGAGGAAGTTTCCCGTTCTTACCTTCTTACGGAATACAATTTTACTTGACGACTGAACACCCTGTACGTACAGGAACACCAACAACCGTGACAGTGGCACATGTAATTTGTATCAGTACAGATACATATGCACATTTGCCGCATCCACATCCGGCCAGAAAACGACTCACCATTTCCTCCCTCTTTCCAGCCAATAGCACTTCACACCCACTTTCTGCGCTCTTATCTGCAGCACGTCGTAAACTCAGTTCATCTGTTTGCACAACATTAAATGTGGCGTGTCGAGATCAACTGGGCGAGGGAAGTGGACCTTGGCTTGGACTTGATGCTGGCGATTCAAACAGCACGACTAAGCTGAGGTGTGGCAACGAATGAAGCATCTTCACACGTCGTCAACGGCCGCTGGTCGCAGCTGGTACTTGTTTGTATGTGTGTGCTGCTCTTTGCTCGTCTGTTAGTGTAGCTACTCTAGTTGGATTAAAATATTTGTTGGCTTTGCGTTTCACTTCCAGTTTTTGTGTTAATAATTCAATTAAAATAAAGAAAGTGTGTGGTATGTGGCCTCGCTCCTAGCTCGGGTGGTTGGCCTGAACGAGAGTTTTGCGTTCGACAGTGCTGCTGCTTAAATACATTTTCCTCTTGTCGCTTGTCATATGGGCTTCCGGCTGATTGATAGATGGTTGCTCAAGTTGTAATTGAATTCAAGTTGGGCGTTTTAGCTCAACTGCGTTAAAATGTTCTACAAAAATTCATCAAGAACTGCGCTATTAGAAAGCCGCACTTAAGTTTTCATTAAGTTGATTGGAGTCCGATCGAAGTTACGGCCAGCAAGTTCATGCGTTGTGAGTATGAAAGTAATGGAGGGAGACAGCAGCGCCGATGTTAAGGTTTGTCGTGGGCTTAGGGAAATCGAGCTAAAAAGTATTTGTAATGATTAGTTGCGAGGTGTGGAGGAAGGCTGCAAGCCTTCGAAGATATCTTTCGTTAAGATCGAGAGCGTCGACAAGAGGGGTACTTCGGCAAAGGTCGTTTGCTCATTTCCTTCTCACAAGGAGTTGATAGTTCGCCTTAAATTTAGTTGTCAAAGCAATATTTTAATGGGGTCCAGTAAAAAATTAGCAATCCGCTAAGCGATCCGCTAATGCGCTTGAGCGCAATACTTAATAGCCAATGAAAATTACATTCTATAAGTCAACCCGTGACTGTTTAACCCCTTAACAGTCAGACCAGCAACATCAACAGCCGAACACTTCGCGATTAGCCGAAAAAGCGGAGCCGCTGCTGCTAAGTGGTCGCAGTCGTACTGAGTACTCGTTTTGTTGTTGTCTTTCCGTCTTTAATCACTGACATAAAGTGACAAGCCGAGTGGGATGCGAAACGGCTGCAGACGAGTGACTCAATTCCAATCAATTTAAGTTTGACACATTTTCTCTCGTTTCTTTTTTCGTTTGCCATACTTTTCGCCTTCCATCCGTTCTTCGTTGTATCAGTAAAATAGTTTTCTGCTGCTTGCAGTGACGCTGAGTGGGCGGTTTAGCGGCAGGCGAGCTGAGCTGGTGCCAAACTGGAAGAGAAGGGACGACGGTGGCGGCAGTTCTTTCAAAGTAATTCGATCAGAAATGAAAAGTCGACGGTGGTAAGCGAAAACGAAGTGCGACACGGTGTAGGAAGTGTACAGTACAGCACTCGTACAGTTGTTCAGACGTGCCACATTCAATTTTGGTTTTGCAGACATTAGCTCTGGCACTGGCATCAAGCGGTCAAAAGCAGTTACAAACGGCCAATTTGCACAGAGTGGCTTAGAAAAGAGCAAAGAAAAACTGTACTTCAGATATGGAAGACAAAGAAAAAACGAACGAAGGCGCGATAAACGAACGAAAGTAAAAATAAAGACTTTTTAAAAGTACGTCTGAAAATTCCATGGATATTGGCTGAGTACGCATCAGACGCACACCCACACATCCGATTAAATTTCTAACAGAAGGAGCAGAACGTCAAAATATATTGGATGTGTGGGTAATGAAAGACGTCGGCCTGCGTGAAGTGGACGGGAGGAGGCCAAATGCGAGTTCGTTTGCTTTCACAATACCGCTAATGAAAGGAAATATTTTCGCCAGTTCATGCAGTGAATGCGTCATTGGGCCGCACAGATTAAACAATTCCAAGAAAATTAATTCGCACAATGCTCGACTCCATACAAAATTGGGGCAAAAATAGAACGAGTACTTGAAATTCGCTGCAAATTTGCAGTCTAAGTTGGGCTCCTGACTTCAAAAATATTGCTTGTTTTCCCAAACAATATATATAACCGATTATTTTATCACCAACGATCCCAAACCGCCGGAGCTTTGAAATTTGATGAAATTTGGTCAAAAGTTGTATTTTAAAAAGTCAACCCTTAAAAAGGAGCGATTTTGAAAATGTAAACCTTGAAGGGAGGAAAGGGGCTGGTGAAGCTTATATGGACGGACATTGTTTTTTGATCGGATTGTTTTAAAAGTTGGTATATATACTAAAAAAACAATAACAAAATACGTATTTCAGCGTTTTCTAAATTCGACATTTAAAGAGTGGAAAGAGGGCGACGAAGTTGCTTCAAGGAAATGATTTTTTTTTTTAATATCCGTAGAGCTTAACATGGGATGACACAGCTATGAATATGCAATGCAGTTCAATTTATAACGGCGAGACTATCAAAGAAATTATTCTTCAAAATTAGACCTCCTCTTTTTTTCAGAGTAAGTAAGTATATTAAATATCAAATGACATTATAGCAAGCAAATTCCATAAAGAAAAAAATGAGATAATATGGCTCATAATGGGTTAAGTAGGCGTGCTAAGCCTTTTTTTAAAAAGAACATTCATAATTCGCGGCATTGACTTGGATACACATTTGGTAGCAATTTTAACTTAAACAATTTCTGTGAAAAAACAGAAATTTCTGTGAATTTCTGTAGAAAAAATTAAATATTTTCCAAAGGCGCAAAAAGACGCAAAATTGTTTTGCGGATTATGAGAAGAAAGTCCATTTAAAAAAAGTCAAAGAAGGATTAACGCCAGTTCACGCCATTCGATTTTAATTGCTTTTCTAAATTTGGTTATTTTTCATTTTCATTGATATATAAATTAGTTTTCGAAAATTCGTAAAAAAAAATATTTACACTAACCAAAAAAAAACCGATCCGCAGTTCCGCTCCTATTAATGTAGTTTTAATATTAAAAGAAATTGGTGGCCTATCTACAACAATATATTTTCTACAATTTCTTTTATACAAGCACCTAAATTTCATTTTTTACCTTCATAAGTTCTTGTAAAAATATATCCGATATATCTCCTAATTACGGCAATTTTTCTATAAATATTTCGGGTCCAGCTAATTAAACAATTACCTCGAACATGATACTACTTTCGTCACAGTCCGCGACAATGTTTTTTCTTATTTTCGTCCACTCTCGAACCACTGTGTGACGCCTCAGGAGCCCACACCGGCAGGAAGGAAGGAGCGTCAGTATCCAAAGTAAAGCTGCAGCTATGCTTGCGGCACATACTCGGCGCACTCGTAAAGCGCTGCGCCGAATGTATCTAAGTTTGGCTCAACGCAGCTCAGACGGCGCTGTAATGTCGTCGGGATTTATGAGCTGTCATACACCGAAGACGACGGAGCGTTAGCGTTTACTGTCGGCAATTTGTAAGCATCAGCAGACCCGGATTTCTGGTGCCACATACTGCGAATTTAACGACCCGACATTGCACACACGTACGTCCCGCCGAACTCCCCTGCTTGTAGTGTGCTTTGTTATTGTATACGTGCTATTTGGCGGAATCGCTGCCAGTCCACCCACGGAGATGCTGTAATTAATTTTCTGCCCCATTTTCACCATGTGGGGGCTGAGCGACGATGAGCGGGAGCGTAGGGTCACGCACACTAGAATTGTGATCAGTCTTTTGTGTTCGATACTCGTTTCATACACTGGGCCATTGCTTTTGGTGTTGTTATCAAGTTAAGTTTTTGTTGGAGTTCTATCTGAGCGTTCTACACCCTACACTTGGCTCACTCCAGGCGGCCACAGAAGAAGTCGTTCGAGATAATTTCTTAATTTAACTAAAATTTTTTCATAATCGGAAGACTTAAATGCCAGGACTCTGTCTTGATTTTCAATGTTTTTGACAAGCAAGTCATGGAGACACGCCTATTTCCCAATTTTGCTTAGTGTAGGGACTTGGTCGGTCGACCCAATTCATGTTTCTTGCTGTTTTTGTTCTTTTTCTGCTTTGTGGTCTTTTGTAACTTTTGTTTATGTTTGCAGTAGTTGGTTTTGTGGGTTCGTTTGTATGTGGAGAGAAGGTTTTTATTGCACAGCAGCCACGCCGACTGTCATGCACGACAAACTCATAAAAAGGTGCGATAGCCAACTTCCAAGGGGAGCCTTTCGCTGGCCATGTTTTTATGGCGTACGCATAGGAACACTCGCACAATAGCAATTCGCGAGTCCAACACGCGAGCCCGAACATACATGCGCCGTCGGAGTGTAGTTGTGGCACAGTCAGCGAATTGGCGCGAAAATTAATAGCAGCCAACAAGAAATGTTCATCTACGGTTCGGAAGCCAACTTGGCGCCGCGTAAATATTTAAAGCCTAACACGAAGATGGAGACGCGCTTAAAATCGAACAAAACACTGTCCTGCGGCGTCGTATTGAAAATAGCACACACACAGGTGATTATGTGTAAACGCGCGAACCTCACTCCCCTCGTACCACAAACCCCGTAGCGCTTTTCGTACATAATTTTTGGCAGGCGCTCTTGCCGTCGAATTGGCTACGACAGGTATAACGTGCAGCAGAGCTCGAATACACCGGAGTGGGGTTGCGATGGGGTGGGTTTCACCGAGAATTGGCTTAAGTGCCGTTTATTCAAATATTATAACCATTTTGCCGAGCACGCCGCATAGATGTCACATTTCGCAGCCAATTTAGGCGGAACGCATACCAATGCGACTGTACGTACACACATTATTTGTTTGTTTATATTTAACGAGGAGGAAGCATCGAAAGCCAAGCCCTCGTCAGTGTAAGACTTTTGCACACTAAACCGCCTCACGTCTTGGGCCGGTTTCCCTGTACACTTGTATGTACGTACACATGTACGTGTATGTGTGTATAGTGTTGTGCGTGCGTGCCAGTACGCAACTTGCAATTTCGTTATGAAAGCTAGAATTATGCGCGAACGTTTTTTGGGCGGGGACACAGTGCCGGTGCCCACTCACTTCGCCTCTTCCACTTACCTGCACTTCAATTGCCTGCACTTCAATTTCGCGCGTAGATGGGCTGTAGCGCAGTGCGCTGTTTTTAAATTAATTACAATATCCATTACCTTCTCTTTCTTCCCCTCTAATGGCTGCCCAATCCATTGCATCCGCGTTGACTCATTAGTCCCAAAAGACTTGCGCGGGTACCAGCGGGCGGAAGCGCGAACAAGTACGCCACTGTCGTCAGCCCATTGCTTCCCTTCCCTGAAATTCATCACGTACGCAGTGCATCTGCGTTTTATGAGTTCTGACTCGACTGCACATAAGTACTACACCTAAATAAGTAATAAGTACACACATGATGCGTACAATGTATACCTACCATATGTAAGAATGTGTGTCAAGCGTCATTCTTTTCTTTCAAGCGAAATTCTTTTTCTTTCGAATTTGGCGATACAATTTTTTCAGCGATTTAACCCTATTCACTTCAACCCTGATCATATTAAATCGATCAGAACATGTTTTGACAAAATTCGAGAGAAAAAGAATTCCGGCACATTCGGGTTAATATGAAGCATAATTGAAAATGATTTAATGTGACCATACGCACACATCCCAAGTTTGCTGTTCCAAGTTGTCTTAAGTACTCACGAAATCAGAATTACGAACGCTAAAAGCATCGCCGATAAACTTGAGGATCGACAGATTTACAAACTGCTCTCAACTTATGACATGAAGCACAATGCCTCATGCCGATACAGTTCCGAAAAAAAACAATGATCCACGCGTTCTATGCCCCAGTGGGTTTTGGCTCAATGGCAAACCCAACGGCATGTCATGAGACAGTAACATAGTGCACTAAAACCACATCCAGCTACAGTAACAACGGCAGCTACTACATTAGGTGCGGGTTATTACATTCTCGGGCCATGGTTCTTCCGCAACTCGCCCAACTCTGGTGCTGTATGCGTGTTTGTGGATAAGCTGGGTTGCGTTTGTGCTTGCGACGGACAACCAAAGCACTTCTTCACTTCTCCTGCTCATCCGCACGCAGTCTCACATATGCGACGCAAACACTGCAATGTACTTAAAAGTGCGGAATATGAGAAATTATTAATTTGTGCGTTGTAATTTTCACATAATTGAAGTTTTAAGCGCGCATTTAAGCATCCACCCAAACGACTGTTACCACACACCTCCGTGCTGCAGTAACATATTAAATAACAAAAAGGAAGTGGCACATGTGTACTATTTTCCTATCGCCTCTTACGGAATGGCTGCGTAGGATGTGTCGTCTAAAAATGAACGCCCTTCGCCCCATCCATAAGCACACACTCAGTCACGGTGAGCGCAGGATCGGAAGCGGAGGCAGCCTTGGGCAGTATTTCTGCCTAAAATTTCGAAACCAGCGGGGCGTGTTTGTGGGCGGTGTGTGACTGACCTGACTGCGCAGGTGTGTGCGTGGCGCATTCATAAATCATCAGCAACAATATTTTGTCATTGTCTCGGTGGCATGTCGCGCGCGTTTGTCACTGCCTCTCGAGTCGCCGGACGCAATCTAATGAGCCCAACAACTGCTGCGCTGCAGGCTTAAGTGGCTATGCGTTTAGATTTGACCAAATTAACCGTTGGGTGACATCGTTTGCTCGCCTAATCTCTAGTTACGTATTTTGCTGAGTACCCACCGCCGCCAAACGTTTTGTCACTTTCCAGCGTTCACGGTTCGGCCCATTTATTTGAGGCACAAATTTTTAACGGAAATCGAAATTCAATTTGGTGGCACGCTGCGGATCCGCCCAGCGCCAACGCCATTGGCGCTGGTTTGGTTTGTCGGTTATTCGGTTAGTTGGTTAGTGTTTGTAGATAAATTGCCTGTATTATTCATGTGTCGCAACGCACAGGCGGCAGTATGGATTAACCAGCAGGCGGCAGGCGTCCTTTGGCACTCGCTAATGGCGGCCGGATGAACGGTGAGTTCATCACGGCGGATTATAAATTGCTAGTGTACACAAGCTGTAACGGTAGTAATTGAGCGCGACCACGTGAGCCCACTGCGAGTTTAGTTCACTATGATTATATAATTTTCACAAATTCGTTGAATTGGCGCCATAAAAGCATAAAATTCAATAAACTCGGCCCGAAGCGTGAAACAAGGAGCATTGAAATACACCGGAAAATAGAAAATAGAGAGGGGGACGAGAACGCTGAAAAGTTTAACGAATGGGAATGTCGAATGATGAGGATGCATTCGAGCTGGAAGTTTTCGGCAAGTTTTTAGCACAAAAACTACTTACATTGTACGATGCTTAGCTTTAAAACTCACAAATATTTCGGGGAAGCGATTCGGTGACTGCTTGTTCGCTGTCCTGTTGGTGCGAGCAAAACCTTTCCAACAAATTGTGATATCGGAATGCGATGGTGTGAAAGTCCTTCTGCGTCAAAAGCTATGAACCTTTGGGACTAGGGAATCTTTATCAGTTGACATTGGGAGGAAAACAATGAATGTAGCCAGATATATACGTGGTCCCACTGCAACATATTAAAAAATGTGTAACATGACCATTTCCTCAACTGTGGAGATTCAATGTTATGTCTGGCTCAGTGCAAGGGAAGGATTAGTAATTTGTGTGGTTGGTACTTGGTGGAAATTAGTCGAAATCAATTGCAATCAACACCCAAACAGCCCACTGGTTCACTCGAATGACCACCGGACCGATCGATGGCCGACTTATTTGCTGATTTATTATTTGCAGATTTTCATTTTCGAAAAAATTAAAAACATCATTTCAAGTGTTGAAGACAGGCCCATCGGTTCATGTTTTTTTCATAGTGTGTCCTCGTTATCACTGCGCACGTCTTTTAAACATAAATTCAAACACATATTCAGCACCACTCTAGCATCTTGCAAAAATGTATTTTTTTGTTATTTGGCTTAACCAATACTTTGGAGTCATAAAAACAATGTCCAGGTTTTTCTTACAGTAAAAAAAAACATTTTACTTGCTTCCGTTTATAAGGTGACGCCCTTCGTTGTGCGGGGCACGCTGCGCTCAGAAGGTGCTTAATTTAATGGCTACGAGCGTCACGCTCACCCAACGACAATGCACGCCCACATTAGTATAAGTCGACATCGATACTAAGATGACCTCCAAGGACCACTTAAAAACAGTGCGCGAAAAACGGCAGAGTAAACGGCGCACTGACGCGTATGATGCCCAACGTAGGGTATCGAAATCCGGCGCCTATACACAGCATCCACAAAGCCCACGGGCGCTACCATTAATAACTGCAGCGAAGATGGAGCCGCTCTAGAAAGGGGCAATGAACGTTTGCGCGCACATCTGCCCTATGCAGATCCTAAGTGGGCTGCTTTAAGCAGTACCTCCACAGGTTCAAGCATGAAGCTGGTCCTTTCTATCCGCACTGCTGAGCGGAGCACGAGATAGCGGAGCATATGCTGCTAGAGCGCCCGCGCTTTGTGTTAATCCGAAGGGAACTAACCACAGCTTTTGGCGAGCGTCCGTCCGTGCCGAATTTGACAGCACACATGTGCGACACTTTGTACTAACTTTGGAAGTAATTTCTTGCAGAACGAAGCAATGGTAGCAATGTGTAGGAGATAGAAGGGGTTTTAGTGGGTGAAAGTCTCACATCCCGGCTTTCAATTTGCATTTGTTACTTAAATTGTCACTGTCCGATGTTCCTCTGCACCAACAGACATCTAAATGGCGGTGCGACAATTTGCCGCTGCCCATTGCACTGGCCCACAGAAATATATTTGTCGTGCGTATAGTGCAGCGGCCAATCGGTCGGGTACACCGCACGCGAGCAGTGCGCAGCGTCATGCACTGCACTGTACGTACATACGCAAATTGAGGTTAATGCCGCTCCTCCCCAAGTAATAATTATAAAATTAACAAAGCGTTGGCGCGGCAGAGAACGGCGGCCAATCGCAAAACGTGGAAATTATTCAATAAACTAAATCAGCAGTTCATTTTTAGGCCCGCAAAACGCAGTCGCCGGCAGCCACATCTGCGTTGGCGGCGACCATAAGCATGCAACACGCACAATCTTAATATTATTCTCGCTTAGCGTCGCTCCCTTATCTAAGTCCCATTGATTTCAAATTAAACACTTTGCACTTGCAGTCAGTGGGGCGCTGCTGTTGCTGGTGTAGCAGTTTACTCTTATTTGTTATAGGCATTTGTAGTCTTCGAAGGCGTGAATACGTTAATTTCACATTTCCACCAAGTAAACGGCCCGCACGCGTGACGCCCACACGCCCAGCATACGAATGCGTAATGGAGACTCCTTTCCAGAAACTCTTAATACAACTTTATGTTCGTTTCCCTTCCCGGCAATTAATATTGTTACTAATCTGTGGCGCACGCAGGATTTTATTTCGGGGAGGGTTTTGTGTAAATTTTTTGAGAACTTTGAAATAGAATAAATTTTAGATGTATGAATCTAAAGACTGAGATCCAAAACATGTAAGTTTTCCCTACCTGACATATTTTGGTCCTGGAAGTTCAAAATAGAAAATTTAGTTAAAAGGAGACAATTTTTCTCTTTCATTTGATACCCAAATCTTCATCATTGCACAACCGCAAATATTAAAAAAAAATTTTAAATGTGCACGTTCTTAAAATTTTAAAGTCCTTTAAAAATGTCTTTGAGTCAGAAAATGAAAAACTGACTATGCCAGGTTACTATAAATGACCTCTAGTTTCACCCCCCCCTATATCAACACTAGGCAGCCGCCGTGGCTCAGTTGGTTAGTGCGTTGGACCGCGAGTCGAAGGCAGCGACCCAGGTTCAAGTACTGCCTGTAATAACACCTAAAAAAAATAACGGGAAAACTCGTTTTCTCTTTCGGTGGCTGTCCTTTCAGCTGGAAATGGCAAACCTCTGAGAGTAAAAATTGCTTATGAAAGAGCTCCCAACCTGCCGTTCGGAACCGGCATAAAAACTGTAGGTCCCTTCCACCCGCGTACAAATTCACACGCACAACACGGGTGGTTCCGGGAAGCTAGGCCTTAGTCTCGCGTAAGGCCTTAGACTGGCCTGTCGTGCCAGTCAATTATAAAAAAAAATTATAAATTATTATATCAACACTAGGATGGGTCTCGGCAAATAAAATATTTTTTTTCGCACAGTGTAATAAATGTAAAGTTGGTGTTTTCACTCAGTGCATCATAACTTTGTCATTATTCTTTCAATTCTATTGATGTTAGGCTTAATATTTGCACAAATAATATATCTTTCAGCTTAGATTTTAAAACCAAAGGAGATAATTTATTTTATCCATAAAAAACATTCGAAAATGTATGATTTTTGAAAATGGTCGAAAAATTCACATTTTTAGAACTTTCACCGTCAGTAATTTCTCCAAATTACCCTCCCCTGTGTGCGCCACTGTTACTAATCCAATTGACACTGAAGTGTTTGCCGCATGCTCTATTCAGAGTTTTACAAATTGCCATTTCATAAAAAGCGACTTTTCTGCAGCAATGCGATAACAGTCGCTTGGCTAATCGTACCTGGTCGGCAGCCATAAGATGCTGCGTGTTTCCCGCCTTCGAGGTCCCCATTTCTGATCCCTGAAGTTGCCAGTATGTCGCGTGCACCACTTTCACTCAAAGTTCTTGAAGCTAAAACGCCAATACAGTCTTCCCGCAATTATATGATAATTTGTAGCCTTTCCAACCCTCTAACCCTAAATAAGTATTTATCTCGCAATCCAAACTAACCACATTGCGCTGAAACTGAGTTTGAGGGCAAAATGGCTGCACTACGTTAGATTTTTTCTAACCTTAAGGGCTATCCACCACCTCGCCGTATGGTGTTTTAGAAATAATATATAGAAAAAATGTGAATGAATGGTAAAAGGACTACCTCTAAGTCGACTTCCGCACATTGTAGGTTTTGGGACACATTATAAATTTCCCATTCTTTGCGGAGTTGTGTACTTGGGTATCTTTTCGATTTACTTAAGTTTTGAGTACAAGTACATTTTTCATGCTGAAGACAGCTCTAAGAGCTCATGAAACCTTGAGACTAACGCTACGATTTTTAATAAAAACAGCAAACACTCGTAGTTAATTTGAGAGATTTTAAACATGCGCAAACGCAGTTGTTTCGTGCCGAACCAGCGTCTCTTGCCTAAGCCTTCAGTTAGAAGTGGGGTGACGGTAGAGCCACCTGGCTGCAGATCTTAAGAAAGTGCTGGCAATTAATTCTGTTAATTGGAATTTGTAGGTTTCTTTTAGCCTCGACTCATTTGGTTGTTTCCAGACACTCGACATTGATACATGTCTGTCCAGTGTACACAGCACACACACGTGGTAGACGATGTAGATATGTCAGACAGGTTCTCCGTCCGACAGAACGTCCGTCTGCGAAATTCGGCATTAATTTGTATCCATATGGCACGAGTTCGCCGCTTGAAGCAATGCGATTAACATAAAACCAGGCGAGGGGTGAAGCGGAACAACCAGAGAGTGGAGTGGCCGAATATTACGGAGATACTCGAGCGCCTCTAAGTGCAAATGCGCTGGAATTTAATTAACGTGCGCGCCGAGCATCTGCAGGTATTACTGGAACGCAGACTCTAGTGGAGAATGTGGCCTCGAGGCATACATTCAAAATTTGAATTGCCCAATCAAGGTGAATGTTTACCATTCAACTTGTGCCTTTGTTGCCAGAGCACCCGTCCGCGCGCGACGAATCACCTTGTGGATGCATGAATGTCCGTGCCTGTCCGGCCATGTGCGACTGTGTAGTCATGCGCTAGCAGGGCATTTATGGGGTCGAGCGGCAGCGTGTCCAATAAATGTTTATGTTAATGAATGTGTGGAGTGCAGCGACAGACGGACTGCGAAAGAGACGGTACAGCAGACGTTGTAAAAAGCAAACATTGAACGGACGTGTGTGGGCACTTGGATGGCGGTGAAGCTCGTGGCGTGGATTCTCTTCGCTAACTTTCTAACTTTTACGAAGCATATCGCGTTACTCATACGACCCGGAAGCCTGCTCCGTAGGCAAAGCGACTGAATATGAGCTCATGAATTTGGTTTGTGGGCGCTAAGGTTGCTAAAGAGTGTGAGGTTGGTGCGTGAATGGCCCACGGGATATATCCTTGGGGATGCATTTCAAGGAGAAACATAAAAGCAAACAGAAAGGAAACATAAAGCAAAACATACATAACATAAACAGCAGCAGCAGCCACTGCAACAAAAGCAACGGAAAGCAAAGACAAAACAAAACAAATATTAATAATAACGACAACAGAAAACAATAGAAAATTTAAAAAGGCAACCAAGCCACAGCTACAGCAACAAAATCAACATGAGCCTGAGTAGGGAAACCTTGACGAGCGAATCATTGAGCTACGGTGCAAAGATGTGGTGAGGGGCTCGGGCGGCGATGGTGTTGGTGTCGCTCATGTTGGTGTCGGCGTCGGTGTCGATGATGATTTTACTGCTGCTGTGTGATGAACGTGCGTGCGTTGGTGCAACATATGAGCTCGAATAATTTCAGAAAAGCAGAACGTAAAAGTACAAATTCATATTTTAGTGGGAGCCCTGCTGCTGACTTGCTGGCGAAGATGAATGGCAGTTACGCTACGTTCGAACAAATAGGACTCGACGCGGCTTAAAAACAACAACCACCTAAACAACCAAACCAACAAACCAACAGCAAACAAAGAGAAATAAAATAAAAAAAATGTTCCGCACGGAAGATGGTTGCGTGACGTGGTGCGACGTAGCGCGCGCGGCCAACTGGCGGCTTTTGTGACTGCATCGAGCATCGCCTTGAAGATTGCCGATTGCTGTTATCGCTGTCGGTGCACTGCGGCTTTATTGTAGTTCACTGGCTTCATTTGCTGTTGTTGGAAAACAGGTTAATGCGGTAATTAAAAACCTCTATTAGTCCATTTAGGACAGTACTGGGGGCCTAATGCTCGTCCAAGCAATCGAAATTGAATTGCAAATTGAACATCTTCGTCCCCAACAAGAAAGGAAAATTAAAAATTGCCCAACTTTTTGCCCAGTCCACATTTATAATCCCACATATGACGAAAGAGGCGCGTTCGCCTTTGGCAACCGGACAGTAGTGCCGAGTACAAGTGAGCTCTTTTTGACGAATGCGGACGGAGACCGTCTGTGCTCCTCACTCGCTGCTTCGCCAGAGACATTATCAGACATGGGCGGACATTAGAAAGTCAGAGACTTTCTTGTTTTTAACTTATTTCTCCTTGGTCTCCTTGTTCTTGACTTGTGCTAATCATGAAGAGGTGCAAAGGTCCAAATGTGCACAGCGAGCATTAGATCAAACTGGCTGGGCTAATAACTTAGACTGAAGTAACATAAATTCATATATTCTTCCGCAACTCCCCCCCAAAGATTTTTGGCCGATGCCGATTCCGTAGAAAATATAAAACGAATGGATTCAACCAAAAACATTCAAAACAAAAGAAAAAAACCGAAGGGCTATATTAAATATGCATTTGTTTGTCACATATTTCACACAAATAACACAAAAACGAAAAATTAAATAAAAACGAAATAAAATCACTAGAGAATCCAGCGTACATTGTATTGAGCCATTGGGACACGATGTCCAATATATTGGACTACAGCCCATACAATTTATACAGCCTGGTTTATTTTCATGTCGGAAAGGGTTAAGAAAAATAAAATATCACATATATTCCACGTGTCCACTGGGATAAACAAAAATACTAAAGTAAACTCGACTTATTAATAAATATTGCATTAAAATTCTGTTTCTTCTACAACTTAAAATGCGATGTGGATGCCGGTATCAATTTTTGTGGCCGATACTAGCCGATGCCGATTAATCGATCGGACTCTGCTACAGCGTCAAGTCTGTGACACTTCCAGCTCGTCGGCGGTAACTTGTTATACCGCTGCAGCCGCGCTTAATCCACCTTAGCTCAGCTCAGCGCTTCGTACCGCCCGTCTGCGTTCTACTCGGATGCGGCACATGCAGCTCCCCTCGCGCTGAACTTTATAATCTATACCAAACTGCCGGCGTTTTCTGGCCGTCTGTTGCTTTTTGTAGCCATTGTTGAAACGTATGTTCGCGGCTGTGTGCGTGTTAGTTTGTGTGAGGCGTTGTGGCTGCCTGCAGTCGTGTGTGTGGGTGCGGCAGTGACGGATAGCGCACATGCGAATTGCTAAATAAATTAACCGCTTCCGGTAGACGAGAGCCAGTTTTCCTGGCCAAATTCGTCTCTGATGGCCTCAAGGAAATGTTTGGCCTTTTTTTATTGCGCCACTTTGCTGTTGTTGCAGCGGCGTTGGCGTTGCATGGGTGGTCTTTGTCACCACAATTCAGGTTGCTGTGATTTTGCTTGGTGCTGCAGCCAACTAAGCAAACAACAACAACCATAATGTGAATTCAGGGAGGGATGCGGTTTAGCGGGTTGTAGAACAATGTGTGCGCGTAATGTGCGGCGGTTGCCGCATTCAGGCCGAAAAATGCGCACGCACACATGCAAAACACATGCATTGTCGGCATTTTGTAGCCGCCACATCGGTCAATTTCAATAATTTAAATTTGCTTTAAAGCCAAACTGTGCCGGATACTGAATTCCGTATCTGAGTGTGTGTGCAGATGCGTCTGACGATTCGTTGGGGAAGGCTTTGCACATACGAGCGCGACAACTTTTTAAGCTAAAAACGGCCGCGCGACTCTGTTTTCTGCGACGCAGAATGAGTTTTTAAACAAACACATTTTATAAATCAGAATTTTGGAAAGAAAATTTTGAGTGTATTAAAAAGAACTTGGGAGGCCGCACCGGGGCACCTTTTCTCTCAAAGACAGCCAATCTGCCCCGGCACCGTATCTGCATGTCAACACGGCGATGTGTGTGCGAGTGCTCTTGTTTATGTGCGGTTGAGCGAAACTTATGCAAACTTTTTCATTGTGATTTGTTGACATTTGATTATTTGTATGCTGCGACCGTCCGGTGCAAGGTGGACCCAAGGGACCCACAGAAATGAAAGGAGGCAGTGGCCACACCCAGCGGCCGAAGTTGGTGCAGGAAAGGGGCGGACCGACTGGGCCTAATACACTGCAACAACAATAACGACAAACAAACACACGCCCCAAACCCATAAATTCGACGTTATTAATGTGTTATTAAAATTTTGAAAATATTTCACTTGTCAACATGCAAGGTGATGGCCGCGCTGTGTGGAGGTGAGCCGGATTGGGCCAGGTGAGGCGCGGCATGGCGTCGGATGTCAGCGTCGCTTGGCATTCAAATTAAATTCTCGGTTTGCTGCTGTGCTGACTGCGTATTATTGTTGTTTATGGTTGTTATAGTATTTGCGTGGGGCGTCGTTGACGTTGCCAGACGGCCAGGCCGCGAGGCGCGGCAGAAACGACGCCAGCAAGAATGTAATTAATTTAATTTAATTATAATTTTGTTCTCATTTAATTTGCGCAAAAGTGTGTGAGTGTGAGTGTGTGTGTGCCTGCTCGCCCGAAGCGTTGAGCAGCGCATTTGGGCTCTTCGTTCCATCGCGTCGCATCGCATCGCACTGTTACGGCGACGAGTGCGGCGCCACAGACGCTGTTGTTCGTTATGTTGGGCGTGAATGTTGCTGCTGACTTGGCTAAGTTGATGCTGTCGTTGATGCAGGCCGAGCATGTTCGTAAAAACGTAAATGCGCTGCACTCCCTTCTCGTTTTGATCGCTCGTGCTGCTTGTAGCGCACATCGACTCCGCGGCGTCCTGGCGCCGGGTGTCGGGGGCGCTCTGCACTCGGTTGACAATGGAACCGAAGTGATGAATTCAATGGCAAATGTCAAAGGCAATGTTGAGAACGACGGCGCTCGAACACCCAAGCTCGAAGTGTTCTAAGGTGGCTTTTTGGCTCGGATCGGTTAACGTGTTTTGTAAACTGCAGAAAATCTTGGGAGGGTGCAGGACATCCTAAAATCCGAAAATCCGAGTGCCCCTCTGCACCCTAATAGCGATGTTTGACGATGTCTGTGGTGAAGAGCGCGTCTCACGTGCGGCCGTGCAGCGCGCACGCGAAAAGTTCGAAACGGCTTCTGCTAAAACAATAACGACCCCTAATGTGTTATACGTGTCAATGTTGAGTCTCGTTGCGAGTTTTGAGTGATAGACAAGCGAATGACAAACAAACAAGAAAGAAATGAACGGCGGCAAGTCGGAGTCGCGTAAATGTGTGAAACGAGCAGCGGAGTGATAGTAATGTCAACTGGCAAAATGGTACGGGTGCGCGGGGCGGAGGGGCATGCAGCGGAAGAGTGTTTCTGTTGTATTTAAATATTTTTTGGGGTTGAGCCAGCAGAAATGGCAGTGGAATCGGAGGAGCGGTGCGTCAATGGTGCTGTTTGTCGCGCCATTGTAACTGGCGTCGGTGCCACAGTGATGGCGGACGGTGCAGTTCCGTGAAACAAAACGAAACGAGAGTCGTGGTGTGAGGTGCTGATGATGATGGAGAGCACAATGCAAAGAAACAGCGAACAGTGAGAATTTTTTTTTACATCAAAATGAAATGCATTTCGATTGGGCTGTGGAAACCGGAGAAGCACTCGTTCGATTGCTTTTAGTTTCCTCTGTTGCCGCCGCTTGCAATTCACTGTATGTATCAATTCACTGTATTCACAATATCAACGGAAATATTATTTTGAATAAAATATGCAAATAGCATCAGTACGTGACGATATATGTATCTAACATTAAATCGTATCGCTTCTAATGTAAAAGTTTTGTTTTCACTTTCGTTCATTTCAATCGTTTTGTTTTGCGCACTTAACAGCGGAAGGCACGTCTGGACAATTTGAAAACTGCAGAGTGAAAAAGTTGCTGCATAATTTAAATTATTACAAAATAATTGGTTGCTCATCAGGAGCTACACTTGGCATGAAAATAAACAGCTCGTAATTTCGCTTGGTTTTTTATTATTTGTACACAACCAAAGCTTATAACTATAACTTTTTATAAGTTCATTTGCAATCGTTTTGATAGAAAAACTTTTCACAAACCAAAACGCGGTTAACGCGGCACGACAGGCGGAATAGTTTTGTTTTGTAGTCTTTAGCGCAAACGACTCCGGCACCCAAACATGTAATTGAAGAGAATGACTTGCAGCAAATACGGCTATTTGATTGTAATTTGCATTGAGTAAACGAATCTTTAATGTTATAGCTTCACACAACTGTGTGCGTCCTTAAGAACCAATTAGTTTTAACCCTTTCATACCTCAGGCGTTTTGACACTCGCTCCAAACTTTTCTCATACGGATATCATTTCATTCTGTGAGTCTCGTTGCATTTGGTTTAACCTCTGACAACCGGCCTTTAGACATATAAATTTAACAGTTAGTGCCGAATTTGCACGGATGCGTTATGTAAACTGTTGTAGCTCACCCCAAGGTATAAATTTGTCTCTTACCATCTGCTCATAATTGCTGAAGCCATGGACAAGTCTCAAGCGACGACTTCTGTCAACATACTATTAATTTTAGATCTTATGAAATATTAGCAATTTGTTTGGCGTGCACCCACACTCGACGGGCAGCACACAGCTCGGCACAATCTGGGCTGTGCCCCCGCCTCTGTCCAGCAGCATAGAAGCCAAGCCGCTTTCGTCCTGCTGTTCTTGTTGTGATTCCTTTTCGGCGACCCAGGCACTTTATAAACGAAAACGGTTAAAGAGCACCAAATGCTCTCAATTATGTGCGATGAAGCTGTTGGCCAGGCCGTTGTACCAGGCAGCAGGCAAGCTCGAGAATTCAATAAAACTGCTGTCCTTCATCCTAATTAACATTCTTTTATAGGCCGTTAGCGCCGACCGCCATCACAACGAATGGACCGTTGTATCTTTCGTCTTTTTTTCGCGTCACTTGCCAACCGCCTCTTTGGCTTTGTTGTGTTTCTTCATGCGTGCCTGCTTCGCGCCGTCTAAGCGTTGCTTTCAGAATTTTATTTCTTTGCCACAATAAAAGAATTTAAATGCCTTGATTGACGACTTTCTTGCCGTA
This sequence comes from Melieria crassipennis, assembly GCA_963668005.1. Classification (NCBI taxonomy): domain Eukaryota; kingdom Metazoa; phylum Arthropoda; class Insecta; order Diptera; family Ulidiidae; genus Melieria; species Melieria crassipennis. The sequence goes on along the minus strand of OY764962.1, from coordinate 971,274 downwards.
CACCGAAGAAGGCGCCGAGCATCGCGCTTCGATTGCTGAGCGAGACACCGCACTGGTTATTTCTTTGTAACAGCCCAGTGGCAGTTTATTTTATTCTGCAGGAGGTAATTCAATTTAGAAGCTGGGGCAAGTGGGGCAGCGACTTTACTACGCGAAGCTGCCGTTTAGTTCGACCCGCACAAAAATGAAGAGGGGAAGAAGGAACTGGCAAAACGGAGAATAAGTCAAATGCACCAAGAGAAAAAGGGGATAAACGTTGGATTATGAAAATCGTGGACTGAAACTACAACGGTAAATGTGCCAACAAATAACAAACCGCGAATAATTGAGTTTCGCATTCACTTGCGCCCTCGGGCACTTAAGCATCATGAGCGATGGTGTAAGCGGTAGCGGTGGGCGGCGTCCTAGCGCCGGTAAAAATTACGCCTCAAAGTGCACTACGGCACAGACTAATTTTAGTGGCAAGGTTTAAGCTTTAAAGTACAGCCGCTTCAAGGACCAATGAATATTTTCCAGCGGCGAATGACCGAAGGAAAGCATTCACAACGATAATTTAATAATAAAAATAATTAAATGGTTTACTTTGGAGTACGGAGATACACTTATCGACGTTATTAAAAACAAAAGTGGAACGAGAAGAATTTATTTGTTTATTATGAACAAGAGCAAAAGGAGCTTGTGGAAGGGGCAATTAAATACCTTTTAAACACAAATTTTAGGTGTAAACTGGAGGTTATTCCGATCAACAAATACTATAAATTTCAACAATTACTCGTACTTTTTTACCAAAAGTTCATCACTAGAATTTTGCCCACGCTCAATGCAGATGAATTATAGATATTCAAATATTGGAATGTATTTTCTAATACCGAACCTTTGTACCGTGACTCAGAAAATGCGTTACGCGCCCCCGGATTCAAGATTGATTGCCTGGATCTTTAAAACCTGTGCAACAAATTAATAGTGTGTTCAAATACTGAACTTTTTTCACAAACAAATTTAAGCACATGTTTTTTGTGTTTTAGTGTGTTGAGTAAAAAAAACCCGTAAAAATACATGAGCGGAGTTCACTTTTCATAGTATTTTAGGTGTAAAGTTGTAGTTGTCGTAGCAATTTCTGAATTTTCGCAATGTTTCCGAAAGTACGAGTAGTTGTAGCGACAGATTGCTACGATAGCAACTTTACACCTAAAATGCTATGAAAAGTGAACTACACTACGGTTAGCAAGAAGTTGACATTTGGTTGGACATTTTCGCTTTTGTTGTTTTCCTAAAATTTGCAAAGCTGAGGCTTCTACTGCAGTTTTAATTTCAAAATTAAAAATCCGAAAATTAGAGGAAAATATCTAAAAAGTATGTAAAAATATGTTCCTGGATATTTGACGATCACGAAACACCTATTTTACAATTTTTATTTTTCGTACAATTTATTCATCCCTCAAAGTATGCAATCAAAATGAAATAGGCAACTTCCTAAGGCAACTTCTGTTGCTCTTTGTAACTGTCAATGTTGACGTATCTGTTTGATTGGGAAAATTATCTGATTATGTCTTTATGAATGGGTCCCAAAATCAAATTCTATGAACTCAGCGCCATAAAAATTAGCTCAAATTGAATTTGCTTTTTCAAGCATCTATCAAAGAAAAAATCTATACGCGGAAGGATATACTTTCGAATTCTCCCGATCCGCCACATTTTGCATGCAAAGTTCTGGAAACTCATCTATAGTACATCCACACACCCCTCCAAGTTATCACGCCTGCCGCGTGGCCGCAACCAAATTTGCGTTTCTTAGTTTATTTAAATAAATTCAAATGAAAACTTTCAAGCTGCCAATGTCGGTTACACTCACACATACACTCATACGCTCTAGTGTGCGGGTTGCAATAAAAGTTGTTTTAGCAATATCTGTCACGCTCGTCACCTCTCGGTTGCCGTCTCAAGACTGGTGCTATTAGAGACGTTTTTAGTGCGCGGCTTACAGCGTGTCAGATTAGGTTTATTCCAAGGTACGCACACGCATAAACACGCGCAGACGTAGACACAGATACACTCTAGGCCACACCCTCGAGCTCGAAGACACACAAACGATAAAGTAAACTTAACTGAATTGGGGGCGCACGCCGACTTAGCGCCTTAGCCAGGTCATGCCAAACCAAGCCACGCCAAGCCGAGTCGAGTCGAGTTGAGTTGTTTCACAGTTGAGTTGCAAAGAATAACAAAAAAAAAACAACAACAGCAACTCTTGGTTAGTCGGATCCAGAAGTTGCAAAATATTCGCCAGTTGTTCTTGTTGTTATTGTTGCAGCTATTGCAGTAGTAGCACTGTTGTTGCTGTGGTTATTATAAGGCAATAAAATGGAAATGAAGGTTTCCTCAAAGGACATCGCAGCTTCTCACTTTAATTTTGCATTTACGATAATTTGAAGGGGTTCTTGGCGCCGGTGCTGCCATCCTGCTGGTCGCCCTTTAGGGCATTGGCAGATGATGGATGAACGGACAAACGGACGTCGTTGAACAAACCAAACAATAAAACCCAAAAAAAAAGCGGCGCATACAAAATTTGCTTCATTTGGCAAATGCGAGATTAAGGCTGGGCGGGCTGGTACGCGTTGACTGGACCTTTGGTAAATAGTTAAGCGTGTACATACTTAATCCATTCAAACAAAGGTGCTCGGTGCTGGGCGCATTTAATTTATTTGAAGTTTTTATTATTAGTTCGGAATGAACTTTCCAGCGCGGCAACAGTGTTGGTGCGTAGCGATGACAGCAAAGATATATACGCATTTCAACAAACATGATTTCGTACCTTTGCTATTTATAATTTCAAAACAAGAATGAATCTTCTGAAATCGTTGCTTCCGAAAACAAATTTTACTCCATTTTGGGGTTTGCTCCGCCATCACAATTTCCGCTGAAGAAAGTTTGAAGATCGCTGAAGCAGACAGATTCAATTGCTGGAGTAAATAAAATTCAATATAAAATTGTCAGCGCGCTCTGGTACTAAATCGTAGTCTGATTAATATTTGCACACTCGCCGAAGTCCATTTAAAACTACCAACGGCATCTCTCGTCCAGCGCGCTTCATTTCTTGTTGCTGAAAGAGTGAAGCGCCCCGCCCTTGTTTGAGCTGACTGGCTCGAGGGAACTGGCCATCCCCGAAACAGCGACGGCGTTGGACGAGTTGTCCAGCAACCAGTTAGGGGCAGTGGGCATAAGAAACTCAATTACCCCGCAATTATAGGAACATTCTAAATTAGCTGCTCCTTGCTTTCGGGGAAAGCCGGCGGTGGGGCTGGCGCAGTTCTGACCGCTGCCAACTTACGCGAATGCGTAAGAAACTATTAAATTTCCACTTACCGTATTTTAAACAATAAGTATTTGTGCTCGTACAACTCCCAAGCGTTGGCAGAACGGTGTTGGATTTGATTTTAGCTGTTGGTCCGCACTTTTGCTCGCCTTTCCCCTTTTATGGCTCCTATGGTTTCCTATCTTATGGTTTCCTGCTCGTGACAGCTTGTTCTTGTAATTTATTGTTATTTTTGTGATTTTTCTCATAAGCCTTTGCTTGAAATTCACTGCGTCGTTGAAACTATAGTATAATTTATTATACTATGGTTGAAACAATATTAAATTTAATTTACGTTTGGCTTGTTCTCTGTTTGATTTTTGTTTGTGTTCCGTCGGCCACGACTGGCCCAGTACGTCGCCTCGCTGCACACGCCCGCTGTTAAAGACATACGTTAACCGACTAACCGCACGAGAGCTGAGCCTGCGTCGTCGTTCGTTCGGTCGGGCAAAGCATTCGCGCAGCACAGTTGCGGCCGATGCCGTACGACAGGCGAGGCGCGAATCGCGCGGACTCAAAGTCCTCGTCGAACTCTACATATTTTGAGTCACTTTCCGCTGCCATGACACTCACTGCCGCCTGCACACCACCCTCCCACTCCTAACTTTCGTTGGTCTGTGCCATCTGTGGCATATTTTTACATTGGTTTCTCTGTTGTTCCGCAGAGGCGCACAATGGGGCGTCCGTGGCCAAAAATAAAAAAATATAAATATTTTTTTTTTTAATAAGTAAGCACGATCGAAGCCAAATCTCCAACTAAGCTATATCAAAAGCAATTTAAAAAAAATTTTAAGTTTTGTAGTCTCACGAAAGTTTTAAACTTCATATATTGCGTGAACACAAATTTAAGGAAAAATAGAAATTTAACCTTGCGAAACTAAAGATGTTTTTTCTTATGGTTACAGTTATTATTTTAATATACCTGATTTTTAATTTTATGTTTTAGGTTTTCATAGTCAGGCAATGCCTTTTTTTTGTTTTGGTTATTACTGTTCGCTAACTACCGTTATTTGAACGTAGAACCATTTTGAGCCCTAGAAAAAGTTTAAGTGCAAACTTCAAAATTAGATATCTCGAAAAGCCCTAGGGAGCCTTTCCAATTTCGATTGTTTCACTAAATTACAAGTATGTAGAACACGTTTGCAAAGTTTCAGCTGCAGAGGCCTGCAGACCCGCATGTAATTCATTTTTTTATAGTGGCATCTTTTATACAATTTCGTAAGCTATTTAATGTGTAGCTGCCGTCGCGTAGTTTAACTCGACCGGCTGGCACTACAAATGCATGCAAATATTTGTGGAAAATAAACTTAAGAGCGAATTGAAGAGGGGCCAACATGAAAAACATCGAAAACTTAAAAAAATGGCAAAATATATATATGTACCGATTAATTCATTTGAGACTTATACGAACTTTTAAAGTAGGCGTGGTAGGCAGCCCATTTTTGGCACAATTATAGATTATACCCTAGTGATATTGTGTATAAAATATATTATATATTATAAATAATAATATAAAATATATTATATATATCTATATATTATATATTTATCTTTCTAGTGTTAGTAGTGGCCAAGTTATCGAATAACAAAGATTTTTTCAATATGGGGGTGGGCGTGGCAGTAGCCCAATTTTCACAAGTTTTCGTTTTTTTTTTTAATTACGCTAAAAAATGGGCGGATACCAAATTTCGTCAAAATTAAACGATTAAATTAAATATATGTACATAGGTGTACATATCGCACAAGCACTACAAAAGTGACACAACTCAAAATTTTTAATTTTCGGGTTTATGTGTTAATACTGTGCACAATGCATCAATCTACCAATAAGCAAAAGCTCAGTATATTTTGTTGTTGTTAACTGTTCCAAAAATGCAGTTAGGTCTCTCTTTATGTCAGAAGTTTGATACTATTTGATCGCTGAAGCTCAATGCAAAAGTGTCCTAACTCAAATTGTGACACTTTTGACGAAACAAATTTTTGTTGAAGTTAATTTTAAGCAAAGTTCTGACAATTTTAGTATATATTTTCAAATAAAAAAATTAATTTCGAATTCTCAAAATTTTTCTTTCGACTTTTTAACTGTAATTGATCATTATAAAACTCGGCAAAAGTGACATAACTTAAAATAATTCCGTAATTATTGAATTAAAATATCATCAAAACAGTCACAACTCAAAATTTTGGATTTTCTAGTGTAAAATAAAAAAAAAATTCTTGTAACTTATCCTAAAGCATAATCTGTAAGGATTTTCTACTGGACGGTCTATACCAAGGTGTATTAATAAGGTGATGGCACTACTGCAAAAACAAAATTCCCATGTATTTTGTTAGTGCTTTTGGGCATCCTCGTTGTCAAAATCAAATCAAAACACAAGCAACACAAAAACAATTTTACCAATTTTTGACAATGAGGATGCCCATTCGCGAAAAATCAAAAGAAAATGAGAAGAAAGCAAAAGAAAATGAGAAGAAAAAAGTTTAATCAGCTGTGTTGCCACCACTACCTTATTAATGTGCCTTGGTCTATACTTTATTTTAAAAAAATGTTTACTTACCTCAAAAACAGTTTTTTGCGTTTCCTGAAAAATCAAAAATTTTGAGTTGTGTCACTTTTGTAGTGCGTGTGCGATATGTGAGCCTGTGTGGCATTGGACAAATATCGTATGTGTGAGCCTTAAAGGTGACAAGTTCAGACGGAACGCCCTGAAAGCAAGAGTGCCAAGACGCAAGAAAAATTAATTAAAGTCATGGTGCGCCATGCCTTGGCGAGCCCTGCACTGCTTCACTCTGCCACGCTCCACTCCACTCCACTCCGCTCTGCTGTGCTATGCCGCCGAATCCTCAAAGGAACTAATCCCCAATACGGAATTTCAAATTACTACACATGTCGCCGCTGTCACCGCACTTGCTTTGTGCATAAAACCAATTTCTGAACCTGGGATTTGCATTTTTTATAAGCGATCGAAGAACATTTCATTTTTCACATTGGTAATCGTATTGCCTCCCCCCCCCCCCCACGCATGAACTATATTTAATTTTAAAAATTGCAGTCGTTTTGTGCACGGCGAGTCGGCGGTCAGCACCAACAACTCGAAAACCCAATGGTGTAGCACACAATGCCGTTCTATACGGCAGCAGCGTTGAGGGGGAGGCACACGAAACTGTACTTCGGCTGCTGACGGCTCGGCTTAGCTGTCACTCATTATTCGCTTCAAATGAAGCCATGCTTGGCTCCAAAAAAACAGAAGAAGAGTTTCTTATTAGCATGTGGAATGAGCTGGAGATTTCCGCTCGGTGTAACCACGTCACTTAAAGGCTTAAAGTGGTCTTGATCGACTAAATTCTACTTCCATATATGCAGTATGCACATTGAAACCCACTAAAGTAAATGTGGATGGAAGCACAGCGTAGGCTGAAAAATGCGTAAGGAGACAAAGGGATTTAAGCAGTTTCAATTTCCGAAATACCCCATTTTGGGGATGTTTTAGGTTAGATTAGTTCAGGTCAAAGTAGAATAGGCTTGGACGGGCAGGCCGCGCACAGTTCCGCTCCAAGGTCGTTCTTATCTGAAGACGTTTTTATCTGCAAAAGTATTGTGGCTGTAAAAATGGTTTGATTCAAAAGTGTTCACTTCTCTGTAAGTAAGATCTAACGTCAACTCACATGTTTTGATATACTTTGAGAATGTGCTCAAACAAAAATATGCATGCGCATGTGCACAGATAGCTTGAATTAAAATACATTAGGGGTATTCTCGATGTCTTGCATAGCCCTGACATCGTGCACGAAATGCATAATTGACATGGCCATGCATTTCGAGCAACGACACAACAACAAAATACAAGCAAAAACAGCTTGCATTTTTTGCATGTCATGCTACGCAAAAACCCTTGTTTTGTGTGTGACATCGCGATTGTGCGGCAGCCATTTAATTTTCTTCGTGTGCGCAAGCGTATTTTCTTTTTATTTGGTTTTATTTCAACCTTTTTATATAATTTGCATATATGTCTTGCTTGCAGGTAGAAATGGATCAACCGAAAACCAAATTAAAAAGAATTGGAGAAAGTTTGCGGCATTTTTGCAATATTTGCAATGTGTGCTTTTTTGTGCGTTCTCGATGTGTAGCATTTTCCAGTCTTGCACGGTTGCATTTTTACGAATTCTTCCTCCGTGCAAGACATCGAGAATACCCCTATTTAGTCTTTTTGAAAATAAAATACTTAGTATGCATGCAATAAATACAAATTTCAATGCAATACAAAACACATAATTATTATCTGACTCAGTAGGTACACAATTTTGGACAAATGTACAAATTGGACAAAAGGAAAATTTGTAGTCAGCCGGATAATAGGATCAGGGTTCACATCATAGTGTTGGCTATACATACATATATGACATACTTTCTGAGCTAAAGAAGTTAAGACAGTTATAGTCTGCCTTCAACCGGAGCCATTGCAGCGAGGATAATGAAAACAGTGCATGGCTGTAACTGACTCTGGTGCGGGGAAAATTTCGAAATAACTGGAACTGAAAATCGCCAACTGAAAGAACGTAATTTGCGGAAGCAGTTCGTGGAAAAGTCTACACTTTGAGTGGGAGTCTCAGGAGTGGGAGTCGTGGGCGAATCTCACTCAACGCTAGTGCTTAATATAAACATATAGTAAACAAACTTTTCAAAAGGCGCGATTTATAAAAGTTAGAAAAAATTTTGAACATAGTGGGAAGAAACTTCTCCGCCGGAATTCAGGCAGCAACAAACATTAATTCAAATCAGCAACCGACGGCCTCGCACCGTCTCCGCGGAGCAACGTGCTGGTCAGCAACCACTTGTTTTGCGCCAGCCGTTTTACCACGTTGCACAGTGCCTAAAGTTACGCGCTGAGTGTTCCCAGTTGGATGTCGACATCGGCACAGCGCATGTCCGTTTCCGCCTTCCGTTGCGCTCAGAAAAGTTATGAATGAAATTACGAACACCACGTGAGTCAGAACCTTTCGTCGTGCTGCTGTGGCTGCTGTTCTTCTCATCGTCGCATTGTTGCTTTCCTTTTATTTTTTGTTCTCAGCGCAAATTACTGATAATGGAAAGTTTTTTGGCGCAGAGCGCCACGACATCTTAATGCCAACGGAACTAGCGACGACGCCAACGCATCATCAGTGACAGCGTCAGCCATGACACAAGGCACACATGTAGTTGCGGAGACGCACAACCAAATGGGCTACGCGACGCCGGCACAGAATTACCTAATTATTTAATGTATGCAATAATTAAGAGACCGAATTATATACAGTGCCGACCGCATAGGATGTGGCAGGGGAATGGCAAGCAATTGAACTTCAGATTGGACATACAATGCAAAATTTCTGATTGTGACAAACCTGGCGAGCGCCAGAACGATCCTTGTCCCTGTCCAATTCAAGTTGGCACACAGTCTCTTCGTAGCCCTCCTGGATACCGATTTGGCACCCGTTGAATATTTAACTAATGTGTGCAGCGTGTCCAACCCCCAGTACATTAAATTTGGCTTGCGCGCAAGGTTTGGCAAAAGAGGCTCGGAAGGATCTCAGTATGTTGGTGGCCACAGCAAACGATTAAAGGACCACGATTTGAAGATTTGCACCTGGAATGTTCCTCAAGCGAGAAAGCGTATCTGTTCCCAGTCGGGCAGTTCAGTCTCCATGCGACCACCCAGCGCCTCGACATCCATAAGGCCACCTGGCTATGACCTAATTAATTCACCAAATCAATCAATCAGATGAATTCCAGATGTGCGCCCATTCCGGGGGTCGGACATCGACTCGGACCACTACCTTGTTGCGGCCAAGGTGCCGTGTGTGGTGTTATTTTACCGATACTTTTCCGGTAATTGCTCAGTGGAGATGAGCAGCTTGCTGCCATCACTCCGGGTATTTCCCCGACAACCCGTTTGAACACTGGCGCCCATGCAATCCACGTTGAAACGATGTTCCAGCGCACTACGCACTACAGAGAAAGTTCGTTTCTGGCCCGTACAGCGCGGTTGTGGAATGGTCTCCCTGCGGATATTTTCCCCAGCACTTATGATCTCGATGGGTTCAAGTCAAGAGTCCATAACCACTTCTCTCAAAACCCTATCTTCTAACCTTTATATCCTTCCTGAACCAACGCAATGCCTCGCATTAATAGAGGTCATCCCCTGCGCGTTTGTTCGAGTCAAAAAAAAAAAAAATGGTACGTATGCGTCTTTCCGCAGCGAAGGCCGCGCAACCTACCTTGCAAAGAAACCTGGACATCAGTAAGCTGCGATCATAAGGGATAGGCGAAGCCTACTCCGCTCAACTGTCTGACCAGCTCAGTGGCTCCCCCTCTCCACCTGATGACGCCGGCGAATTATGGACTCATATATCCCACTGTATGCGAGCCGCATATATGTAAGTATATTTAAAATTGTCCTTGGTTTTGGACGCCCAGCAGAATGCTGCTTATAAGAAGACCCGGCAGTCACTCACTACGCGACCCGTGCGGGAGAAATACCGAGAGGAGAGGAAGAAGGAGAGATGATTTTTTTGATCCAAAAAACGGGAGAAAGAAAGGCACGAGCATGAAGATATCGAAAAATGCAGAAACGACGCCCGTAAATGTTGGATGGATGTGCCACCGCTCAGCTATGACGAGGTTTGGCTTACTATCCAGCAACTCAAGAACAATAAAGCTGCAGGACCGGACGGGGTACCAGCAAAAGCGTTCAAGGGTGGCGGCGGTGGGTGCACACATCAGCTCATCTGCGAAATAGAAGAACGTTAGCCCAGCGATCGGAAACTTAGTGCTCTTTGCCCTGTCTTGTATCAGTCTACTTCCCATCGCATGTAAGGTCCTAACGTCCTAATTAGACTTTGTCAGTGCGGCCTTAAACCTGGTAAGTCCGATCAGATATTCAAATTGCACTTGGACGTTGAGCAATACCCGCAGCTCCAGCAAGGTTAGAAGTGACCTTTGCCGTGCGTAACAAGTGAAATGTTACCGCTGCCTTTGCCGCAATCGAAAGAGAATCTGCCATGTATGTGATGATAAATGAGAGCAAGGAGAAGTATGTATATACTGCGCACGCAGGGACTCGCAGCAGCTGCGGTCTCACGTCGAGGTCGACAGGTATACTTTTGAAGTTGTCAAGAAATGCCTCTACCTTGGCACCGCCATAGCTTTATCGTGTGTCCGATAGAAGGACAAAGTTGACGACGCACAGTGGGGCGTCCCCATATATCGCGTGGCCAAAAATAGTAAACGTGGTTTAATTTTCACGAAATTTGTCACCCGCCCATTTTTTAGCCCAATTAAGAAAAATATGAAAAATTGTGAAAATTGGACCACTGCCACGCCCACCCCCCATATTGAGAAAATATTTTTTATTCGATAACTTGGCCACTGTTAACACTAGAGAGATGAAATTTTATACAAAGTATCATTAGGATATAGTCTACAATTCCGCCAAAAATTGGCAGTTTGCCACGCCTACTTTAAAAGCTCGTACAAGCCTCAAATGAATAAATCGGTATATATGTATATTTTCCCATTTTTTTAAGTTTTCGATGTTTTCCCTGTTGGCCCTTCTTCACTTCGCTCCTAAGTTTATTTTCCACAAATATTTACATGCACTTGTGGTGCCAGCCGGACAGAATGCGTTAAAAACGTGGCGATCCAGTACTCAATGTAGGCAAAAATAGAAGGAGACGAAATTTTCTGCAAATGATTTTAAAGACAAAATGTTAATGATAACCGAAAATGTTCAAGATCGGAACACGGCCACGCCCACCTCCCATAGAAAAATATTTAAATTAGAAATAACTCCAAAGCTAAAAGAGATTTTTAAATTATATTTTGTACTCACCATTAGTACCACAAAATAGTTTGTTTTTTTCAAAAATTAACTCAATCGGACTTCGAAAACTTTAGCATTTAATCTATAAATTACAATCAAACAGTATTTATATACATTTAAGTCAGCAATTAAGCCAAGCAGAGTTTTTGCGTTCAAATGCTGATTTCAGTCGATGGCATTGTGTCCATCGTGTGTCAAATCTTAACGCCAGTAAATTAATTAATTTTTTCTCTATTTCCACACTTCTTCCATATTTTTCTTCCAAAAAGTTTGTCATCGATTCTATTTGGTTTTGTCGAGATAAATTTCGAGACGGCAGCCACACATAGAAGAGCTCACGAATTTGTATAAGAGGTGCCACTATAAAAAAATGAATTACATGCGGGTCTGCAGGCCTCTGCAGCTGAAACTTTGCATACGTGTTCTACATACTTGTAATTTAGTGAAACAATCGAAATTGGAAAGGCTCCCTAGGGCTTTTCGAGATATTGAATTTTGAAGTTTGCACTTAAACTTTTACTAGGGCTCAAAATTACTCTACGTTCAAATAACGGTAGTTTGCGAACAGTAATAACCAAAACAAAAAACAAGGCATTGCCAGACTGTAAAAACCTAACACATAAAATTAAAATTCAGATATATTAAAATAATACCTTTAACCATACGAAAAAACATCTTCAGTTTCGCAAGGTTAAATGTCTATTTTCCCTTAAATTTGTGTTCACGCAATATATGAAGTTTAAAACCTTCGTGAGACTACAAAACTTAAAATTTTTTTTAAATTCCTTTTGATATAGCTTAGTTGGAGATTTAGCTTCGATCGTGCTTACTTATTTTTTTAAAATAAAGATTTGGTTTTTTTTATTTTTGGCCACGGACGCCCCACTGTGCGACGTCCTGCTGCGCCCGTTAATATTGTATATAAATATAATTATAATAATATTGGTCCTGATTGACTGATTTATCATCACCCATTCCAAACATCTACAGCTAAAGCTGAAATTAAAACTGTAGATACATTTAAGAAAACAAACCTCCGCTAGGACGGGATTTTTTGAAATTCGGGGTCTAAAGGGACAAAACATGGGTTAAAGTATTGTATGTTCAATTAATCGACATCACTAGCTTGTGGTATGTCACTTCTACATAAACAAACCAGCTGAGAGAAAACCTGGCAATAAGAGATTCTAAAATCTCGCCAACAACTTTTCAGAATTAAAAAAAGTACTATATGAAGAAACGTGATTTAAGAGTGATTTCAAACTTGGTGTGAAAATACTCTAAATAATAAATTATCCTACACGTATTTTTCAATTTTTCGAAAATCAAAATTTAACGTTCGTATACGGGAAGACTACGAAAGAAACATGAACCGATACGCCTATTGACTTCAAATTCAAAACATTTGAAATACAAAATAATTACACACGTGGTTTTTATTTTTGTAAAAATCAAAACATAAAACTTAACTTTGTAGGGCACTTTGACTTCAAACTTGGTAAAAGCAGTTCACATGTGAAAAGAATCGATACTTTTTTTTATTTTTTCAAAAATCAAAATCTAACGGGGTCAAGAGTTTGTATGGGATTTTTCCACTTCAAACCAAGTAAAAGCACTTCAAATCGAAATTTGACGAATCAATTATGGGTTAAGAGTTTGTTTGGAAAAACATGATTTAATAATTTTTTTTTTATTAAATATTAAAAAAGTAATACAATTACAATTTTAAGATATAAGGAATATAGCAACTGGAAACTGAGGCCTTCGGCTATTTTAGTGAATAAATAATGTTAAATGTTAAAAAGTATATCTAATTTAACTAGAAGGTATGTGAATTTGTTAATGTTGCTGGCTGATACAGTTGAGATAAGTTGGTCTATTGCAGGAATATTGAGAGCTTTCAATTCTTTCAATTTCATTGCAGTGGTGAATTAAATGTTGCAGGGTTGATGATTCTTGGTGGCAGTGTTGGCATATGGGTGGAGGTTGATGTTGAAAAAGATGTTGATGAGGGAGGCGAGTGTGTCCCATTCTGAAGCGAGTGTACGCTATTATTTTTCTTCGGCTTATTGAAATTGGGTACTGTGGGGGAGTTTGGGAAGGGTTAATGGTTTTGTAATGATGGGTATAGGTTAGGTTAGGTTGAAGTGGCTGCCTCTGTATGAGACACACTTAGGCCTCTTAATGGGCCCGTTGTGATACCACAGATTCCACCCGTTTGAAATGCGTATGCAACACTGTTTTTTCAACATGTGATACAACACACATTTCAAACGGATGGGGAAAGGGAGGGGGAGCGGACCTACAGTTTAACGCCGAATCCGAACGGCGATGGGCAGTTTTTTCTTTCACACTTGGAGGTTTTGCCATTGCCTGCCAAGAGCGCACTTGTGCGATTCTTGTAATTCTCATTCCCTTCATGTGGACAGCGACAGAAGTAGATGAGTGTTTTTTCCAGCCCAAGCCAGGAATCGAACCCGGGGCGCTCGGTATGAGAAGCCAGCGCGCTACCCGCTGAGCTATCGAGGCCGACAATGATGGGTATAGTCAGTCCATGTTTTTTTGTTTATCTCCAAAATAGTTGCGTTGACAGCATGGTGGAAGTCGCGCTTGTTGGATGTTGCGATGGTGAATAGAGGTGATTTAGTAGCGAGTTTAGCAGCAAGATCAGCGGCAGTGTTTCCGTTTATGCCAATGTGTCCTGGGACCCAAAGTAGTTTGATGGTTGGTGTATTTATTAATATATCACGGATTTGAGAAGTGGTGGAATTGTTGTGGTTATTGTTGCTTACAGCTTGAATGGTGGATAGCAAGTCTGAGCATATGATGTGTTTCGTTTTTTTCTTCTGTGCTATCTTTATTGCCTGTAAGATTGCTTCGGCTTCGGCGGTAAATACAGATGAATACCAGGGAAGTAAGCCAAGGTACAAAACTGTTCCATCGTCTTTGACTACACTGAATGCTGTATTTCCGTCTGATTTTGATCCGTCAGTGTATATCATTTTCCAGTGACGGTAGTTGTTTCGCAGTTCAAGAAATTTTTGGAGAAATACATTTGGGATGGTTTCTTTCTTTGACCATTCGTGTAGATCAAGAATTAAGCTAGTTGCTTGTAGTTACCAAGGTGGTGCTCTGAGACAGTATTTTTTTGTTGTATTTGTTATAATGCTGTTTTTTCGGCATACTGAATTACGCGTTGTAGAGTTGATACTTTCCTTGGGATATGCTTCCGCTTTATTAGCTTATTTGCTAGCTGGTGTAGTTGAGATCTTTCAGGGTTGGCTATCTTGGAGATAAGTCGTCCCGTTAGTAGCGTCAGTCTGTCTTCAATAGAGGGAAGTCCAGTCTCGGTACGAATATTAATTAAGGGAGTGGATCGGAAAGCACCCAATGCCAAACGTAGAGCTGCGTGGTAGGGTGATTTGATTTTTTGGAGGTTCCTTATTGATGTTTTGCCATATATTGGTAGTTTATTGACTTAAAATATGGTGAAAGCACTTCAAATGGGAAACAATTAGACAAGTATATTTGCATAAAAATGTAACGGGATCAACAAAGGGTAGATAGATAGATTTAATAGAGGCTAGTTGCACTGAGACGAAAGATTATCTATTGTTCTCCCTACAAGTTTAATAGAACATTCCCTTATCCCATCGACCTAATGAAGTTTAGTAACGAACAGGGGTTTAGGTGTTTGATGTTCTCTTCTGCAAGCCAGTACTGGCCCAAGTATAGCCTCCTACTGCGACATACTGCATCGCGGTGCAATAAGATGTGCTCAGGCGTCTCCTCTGCTGTTCTGCAGAGTCTACAGATATTTACCTGTTTTAAACCGATTGTGAGAACATGTTTTCTCAGTCTGCAGTGCCCAGTTAGAAGTCCGGTAGCCTGTCTAAGCTGGGTTTTCCCCAGTCTGAGCCCTTCTTCACTCCATCTGGAATTACAACCTTTAATACAGGTTTTCGAATACCTAAGGCCCGAGGCATTAGACCAGTGATCGGATTCTTTCCTCAAGTCTTAGTGGCTCTGCTAAAGTGTTCCTGCTCAGTCCAATGAAGGGTTCCGGTTTAAGGGCTGCCGCATTCTAGCAAGACTGACCGCCTCCACATTTCCATCAATTCCTCTGTGTCCTGGGAAAGGTTTTGACCTGGTTGCATATGTCCAGTTTGTTCAATGCATTTATGCTTTCCAGCACTAACACTGAGGTTATCTCATACGAGATTAATGCTTTGATGGCTGCTTGACTATCTGAACAAATAACTATATCCTGCTCCCTGTACGCACGCTTGAGGTTAATTTGCATACAGAACCTGATAGCATATAATTCCGCTTGAAAAATGCTGGATGTTTTCTACACGGGCTCGAAGTGTTTAGAATTAGAACAGATACGGGAGTCGAGCATCAACTGACCGAGACACTGCGTCCAAAAAGAAATATTGTATCGTATCCCTTATTCCTTCTTGGAGGAGTTCATCTCCCCAATGCTGTGCAAGAACACCTTGCTTAACGCGAGGTCCAAATACCCCTCAACAAAGGGTTAAGAGAAACTTGATTTATTGAGCCCATTGACTTAAAAGCCGCGGACCAAAGTAAATCCTTTGGATTTACTTTGCCGCGGGGCCCTGTTTTGGTAGTTTTACAATAAAACGTAGTGTTGGCAGCCCTTTTTGTGCTGTGAAGTCATTAATGGTGTTGCCAGATGTCTGCACGCAGCGGTTGGGCAACACATACAACTTTAACTGGCGTATGGCAATTTTTATTTGATTCCTTTCACCAGCATTTCCATATGCTTAAGTATGGCAACACTGCCGCAAATGCTAGTGGTCGACGGCTGAGTTTCGTAAAGAAAATCTAATTCCACAAGCGGTGAAATTATAAATATAATATTTCCATAAAAGTTGAAAAGTTTGCGTTCGACAGGTGTCGGTGTGCGTTTTTATTGAGTTCACACGGCACAAATGGGCGGGCGGTGATGTAAAGGCGATTGAAAAATTTGCGCAGTGCGAAGCAGACTTATCAATCGCGGGGGGAGTGAGGGCGCGGGCAGACGTACCTAATTGAAGGCGAAGGCAGAATTGCATACCAAGAAACCAACCGAGTAATTCGAAAAGTAAGTGACCAAGTGATTAAATCACTGCTTTTGCCGGACAAATGTGAAATAAAACCAACAGCCGTACCAACGGGCGAAAGAAAATTTCGAGCGGAGATTGCAAAGCGACGACCTCGACATTTCGCTGTTGCAACGCACAAAAAGCGGAAGTAGCGAAGGAAGTGTGCGGCCAGCATGAATCACGCAGCGCAGCAACGCACGGGATAACTCGTTTTATACCGCGTATCGGAGCGCCATCTCAGGCAGCGCTGCGTTCTGAGCGTTCCTTTGGTGAAGGACTGCGAACCTGGTGTCAGTGTAGCGACGATACGCCAAGGCAGAATGCAGCGCAATGCAGCATCATTGTGAACGGGTGCTGACTACAGTTCACCGTGAACACGGTGACTGACTGGCAGTTGTTGTGCAGCATATGTGGGAGGGTGAGAGCAGCTGTTGGCCAAAACAAAAGGACGTGGGTATCGTTGGAGCGAATGGCAACCAAAACAAAGAACAGCCAGTGCGCCTATTGAACCGAAACCATATCTGCATCGCAAATTAAAATATAAACAATCCAACTTTACCACTCGCGAAATCTGATTCGTACATAAGAAATTAAATCTGGGCTTTCGGTCTCATCCTATCTTTCTAATGTTTTTTACTACTTTGTTTATTTTAAGTAACGTACTACGCTATGGAGGAAAAGCGCATAGCGGACTACTTTGTAGTGGCGGGCATGCCAGAGGAACCACAGCTTCTACAGGATAGCATTTTCAATGACTCGGGGCATTTACGAGCCGCCAGTACCATCGAGCCCATCACCGATATTGGCGTGTACTTTCCACTGCTAGAGGAGGAGGTGCCAGATGGTTGTCAGGTGCTGGAGGTCACACCCACTGGCTTGCCTGCCAACCTGAACTACGGCTCTATGCGCACCACCGAGTGCTACATTTACTATCGGCGTGGCAAGGACCGACCACCACTTGTCGACATAGGCAAGTTCGAAATTGCGTTACGAGACGAATAAATTGTTGTTACTAACTGCCCCTTTCATTCCCTTGGTTCAGGCGTGCTTTACGATGGCCAGGAGCGCATAATGTCCGATGCGGAAATAGTTGCCGAAACGCCGGGTGGTCGTGTGGCAAACGTGAATAACTCGTCGTCCAAGATATTCTTGACATTTCGCCGCGCCCGGCCCGACATGCCGTGCAACGAACTCGTCGTCACTGATTTATGCGTGATTGTGCAGAGCAAGGGCGAGAAGCCGCCGCACGCTTTTTGTCTCATATACAAGACTTTAAACAAGGGCTACATGGGTAGCGACGTCTACCTGTGCTACAAAAAATCGATGTACCGTCCAAGGCTGATCAGCTACCAACCAGAAATTCTGCTGCGCTACCCTACAGTGGACCACAACGACTTTCCGCTCAATTTGTGTCCCAGCGTACCGCTGTTTTGCCTACCTATGGGCGCTTCATTGGAGGCATGGCCGCACGTCTCCGAAACGCTGAAGCGCAAGCCGATCAGCCCGGTGTTCAGCACATTTGTGTTGACCGTAAACGATGGCTCTTACAAGGTGTATGGCTCGGCGCTGACGTTCTATGAGGATTTCGAGTAAGAAAGCGTTTGGCAATGTTTGGGCGAATTGCTTCTAAGTCTTCTTATAATTACAGCGAAGAATGTTTGACGGAAAAACAACGTGAGCTCTTGGACTGGAATGAAGATTTCGCCACGAAGCACTCATTGCACATGATTAAGGCGATTTGTCTACTATCGCATCATCCGTTCGGTGACACGTTCGACAAGTGGCTACGTTATTTACACGTTAGTAGTCCCAAGTGTATCGTCAGGCACTTCATTGCTGATTTAATTGTCTATTGCAGCGTATGGCAGTACGAGGAGTGGATTTGCCCATACCTATTGAACGCTACATAACGCAACTGCTAAATGAAGTGCCATTCCCGTCGCCGAGCATTCACTTACAGGTGCCAACTGTGTAGTCAAGCATATGAAATCGTCGTTTACTTATAATCATCCATGTTGCAGCTGTCCAGCGAGTCCAATGAAAGAATCTTGTTGACGCAGCCTGAGGACTCGCCACTACCCCGCAGCGGGGCTGGCTTTCACATGCTGCTGCAAAACCTAGGTACTGACAACTGTCTGCATGTCCTGCTGCTTGCGTTGACAGAGCAAAAAATTTTAATACATTCATTGAGGTAAGTTGAAGTTGTTCCCTTTAGTAAGCTGCTAGTTCAGGATTAACATTCTCAGCATAATTTTGTTTGCCCGTTACGACGATCGACTAACTAATTTCTTACTCGCCGAAATGTGGTTAAATTTACCAAATACTTAAAGTCTGCAAAAATTGTATCTACCTCACGTATCACACTTCCCCGATGATGTCATTATTGTAATATTTTTTTTTTGTTCAGACATAAAGTTCTTGAGGAATTGCACAACCATGACAATTGTCTACATTTGCAGACCTGCCACCTTGACTGCTGTGGCCGAGGCAATTGTCTCCTTGCTGTTCCCCTTCAAATGGCAATGCCCCTACATACCACTCTGTCCGCTGGGCTTGGCTGAAGTGCTGCACGCACCTCTGCCATACCTGATAGGTGTCGACTCACGCTTCTTCGACTTATACGAGCCGCCAACGGATGTTACCTGCATTGATCTGGACACGAACACAATTAGCGTAAGTGACTTGGGGCTCCATTAAGTGCCCGTATATAGAAACACATGTTTGGTTTTTTGTTTTGCAGTTGTGCGATTCGCAGAAACATTTGACAATAAAATTGTTACCAAAACGTGCGGCACGTCTGCTGCGTCAAACTCTTAATGACCTGGAGGGCTTGAAGCCGTCTAATATCGAATCAACTAATAGTCTCGATCGTGATCTGCGGAAGCGCAAACGAGAGGTAAGTTCAACTCATCATCGTAAGTGTTTGCATGGATTTTGTCTACATTCCATCATATTTTGCGCAGCAAAATCTAGAGCAACGAATTCAAGAGGCCTTTCTGCTGTTCATGGCATCGATACTGCGTGGCTATCGCGAATACTTGGTGCCCATCTCGAAGGCGCCATCCGTCGGTGCTACCGATCCAAGTGCCTTATTTCAGCTTAAGGCTTTTCTGCGTTCACGCGACAAAGTTAGTAGTCATACTTGAATGCAAATGATGCTTGTCTCATAGAGTTTTCTAAACGTTTTTGCATTGTTTTCGATGGTCTTAGGCGCATCAGAAATTCTTTGAGTTGCTCATGAAGACGCAAATGTTCATTCGCTTTATCGAGGAGCGTTCTTTTGTGTCAGACGGCGACCATGGGCTGACATTTTTTGACGAGTGCGCCGAGAAGGTGGGTTCCTACGACGACACGCCATCAGACATCCGCTTGGTCGATTGGGAGGAGTCGGGGCACAACAGTGAACGCACAAAGTACATTTTTCCACCCGATAGTCTTGGACCGAACAAAGGTTGAAAACATTGAGCGCTTTCTCGTGCTAACTTATCCAGCTGATCTGTTTTACAATATTTTTTCTCAGAAAATGCGGGTGCCGTCTACAACTACAGAAACTTTACACTCAATCCGACTCTGCTAAAGTCAACGAAGAAGACTGCATTGTCAAATTTTTTGCAGCAGCAGCTGAACGGCTCGCTGTCACCCGGTTCGCCCATAGCGCGCCGCACTAAGCACGAAATCAAGCTGTCGCAGAAAATGGCCCGCCGGTGCCAACTGCATCCGGAGGCGTGGTCCAAATACCTATTGGCCACTTGCTATTCGCTGTACTTCCTCATTCTGCCGTCCATGGTGATTGACACGCGTCAGGCGGGCAAGGAGCATGACATCCTGAGAGCCGCCTACAATATGTTGGTACGCGCCAGCAAACTAAAAATCACCTGCGACGAATTTTGCTATCGAATCATGATGCAACTGTGTGGCATCCACAATCTGCCGGTGCTGGCGGTACGTTTACACTACTTGATGAAGCGGTCGGGCGTGCAGCCGAACGCGCTGACGTACGGCTTCTATAACCGTTGCGTGCTAGAGTCGCAGTGGCCCAGCGACAGTACCACACTCAGCCAGCTGCGTTGGACGCGTATCAAGAACGTGGTGCTCGGCGCGGCGCACTTCAGACGTGCCGGCAAACGACGCTCCGCCAAGAAGCCGCTCTCGGCATCGTGTGAGAATAACTTAAGCACACTCGAGACGGTAGACGGAACGTCTCGCACCAGCCTCGACTCATCGAACTCGTCGTATTTGGACCGTGGTGCAGCTGCGGATGTACCAGGCCATAGCGCTTCTCTACTCGACTTTTCCGCCTTCGATAAGCTTCGGGGAAAGTTGGGTAGCATAGTTAGACAATCGGTAGCAGTGGGCGCACAGGATTCGGCGGGCGATGTTATTAGCAGCGCCGGTCTGCTGATCTCTGGTGACAGCAAGCCCAGCGTCGGCAACACAGAGATAGTAGTTGGAGACAACAGTTCGACTTCGCACACTCCACCCACCAGTCCGCAAAGTCCTAGCTGTGAATTAACGGTGGGTAGCAGCGGCTGTAAGCGGCAACTGGTAAAGAAGGAGAGTTTCGGCGGTGACGCGCAGTTGCTAAATAAATTGCAACGTAAGCAATCTCTGCCCACAGAGCAGCGCTATAAGATCATGAATATTGGCGATGGCGAAGTTGACGGCGACGCTGAACTAGACGGAGATGTGCCTGATGTAAAGGGCGAATTGGCCAGCTCACAGGAGGAACTTGACTACATGGCAACAGATATGCATCAAGCGCTCATACAAAGTCCCACAAAGTGAGCATCGCTCTAACGTTCAGCGCTAACCGAGAATATCCTGATGTTCCCTTTGTTTTAATTTTTGATAGAATTTCGCCGCGTACGCCGGTCACGCAGAACGACCCACTAGGCGCCTTGAACGAGGATGAGCAGGCGCCAGTTGATGAGACGAAAATGCAGCAGACGACGACCGCAAGCGAGCAACGCGGTTCCCTTAGCAACAACAATAACACGATGTACAGCGACAAGCCAATCCTGTTCAAGGGGCAACGCAGTGCCACCTTCGATGAGGCCACACAGCTGAATCGGAGCATGCACCGCTCGGAGACGATGCCTGGCTCTAGTGTGGCGTCCAGCTTGGCCAATTTCGGCTCCTCCCTCAAATTCAATTTCGGGTAATTTGCGAAACAAGCGAAAATCATCACTGCGCTTTCTTTGCTTTGCCTCAGTCAACGTAGCCGCGCGCCACGACACCACCAGCCCGGTGTTCCTACCGCCACTGTCGTTTATTTTCTTGCATGCGAAACTATCGGGTTTTAATTGTCGTGAATTTTTATTTGGCTTCCTTTGTTGATTTCCCATTTTATTTAGAGTTGAAAAATCTTGTTTCAAGTGTGTTCAAAGATTGGCTGGCCTGGACATTGGTTTTGCCGGCATCGCGCGCAATTTCGTTGATTTAATGATTTGATTTTGCTATTTACTTTCCTTTCTTCCCGTTTTAATGAATTTGTACCGTGTTCTCGTAGACGTTATTCACCTGCACGATTCTCATTTAAGAAAGACTTGAAATTGCCCACCAATATTATAGAAAATATTTCCAGCATAAGGTAAGTGAAGTGCCGCCATTCTGCGCCCACTGCTTCTTTTATTTTTCTAGTTGGTTTGGTGGTGGTCTCCCTGCAGTTATTCATTATTTTTCTGTCAAGTTGACATTTGTGGGCGGTTGCGAGTGAAATAGTCGCGACGTTGTCCGTACGCCTCGACACCTGGCCGTTTCTTTTTGCTTACATCTTCGCCTAATTTCTAATAAGTTATATCTTTGTGTTATACGTAAGCCCTGTTCGATGCTTCAGCTCACGCTACAAATGCCGAACCTTTCGCCTGGGGTTTGAGTATCATATCCATACATACATATATGTATATACGTATGTCACATACACATTTCGAAATGTTTGTCCAATTGATTGGCTGCACAGTTCAATCAAGTGTTCATTGTCCGTCACGCTCTTGCTTAATCTAGCTCCTACGGAATGACTAATTAAACTATGTTTTGTGCTTTTGTTGTTAGTTGTTCACATTCCTTCATCTCACCTCACTTCAATGTACAAGTTTCTTAAGCAACTTTTTGCCTTTCCATTGCAGCCCTAATTTAACTGGCAAAAAGTCGAATGAAATCATTCAGGGCAGTCTGAGCAGCATCAAATACGCGGCCACATCGCTGACACGCAAATTTGACGAGATTAAGGGCGTTCTCTCTGTGAACACAACGCCGGTGAAGACCTCGGGCGGTGGGAGCGGCAGCATGGGCTACAACCACAGCGAGGGCAGTGCAGTTGGTGACGAGGACATTGTCACGCACGAGGATGGCGCACTGAAGATGCGGCGGGTCTCCAGTGACCTGGATCCATGGGGCCGGCTGAGCGAGTCGCGGAAGTCCAGCTACAACAACCTGGTGCCACTGGGCGAAAACACGTCGGCGCTGAATCTGAACTCCTTTCCAGTGCTGCCGGACAATCTGTATAGTCCCACAGCCGCCGATGTGAGTGACCGCATTCCCAGCGACCGAATGGATTTAACCTAATTTTCTTAATACAGGCGGTGGAGCGGCCAGAGTGCGATGTGCTCATACAGATCACATCGTGCTCGCAGTGCCACAACTGCTCGGTGCTGCTGTACGACGAGGAGATCATGTCCGGCTGGTCGGCGGAGGACTCCAACCTAAATACCAGTTGTCACGCGTGCAACAAGCTCACCGTGCCGTTCCTCAGCGTCCAGCTGATTGTCGACGAATCGCTAAAAGCGTTAAAGCAGTCAGACAGTTTGACGATTCCCTATCTGAATCCGCTCGTGCTGCGTAAGGAGCTCGAGAACATCCTAACGCAGGAGGGCGACATGGCGCTAGTGAAGCCTAGCTTCGTCGAGGAGCACCCGATTATATACTGGAACTTGCTGTGGATAATGGAGCGCATCGAATGCAAGACGCATTTGCCGGAACTGTGCCTGCCTGTTACCGTGAGTAAAAATTAGGGTTAGACATGCAGGATATGGTGGATATGATATTTTCGAACCCCACACAATCTCGAATAACAGGCCGACGAAGAAAGCGATCCGCTGAGCAAAGTGAAGACTGTGTACATCCAGTGTCTGTGGGATAATCTGCGGCTGCACAGCGAGGCAGGCCCGCCTATGTACATACTGTACAAGCAGAACCAGCCGACAAGCCCGCTGCTAAAGGCGCTGCTTACTGACCAGGCACACCTGAACAAAAGGTAAGCGCCGCACTTTGCAGATTGGGGTAGGATCCGTAAAAATATTTTCTTCCCACGCACCTTCTTCCCTGTAGTGTCATACAGCAGATAATATCAGCCATACGCTGCAACGACTTGCTCACCCCGGTTAAGCGGTTAGCCAACGAGCGTCACAAGCTGAAGAACAGCGGCGTCGATCGCACACACTCGATCTACCGTGATATCCTATTTCTGGCGCTGACTGCCATCGGTCGCTCCAACGTCGACCTGGCCACATTCCATCGCGAGTACGCCGCCGTCTTCGACAAGCTCACGGAGAAGGAATGCAACATGTACTATCGCAACCAGGATTTGCCGCCGTCAGCGGCAACCATCTTCTGTCGCGCATACTTCAAGCCGCTGCTACTTCCTTGACGCGAAGTAATCTTCTTGCGACACGACTTCAATGCGAGTGCAAACGCGAATACGACGCTGCGTGACCGATCCAAGGCGACGTAATACACACACACACACATATATACAAAATACAAGCCAATGGCGGCAAGGACAATGGTGGCGGTGAGGATAGGGCGTCGAAGACGATAATAACAATTTTAAGACGAGCAACATGGCGTTCGGGGGGTTTACTGGAACTCGAAATTATAATTTGAACATGTGTGTGCTTGTATTAGGACCCGTCTAAAAAGCGGTGGATCTTGATCGTTAACGATTTTTCAAACATTCACATCGACTTTAAATTGTAGGCTCTTGTAACTACTCCAGCACTGCTATAACAGCACATTTCCCAGCCCCACAATCCCAGATCCTGTCCTATTCTGCTCGCCTTGAGCACTCGAAGTTCAAATGTTATGCATTTATTCGATTTGAGCGCTATTCCAAAGCTTATCCCGCAAACGCGCCGTAGAATGCAGCTTTTGGGTGCGAATGTAAATATTGTATGGAAGCACTGGTTGTTTCTAATACTAACCGCTCTGCTATAACATATTTGTTCCTTGCATTGTCTCTTGTTATTTGTTTGCATGCATGTAGCGGCGTTCTATTGCCTGAGACCCCTCCTCCACTTCCAGCCTTACCCTCCTTTTGACTGGTTTACTATGACAATACACTCCGCCCGAAATCATTGGCGCACTCGTTCATTTTTGCCTTACTACACTTAACTGCACACCTGTATCCGGACATCCACTTAAGGTCCGGAAAACGGTGTGTCGCTAATGCCGATTATTATAATGTAATGACAACCGTAGCGTAAGCACATGCACCACTACGAGAATATGAGAATATTATCAGATATATGCTCCTCTTCATTTTAGCTGCAAAGACGACCACAACATTATTATTACGAGAAATTGATATCCTTTAGAAATGTTTTACTACGTTTACAAAACAAATAAACTTAACACAACAAAGTATAAAGAGAAAACCAACTCGCTGTCGACTTGAACTTGAGTGTGGGAGCGAAAGCAGTGGCGAAAGGGTGTTAAAAAGGGTCTATCAGAAAACTATCTCGAACAGCCATGATGGTGACTCACACAAAGTGCGATTTGCGCGCCAACAATTGATAACTTTGGTTGCGCCACAACACTCAATTAGCATGCCTCAATCGAGGCCAGGTATTTTGTGTCTATCAACTTCAAATCATGGGGAACCCTGCGATTATTTTCATTCAATCACGAGAATAGGTCTCGGTCATAGTCAAGGTTTATAGAATAAAAGCTCGGATGAAATGCGTATAGTGTGGTTCGTGTTCAAGCTTATGGAGGCGTTTCTAGGTATAACCTGTTTGGCGATACACATTGACGGCTTCCTCAGGGTGTCCGTGGACAGCTTCGTCATGACACTCCTTACGTTCCTGGTGTTTCCATGCCATGCCATGTTCGGCTGTCTTAACATCTGCATGAACTCATCGCCCACGGCTACCTCCGAAGCGGCGGCTAACACCGTCGCGGCGATCACTTACTTCTGCATCGCCATCAACACAATGTACTACGCAGAAAAGGAGTTTTACCTGATGTATTTGTCGGAACTGGAGCAGCCGCTGCACCCCTTCTTCCACTACTCAAAGTCACAGAGCATCACCGCGCTGGTCGCAGGTGTGCTGCACATGCTACACGCAGTACTCGCGTTTGACATTGTGCTCTTGCATCCGCTGCCCGGTCACACCTACGGCGAAGAGGATCCCACTGTCATCACCGCCCGGCAGCCGCTTCAGCTCTATTTCTTGGGCAAGTCGGTGCAGACTCATATGGAGAAGTATCTCTGGTTTCGCCATCTGGCAGGTAAACTGCGACCCGGAGATCTTGTTTGAAACGATGCTATTTTCCATGACCAGTTTCAACTTTAGTTTCATCAATTCTAATTCTAAATAAGTCGGTTTAAACTGACTAATTTAATCTTTCAACTATTCTCACAATTTATGAAAATACAGTTAATATAACGAAAAAACAGCAGTTATATTTTTTCTTGTGCTCTTGTAAGGCTCATTGTTGGATTCCACATCAGTTACATTATAAAAATACGTTGTTTAGGTAATCAAATCCGACCAAGCCGGGGGACAAATACGATACACGAGGGCTTCGATAGCCGTCCGTATAGGAAGCTTACCGATAAGGATATTATACATACACGTGGGTGATACAACTACAACTAGGGCTTGCAAGCGAACAACTCGCCGAATTTCCAGAGATTCGTGTCAGGAATTCGACCAGTCGGACCTTTGCACTTCCAAATTACAACTTAAACTAATGCTCTTAGGCTAAGCAACTTAAACGGATATAAGGAAGTGGAATCCGCTGTGCATCAGTCTAGCATCACTACGTCGTCACCGTCGGTCACATCTGCAACGACGCCCGCCATCGACGGCGCCACTGCGGGTGTCACTCTCTTAGCCATATTGGTCCCGTCTGTTTTTTCAGCCGAACTTCGCTTCAGGTATTCGCTGATAAGCGCATTCTTAGCGGGCTGTGAAATTTTCTGACCTCGTGCAACGGACATGAGCAGCGGAACCCGCTTTTTGGCTTGTGGTGTAGCCACTCTCAAATTTCCATCGGTCAGGGGTTTTGTTGCGTCCGCTGGCTCTGCTTTCGTGTGAATTGTGGCTGTGACTTCACGAGTATTGGCCACTGTAACGATACAGTTTTTGTCTGCTGGTGCCACTGCGGTTTTGAAGGTATCGCCAACCTGTAAGGTGGGCTTATCAGCGTCTGCGAATTTTGGCTGCAGGGTGTAATGCCAGCTGTTGTGTAACCCAATGTAGGCCAGCCCCATGCGTTGTAGCACATCGTCGGCCACAATCCAGCAGAGTCGCTTCTTCTTTTTCTTCTGCTCCTGTGATTTGTTGTTATACATTTTCGTATCGACTGCCTGCCATTCGGCGTATTCGTCTATCTTTTCGCGCACCATAGATTTCAGCGGGCCACGCACATTGCCACTCTTGATGGTTTCTTCACTGGCTTCCAGATACGCAATGAACTCTTTGATGAGGAAATTCTTCGAGTGCCGATTACCGTGCACTAAGCGTGTTAGATCCCGCAACATTCGCTCATTTAGCACTATGGGTTTCAACTTTTCAATGACATTAGTGTTGGGAGAGCTGGGCTCGGTGCGCTCCTGCGCATCGGCATCTTCCATGAGCGGAGGGACTGCGCACAGCATAGCGTGCTGGCAGAGCGTGTCCCAATTTATTTTGGAACATGTCGGCTGATTTCCGTTTTCGTCAGCCCAAATGCAACCGATTAGACGCGGCTTTAACTTCTCCGTTTTCTTTTTCATTTCCTGGGCGAACTCCCGCTGGAGTATTTGCAGCTTTGCTTGCTGAGCCTCGCGCGTGTTGGCGTCGGCATCGTCTTCATGCTGCAACTCCTCCTCGCTGAGATGACCGTGTGGTACAAACCACTCGTTGTCCACCTCATAGTCGTCGTCTTCCGACTCTTTCTCCTTGTCGTCATCACTGCCGTCCAGCGACTCGCCCGGCTCCTCCTCCTCCCACTCCAGGTCCGAGTCGACGTCGTAGTCGAAGAATTGCTGAGTAAATATTAAGAAATATAATTCAGTTGCAGGAGTTACAGGGTTAATAAATTAGAGCCTCCGGACCTTGTCTTTTGCGAATGGACGTCTGGCCGTCACTACGCTCGTCTTTTTACGCCACGTACCAAAGTACGGAGGGCGGCGATTCTCCCAGAATTTGTAGAACTTTGCGCGAAAACGTTCGATTGGTATGTGCGTCTCTTCGATAATTGCCTGTCCCGCGGGCTCAAGATCATCTTCTGTAAAATACAGAAACACATTACTCTGCGAACTATATATATTCTATGCAATTTTACTCACCCATTAGCAGCACATCGTCGTCGACATCTTTTGTGTTCACCGTAGGTCGACGCCATTTCTGTGGTATGATTTTGCCACTCTTTAACGCGGCCAGATACAATTGCGAACGCGGCAACGATTCTGTGTCGTTGTTCTGGTCCCCATCTCCAACAGCCACTTTCAAACTTTTATCCAGCGCTATTCGTGCTACTGTCGATAATGTTTTGCGACACACTGGCGCCAGACTCATGTCGCCCTTCACTTCAAAAGGCTGGAAAGCCAGTATTACTTTGGCGTATTCAGCGGCGCCTTGCTTCAAGGCATCTACTTGCCTTGTTTCGACGACAGCGGCAACAGCAACGCCCGAACGCTTCGGCTTGAAGAATTTCTGAAACGCATCAGCCGCCTTTTTGGCTTTCTGTTCGGCCTCCTCTTTTTCTTGCTCCTTGCGACGACGTTCTTCCTCCTTCTTACGCAATTCCTCCTCTTTTGCCTCGTTGCGTTTGCGTTTCTCTTCGTTCTTGGCTTCTAATTCGGCCAAACGGGCACGCTCCTTCTCTTCACGCTCCTTGCGCTTCTGTTCTTCGCGCTCCTCCCGCTCCTTGCGACGTTGCTCTTCACGTTCTTCACGTTCGCGCTTGCGCATCATCTCCCTAGCTTCTTTTTCGCGCTGTTTCTGCAAGCGCTCCTCCTGCAGGCGGCGCTCCTTTTCCTCTCGTACCTGTCGGCGTTGCTCTAACAGCTTCTGCTGCTTGGGTGTAAGGTGCTTCTTTCGAACGGCAACAACTTGGCTTACATCGACTTTTAGATCGCCCTGTAGCTCCGCGGGCTGATCTTTGTCGTTTGTTGTATCTGTGCAGTCAGAAGAATCAGCAATTTCAGCCTGTCCCGGACACTCTGCAGTTGTGCGTTCCTGCTCATTACTGGTTTCGATTTCATTAAGGGACACTGTGACTGAAGTGGAATTGTGACCCACTATATTGCCCGGCTGCACATTCTCAGCACAACCATCAACACCACTGTTGTCTGCTTCGACTTCTTTTTCGGCATTTCTGACGATAACCTTCCCAGCATTTGATGATGTGGGTGTTTGAGGAGATACAGCCACGATTTTACATTTTAAACTGCTGCAGCTTCCCTCACAATCTGCGCCATCAGCCTCTTCGGTAGCACCACTCGACCCCAACTCCGACTGCGACTCACTATCAGAGCCCAATTCAATGGTGACCAGAAGCTGTTGAAGGTTGGAACTTTTAACAATTTCGATTTTAATCACCATCACTCTACTCACCTCTTTCTCTTTGTTCTCCTTCTCTGCTTCTTCCAATTTCGGGCGCCTTTTTGAAGGCAAAACCGCGCCGGACACTCCTTCGTCGCCGCTGTGCTCCATCCCTGTATCGGTCGTTATCCTTGTCGCTGTTTTCATTAGGAGTTCGCTTATCGGTTTGCGACGCTTGCCGTTGCTTCCAACGCCCAATGGCAATTTTATATGCAACTTACGGCTGCTGCTCTCGCTCTTATCCTGCGGCCCACTTTGGCCATTACTTTGTGCGCTTGCACCCTTTTCTCGTTTCTCATTCACTAGTTGCGTTGTGGCCGATGAGGTTGGCGTTGCTTCTCGAGTGAACCTCGCCGCTGCCTTTGTCGCCTTCGCCGCACTCGCCACCTTCGCAACGTTATCTTCATCGTCATCATCGAGCAGTATTATCTCGGTGGAGCCACTGCCATCCACCTTCTTCTTTTTCTGCGCGCTTGCCAACGTATTCTCCTTGATCGCAGATAGATTGCGCAGTATTCTCTCTGACTGTTCTTCCTCCCGCTCATCCGACGCATCATCAAAAGACAATTTGCGCTTGCGAGTCTCGTGGTGTGCACCCTTCTCATCGGCCGGCACCACCGCACAACTCTTTGCACTAGCAGAGCCTTTTCTGCTGCTGTTGCCACTGCCACTGCCGCTTTCTCCAGCCTTTTTCTTGAACGGCAGTCGCGCCTGCACCAGCTTTTTTCCACTGCTTTTCTCGGCACCCTCGACAACACTCTTTCTTCCCTGGCCAGTAGGCGTGTCGCCCACTCCGTTCCGCATATTCTCACAAACGCTACAATTCAGTGAAATGCCAAAACACAATTTAAACAAAGCAGGACAGCGCACGAAAAACTCCGAATGAACCACAAATCCAAGACAAAAACAAAAAGCGCGCCAACAACCGGAGTGAAGTAGGCTGCACTACCTGTGCTGCCGCGCTGTCAGCTGTCGACAATCATTGTTGCCAAGACTTGATTATGCGTGGCCGTGAGGCGAGTACTGCTGCACTAAGATGTTCATCTCATTGGCCCTCAGTGCGTAGCAAAATATTATTTGAGTTTTCCAAACAATACTAAAACGAATTTTAGTCTTCAGTAGTTCTAAAAAGGGTAGACCATTCACGAGCGACGTACAAATTTGTATTACGGTGAGGGCTGGCAACTTTGGCACTTCGTCATTTGGCACATGATGAAATAATGATTTGGCAGTGCTGCTGCTTTTTCCCTGTCTGTGATTGGCCGGAAGTCGTATGATTTGAATGACATTACGCCGTTAAACAGACATATTTCGTATTGTGGTGGAACCGTGAGTGAAAATGAGTGAAAGCAACTTTGGTTACACAGAGCTTTAGTTCTGAAAAGAACTTGCTCAACTTTGGTTACACTGAGCTTTATGGTATAAAATATATAACCATTCGAACCATTCGTCGAACCATTTTTTCACGAACGTACGCCGTCAAAATTGAAACACACAGCAGTGCATGCGATTTCCCACAACGACGACGACTGCGACATTCGTCGGAGGATAGAACAAATTCTAATTTGTTTTTAAATGGGGAAACTGACGTTAACGTTTATAAACAATGTGGGAATTCGTGTGACTCATAGTAGTGGAGTTCACTTTTCATAGCATTTTAGGTGTAAAGTTGCTATCGTAGCAATCTGTCGCTACAACTGCTTTCGAAGACATTACGAAAATTCAAAAATTTCGACGATAGCAACTTTACACCTAAAATGCTATGAAGAGTGAACTCCACTAGTATAATTATACCATGATACAAACAATAAAGGTAGAATCGCTGTCAAATTTGTTTACAGTAAACGTTCTAATTGACGTTCTTCATATTCGTAAAAAGCTTGAGTCTTGATGTCACTTCGATATAATATAGTGTTATTTAGGCTTCTATATATGTATATAATTAGTGTTATTTAAGGTTCTAAGAATTTTAAGAGCTTTTTTGAAAATAAACACGGAATAAACACCTTTCACTGTGACTCATTTATTTTGGGTGAAAGTATAAAAATGTTAATGCGAATTCAACAGCAGATAATACATTCCAGTATTAAACAAAGGTTCAAGAAAGTTTCTAGCAACAGTACGGTAGCACATTTTCAAAGGAGAATGCCAAAAAATTGTTTAGTGTCAGATGCGGAACATGGTGGCTGAGAAGAAGCATTGGCTCTACCTTTATTTTTGTATCATGTATTATACTATGGTGTGACAGAATGGATGCAGGGTTGCCTACGTGCGTCTACCCGTGACATGTGTCAACGCCACACAACTAAAAGAGTATGGCGATGATACTAATACTCTCACTACAAAGTTGACTTCCAAAATGGCCTGGTTGTGGTTCTTTTTTACAGCCGTCGAAACTCGATTGCATGAGAACTTAGCTCGAAAATAATCGACGTAGCCTTTTCCATGGGGACAAAGCGATTTTCATCCTAACTGTGGTTAGAATCGATTATAACGGCGAATTCCCAAAAATTGATCGGCAATTCAGAATATAGGCAAAGTAGCTGTTCACATCGGATATTGCTGACATGAGAAACAAACTCTGTTCACGCGATTAATAAGTGCTTCAAAAAACTTGAAGCGGATTTAGCGTTGTCAAATTGAACCCATAGACCTTTTCGCAATCGGGGAAAGACAAAACGAATAGAAAAATATCGCGAGTGCACTTGTCCAATGAGATGGAAACAATGCCAGCGAGAGCATCAAATAGAAATTATTGCCATGCGACTAGCCCACAACGAGTAGCGACAGGGTGGAGGGCGAGGAGGAGGGTGGAGTCGCCCGATCCGGCAATGCGTAACCAGGAGCGCCGGGCGGCAGGAATATAAAACTTTGAATGAATGTTTCGTGTTCGAGCATGTTTTCTGGCTAGTGAGACCGCCTCGGTCCGCATAAGGATAATATTTATGCCATCTTCAAAGCAGTCGGACAGACAGAAGTCATGCAAACACAAAACAGTCTGACAAACAAGCGTTGTATGCTGCGGGCTGCCGCAGCTGCAGGCTGTCGCTATTTGTTGGTTTAGTTTAATGTAGCAATTCCGGCTAATCCTTGAAGAGGAGGGCTGAGCGCTGCGTTGGGCTTAATCGATTAGTGTTTTAATCAGCGTGTAAGGCGATGGGCTACAGGGTGTTGACATGGAGATTTTCATTGATTTCCAATTTAAAGGGGTTGTCGACAACAATGTCCCCCACCTCTCCCCCTATTCTTCTTCTTCTTGCTCTTCAGCTTTGTTCTCAGTGCTGTATAGTGCGTTCAATTTTTCTGGTGGCAAAGAACATTTGCGGCCAACGCTGCACGCTGGTGCTGCGTGTGCGCGTAAGTGCCGCACATTTGCGGCAAATGTTTTCGCAGTGCACATATGCCAGTCGAAACAGCATCCCAACCCCGACAAATCACAGGCACCCATTTAACTTCTAAATTTAATATCGACATTTGTTGCACCAAATGGTCGGCGAGCAGGGCGACGACGATGGTGGTCGGTAGAGATGCAAAGTGAAAGGCGCGCGAATGGACGAAATAGCAAGGCGCGTGGCATGTGGCAGTGTGGTTGAGTGTTCCAAGAGTGTGCTAGTGTACTCCGGGGGCTCGACTGCGCAGCAGCCAGCCGAAAGACATCAATTCCGCCGAGACCGCCCGTGCGGCCGCAAGCGCAGCTTAATCCAAAATTGGAGTTCGGTGAAGCATGAGACTGAGTTGTTGTGGCTGGTAATAGCAAATCTATTAGCGCCTGCTGTTGCCTGACACGCTAATACGGCCCGTCCGTCGCAGTCGCGCGTCTCATGAAACCGGAGACCTGTTGGCTCGTATGCCGACAGATAGCAGGGCGCGCTGCCGCAATTGGCAACCTGCAGCCCACAAGTCGCATCCACTTGGCACATGCCGCTTGCCGCCCATCGCCACGCGCACTATTTAAGTAATTGTAGGGTAAAATGTATGTTTCAATTTGTTGCTGCTGCGACTGCCGTTGTATTGTCGTTTTTCGTATTGTTCGTATTGTTTGTTAGTTGTCTTTGTAGTTGTTGTTATTGTGCGAAAAGTATTGAATTACACTTGAACAGCAAACAACAACAACAACAATGGCACGGGAGGTCGTCGGGGCGGGCAATATTGCAGACACTTTGAGGTATATTTGTGGCTTCAGTGTTTTCGTTGCGTACTGTACGGCCAGAAAGTGGGTGGTGAAGAGTGAGGCCAAGTCGATGGTGAAGAGAGGGCAGGGGCATGCGAGCAGCTGCTTAAGCCAAGTTAAAAGGCAATCCCGGAGGAATTGTAAAAATTCATTAGTTTCGTTTCAGGTTTTTCCGCTGTCGCTTTTCATGCTGCTTGCGGTGCTTGTCTTTTTGTTCTGGCAGAATGTTTCGTTCTACTCTTGGTGTATTGTTTTTTTTTTTGCGTATTTGTGGTGATTGTTGACATTTTTTTTGGTTTGTTGCTTCTGAAGTTGCAGTCATAGTTTTTGTTGTAATTGTTTCTGTTTACGCTGCTGCTTTATTATTCCGTCTGGCAACGAGTGGGGCCATCAAGTCCATTAAAATTGTAGCGAATTCCAATCTGCTTCGCAGCACCATCGCCTACTCTGCGGCATTGACTGTATGTATCGATCCGGCGTGGCGGACCACAGCACACTTTGAGACCCAAACGCACAATTCAACTCGCCCTCCCAACTTCTCCTCGCACCGTGTCTTCGGCGCATTTTAGTGTCTGCCCATTTTATATTATTTTGAGGGAGGCTTTTACTGCGCACAATACCGCTTTGTGTCTTCTTCCTGTGCCGCTGCCCCGTCTCCAGTTTTGATATCACTTTTTTGGGTTTTTTAGTTTTTTTCGTTTCTATTTTTTGTCTGCACATTATTCACATTTCGAGGAATCAGAATTTCCCACACCCCGTCTCAGCAGCAGTGAATAGGGGGATGTAGCGGCGGTGCGTGTAGGAAGTGCACTCATTGTGCGGCGTAGAGCCTGCTGCCTTTGTGCGGTGACCATTCGTCAATTTGGCTCCTGAACACATTTCGTAAATGGTAAAAAGCGAAACTTAATGAAAGTATATATATTTAACCGTCTGTTTTTTTCTTTGTCTCTATATTTTTATATTGGATTGAAGGTCGAGCAGTAGCCGCTGTAAGTGAATTAAAAGTGCCACTTACAAAAAATTAAAAAATTTTGCCTTGTTTCACAAACGATTCTTTAGAGTTTTTAGGGCCTCCTGGCTATGCGACTGTATGCGTTTATAACTGCCACGGTCGAGCTTCCCGCAGCTATCCATATTGCTCAAATTTTTTATAGCATTTAGTGCTCAGAGGGCAGCCGCCTAAGGCCAGTTCGAGCCCCACGGCTTGAGCTGTATTGTGCACTAACCACTGAGCCCCGATGTCGCCTTAATTGCAAGCGATTCTGCTCGCACGATGGCCACCCTAGACCTACGAATGCCCCTTCGACTCTGTGCCATTGTTGCATGTTCAAATGTATCTCAAATTAGTCGGCTACCTGCTAAACATTGCTGCGTCCAACATTTCCAATTGCGCCTCTTTGCCCTTCGGGCCGACATACATATGGATGTGTGCACACACTTTGATGTTCTTCTCCAATGCTACTTTCTAGCTAGTCGCCGACAGCACACAAATTGGCTGCCGTTGTGGGCTCCGAGGGCAATCACTTTCCTGCTCATTATCGACAATTGTCACTTGGCCGTGTCAAGTCATTCTGGCAAATTGGAAACTGTTGCTCCGAACCAAAATCGTACCGGAGAAAGCGAAGAGCGGCAAATCGAGAATTGAATATTGATACTTTGTTGTGATTGTGGTGTTGTTGTGTTGTGATTGTGTGGGGTGATCACTCGTTAGCGGCACGAAGCGTGAAATCGAGCAGGGATGCGCTAACCTGATCGGGGCCGAACGGTAAAGCGCAAAATCGTTTTGCTGCGCAGCATATCGAAATTGTTGAATGTTTTGATTCCGTTGCATTCAATCTAATTCAATTCAATTCGATTTGACTCAAGTCGAGTTGAGTCGCGGCTGGCAGCCTCCATCTGCCAAGCTATGGATCGTTTTTCGGTGATCTGGTTGCAATTGTTGTTTAGTAAATGTTTTCCTCGCTTTTCCGTTGTTCCCATCGCTGACAATGGCTGGATGGTGCAGGAAGGTGGTACTGGTGGCGCGGAAGGAAGCTGGCTAATTTGTGTGTGCGCTCCAGCCGTTTTGTCCGGCTGCTCGTTGGTCCGTCTGTGTGTACAGTTCAAATTTATTGCCTGTCAACGGTTTATTATGGCTCCGATTTGTTTACATGCAGTCAGCAGTTTGCATTGTCGTCCAATAAATACCATACAAAATTTTGGTAATACCTGCGACTGCTCGCGTTCTGTGCTGATGCTTGCCGCTGACTTTTGTCAGTCGCATTCGATGTCGGGCTCGCAATCAGCGTTTTGGCTGTCTTTTTGATTTGCTCAATTCTATTGTTAGGCTACGGTGACTAGGCGAACAGCGAGCGGCCAACGGTGAGTGGGCAATTATTCTTGATTACCGAATGTGACCAATGGACGGACGCTGATGTGGACGCGGAAAGCGCACTGTGAATTGGAAGGTTGTGCGCGGAATTAATTGATCGATCGCGCAATTATTGCAATGACTGGCAGTTGGGAGCTTAAAATATTGTCGCCAGCTTCTGTGGCCTGAGACAGCATTGTGTAGTGCGGGGTGCGAGTGCTCGGACTCGACAAATCAGTCGCGGCTACGACAATTACGTAATGGCGTTCTTCTGGTGGCAATGCGGCATTTTGCACCGTTTTGTCATCGGCAACATGGAGAAGCGACTAATCTGTTAAGTCAACTTGAAGGTACAAGGAACGCAGAACAAAAGTGGCGGCGCACAACGGCAAGTGGCTGCAAGGAATCAGAGCACCACTTGAAAGTGTGGTGACATCTTAAGCCGCTGGGCTGGCTGCCGGTTGAACTTGGATGTTCCTCTCTTCGCCTTTCTCTAACTGCGCACATTCGCACATACAGACAGTAAATGAGTGTTAAAGTATCATGGATTTTCTAGACTACTACAGAGTAGACTATGAATCCAAGTCGCAGTCCCGTGGTTATAAATAACTATGTATTAAAGTAAAGCAATTGTCTTCTCAATATTTCCCTTTGGCAGCGAGTTAAACCCGCAAGTCCCACCCATTTCGAATACCCATATGAAAGGCTGCTTTGTCACGTGTTTGCATTGACTTACATATGTGTACACATCTGAAAATTGAGAAAATACTGAATTTTGAATATGTAGGAATTTGTTGATTGTGAAGCGAAAAAAAACCATTTGAAGAAATCATTTGAAATTCGCAGCTTTTGTTGCTGACGCTCAAGTGTATGTGGAGTACTGCTGCGGCTGCGGCTGCCGCTGCTGCTAATAACATACAACTTTTCGTTTATTATTATTTTGACTCTGGTATTTATGTGGTTGTTGTAGTCGTTGTTACACAGCTCTTCAGTGAAGTGCGTTCTAAATGAGCAATTCATGCAACCCTTGTGCGACTTGTTCCACAATTTTTTGCACAGCATTTCACATACAAATTTCATTCAGCTGCACGTTTTGTAGTAATTTTTTGTTGTTGTTGTATGTGTTTGCTTGTTTTTCCTTTTTCAATAAGAATTTAGAACGACTTTTATTATTGCATTGCTGCACCGCACACAACGAGCACCCCACACACTAGCTTGCACCAACTGCCACTAGCTACAACAACAATAGCCAGTGGCATGCTGTCGAGTGTGCATCTCAACACTCCAACACTTCAAGTACCAATGCAACAATTAGTGTTTACACACCTTTGTCCTGCCGCCTCCATCGTTAAGCTCGCCGTGCCCTGCCTGCTCGCTGGCTTTTCGGCTTTTGCCTTCTCTAAAGATTATTGAAATTTTCCGCTGTTATTCAATTACGCCGCAGGCGGTCGGCGTTATTATTTTTTCGCCATGCAAGTAGAGCAATCCATTTTCGCCAACCCACCTCCACCACAACTCATGCAGCTCGAAAGCAATTCAACGCAACCGCATGTTGTCGTCGTTCCTTTCGCGCTTGCGTTCAGCACAAGTTTTGTTGACTCTTTGGCTCAGGCGGTGGTATTTAATATTGGGCTCAGTGGCCCTGCCTACCGCGTGCCACTTGCCACCCGGCTGCATCGGCGTTTGTGGCTCGGGGCGAAAAACTGCAGTCGCATTCAACAATCGTTAAAGAAGCGCAACATCGCAACATGTCAAGTGACCCGGCGCAAGAACACTCGGCATTTTGAACAACGGCAGCCCTAACGGGGAGGGGAGAGGTGAGCTTTAACTGATAACGGAATGACGACAGCTTCCTGCTGATTGCTGCACTCAGCCGCTGACGATGCGTGCATGAAAGTTGCCACACAGACAGCCGCTACCTCATCGGCAGTCACCGCATCCCTTTTAACGCATTCTTGGTCGCTGGTCGACTTTCCATATGATGCGGGACAGTGGCGCACCCAGAAAACCTCTCTGGGGGGGGCTAATGCAAATGAATGATAATTTGGGAGCGATCACAAAAACAATTTTGTCTTAGGTTTAGCGCAACAACAATTTCATGAGAAATATTCTCGTCACCCACATCAGTACGTGATACCAAATTGTGGAAGCAATTGATGGAATCAAATTTGGCTTTTGGGACCACCTGGGGGGGGGCTTTAGCCCCGTAGCCCCCCCCGTGCGTTCGCCACTGATGCGGGACCCAGGGCCAAACCAAAATATAGCAAATGATTATTTTGGCATTTGGCTGATCAATAAGCAAGATACATTTTTTACAGAAAAAACATTTCCTATGAGGGCTTCAATTCCGTTGTTCAGAACTTTAATAAACCTATAACATATGTGCATAGATCTGAAGAGCTGGAGGCCCGGTTGCCATTAAACTTAATTGTTATGTACCAAAATTTTGCCCAAAAAGGCCAACAAGAGGAGAGAAAGGAGGATCTGTTTGTTTTAAACAAATTATTTGAAACAAAAACAAAACAAGCATTTATATCGAACTTATTTCGATTTTTAAACATTCTTGTCCATAATTGTTTGCAGCAGTCGCAAAGGCCCAAAAGTGGGTTGTCATTTCAGTTATGTACGAGTATGTACGTGTGTGTCAGTGGCGCACACAGGATTTCATTTTGGGGGGGCTTTGCGTACAATTCTTGAGCTCGATTCCATTTAAAACCATATTTTGCACCTGCAATTTTTGTATTGGGCGATTTGCACCCTGTATGTGTGCTTTTGAGAATTCTGACAGTTTGAAAGTAGAAGAATATTTGGCTGCTTCTTTAGGGATCATTTCGA
Source organism: Melieria crassipennis (assembly GCA_963668005.1). NCBI lineage: Eukaryota > Metazoa > Arthropoda > Insecta > Diptera > Ulidiidae > Melieria > Melieria crassipennis. Next base: position 932,787 of record OY764962.1, on the reverse strand, counting down.
ATATTGGCTGAATACACAAAGGCTAAAGTAAATTAGATCTAAATTAGATCAAAGTGAAAACATGTGCACTCAATGGTGAGCTGAATTTCTTGGCTGGCCCAAGATGTGGCCCTACATACTTGTATGAGGTCGGCAGAAATGGGTTAATATTATTAGAACGGCGGCTTGGTGGACGCCTGTGTGCACTAACTTGCTACACTAACCGAACCGTTGATGCTTTTTATTCCTTGCTGCGTCTTGTGCCCGGCATTTCCCGCTCGAATTTAATGAACGAAAACAACAACACTAAACCCAGCAGCAATGCTGGCAGCCCAAAAGTGCATTAAGACTGACAGACGTGCACGAGAAATGGATTTCGATTTCAGCATTGATTTTCTTCATTTATGTATGTTTTTTGTCTGTGTTTATCGCCCGTTCTCAGCTCGCCTTGCCCTGCCCCGCCTTACTACAAAGACATCAAGTCTCTACAACTCGCAGCGGAGTCAAATTCACGTTTGTGATTAAAATCTGAAAACTGTCAATTAGGGCATTGCGTTACCCCGTCCCCCGCATCTTTCTACGATACCGGCAATGCGCCGCGTCTCCTTTCGTTCGCCTAATGCCGAGCACACACGATAAATGAAGGCTAGCACTGACGTTACAGTTGACGTTGAGGCGGACGGCGTTGGTAGACACTGAATTCGAGAGCGGCACTGGGACCGACGACTGCGGCGTTGTGTTGACGCTGGAAAGCAGCCAAAGAACTTAATCTGCTCCGTGCGGCGCGCACGTCACTTACCCACAATCACTCAGCTTCGAATTCATTGACATATTTTTTTCAGCGGTGCTCCTCTCGAAGGTTTTGAATTACGCGTCGCAATCGCAACAAGCCTCACCCACCCATCACGTTTCGTCCAACCACTCGCTGCCCTTCCGCCTGGCTGTCTGCACATTTCCAGCTCGCCGTCGCTTCAGCTTCAGCCCGAGCTGGCTTGGCCAAGTCGACCCGGTCCAGTCCGGTCCGAAGAGCAGAGGGTCTGTCACACTGAGCGAACGTAGACGTAGACAATAAAGGAAGAGATTAAAATTAATGCTTTGCCTGCTTCGCTGACTTGTGAGGTGCACCGAGCACCTTCCACTTACATACACACCCACATCGGAGCATGGCAACATGTGTGTGTTGGTGGGAATGTGCACGTGTTTGCTAGCGAATGTTTGTGACAGTTTTCGATTTTTGATCTTTCGCCTTTCGTATGTGTAACGCTAAGCGACTCCAACGCCAAAGCTGAAACGCATCAATGGCTGAGGATTGACATTTCGGAAGCCACCTTTTTATTCGACATCCGATCGCTGGGCCGTCAGACCTCGCACAAAAGTTGGCATAATGGTGCGATCCTCAATTTTATGTTTGTTGTGTGCACTTCAATCTACAACATCAGCAACGAAAAGCCACCCTCCACAGATGTTGGGCATGTGTGAAATCCTCTAAGCGTTGCAGAGAACTAGGCATCCACTTTAGTCAGATAGTCGCCTCCAAATGGCCGATCCTTAATTTTCTTCTAGTTTGTGTCCCAGCTTTTCACCGAAACATCCCGACCGCATTGCAACGACGACTCTCGTTTAAAGCGAACGATTAGATCTTGGCCTCGGAAATGTGTGCGTTGCAGCAGTCCACGCTTCGGGGCATCGCATTGCCCTAGTCCGCGCGGACGGTGGATGCTAGAAACATTTCAATTAGGCAATTTGCTATTGAAATTTGAGGTGACCCAAAACAAAGGTAGAAAAAAGAAAACAGAAGTTAGGCAATGGAAATGTCGCACTCGCATTCCGTGTCTGTCTGCGAAATGCCAGTGTGGCATTGGCTGGCTGGCCGCCATAACATATGAGGCTGGTGTCATATGCGAGGCTTGGTAGCTGCCGGGATCGACGAGCACATAGCTAATAGCAGGGCACAGCATCTACTAAGCTGCCAAAAATGGGCGATGATAATCTCGGTTCGTATGCCAGGGCAAGGAGACGTGAGCTGCGCTTTTGTTTGTGGGTGCCTTCGACTGCAGGACTGTTGTTCAAGTGATGAGTATTATCGACGAATTCGTATCGGGGAGGCGTTTCCTTTCACAGTTCCTATCAGGACGTGGAGTTTTCTGCTAACGAGCCGGACTTCTTGCTCCGCAAATTGTGTACGCTGCTCTTGCAGCGCTCCTGTTTGATCCTTTGTTGTCAGCGTAATCAGTTGGGTAAAATCGCGCCATGTGCTGCAACTGCGGTCGTTGCAGCGACTGTTTCACCGCATCGGGCTACGTTGCGGAATTACGGCGTACGACGATTTGGGGCGGAGGGCGAGCGCCGTGACAACCGCAAGTGGTTCAGCGTTTAAATAAACTCTTCCTTTTCTATCAACGCGCATCTAATCAGTCGGTGAGCGATCGCTGCAGGCGGCCGATTTTCACTTTGTTTCATGCCGTTGCCCATGACGCCCATTCACCTGCCCGTCTGCTGGTGTCTTGCACGGCTTTGCCGTCCATCCAGTCGTCTGTGTGTCTGTCCGCCGAGCTGCCTGTTCGCTATTAATTTAATTGAGCATATGCCAATTAGCATAACGCTGCCAATAGCTAGTTGCATGTTTGCAGCTGCGGCAGCGACAGCGACAGGGACAAGGACATAGGCGGAGTAGCGCGGACAGCGTTGAGCGCCTTTTAACTTTCAACTTTCAAAGGCTGCGATTTACTGGACGAAACTACCCTTGCGGCGGGGATAATGATTACGCCTGCTGCTGCTGTTGATCATCGAACGAGCTCTGCTTAGTACGCCACCCCACCCGTCTTCGCTATGTGCACGTTGCTCACGGTGCGGTCGGCATTGTTGTTGCATTTGCTATTATTATTATTATTGCTATTACAATTGCTGTTATTATGGTTGTTGTTGCTGGTTGCTAGCACATTTGCGTCTATGTGTGCAGTATGTCGGTCTGCCTGTGCGCGCTCTCTATTTAATTAACTTAAAAGCGTGTGGATAATTCTCATCATTTACGATGAAAAGTCAAATGAAATGAAATGTTGGCGTCGGATGATTAAACGGCAGGGAGGTGGAGCGAGAGACGGAGCATAATTTTGCGGGTACAACCAGTAGATAGAAAGAATACAGAAGCGAAAAAATGAGCTAAATTGGTAAAAGGAAAACGCAATAAGCACCATGTCAGGTAAATAAATATGAATTTCGACGCAGCGAGCGTCGACACACAACTGCACACCCGCCATCACTAGTCCACGACAGCACCGCGAACACCGATATACATACTTATGCATGTGTACATAAAGTATGTATGCAATGTAATGTATGAACATACACGCGCGCACGCAGGATTTAATTTTGGGGGCACCGAACACAACTTTTGAGCCCAATACCATTTGAAAACATATTTGCCAGCACAATTTTTGCAACAAACAGAAATTTGGGGCGGTTTGAACCTCTTAAGCCCGCTTACGTGCGCCACTGCTATGAATATAGATATGTAAATACTCGTTGTACGTTTGCATGTGAGTGCACCCGTGGTTGGGACTATTTAAAAATAATGCCATAAATCATACGAATGAAATTGGGCATTTTTAATTTGTTCTTATTGTTGATAGGAGCCATTAGCTCCCGAATTGTAGCGTACAGCCTCCATAGAATGTTACGTTCGAGGCGTCCTAACAAACATAGATCGTATCTATTTAGAAAGCAGCGGATTCTGTCTCTGTATAACACCGCTGCCATTGAGAAAAATTGTCAATTCTAAAAATTTCAGCAATAAGTTTAGAATGAAATATTCGCCAGTTAGCACCAAACTTTTTGGCGAGTCTCCTGTCAGAAGTAGCGGGTCCCCACTGTCGTTCCGAGCAATCGCAGCCGTGGCGTTCGTCGTGGTCGTCGTGTTCGCGCATATTGGCAAATAAAGTTAAATAGCGTAGCATACAATCAGGTGGAGCAAAGCGGCAAAATATTAATTCAACATGGCCGCATTCTAAACCATTCAGCAGGGCTGTTGTTGCCATCCTGTGCGGCAACAAGACAGCCGGCCGCAGTCGGGCCGGGGCGACACACGCTGCGTGTAGTGCTGGCTTGTGGGGACTGCGGTGCACTCGCTGCCGAAGCCCAGTTGCCGCTATGTTAGCTACTCGATGTTGTGTTTGTTTGGGGTGTGTGCTGTGTGCATGTGTTTGGTAGCACTCACCCAAACAAACGCAGCGTCAGCTACTTTCTTATTGCCTTTGCAACGCCCCAAAAATATGGGGAGTTGTTATCTTATGTGCGCGCGTACGTTCGCTCAGGCACAGCCGCCGCAGAATTTGGAGGGCAGGCAAACGCGCGGCCAGGCTTATGTACAATGCATGTATGTATGTCACGGTGTGTGCTTGTTAAGGCATAAATAACTGCAGCAACAACAGCAATGAAAGAGAGACTATGAGTCGCAGCGACAACCAAACGCAGTTACATCTGCAAAATTCACAACATGCGTTCCCTTTCCCCACGCATGGCCACTGCGCCAACAAACGAAAAAAGGAACAAACGTAAAAACGAGAAAAGTAAACTTTCAAAGGTATGCTCGCCACTCTTAAAGACTTGGTTGTTGTTGTTGGTAATGTTCTCGTTTTTGTGGCATATCCGTTGCCTTAGATACGCGCACATTTTGGCTTTAAAGTGCGGACATTTTTCTCCCTACGCAAAGAGAACAAAACAAAAACACAACACAGCAACAACGTGGCGGCAACACACAGCAGCAGCATAAACACACACCCACTCGGCGAGCCACCACATATGTGCGACAGAGAGCGGCAGCGCCCGCCCGTCGCTACTGCCGACTCATTCGGTGTCCGTCAAGTGCGATGGCGCCAGTTGCCGCTTCGGGCTGAAACTCCGCCCTCTCTAGCAAGCGGGTGAGCAGTGCGGCACAAGCCCAAGCGGCATCTCTTTCGCGCCTGGAAGGCACCATTAACAACGGCCTGGAAGAAGCAATTTACCACTACAAATATTTTTTCGCAGCCGTGGACGCAGTGTGAGCTATGAAGCGCTCGACTTTTCTGCATTTTTAGCTTTTAGACCATTTCAGACAGCAGCAGTTCGAAAATCGATGCCGTTCTTCAGTTGCTTACTGTAAATAAAAACAAATTTCGATGCCAATTTTCGGAGCTGCAGCTGCCGTGCAGTAGCGCACGCAGGGAGAGTTTTGGGGGATTCATACTCCCTGAAATATGTATCTGTTACTTACAAGTATATTTTGGGTGGCAAATATAGTTTCAAATGGTATTGGGCCCAAAAGTTACTTATAGAACTCTACCAAAATGGAATCCTGTATGCGCCACCGGTTACAACAAAAACAAACAACGCAACAGGGTTGCTCGGTACATCACTACCTTGCAATTGGCAATTGACACTATTCGGGCGGTGGAAACTCCAAAAACGTTGGTTAGGCCGTTGGTTTAGGGAAGGCTACAATAACAAGTTGCAGGGGCGGATTCAGAAAAATTGTTTAGAGGGTCCCAAAAAGTAGTTCTTTAATATTTTAATAATAATTCTTTAATTCTCATATTTTGCGATTTCAAACCCCAAAACCACTCCCTGAATCCACCACTGACAAGTTGTTAGCAGCAATTTCTCCTCAGCTTATCAGCTGAGGCCCAAATCTAGCTGAGCCAGGAACATTTCCAGCGGCTGAGAACAGCTTCTTTCGTTCTCCATATAGCGCACTTAGAGGTAGTCTTTGTTGGTAGTGGGCAGATTCTCCTCTTCAAGCAGGAGGAGCAAAAGGTACGTACAAGTACTGTTGTACTGCTGTTGGACTTCTATCGGGGATTCTTTATTTATCTACAAGCCTTCTTAACTCTTCGTTATTGCCGTAGAGAAAAAAACTTGTCATATTATTCTTGTCGCTTGCTAAGCTTTGATGGTAAAAATACAATTGTGTTGAATTTCTGTGTCTATGGAAAAAGTCTTATGAAAATTTGCCATATCCTGCTGAAAACCCTTCCGCCGGAAGGGAAATCGCTTTTTAGTGTTGTAGTGTCGAGCGTCACTGTATACTCGCAATCCTACGCACTAACCAACCAAGCGATGGCAATCGCCATATCGCCATCCAGTGGTGCATACAGGATTTCATTTGGGGGGAGGCGAGGTTTGCGTACAACTTTTGAGCTGAATACCATTTGAAACCATATTTTGTACCAGGAATGTTTGTGTTTGGGGAGGCGGTTTGAACCCCCAAACCCCTGCGTGCGCCACTGTCGTCATCAATAAACAAAGTTATTTCACCAAACCGAAACACGTGTTGTTTGTTCGACTCTTTTGCATATATGTACAGTGGACGTCCAGTATAACTTTCCATTTAACGAATTTTCGATTTAACGTACGGCCAAATTTTTTCCATTGATGGTTCTACACGGTGGACGGAAAGTTTCTGCATACAAACAAAACACCGTTAAGGATCATTTGTATTGCTTTTCAAAATTTTTTTTATTTAAACCACTAAATCATATCCAAGCAAAATTCAATTGATCATTAATATTGTGTATGTGTGCCATTTTTTTCGTAGCACTTTAGGACTCGCTTTCGGAAACTTTCGCACAAGACCGACGTTTCGGCCAATGATATGGCATCTTACTCTTGTTTTACTCTCTCAATGAGTTGAAGTCTATTGGCAGGTTTTGGACTCCGAAATACTGAATCTTGAATCCTGGACCAGATATGTTCAATAGCATTAAGATCTAGCGAGCTTCCCAGCCAGTCTTCCCATACTAGATTAAAAAGACTTTTAGCAACACTTATTGACTGTTTCGCCGTATGACATCGCGCACCTTCCTGCATTAAAATCGCTGTTGATCTACGAGGGAACTGCTTAGGATTTTCAAACCATCACATTATTAGGGATTTTCCCATTTAATTTTCAAATAAGACAAGCAATCAGAATTTTAAGTATATTACAATGGAAACGATGTATGCAAAAACTTTCCGCCCATCCTGTATATTACGAACGAAAGTGAAATTTGCTATTCGATATAACGAATATTTTTGTTCTTTTTCACCGTCGTCAAAAAACCTCCGAATTGTTTTTATTTGAGCATTCACATTCTTTACAACAACAATGAATGTTTGGTTTCGTCAAGTGAACGGTACCTCAATTGTATTTGTTTTTGTTACGTTAAAACTTTCAAAATTCATATTCTGTTTGTATGCATAGCTGATCATTTGCACAGGATTTGTTTTGCGTTAGGTCGGCTTTTTTGTTTTAAAATTAAAATTTCAATAATTAATCAAGAGAAATTGCCATACAGAAAATTTTACTTGCGGTAAAGAGGCAATCGCGCATCGAAGACTTTTTCACTGTACATGCATAGCCATATTTGTATTTGGGAAATGCTGGAATAAAACAAGATATTTATTTAAGAACTGAATATGTGAAACATATTTCTTTAAGGATGGTTTAAAACAAATAAAAATATCGATCGATTTGACGAATTTTCCGATTAACAAATTGGAGGTACAACATAAGATTCGTTATATTGGATGTCCACTGTACTTTCAATGTGATCGAATGTTTTAGCATAACACAACTGAAGGATGAACGACTGTAAAATGCTGAATAGAACGAAAGCTACGAGAAGTTAACATTGTATGCATGCAACAATATCTTGCAACGAACGGGTAAGTCTCTGCCCCATAAGTGCGTTAAAATTTCAAATGAAATGCACGAAAAGACGCACTGTGGTCCTTTCGTGCATTTCATTGGCATCGGAATTACAATCCGTTTAGATCGCTCGTACATTCCTTGAGGATGCAACGGTGAGTAATCTGGCCGGTATGTTTGCCGTCCTGTACCCATTGCACCATCCGCTCTGGCAATGTGTCGGATGTCAGGCAGCACATCAAATCATGTTTTTGGTTGAAATTCGATACTCTTGAAAGATAAACGAATGCGGTGAATGTGCACAATCAGTGGGAAGCTCCGTGCAGTAGCCACCATCTCACAATTCGGCCATTACCGGTCTGTGTGCCGTTGTGATATGGCCAATTAATGAGTTGCATGTCGTGTGTGCTCACAAATTAATTTGGCTAAGCAATTCCGGAAAAGTGAAAACAGTAGGAGGTAAGAAGGAATCACGTCCAAAACAGTGGCGGCCGGAGCGGCTGAAAGATGCGATAACGATAAGCGCAACCACAACCGTACACGCCGCACCCCACCAACTCCAGCCGCTCCCGTCGAGCAGTGCCTGTGATTATAACTTTTGGTATATGCGGAGAGCGGGTGTCTACGGCTGATTGTGCTGCTGCGACACGTGTCCCAGTGCCGAGCAGTCAAATTGGCAGTTGGCGCGGCTGCAGTCGGCTTCAATCGGCGGCCCTCTATCCGTGGCGGTCTCATCTTGATGGCAAATCCATAAATAAATAGCAAATAGCGCGAGGGCACGGTGGGAGTGGGAATTCGAGTTTGAATGGTTTAAGGCACCCGTTTGTTTAACCAGAAAAGATTAAAAACAAAAAAGGGCAAGCAAAAAGGCAGGCCACCAATTTGCAGCGTCATCGTTCGAACAACAACAATACCGACAGCAACAGCACCAACAGTAAAAGGCACGGAGCATCGCCATTTTGAGGCTTCCCAATAACCGCGTTCTCACTCACCTCACCCCAATCCTGACTCGTACTCCAGCACAGAAAGAGCGTTTTGCTGGTCGGCGCGTTGTACTGTCGAGCGAAAAAAGGAAATGCGAAAATCAAAAGAAGGGCGTAGCAGCCTCTTGGAAGCCTCATAAATACGAAATTAGTTAGTAATTCTATAAGCGACACGCGCCCATTGTGGACTCAATTTCGCACTCTTATATCACCGTTGTTAATGCCACTGCTGCTGTTAGAGCGCTTTTTGTTGTTTTTGTTGTCCTGTTTGCTTTGCATGCGCGTGGGAAGCTGAATTATGGACCCATTAACGACAGCAGCCACGGCTAATTGCATTGAGATGCAAAGTAAAAACATTTTGTCCCCTCTGGCGGAGACACGTCGGCGGCATAGTTTGACAACCCTGAAATCAAATTCGTCGAAAGTTACTTGAATCGCCGCTCTTAAAAGAAAATGAAATTTGTGGAATCGGCCTACCGCTACATGTAGCTTACATGTCACGCGATGCTGTTTGGCCGGCGTCGGTTGGCTACAAAATAGAACAATAACAAAAACCAATACCAAGAGTAACGCCACGACAGCTGCTGCAGTGGTTCCATCGACTGTTGAGGGCCAACGAACCGGTTGCGCACTACTCACCCTACAGGCACACACATATGCAAAAAAAGCATACAGTGTCCAGCCCGAAAGTGTCATTGATAAGAAGAGCTCACTTCAGTGGCGCACACAGAATTTCATTTTGGGGGTTTTGCGTACAACTTTTGAGCACAGTACCATTTGAAACCACATTTTTACCTGCAGTTTTTGTATTTGGGGGGTTTGAACCCCAAACCCCATGTGTGCGCCACTGGCTCGCTTGCTATACTCTTCACATCAGTTCGGCGCAGTCGACCAGGAAAAAACGTGCAGCCAGGTGTAAGGGGAGGAGTGGGAATTCAATTTAAGAACTTCCCGAGCGGTGTGCGGACAAAAATAGTGAACAGACGAGGCTCATGAAATCTGCGCTCATTTTCGTCAACATTTTTTAGTTGTTGCTAACACAAAGAAACAAAGCACAAATTTATAAACAAAAATTTTTCAAATAGAATGTAAATCCGATCAACAAAAAGCATTGGTAAATATTGGTTTGCAGGAATCTCTCTTTCTCTTCTGCCTTTTGGCGGCCGCATACAGGAATCGAAATTCTCCAAATAAAACACGAATACTCTTTTTTCAATTAAGTTTTAATCATAATAATTCTTCCGCTCTTAATTTCCAAGTTTTGTGGTATTTATTTTACAATTAATTGAATTTCAATAAAAATCATGGGTTTGTCTGTTGTCGGTAAGCGAAGGAAGGGGAAAGGAGCTCGCAAGCAAGCAGCCTAAACGTTCGGTCGAAAAGAAGTAGAAGCAAAGAATTTTAAATCGCTACAAATGAGTGACGCACAAACATGTAAAAATATAATAAATCACATCATTCGAGATTTCGGTGCCTGCCTAAGCAGCGAAATGATTTATGGAAAGCACGAAGCGAGGTGGTGGCTTCATCTTGGCTTTATGGCCAGGTCCGTTTGAAGGGGGGGATCAGTGGGGGCATCAAGGTGAAATCGTCAAAAGAAGGGGAACTAACAAACTAACGTAATTGGGGAAAGTAAACGTTAGAAGACAACATGCAAAACTACAGCAATAATCATAATTGTAATCATAATCATAATCGTAATTATATAAAGTAACTCGTGTATATATATATATAAGCTTTTCAACCCGAACTGTGAGGCCGCATTTAGGCTACTCATTGCATTTAGTTGGCATTTATTTAGTTTCTTATTTATTCAATCATTCATTTATTCGTTTGTCAATTCATTTATAATTTAGGTATATATGTATAATTATTTGTACACAGATTAATTTATAATGCATAGCTTTACGTTTATATGTATACTTCATCAGTGTTCTCCGTGGCTGGAACCTACATTTCCGTCACTAGTAGTACGATAATAGCTTGGGCTGTACTTACACTCTCTCTTTCTCTCTCTAATTAAAATTAGCTAAAACTAGATTCCGATGATCCGCACCTGGCTGGCGTTGTTTGGCTCCGTGTGACCAGGAAGCTGGCGCGGAGCAGGCAGCTCCGGACGAAACGTTTTGAAGTCGTTCGTCTGGGTTTGTTTGCTTGCACAGGTTTCAGTAATATTTATACAATACATTTTTTAGTAAATTGTTGTATTTCGTTTTCTAATTTTGCTTTGCCTTTGTGTCTGTTTATTTGTTTGTTTTTACAAAATCTCAATGATATGAAGTGCTTTCGTTAATAATCTAAAACGTCTCTTTTTTACAAACATTTAGTTAGCGGTCACATGCGCCGCGGTTGCGGAATGAGGGAGGAGTGGGTCAGGGGCAGCGTTCCCTCCGAAAATAAATCAAGGGTTTCTGAGTATTCCAAAGACAAAGTCTCGGCGACTTTGCGTGAGTATTTTCCGGTATTTGGAACCCTGTTCGTTTTTACAAGATAAAACTCAGCTATGTTTCACTTAACCTAAGAATCAGGAATGTACACAAGTTAACACGAAATCGCTGCTCGAATGGGTGCACGAGGGGACAGAGCACTTGCACATCGAATTTGAACGCTTTGAAAACGCATATCTGCGGCTCTGGGAGTCGGTGTTCATCTCTTTCACTTTCATTACAATTAATGTTATTGTTTAATTTGTTTGGTTTTAGGTCGATCCCCTTATCGAGTTTGCTTTGTAATTCAATAATGTTTCGATTTGTTATCACTCATTTTTTCGTTGATCCTGGCTGCATTGGAAAGGATTTGTTTTGCTTATTTTAAATTTATACAGTTCATAATGCTGTTTGTGTCACTGTTCGTTTACAACTCCTACTTTTGCTGCTTATTTTCACGTAAAATGCAGTTCAGACAAAAAAGCGATATTCGAACGCCTTAAATCCTGGTAATTCTCGCTTTCATCTGTTAGATACCCTTCGCCCTGAAGCCACTTATCATTCGTGTTTTTGCTCCCCCTCCCTCTAGCAGGTTACAGGACGCCCTTTACTATCACATCACAATTGGTGGATATGTTGAGAGTCGATGAATCGGACCAGCTGAAGATCGGCTGTTTTCGATTAAGGATCGGTTACTGCTCACGCGTATTCCTCCGGCAACTCGTACTGGGGCATTGTTTGCGGCGACGCCTTCAGCAGCTGGATGTAGTCGTCATCACCGTCGCAGACCCCGCCCCTGGGCTGGCTGCCGGCGTTTGTTGCGCCGGTGCCGGAGTCGACCTCGGTATCGGTACTGACAAGTGGTACGCTGCTGTTGCTGTTGGTGCAGTACTGCATCAACAGATTCTACACCATGTTCACGTACTTGTCTTGCGGCGTCATGTAGTCCAGACTATTCTGCGAGAAGGCCTGCGCGGAGACGGTACCGGTGAAGGATGGGCTCGGTGAAAGGCCGAAGTTGGAGGCGGTATAACCGGAGTGGCCCATGTTGTAGTTGACCTGATTCTGGTTGCTGAAGTACTCCATTTGCGAGTAATAGCTGGGCGCCTGGGCATAGTTGTTGGGATACTGCTGGTACTGGTTGTGCCAGAAATTGTACGAGTCGTGATTGGACATATAGGCCGAGTGGGCGGAGTGGTGCGCAGACTGGGCCGATTGTGCGGCGTGCGCGGCAGCGGCGGCCGACTGAGGCGACATGGGCGTGATGGGCGGCGAGGGTGTCGTTATGCTGGAACTAGAGTCCATTGGCGTGATATTGCCGCCGGGCTGCACCAAGCGTGGATTCGTCGCGGCGGCCGTTCCATAAATGCTGTGGTGGTGCACGCTGCTGCCAATGTCGCCACCGGCCTCCTTTAGCGTTTCGTAGGTGGAGCGCAGAGAGCCGTCGTTGTTAGAGCCGGGGTACCCGCCGCCGAGATGCTCCTTCTTGCAGACAATGCTCACCGGACTAACGGAGGTGGCGGGCGTGGGCAGCAGCGGCGATGAGTTTTGGTGGGCGGCGGCGGAGGCGTTCAGCGAATTGGCAGTGGCCACGGACGTTGACGACGTTAGCGAGTTGCCACTGGCGGACATGTGGTGCGGGTGCGAATGCGAGTGAGAGTGCGCAGACACCGAGCCGCTGGTGGGCGTGCCGGCCGCAGCGGATGCAGACGCGTTCAGGAAGGAACTATGATGGCTCTTGATGGACTGCGCCACGGCGGCGGCGGCAGCCGCTGCGGCCGACGTACTCCCCGCATTGTTGGAGGAATTCCCATTGGAGGAGCCGGAGCCGCCGTGGTTGTTCGACTTGCCGCTGCCCGACACTCCCGAGTGCGAATGTGAATGCACGTTCGACTTGGAAGCGTTCGACGAGCTAGAGTTATTGTTGTTGCTGTTAGCGTTGCCGCTATTCGATGTGTTGCGAGAGGATGATGAGCAAGAGGCAGAGTTGGAGTTGACGTTCTTGGAGTTGCTAAGGCTGTTGGACTGTTGTTGCTGCTGCAGCTGCTGGCGGCACTTGGCTCGGCGGTTCTTAAACCAAACCTAAGCGGGAGAAAGAAACGAAGGATACAACTGTTAAAGCATGCATTATATTTATGCGACGCAAGTTTGAATACACACACAACATTTTCGAACCGCAAAAATTAACTAAAATTTAAAATATTCAAAAAAGACAAACAATTCAGGGGGATACATTCCCGTTTTCCCACATCAATTAATTTTTAACGCCACCAACTTGAACGACCATCAACGGCGACGATGGCAAATTGGTTTGTTTATTTACTCAGTGCGAGTGTTGCTATTATTGTTGTTGTTGTTATTGTTGCTGCCGTATTGGCATCGAGTAGCACTTGCCACCAAAAAGTGCCACTCGTCGGAAATGGCATTAATGAATAAATTATAGTGGCACTATCGTTGTTGTTGTTGTTGTTGCAAGAGCAAGTGCAAAAAGTCACGCGCCCGCGCCCTACCATGCCGACTCCCCACCGCTACCTCCATAATAAAGTTATACAATCAGCCCGGAGCAACGCCGAACGGAAAGAGGCTGACGCGTGGTCTCGGGTGGTTGTTGTGCGTATTTCCTGTTTACCGAAGGACACGCTTTAGCAATCGAAGCAGCGCTCTCACAAATTGACTCGATTATATTGTCAGTGGTCGGGCACCCGCCCACTCACCGGCTACGCCATCACCCTCCGTGCCGTCTCCCTCAGCCAGCGATGTGGCATCCCATTAACTCGCTAACGACAAGGAATTCACTTATCCATGTTTGTTATGCTTAAGGGAGCTGCAAACAATCCGCAAAGTGCTGACGGCCTCCCGGGCGTCCCTTTTCCCTGTCCCTTCCCTTCCCTCCTGTTCCAAGCGTCTCGCAAGTTTCAAAAATCTTTCACTTTATTTCGATTCAATCCAGCTCGCGTTCGGCCTCAGCATCGGTATCGGCGTCGGCTTCAACTTCGGATGCGGTGTCGGTCTAGCAATGTTATTTCAGTGATTCGACGTGCCAAGCGCTCGTCCTGTGTGCCGTCGGGCAGGAGCGACGATGACTGGAACCGTGCGGTTGGTGGTGAGTAGTGTTACTGGCTAATGGCGTGCGTTGGTAAACAGTGAAATTTATTGCTGCCTCCCCCACCAGCCGGCTGCCGAGTTAACACTTTGCTCGCGCTGCGAAAAACCAACTTGCCACATGCTGCATGCCACGCGACACACATCGTTGTGCGGCGTTTCCGAAAGCGCACAAAAAACGGCAAAAGTGCTGCCACGGGGAGTACCAATGGTGCAGATCTTGTGGTGAGGGAAAGGCGTGGTGGTTTGTGGTGGGAGGTGTGCACTCGAGCATTTCATTGATTTCGAAAAAATTCTCGAGGGCGTTTTGTTGGCGCACGCCGAGTGCGTTGCGGGGAAAAGCGCATTAAACAAGGCGTATCAAATTTCATTATTTCACTACCGCACCCCATTCCGACCTCACCTCGCTAGACCGCTTTTGAAGCCGTCTAGGACCCCAATTTAAAATCTGTCCTGCTCAGTGTGACTATTTGCAGCTCGTTCGGCACGGCTGAGTTGTAAAAATCAGCAATTCTGAAACGGGAATTATATTTCAAATTGCTTTGGCGGCACAGCTCTGATTCCAAACTACCGGCAAACGCCTTTCCATCGATTTGTTGAAATCGTTTGATATCAATTAATGAGCAGTAAAATTGAATTTCCTCATAATTTGGCGAATATTTCTTTGAAGATTTTGTGCGACAGTGAAAAAACTTGAAAGAGGACGAATGTCAGATGTCAGCAGAATTTTGGTATTTATCATTTCTTTAGGGTCGAATTTCAAATAACTCAGATTGATATTCACATATTGCAATTGCGTCCTAAATACTTATTCATATTTAATTACTAAATATTAAAAAATTTACGCCATCAAATGTTAGTCAATTCCGACTCATATTTAATTCTGGGAACTATTACTTTTATTTCTTTGCATTGGCATTGCTTAGCTAAAATTCTATTGTACGAACTGTTACCTACCATCGCTGTATTAAATCTTAACCCTGACTTGTGACAACCGTTCAATACTGGGGACAAATAAAATGACGATAATAATTCTGATCAATTTTTGAATGAGACACACCAATCCGTGCCGCTCAATATTGAAAAAATTGAGCTGTTTTTGGAAAGCTAGAGAGTTTCACTACAAGATGAGACTGTGGGTAAAATGGATCGAAAAGCAAGGAGAGGACGAATTGTACTTCAAGCGGAAGTGCTCATTGACGACACGAGCTCACCGATGCTTAAAAACAGAGCGCAACTGTGATGGAATGCATTGCGCAAGCTCCACAAAACAGCTGTGAAGCGAAATGTTCAACTTCTAAAAAATAAATGAAGTAATTTTGCTACTGGGGACACTATTGATCCATAATAATGAATTTGCTTTTTTCTTGCGAACGCTCTTGTTGTTATTGTTGATGTTGTTGTGACTGTGCTATGCGTGCATTTTGGCCAAACGGCTACGATAGTTGTTTTCTTCGAACGGAGATAGAGAAGTGAAAAGCGAAAATTCATGAAAATAGTAATAAATAAAGTTAGAAAATAAATTTTAAAAAACATAAAATCTGTAATTTTATGTAATTTGCAGTAAAGTTGATGCTGTTGCAAAGGCAGAAGGAAGATAAATAACATAGCGTTGAAATAAATCGCAATAAAATAACCGACGAATCGAGCTCGGCTCAATTAACAACACAAAATCAACAACAACAACAGTGATGGCTGAAATCAAAGCAAAATTAACAAAAATAAATTAGGAAAAACTTCGCATCGAGGTGGAAAACAAATTCATGGAATGGGTGAGCAGGAAGGCGTAGGAAAATCAAAGTTGGCCGAGGCGGCGTCACCACGGAGAGGGGACGCGAGCAGAATTTGTTAATCCGCAATGGGAAAATTAATTTGGAAAACAGCTGTCGTTCGTCGGGTGTTGTAGAGCGGTGACAACGTGACAAAGCGCGGCGCCGTTAGCGGACTCGGCCAAAAGAAGAGTTAAATACAGGGTGGCTGAGCAATAGGTGTGTGTATATGTATAGGTACACCACGCATACACATACCTATGCAAGTAAGTTTGTATATGCGTAGAGGTTACACAATAACAACGGCCAAGGCATTGAATGGAAGGTAACGGCGAGCAAACAGCGGCAAAATTGGCACTTCGAATCGCAGTTCTACCGAAGCGATGTAAATAGGAAACATTTTTTTGATATTCGCTAGGAATGAAAAAAATGAATGAGGGTATTTTCGGTTGCACCGTGTAGCGTTCAGTTCCATTCGCAACGAACGCACAGCGCTCGCTTATCAACACTGGCTATGATTTGATTTATGGCGTCGACGACGACGACTGCGGTGACGTCGCGCAGCTTGTCCTTATTAGAGGGAGGGACGAATCGAAACGCTGGGCGTAGTGTTTGTGCTGTTCTGGTGCAGATAAGCTGTGGAAAATTATTACATTATTTGTATTGGCCGACTGTGTTTGTGCGCCAGTGGGCTGTTCTGGCAGCACACGCAATGAAACGGCGCTTGCGATACCCGTGTGCCGGAGATGGATATCATTCAATTAATTTCAGAATAACGAATGCCGTTGTTAGTCAGTGCAGGGCATCGGTAGTGGCAGTGGCAGCTTAGCAAATTAGGGGGGCGGTTACGTACTCATTCTGACATGTTGTGTGTTCTTATGTCTATCCGCGATTGGGAAAGTTATTTTCCTGCTACATTGTTCAGTTACGAGGAAGCAAAGACCCCACGCCAGGGAAGGACTTAAATATTTGGAGATTTTCTCCCATGACCTTGGACGCAGGAGCGGAAGACAATCGCCAGTTTCATTGGAATCGTCTAGAACTACCCCGGAGGCGAGCCATTTTGGAGAACGACAACTCCCGCCCAGCGACCCCTGAAGAGTGGAGAAACCGTAGAGTGGCCGTAAGCGTTAGCGGCCTGAACGTGAGCAGCAATAAAATAATAACTGCCACTGGACCAGCGCACAAGCAACGTCGATGTGATCGTGGGTGACTTTAAGTGCGACGCCTCATTACGGCGTCAATTACCTGCAATTGTGCCACCACAAAGTAATTGACAGCAGTCCCTTCTACCAGTGGCCTCGAGGAGTGTAGTAAGCAATTTTATGTCTTCGGTCTGCACGCTCGCCGAACGCCACATGCAACCAAACTCGCACCGGGGCGAAAGTGACGCGGCACCTGCCAACTAACATTCCGGCGCACCATCGAGTGCCGCGTACACAGACGACAGTAACTCAATATGCACGCAAATAGACAAAGTGGCGAGTGTCTGGGTGAGAAGCAGAGTGCAAGCGCGGCCAAGGCATGGGAGGGATACCTTAAAAGTCGTTTATGTCGTGTGCCGTATTGATTTGTGTGTTCTGCTTTAAACAATCAGGCCGGCCGAGAAATAGGCGAGCAGACGGAGGAACTGCGCGTTCGGCGCTCATGCTGCTGGTGTGTCGGCCTCGCTCCAAACGTCCTCACGCTGAAAAACGTGTCATTTTTCACTTGTGCCAGCCGACGGTCTCATCCCCCCTGATGCCCGCTCGCACGGCAGCGACGTACGTGCCAATGTCCACTGGTCAGCGCGACAAAGGAAAGCAGCCTTCAAAGGCTTCTTGAAGCAGCAGACGCAGCAGCAGCAAGCCGTCTCGCTGCGAAAGTTGTAGCTGTCGCTATCGCTGTCTTTGCGTTGCACGCATTACAATGCACATTCGTTGGCGTGCTGTTGCTGTCGTTGTTTTTATTGTTGTTGTCTGTAGTTTGTATTCAATGTCACGTCCTTAAATTACACAAAATCGATTTTCGCAAGTTATGCATTTTCGTAATTCTTTTGCATTTTCTCCTCCGAGTTTAGCAGCTATTCCCATTGTTGCGGTCGTGCTACTCGGCGACAGAGTCGCACGGTTGCAGCCACTCGCTCCGTCCACCCTGGATTGCCGGCTGTATTTGCACAAATGATTACACCGAAATCTTTGACAGCGCCGTTGCATTCCCCCCATCCCTTGTCGCAGTGTGGACAACTCGCAGCAACTTCGCCACACGATCCGACGTCCGCGGCCCGTTGACATCTCAATTTTCACCGAAGATTTCACTAGAAAATCTGGCAGCGAAAATGACATTTTCTGGCCTCCGGCAAAATTGCCGCACGAACAGACGAACTGACGAACAGATTGCCGAAATGTGATTGCCGCATTGTTGCCCTTTTGCTGCTGCCCGCTGCCGGAGGCTGCGACGATGACGACGGCAGCGCGCCTTCTGAGCATTCGTGCCGCTGCACTTCGACAATTTGGCAACTCGGCGTGTGCAAACAAACAATAAATCGGTGTAAAATGTGTGGAGAGAACAATACGTGAAACGGCTAACACCAAAGCAAACAGCAGAGGAAATCACAGCAAACACACACCTAAACAAACACAAGCGGGCGCAAGTGGCCGCAAAAGGACGCACAGCGGCGATTTGTAGCACACGGTTGCAACTGTTGCGACGGAGCGTAGGGTATACTGAGCGGGCGTTGAGAGCCGTCAACTTTCACCAGCTCACATCAACGCGCCGTCCAGCCAGAACTCAGCACAGACTGTACTGAGCGCCAGTTTAAATATTTGCTAGCAATTCCACTGCATGCTGCACGCTGCGAACTCCTCAACAATAACAACAACTGATAATCGCGCCCATTTCTTGCCGTGTACCACTAATATTGTTGTTAGCGTAAAATTTGTCATCGGCCCTGTGCAAACAACAGCAACAGCAAACTAAGCAAACAAACCACCGCAGATCGCAACCGGGATCCGGATCACAGGGGTTGTTGCTGTTGCTGTCGCTTCCACTGTCCCTGTCTGTGCACGCCGTCGAAGTTGGCGCAAATTTCATTGCCAAAGCGCCGCAATGTTACTCAACCACCGGCATATGTTTGTGTGTTTGTGTGATTGTTTTGGCTTTCTAAACGGCTGATGAGCTGAAGTTAAGTGGAAAACGCAAAGCGCAACTGATGCAGATATCCTGCCGCTTGGCGTTTGGCTTTTGGACACCAGAGCGCCCGTATGTGCACATGTCTGCGTGAGCGTACGCGTACGCGTACGTACGCATGTCTACGTGCGCACATATGCCCGGCACAGAGCGCGTGTTTACTCAGCGGATTTACGCAATTTCTTACATTAAACGTAATTGTCGGAAATAATTTGCTTGTTTCGTACAGAATGCAAGCTCCTTAGAAACAAATAATGCGCCCCTTAACGCTGTGCCGCCGGCCTGACCCACGAACGGCACAAAAACGCACTTTTGGGCGTGCCAGCTCCCAACAGCCGCAGCCAAAAACCAAGCGTGCCACTTGACATACGCACACAAAGCACACAAGTATGCTGAAACGCACACTTACTCAGTCACTCACACACGCAGATTCATACTAGCGGTAGTTACCTGCACTCTGGATTCCGGCAAGTTGATCTTGAGAGCGACCTCTTCGCGCATAAAGATGTCCGGGTAACGCGTCTTGCCGAACAACGCCTCCAGCACGTCCAGCTGGGCGCGGGTGAACGTGGTCCTTTCGCGGCGCTGCTTCCTCGTGTTGACACCTGTGGAGAGCGTTAATTAATATTGGTCGCAAACGGACACGAGTTGCCTAACCATGTGGTGAAATGCGGCGAGGAGTGCAATTGAAGGGTTAATCAATGTGATTTGCAGACAACTTGCTGTTCACGATCTGTACTCTGATAGCTCAATCGCCGAATCTCCATTGGTGGCGGAGTTGCGAAGTTTTCACGTAACACAGTTAAAAACAAAAATAATTACCATAAAAATCTTAACAGCGAAGCATTCACAAAGCAAAGGCGGGTGGGAAATGCAGGTTGACTTTTCCTTTGACCGCCGTAAACCGTCTTGTGCTGTCACTTTTGTTGTATAATCACTTCCCCGAAGTGCACACAAACCGAATCGGTCATTTAAGGGGTTTTACTATTTCCAAGAGCCATATAACCTCGGTAACTCCTTAAACGCTACTGCCATGACTTATTCCGGTATTGTGTTAACCCTATGACTGCGAAATATATTCCGCACACCTTCGACAAGACACATTGGCGAATTTTGTGTAAGGACAAGTCAGGATCAAGATCAAAGCAAATTTCTTCAAGCACCGTTCCGTGAAATTTGCATTCCTCGCATTCGGTTTTTACAATTTTACGAGATTATAGTGCGTCTCACTCGTCCGTAGCGAGAACCACCTGAAGGGAAGGAAGATGGAAAGTGTGCCAAGGCCATTTTTATGGAGCAGAGTTTCGCGCTTTGGCAATGGCCGGTGTACATTAGGTACCCGTACATACGCGGAATGGTGTTTAGGAAAATTTTCAAATCTATTAGAAGTAACAAAAAACGATAACCGTGGGTAACTACGTTGTTTTAAAAAAGAAATCTATATATATAAAAGAGAGTGGCACAGTGGTTTGTGACCGCATCACGCTCAAACGGAACGGGCGATTTTCATGGGGTTTGTTTTGTTCGATTCGTATTAAGTCAGTTCAGGTTCGTGCGAAACAAAAATTCCAGAAAATCTATTGGAAAAGTCGGAAATCTATATATATAAATCCATGCTATATTTGACCGTGAATTTTGCACATTTTCAGATAATAACTTTGGAACCATAAGTCACACATCAATTAAATTCACTACGAACTTACTATTTAGTCATGTCCTTCGACAGAGCGAATGGGGCGAGTATTGGACAAGGGGGCGTGGCACCACCCATACAAGCCAAATCTTAATAATGCAATTTCTTTG
This sequence comes from Melieria crassipennis, assembly GCA_963668005.1. Taxonomy (NCBI): domain Eukaryota; kingdom Metazoa; phylum Arthropoda; class Insecta; order Diptera; family Ulidiidae; genus Melieria; species Melieria crassipennis. The sequence goes on along the minus strand of OY764962.1, from coordinate 911,897 downwards.
AAATTGTAAGGCGCACAGCATTGGAATTTGGTATAGCGTCGACCCATAGATGAGTCATTCTACTGGTAAGATTTAATGGGCGTTGGACAAGGGGCGTGGCACATTTTTTGTGACCCAATTATTTCGCTGAACTATAAATCGCACAGCAATGCAATTAAGTACGAACCTACCATTTAGTCATATCTTTCGGCAGAGGGAATGAGGCGGGTATTGAACAAGGGGGCGTGGCACTGCCCATACAAGCCAAATCTTTAATATAGAATATCTTCGAAATTGTAAGGCGCACAGCATTGACATTATAGTGTCGTCCCATAGATGAGTCATTCTACTGGTCAGATTTAATGGGCGGTGGACAAGGGGCGTGGCACATTTTTTGTGACCCAATTATTCCGCTGAACTATAAATCTCGCAGCAATGAAATTAAGTACGAACCTACCATTTATTCAAATCTTTCGACCGAGGGGATGGTGCGGGTATTGAACAAGGGGGCGTGGCACCGCCCATACAAGCCAAATTATAATATAGAATATCTTCAAAATTGTAAGTTGTACAACACCGAAATTTAGTACTAAGTTGTTCCATAGATGAGTCATTTTTTACTGGTAAGATTTTTTAAGCGTTGGACAAGGGGTGTGGCACATTTGTGACCCAAATATTTTGCTGAACTATAAGTCGCTCAGCAATGACACTTAGTACGAACCTACCATTTTTCCTTTCGACAGAGGGAATGGTGCGGGTATTGAACAAGGGGGCGTGGCCCTGCCAATATAATTTAAATCTGGTTCAAGCGCAATCCATTTCTTTACTGAAACTTAGCAGCAACATTGCTTATTTGAGGGCCTCGATTGCGTTAATCAGTAGCTCCCTTCTCTTCCTTTAGTTGGTTTTATTCGCCAATTTGCATCGCCATCTCGCGTATTTCATTATAAGAAAACAAAAAATGTCGTGCGGGACGAAGTTCGCCGGGTCAGCTAGTATTAAATATAAAACATCGAAAGGCTCGACAACACTTAACAAGAACGAATCAAATATAAATTAAAATCAAAAAACTCACTCCCTCGTTCGTCGCTCTTCACTCGCTTCTCTGATGCTGGCCTTGTACAGACGGTTGTCTAACTTTCTGAATTTTAAATTAAATTACCCAAGTATAATAGCAGCCCAGCGTCTGTGTGCCCAAGCATATTATATCAGTTTATATAATATATAACAAAGTATTGTATACGTACGCGCATATATACATACGTACACACACACAGACACTGCGAAGCATTGTTGGATATTTTCATCCCCCAGAAAGGAAAAGGACCTTCCAGCCGCAATCGGTAGGGTGCTGGAGGAGTTTCCACCCCTGTTACTTGTTGGTGGCTGACTGGGTCGGGTGCTGGGTTGGTTGACGGGCTGGTCGGCGAGGTATATAGTACATAAACAAGCGGTACATATATGTAAAATGTGTGCCTTTGCACATCTTCTTTGTGTGGTGCGTAGCCATCAGCTGCACGCTACGGCCGCCTTTGTGTGCGCCTGTGTGCTTGCGTTTTAGAAAAGCGAATGCTGTGCGTGCGACGATTCCATTTGCACAGCGCACCCTTCCATCTATCCTGCTTTAGGCCCAGTCGTGTTGGTGTATTTGCCACCAACGTCGGTCGCCGTTCGGCTGAAAGGCTTTTTAACGTGCGTTTTTTCTTTAGTGACTTGGAAAATGACAACCCTCGAGAGGGCGAGTTTGTGTTCGGAGCTATGAAACCGTCCACGGTTTTAATGCGCGGCGCGGCACGCAGGATGGCGGATGCCTCTAGTAATTAATATGGAGGCCCGTTTGGTTCTTTGTTGCTAGTTGGATTTTCGCGATCGTCGTGCATTAATAAATTCAATTGCACACCTCGGTGTAGCAGCAGATGCAGCTGTTCCCAAAGTGGTCTCAGCCGCACAACTGCAATTCGATTGTTTCCAAATTTCCACTTTAATGCATGCTCTCTCGGCGGATGCTTTGTGTAGATACACATACATACATATGTAGTGATTCATCGATTCCACTTTCCGTTGGGTTTTTGCTCCTTCAGCAGCCAAGCTTTCAGTTCAGCGTTTCTCGTTTTTACAACCGCTTTGTTTTTATCGTTGGCGACTTTTTTCATTCGCTTTGCGCTTGTTCTGTCAATACTCGCGTTGTTGTAGTTTTGATTGTGCTACGAGCACCTTCAGCGCATCACTTCTCTGCCGCGCGGTCCGCGTCGACCTGACAGCCTGCGTGCCTGCCCATTATTCATTTTGACAATATTATTGATAATGATGCCGATCGTTGCGCTCGGCGCGGCGTGGGTAAAATATTGAAAACGCTTTCTGACATTTTCACTCGATACCAGGATGTGAAGACAAAATACCCATCTTGGCATTTACAGTTGCCAGCTCCCCAAGGAACGCAGCGTTCTTCCAGCTGAAATCACCTTGTCATTCTTATTTAAATTGAGATATCAGTCGAAGTCGCAGTCGCATCAGCCGTCCATCGCTCTTCTTGCGTCGCGCTCATTTGTCATGCATTGCACACCTCCAGCCATTCAGCCATACATCCCAACCCAGCTATCATTCACCATGCTCCACTTCGTTGCGCGTTTCAGTCACAATTTTCTGGACCGCTCCTGCTGCCCCAATGAGCACTAAACTTGCTACTGCTCCATTCACGTCGCTGCTCTCTGCAGCGCATCCGGGAACACATGCGTTCAGCATGACTGTCCACTTTTTGCGGTCGAGTTGAGCAGAAGGTTCAGCTCGTACTCATTGTCACGTGACCCTGAAATTCAAACTGTAGGATTGGACATTTTGGGAAAGCCTTTTCTTTTTCTCATTTGGGGGCGGTTGCCAATTGATCGAAACTCTGGGGTGGACATATAGACCGAGATTATTTGTTCAATGTTGAAAATATTTATAAAAATATATTAAAAAATATATAATTTGTTATAATTTTATAATGTTACTTTGGCAAAAATCGAACAAATATCTTTGTAGAACCTCTCTTTCAATGGGAAAAGCAAATATTTGGCCTATAATGCCTAACTAAAAAGACTAGCATTCAAAATTCAGTTGAATCGAATTAAAATTGAAATAAATTTCACCACTTGACGTGATACTTCAAGGCGGACGAGGAGCTACTCTGGCTGCGACAACCTGTTTCAAGACATCATTCGTATTTCTTGTGCTCTCACAATCTACTTCAATTTAACTGCAGCCAAGAAATGGAAGAAATAAACGCGACGTGCGAAGTGATATGCGGCAAATCAAAAATTCAGCGCCCGTTGTCATGTGTCAAGCTACGCTTGGCTGGGCACGCAAGCTCCTCGCATTTAAGCCAGCCGTCCGTACGCAACCTCAAAGACGCGCCGCTGCGGTCGAGGTGCAGTGTGCTCCGGTGAGCCGCGCTCGGCCGACTGGCTTGTCGCGCGTTTCACCACATGTCGAAAAGGAGGAACTTTGTTTAACCAAAATTGGCGTCGATATTTACCCCACATACCTTGGGAGAACCCAACGGCCTCCAGGCCGTGTGGTAATCCGAAGGGTCCGAGCGAAGGCATGGGCATTCCTGGCGGCAGCGGCCCGTGCGGCACCGAGTGGTGCGGATGCGGTCCGCCATAGCTGTGCGGATGTGGCCCGAGGTCGCCGGATTTCAAGAACCCCGCGGCCATTAAGGCTTCCGTGGAGTGTAGAGCCACGATGATATTTGGTGGATAACGCGGCGCACTGAAAAAGGAGAGAAAAAGAGGTTTGGTTAGTGGAGGCGGCAAAAGCAATTACTATCATTTAGGTGCACATAGTGAGAATGCGGTTGGTAGATGCAATGCACACCGGCTGCGGCCAATGCCCACCCGTTGACTCGACACAGCGCCCATAGCAAATAAAAAACGAGTACCAAAAACAGAGAGGCTGGAACGGGGGTGGTCTCAAATCTGGGCTTCGTGTGCAGGCAGCTCATTGGCGTTGAAGGGCGATAATAATAAATTTAAATTGCAGGCAGATGTGTTATTAATTTTCGTGTGCGCGTGAGCATGTAATTTGGGGTCGAGTATTCGGTTACTGTGGCGGCGACGATTGCATTCGAATGCGCTGAAACGTGAAAACGACGAAACGTAAAATGACAAAACAGAGTGATTTTCGGTAATTTGTTGGTTTGCGTTGTTGTGTTTTGTGAAAAGGCTCTTTTGCAGTGCACTTTGGCATTGTGAGACACACGCACACGCATGCGTACAAACCGCTGGCAGTGCATGCGGTAGACCAAAGCGAAGCGAGGATCTAGGCAACAGGACCGAGGCACGCTGGGACGAGTATGCGTACGTGAATATGAAAATGACAAATAGGGCCAGGAGCGCAGGATAAGGGACGGCTAGGGAAGGACAAGGGGTCGGTGCTACCTGGAGGTGTGTACATGTCACGAGGTGCATTATCAGCGTGCAGCCTTCTCCTGTGTGTACGGTCAAAATTGCACGAAACAGTTAATCCGGCAATTGGGTGCCGAAAATATATTTTTGCACGACTGTTAATGGGCAGCCGACAGCATTTGGTCGAATCGTCTCACAAGCTATCCGTTCGTCCGACTATTACACGTTTATGGTGCGCACGGACACACACACACACACACACAACATAATTTTGGCAAATAAAAACTAATCCAGGTCGCAGGATTACAACCCAACGCTGACTAGTGTCTGAGCTAATCCCCACCGCTGCTTACTTCCCTGAAAAAGATCAAAGAGGCTCCCGAAATTGCCCGAGCACCGACAACAGTGACACAAGCGATGTTCTGCATGGGAAAGGCAACGATTTTGGCATCTAGGAGTTCGAGCCGCGCGCTGTCATAAAACGCATGAGCAACAACAACGAAACCAACGATTAAACAGGAACTCGGTAATGGAATGCAAAATGCAGAAAATGCAAATCTGCCATGTTGGCAGAAGCTGCATACAACTAAAACAACCACAGCAACAATAACCATTACCACTAGAAGAATAACAAACATGAATGTGTTTATGTACACTTGTGTGTAGAGTTAAAAGTACACTTCTCTGCGGTCGTATGGAGAAGTGACCTGAAACCAACTAAGTGGCAACATGCAGACAGTTTCTGGAAGTTATCACGACTCTGATAAATATTGAAGTAAATGCAAATCGGTAGTAAACCTCTCCGAATCAAAGCGAATTCAAACAAGCTAGTGGTTTAAATTGGGAGAATAAGTACAGTGTAATCTGGTTGGAGTGAACTAATTAATGCAAGGCCAGTTCATAGAATCCAGATTCACTATATCCAGATTGAGTTTTTCTGTACGTACGTACCATTACGTACTTACGAGTATATCTTATGATCAAAAAAGATATATAGGGATTTTTGAATTGCCGCGCTTATCCAATCGGTAAATTTTTACTTTCTCAACGTTGGGAATACTTTTATTGGTGTTCTGTCAAGTTTTAACGCATATCGTAAGATTAGTATTCGATTGGCGTCTATACGAAGAAGTCGAAAAATTGTTGTGTTGCGATTTTTATAATGGATGCAAAATTAGAACAACGCGCGTGCCTAAAATTTTGTGATACAAATTAACTTTCGTACATATCTGTATAGTATATATGCATATCTATATATATATATATTAAGGCGGGTCAAATTGTATGGAACGATTTTTTTTTGATGAAGCGTATAGCAATAGATATATAGATATTTTTCAATATATAAATACATAGAATAATTTAATTAAATTCGTCATAAAATCGGATAGAGTTATAGTAGATTTCTCAGTCTGGGCTTGTTTGAAAGGTATTTTTATCACCTTTCAGAATCTGTATTGATACCAATTTTTTTTTATTTTTAGTAGACATATTAGGAATTTTTTGTCGAAAAATAGCCTAAAATGAACTTTTAACTAATAAATTCCTACTAATAAGTAATTTTTTTTTGCAGATTATGAAAGTTCAGATAATTTCCAACAACTTTTATTACGATCAATTTTTTTGTTTTCGAACTCCGTTTTGTAGGAAAATCGATCTGAAAAAATCAACATTTTCAAGGTTTCAACAAAAAAACAGTATTTTTACATTTTTAATTCAATTTATTTTTAAATATTATTCTCGACCTACGATAAAAAAAATTTAAAAAAATATTGGTATCAATACAGATTCTGAAAGGTGATAAAAATACCTTTCAAACAAGCCCAGATTGAGAAATCTACTATAACTCTATCCGATTTTATGACGAATTTAATTAAATTATTCTACGTATGTATATATTGAAAAATATCTATTTTGAAATTTTGGGGGGCTCCAAATCCGACTTAGAGCTATGGTCTCTTGAGCAAAATTTCTCAGAATCACCTATAGATTACGTATTTGCTATACGTTTCATCCAAAAAAAAATTAACCCGCCCTAATATACATATCTGTGGCATTTTGACAAAACAACTTATGTCGAAATAGTGAAATTTTCCAGGTTTTTAATCATAAAGACACAATCAAAACGCTTCTTTTGGTGTAATCGGCTTGTTTTTACGACATTTGGTTACAGAGATATGATGTATAGCATTTCAACTTTTCTCGAGTTTTGTATGAGATTTGCTCTGCACCTAATCAGTATTTTCGCTCTCCTAAACAATTTCAAAATTAGACTTAGGTTGTTTTGTCAAAATGCCACAGATATATATACATATATATATATATGTACATATATGTACAACGCACATGAACCCACATTGATCTCATCATTGCCATCATCGTCGTCATGATTGTCATCGGTACGTGCTTGCCCCTACGTGTTTTTGTTGAAATTGAGAAATTTACTGTTTATGCAAACAACAACAGCAGAAATAATATCACATATGGTGAGGGGACCACATGCCCAGAGACTGACATACCATTTACTAACCATCCAGCTAACCAGTCATCCGTCTATCTAGCAGCGAGTGGTCCTATCAGAGTCGTGCGGCCCGCTGCCGTTGCATACTGCTGAGGCCTCTTTTCGCTCGTTCAAAAATGCTGGCAAAAAAATTGAAACGCATGCAATCCCCTCTATTTTTCTTTCAGGTTTTTGCTTGTGTAATTTTTATTTTTGTTTGGGTAAAATCGCTTTTCAGCGATTTCATCACGTACTCTTACAAATTAAAAAAATCAAGTTTTCACTTTCAGTTTCCGGCATATATGTATACGAAAACAACAATTACAACCCAACGCAACACAACAACAAGAGCTCATAACAGCGGCAATAAAGCAGTAAAGATCCCGAAGTTGTAATTTGGAATGGAAGCTGAGGTTGGAGTTGTTGCTTTGCGCACTGTCACCGTCACAGCGGTGCATAATGTATGCCCGGGAGCGCACTCGTCGACGCACATACGCAGAAGTAGTGCCACCATCATCAACAACAATACTAGTCAATATGGGTTCAGTGGAATTGAAATAATTTAAGACATCTTCACATTTGCGCTGACCGCAAGACTGGCCGCGGGCTTTGGTTACTGCGGCCGCACACGGCCCGTATTATGGGCCCATCGTCGCTCGCATTTTCCACCAAAATCAGTAATTACGGTAAAAATAATATTTTCCTTACGGTAGTTCCGACGGTAATCAAACAAATAAATAAAGCAATAAGGAGCCTAGCCGACGGACAAGCAGTCAGAAGGCGCCAAAGATGTGTAGCTGGACAGACAAACCAACTACAGTAAGCTCTGCCTTGGGGAAAATAAACAAACTGTCGGGTGAGAGCACTCGAACGGCAACCAAAATAGCTCCAATAGATGTGGCCAGAGCTGGCGACGGCAGATGGAACATGCGTGTCGCTCTCAAGACTAGCTGAAAGGTGCCATTGGTGAGTTGCTCGCTGCTTGCATGTTGTTTTTAGCTTTAGTTGTTGTTGCTGCAGTATTGTTGAGTGCTGTAAAGGTGCTGCCCGCCAATCACCAATTGACGCTTCCGGAAAAATTAAATACAAACAAACACAAAAAACCGAACGTTCGCATTTGCAGATTCGACTGGCCCAAAATAAAAGGTGGAAATATTTCTAGCTGCCGCAACGTAAGCGTTCACCGGCAAGACCAGCTATCCACTGCGCTCCGAGCTGCGACTGCGCGCAGGTGCTGGCAGGCAGGCGGACGGACTGACGAACTGGCAGCGCATTTCACTCTTGCCACAGCGATAGGCAGCATGGCCGGCCACGTCTCGATCTTGCTTATTAATGGACATATTCATTTCCATTAATAACCAGTTCGCGCTACTGGAATAATTTGTGGCTTGGCTGCACTTCGCCCGCTCACACGCTCACTGGCCCCACAGTCAGCTGTGGCGCTGTCTGTCTACCTGTTCGGTTGCCTGGCGGCCTGTCAGTGTGTCGGCCAGTTCAGCTGCTAGTTGAGGGGGTAAAAATTGCAACTTTATAAAGTGAGTTAAACAGCGGGCAGCCGATAGCCGCCAACCGGCAACAACCGGGGAATGACCTCACTACGCACACTCGCACGCGTTGCCATGTTTCAACACCCGCTTGCGGTCAGAAATCGAAACAGAATTGGGTTCGAGCCGATTATCTAATCAGATTCTATCCAAGTCTTAAAATGTTTCCACTGCCCGTGGTGTGATTTTGTGCTCAATGGCTGACAAATTACTTATGGAAATGTGATTGTTTTAACTTTGACAACTTTGACGAGTTGCCAATTGCTCTGTCTCCACTTTACAAAGACTGCGAAAGTGCAGTTTGATGCCCCTCTCTTTGCTCTCTTTGCACTGCGCTGCCCACTGTGCGCATTGCATTTTCCACTTCAGCTCAAATGTTTTTTGACATTTAAATCGCGATTGGATTTCCATGTATTCACTTATTTCTTCTGTTTCCCCACTTGTTAACATTTCAATTTTATACAGGACAACAACAACAATAACAACTTGCAACAGCTTTTCGCATTAGAGAAATGCAATTTTGCTTTGTTGATGCGGAGCCGCGACGTAAACAGTAGTGCGCGGCGGACCCAGGTGACTGAGTGAGTGATGAAAAACAAGACGATTACTTGTGAACACGCACGAACGAGAAATAGATGCGGAGGAGAGGGTGTTGTTCGCTGCTACGGGTTTACCAACCACAGTGATGAATCTGTTAAAAACGCAACTCGAAGTTTAATTAACAGTTGTGCCAAAAAATGAAAATGCGCACAGATTTGACAAGTTTAAGACTATTAACTGTACTCCGTGAACCGAGCGTTCACGCATGCGCATTACATTTGTGGCCTAGAAATGCGGACAGATGCGATGCAATGTGATATGATGCGATGCGAACAAGTTGTTTTGCGATTTTAATTAGTTTTTTGACATATGCAAATGCGAATGCAATTATCGCCTGCACACGCACACATATGCAGTTTGGCGTGAGCTAAACTCGAATGCAAATTATAAGCGTTGACGTGGCATCCAGCAACTTGTTACAATTGCAATGCTGGCCATGAACACGCTAAGTGGTGCAATGTAGCATGTTGCGAGTTCAAAGGTGATGGCGTCTACGAGTAGATATTCCCTGGATTTAAGACTGGGTGGGCAATCCCGAAAAACGCAACCTGTTGATCTAACGGAACTAAGAATCGACCTCGGTTAATTAACTGAGTGTGTGACTGGATTAAGCCAACGTTTTCTACCAGGTTCCTAGCCATTCAATACACATGCCTCACCCGTCCTCAAGAACGGCTCCGCTGCTTGCGACTGTCGACAACTACTCTACATTTGCTTCTCATTAATTGAAATCCCATCATCAAGTCCAAAAAAAATTAAGCCATGGACCCAACATGTTTTTGTTTCGATTCTAAGATTTGTGCTTATATTAATTGGTATTTCATTTGCCGCACTGAATGCCAAGTACTCGAGCGCATTGTCGCATTGGACTGTGTTGCCAAAACACCATAAATGACATTACATTGTCCCGTCTTGTTCGCGTGCGTTGCGCCGCCTGCTGCCTACGGTACTTGACAAGATTGGATATGGTGCGGCGGTCAGACAAACAGCCTCGGAAAGAAACAGTCATCCCGATAGTCAGCCAGTCAGTCAGCCGGTGTCTGTATTGCGTCATCTCTTGCGTCTTGCGTTGCTTTGTGCGTCGTCGATCTTGATAGTCGGCGTACATACGCCTCACACTTGAATGATCATTTCTATTTAAATGGCTTTGTAAACCCAAAAGAAAAAAGCACACGAAAAGTGAAAAACAACTCTTGAAAAGCAGGCACAACAACCGCGGCCAACACTCGAAATTGAAACCAAAATTGGAAAAATAAAGGTGTGCTCCTATCAGTGCGGCAAGGCACACGGCACATAAAAATAGTAATTATTATTATTTTTATTGCCATTGAAAATAAACCTGGCCTGTTAAATCCCCATTCGTACCGTGCACCACAACGCGGGGTTTGCGACGAGGTGCGACAGCAGCACAATAAGACTTCCGTCAAAACTTCAATAATTTGATTGACTTGTGATTTCGAAATTTACTTATTTGTAGTGTTATTGTGAAGTTGTTGCTGTTGTACTATTGTCGTTGTCCCAGCTCTTAAATATCACCAGCTCAGTTCCGATTTTTGTTTTCGAACCTCAATCACAGCCTCCAAGCTGCTGGGTTGTCTTGCTTGATGTCGTTGCCGCGCTCTGACTGACTGGCTCCACCATTCGACTGCTGCTGTTCCACCTCAGATAAGCTATCAACATTCTGCGCGCACCGTTCGACTCAGCAACCGAAAATCAAAACGAGAAAAAGCGGATGTAATTTCTGAACGAACAAATCCAACGCCCGAATGAATGAATTATTGTCGCCGTTCGATTGAGTGCTTTCCCGGCCCGCACGCCCCATCCCATCGGCAATTGTGCGACTGGCTCTTTCTTGCCTTTTTTGCGTTTGTTAAGACGCGTGTCGACTTTATGCTGACGTTAACTTGAGCCTTCTCTGTGGCTTTTTGTGGCTCCAGAGGCTGGAGCGTGGGCGGCTGATTGGCTGACTGGATTTGCTGCCGCAGATCGTAATTCATAAGTCGCTGGCTAGTAATTGAGTCAGTGCCGCGCACAAGCATCGTACTGCCTCGGCGGTGTTTTGATTTGAAATTCATTCTACATAAATATAACCAACGTCAAATTCCCGAAAATGTTTCGCTTACATAACGAGCCGTTTTTAGATTTTTCCGTCGTTGTCGTTGTCATTACAACTTTCTCTGGACTGCGCGCTGTGCTACTGCCAGCCGCTTCAGCAATGCTTCATTCCACTTTATTAGCCCGTGCAGAAAGAGCGGACTAACTGGTTTCTCTGTTGTTCTTTTCCGAAAATGATATTAGGAAACCCCTCTCGAGATTATCATCTCTGAATTCCCAGTACGATTTGTTGTTCGTTCCTAATAATTTATTCAATATGCAAATTGCTCGCGCCGCGGCTGACCTGTGGCCACAGCAGCCTTCTCGATCAATAATTAATAACGAAGCGAATACATATACCTCAAATATATGGGTGCTGGTCGATGGGAGCTGCTGTGGGTAAGAGTGTGCAAGCCAAGCCAAATACTACAAGCATTAATATTTGTAACTGTGGCAGAAAAATACAATTCGAAATAATTTATGGTCTCTATAGGAATTCGGCATTCACAGTAAATAAAAACGTTAATGCGGCCCGTATCAGGGCCGAAATTGCTACCACTTACCACAAAAACGTGTGAATAATGTGGCGACATTTTTATCTTAAGCGGACGACGGAAAGCCGCCGCAATACCATCATTGTTTGTGTTCCTGTTGCTGTTTTTGTTTTAGGGATTTGTTGATTTTGTTGTTTAGATTCAGCGACACATGTTGGCTTAGTTAGGGAAACTATTTTTTTATGCGCATAAAACGTGCGTAGTGCCCTCTTCGAGCCTTTAAAGTTAAAACTAGACGCGTTAAATCGTAGAAACAACAATAAATCGCGGCTAAGAGAGTAATTTCGGTACCGTTGAATTGGCAAAATAATATTTGTGGATGGGCAATTACAAATCAATATTTGTACTAAATATATCACTCCGACAGGGGTTATATAAACCATAATTTAATTGCAACACGTGGGATACGCTAAATTCACTGGATATACATTATGTTAAGTATTTTATAAGTAAGTTATTATATAAAACTATAAGCTTGGCCAATTCCTTTCTGTTTTTGTTAACTGGTTAGTACGAAATTTTCCTTATGAAAACTATTTTTTTCTATTTTTATGAATGTCTGCTCAGATTACATAAATGCAAGCAAGCTCAGTGTGGTGGTTAATGTTATCATTGGCCACCACATCATTACGTCTCACGCTAGAAAAATAGGTTTTGGCCTCCAGGTGAACAAATGTTGTAGAAGGGTAAGCAGTTATGCACTTGTATGCAAAAAACATAGCTTTTTACTACTTCGATAATCTTGTCGGCACTCAAAACGTTGGCACTCATAACAAGTTCTTGGCTCCTAAGGTTTCACAACATGCCAAATTGATGCAAGTGTGCACTGACTAATTCCAGACTATTATTACAAACCGGTTGTTTTGGAGTAAGAATGATAGGGTACACAGCTTATTGATTCGATAAATCAACCAAACTGAAAAGCCAATATTTGGTAAATGAATCTTGAGACAACTGCACCAGGATGTGGTTCTTCGCGTCGAAAATAAAAGCTTGGCACAAGTATTTTTAGCGTCGCATTTTCTAACCCACCAATACTTGTTGCAGCAGTTGATGCGGACTACCCACTAGGAAAATGGTAAGGTGCTTACCAGAAAAATGAATGTTTTCCTCCACCTTTTGGAGGTGAAAACGGCATGCTACCAGAAGTAAGGTATCAGTAAGGTACGTTCCGAGTACCTCCGGTAGTAGCTTACGCTAAGAAAGCAATCAAGAAGGCACAAGAAGTGCGAAAAAAGTAGATTTAAAACCCGAATGATTGTTCGTATCGTCACTTCCAAATGAACTCTACTTTGTAATGTACGTGGAATGCACATTTAAGTAGAACGAGTCTAGAAGAAATAAATGATTTTACAAGCTTAATAAGTTGGCCTCGGTAGTCCAGAGGGTAGCGCGCTGACTTTTCATGCCAGAGGCCCAGGTTCAATTCCCAGCGGGGACTGTTTTAAACACTCGTCTAATTCCATGGCTATCCACATGAAGCAGTTGAGAATTATAAGCAACGCACAAGTCAACTTTTCGCAGGCAATGGTAAAATTTCCAAATATGTCTACCTTCCATCGGAAGAAACCTACCTTCCAAGTGAAGAAATCAGTAGTGCTTACATTATCTGTAGCTAGGAAGGCATAAACTTTTTTTATTTTTATAGTTTTAAGCCCATTCCAATGGCACATTGCGGACCCCTTACGTTTTCCTTCATACCGCCACACTACTAAGTAAAGTACATTTGAATGGGAAGCCGAACAATTCCCAAAAATTTTGCTATGTACTTGTATTGTACTTTACAAAATCATGCATGATCCGGCGGCCATGCTCTGTACAAACGTAATGGGCGTTTGGCATGGAAGTTGGAATGCTTACCGGATGAAAAGTAAGTATGCTGTAATGAATTACGGAAGGTGCCACTTTCCTACTGCATAGTGTCACTGGTCCATCTGACAGAACTTTCGTTTGCCCAGGGAATATCGAATGAAAAAGCCTGGATGCACGACGAAGTTCTGACTGCCAGCGACCAAGAGGGAAAGATCCTGTCAGCTCTTGGCTTGACTAACTGAAAAAGGCGCGCATGAGAGGGTGGAGATTTTACGGTAAGTCGTGATCCAGTAACAGGTTAGATAATTTGATAACAACTGTACAGGTCTTATAACGGCACTAAGCCGGTAATAGTGGATAGGACGAACCCAAGAAAAGCCAGCAGCAAATGCTTCCAGAGCTCTTGATGAGCTAAAAGGGAAAACGAGTACTTCTGGACGTACGGCTGTTGCTGGGAGTTTGAGACTTACCGAAACAAAATGAGCTGGTCCTGTGCTCCTTGACCTGGAAGAGAGTGCAGGTGAGCGAGCGGCGGGCGCAAATTAACGGCGGGTATTCCAAAGTCAGTTGCGCTGCGCGTTTATCGCTTTAGAATCTAAAGTTTAGATCGATGCAGTCGTTTGTGGTTTCATGAAACTTACAGAGCCAAGCGAGGCATTGGCTCAGTTCTCTTGCAATCTATTTTCGTCGATTATTTTTGCTATTGGTGCCCAGCGACGAGATGACCCTTCTGGCGGTCTCCGACTTGTTGGATGTTGTTTTTGCGCGTAATCCCGCTAAATGTCGCTCGAGCGGAAGTGAACCTTGTTTTTTGCGCGGAAGCACTTCAATATTCACAAACGCACTTCGATGTTATGTTTTTGGGTCGGTTGTTGTTTTGTGGTTCTACTAAACACGCAGTTGGGGGCCGTGCAATGCCGATCGAACTGAACACATTTTTGTTTTGGCTACTCAAATTCTCCTCGTTGGGTATTTTAATTTAAATTTTGCCACTGTGATTTGCTTTGATTTTTGGCGGTTTGAGCTGCGCGTTGGGCGAAAGATCGATCACAAAGTGGATGCACGAACTGTATGTGGCGGCGGCACCGAGCGACGGAGGTGGAAGCCGTGGCGTCGGCACAGCACAGCACAACACAACACAACGGCGCAGGCGACAGACAGCGCGGAACGGCAGCGGCTTGCCAACCTGGGCGATAACGACGAATACAGGCGAGCGACAACAACGCACTTCGAAACGAAACCAAGCGAACTGCGTGAACGTTACTTTGGAACTGATTCCAGTGCTCAGCGGCGGCAACAGCCTTGGTAGTGGTAGTAGTGTGCAGCGCATCGACACAGGGGCGACGGCGCTACGGCAAGAGCAGTCGATAAGTTGGCTGGTAATGACGCCGAAGCCGACGAGCAGAGTTGAAGGTGCGAAAGGAATATTCGGCGCGAAAGAGAGGGCGACAGTAGTTCGAAACAACGACACTCGTTTGCGGCAACAACAGCGCGTCGTGTCGGAGCAAGACGAGCGGAGCTGTCTCGTTGTAGGCTGGCGTGTTTGCCACGAGTCAGAGCGAAGCAAATGGTTGTTTGTGTTTGAGGTTGTTTATTTGCGAGTTCGTGCTTTGTGCACGGTGCGCACATAGCTGTAAATACAGATGGAGAATACACGGCTGGAGTGCTGCCAGCCACACAAACAAACCACACCCCCTGAGCTGATTCAACAGCCGCAATCGCCACCAACGATAACTCTGCTGGCTGGAAAAGCGAGTGCAAGTGTGGGTTGCCAGCATGAGACGGAGGTGTGAAGGGGAATTGGCCCATAGCAGGGAGCAATGAGGGGCGCAGCGTATCACAACATCTACAACATGTCTGCGACAAAAATTGCAGCATTTTCCACTCCACTCCACGCCGCGGCACTCAGCTCCAGTCGCGGCCCCACGCTCCAGCCGAGCGTTTACCCCGGCCACTTCGACGGATGGTCGGCTGGAGTGAACGAAATGGAATTAGTGCACGAAGCAAAGGACACACGCACAACCCATTTTCACTATGTATGGCAGTTAACCAACAAGACAACAGTAACCACAGTAGCAGCAACAATAAAGGCAACATAAAAACAACAACAAAAACATATAGCAGTAGCAACGCAAACACTCTCGTACACATACAACAACAATAAATAATAGCTGATGTCGATGATGAAAATTTTTCTACACCTAAAGATATTCAAAATGTACGAGCACCTAATTGATTAAATTGGGAAAATTGCAATTAAGCTCCTTCGGCTCGTGCACGCTCGCGCACACACACACGCGCACTCACGCATTGCATACGTGTGGAAAATGTAACTATGGGAACAAAACGCGCTAACTTTTGTATTCTGAATTTGGCGAATGATTTTCGATTTTGAGTTTTATTTATGCTTTAAAGAAATCGCAATGCTGAAACAAGAGAAACCCACCCACTGGGAACATTTTCTTTCATCAGGGCCGGGGACGCACACAATTGGGCGCCCGACGCAACCTCTCGCTGGTCGCCCTTGTGTGCAGTGACGTTCACGCAACGGCTATGTATGCATAGCTACCTTTGTAAACAAACTTTAAATGTGCTTCTTCAGGAGCCGCGCGTTCGAATTGAGTTGATTCAACATTTTCCATTATTATGGAGCGGATTTTCATGCATGGGAATGTTCTCAACAAAATGGGTGAAGTACCATTCCGAACCATAAAATTTCCTTTAAAATGGCATTCAATGGTTAGTGCATATTTTTGCATGTTTTGCTTTAAAAGCATGTTTTGGCATATTTGCAATGAAATGCATATTTGTGAGCATATTTTTCGATTTTTCTTATGTTTCTAAACGTATTAAGAATCAAGAAATTTTAATGATTGCAAACTTTTGTGAGTTCCTCTGTACAACAAAGGTTATTTTAGTGTTCGTTCTCAATGAATTTATAAAAAATAAACAATTTGTTTGATATATTTTGGGGGCTTTTGCTTTTGCAACTTTTGAGCCCAATACCATTTGTAATCATATTTTGTGTAAGCAATGTTTGTATTTGGAGGGGTTTGAACCCCCAAACCCCTGTGTGCGCCCTTTTTTCCAATTCTAGATACATGTTTTCAAAATTTAGAAGCATATTATATGTGCTTATATTTAATTTTGTAGTGCATGAAAATCCGCTCACATTACGAATTCATAAAAGTCTGTTCGAATGGCCGAAAAGATAACTTTGTGGGATCTTATTTCGTTATAGAATATTTTAAGAAAGTGGTTTCCAATGAAAATGGAAAAATTTCACCGTGTTGCTTTGGCATTTCATTATTTTAGTACAGTGGTGGACTCAGGGGGTGGTTTTGGAGGTTAGAAATATTAGGGAGGTTGGAAATATTAGGGTCGACTTTAAAACTACATAAAAATTTAAAGGAATATACATAAACATTTGTGAATATTAAAGAATCACTTTTTGAAACCCCCACAAAATATTTTTCTGAATCCGCCCCTGATTTAGTACTTTCTTGGTTTTGCATATTTTAATTTGTTGCAAACCAGATAATTAAAAAAAGTTTCCTCTTCCAGCATTGCATTTTCTAGTCTCACTTTTGAGAATCAATGTAGATTTGCTAAGTGTAAACCACACTCTGTGGTAATTTTCGCCGAAAAACTGATCATTTAATTGCGTTTAAAGCCAAGTGCTCACTATATATAGATTTTTCGGTAGAGTGTAAAGCGTAGAGCGTAGAAACTCTACCTGTTGTGTGTCCACTACAGCGCGACTCTACCACTCTACCGCTCTACGTAAAGCTGATGTAGAGAAATTGTGCGTAGAACAGACACATTTTTCCTTATGGCAGAGGCGCATGTCAGAGCAAGATCGTTTAACATTGCACTTCATTTTTCAATTCTCTCAATTTCTTCTTTTCAATTCTCAATTTTTGGAAGCGAATTAGAATCAAATTTGCAGGGGGATTTCTTCGCTGTCGATGCGACTTTCCGATTTAAATTGTGACACAGAGAAGCGCAACAAAAGACACGCACGCATGCACGTTTATCAACGTGAGCGATAAACTCTATCAAACATTTTTGATAGAGCTTAGAGCAGATTGTAAAGATTTTTAGGCGAGATTCGAGGATTAGAATTCTACCGTAGAATGGATGTGGAGCTCTAGTGCGGAGCTCTCTCGCTCTACAGAAGAGTTTTCTCTAGCTCTACCCAAAACACTCTGTAGTGGACACGTGGCTTAACCCTTTCGCTATTTTATTGCCGCATGGCAACATGCTACGTTGTGGACTTCGGAATCGTCTACAGTTTCAAGAATAAATTGTTTTTGTTTGTCTTCAAAATAATTTGCAGTTTCAGGAGTAATATGAAATATAATAAACTAAATGTTTAAGTTTAAAGAAGGGAAGTATACACGTTTTTTTTAATGTTAAGATATATTGCATAGTAAAAGAAGAAGAAGCAGAAAAAATAAGATACAGTTTTAATTTGACTTTGACCTTAAATTCACAGAAGACTAATTCAATAAAATAAAAAGTTTAACTTTCGTTGTAGCGAAAGAGTTAAGAGAGAGCCGTTTCAAAAATTTTTAAGAAAGAGAGCCTTCGAATAGTTTTGTTTTGTTATTGGCGGTATCACATTACCTCCGATAATCGGAGTTAATTTAAATAATATTTTTCAGAGTGTGTGCCATGTGATATTTGTACCTGAATTTTGCAAACAATTCCGGTACTATACTAAATTTTCAAGGTGAAGGAGACGCCAAAATTTTCTAGTTAAAAGGGGTAATGATTTCAATTCCAGGAATTGCGATCCTAACAATAATATGGCTAAATACGACCAAATGTTAACCATTTGGTATGTATGTATATTCCGTAAATATACCTTTATCTCCATATTTAAAACAAGCCATTGAATATGAGAAATTCTGCTCCTGTCTCAACTTATAGAAACTTCCGTGAGTTTCTTTTACAACAGAAGTCGTGAAGAAACGTCTGCTTCTTACTTCCACAACAATCTGTACGGCAACACAGCAGGGGCGTATTCAGAAAAATATTTCGGGACGGGGATTTCAAAAAGTAATTCTTTAATATTAAAAAAATGCCTTTTAATTTGTATGTAGTTTTAAAGTCGATTCCAATATTTCGGGGGGGTTTAACCCCCAAACCCCCCTCACCCCTGAATCCGCCACTGCAACACAGTGAGCATACCCAAGTCTGTTTGCAGCGCCCATGTTCCTAACAGCCGTCTTTGGATCGCGAAACATTTCAGCATCCAGGTGCGCGCCGTTGCCACAAACACATCAACTATCAGCAGCAGCGAATATGCAACGCCAACAAACTTTTCCATTTCGCTGCCACGATGGCGACACTTTTGATTGCCAGTGGCTGTGGGAGGGCAACCGTACTCGTGTCTTTGAGTAATAATAGCAACAACAACAACAACAACAACAGCAACAACAGCCCCAAAAGGACTTCGGACTTGGCACATTTGACTTGCAGTTTATTACTGCTTGGTGGCTGGTCCCCGCATCCGGCGCACCCGTTCTTGCTGCCGACCATTTGCTGTTCGCTTATTGCTTTGTTGCTTATTTGTTTGTGCTGTCCTTTCATTTTTATTTTTATGATGCATATTTTTTTATTTTTAAAAGAGAAAAAGTAGAAAAACGATGCGAGCGGACAAAGAGTGTCCGCAAAGCCCGTTTCACTTGCGCACGTCGTTCGACGAGTCAGCGCTGTGCAGGAGTGAACAACCATGCACTTTCCTGCTCTCCAGCTTTCCTGCTTTCATTTTTTGCGCTTTTTAGAATTCCCGTGTATGAAAATTCGGCCGATTACAAGGTGGCAACATTTTGGAGCGGGTGTGTGTGATGCGACTGCTCGCGTGGGTGGGCGCACGTGCGATAGCAGTGTAACGTCCTCCGCTCCAGCTACTCACGCCGCAAAATGTGCGCATCATTGCCGTAAATTTAAATGTAACTTTAAATTGAAGAAACGCTGCTTAAACAAACTCACCATCACATAATCGTACACAGTGTCTCAAACATTTTATAGGCGACTTCAATGTTCAAGGAGCGCTCATAACACAATTGGACGAACCCAGGTATACAGGATTCTTGAAATATTGCAAGTCTGCGGGCAGGCGTTCAGATCAAATGCGCGATTCTACCTCATGATGGACACCTACTGGACACCTTACTGGCTAGATCAGCTTCAATGCTGCTCACAGAGCCCAGAAAATGTCGATTGCTTTTTTCGTAAAGCGTGGAGCGTTAAATGCTCGAGCACATTGAATCATATCTTCCATAATGTCAATGAAATAATCTCGGGCAAGCACAGAAGACTGGCTGGCCAAAGTGGCAAGCAAATAAGCTACTCAAGGGATTTAGATTGCCGAGCCATCGATTAGGAGTGCTTAATCCCTGACGGCGATAACTGCCGGCCTTTGCAATCAGCAATACAGCTGACCCAGAGGCGCGTACCTATGCAGAAACTGCATCAAAGCACGCCGCGAGTGATAGGGGAGCGAGGGCAAATCTTAGAGTTAAGCACTTTCTAAATATGTCGGTGACCGTCTATGGTCTGCTGTAGCATTAACCAATGATCCAATTTTTTTATACCATGTATTATTTTTAACAAAAATTATTAAAAAAAAAAATTCAAAAAATCATTATTTTTAACAAATTGCTAAAGGAGATAATTTTCTGTGAAAAAACTGTTTTCTCCTTAAATTAATTGATGAGGGATATATTAAAAAGACCCAATATGCATGTTTTGTATTATGAAAAAAAAGTAATTATGTACATGTATCAATGTAACAATTCAGCCACAAAAAAGGAATATTAGTAGATAACTACTATTATTATAGATATCTGTGGCAATAAAACAGAGTAGCTTAAGTCAACTTAAGGGGGTCTTCTGGTTACGAGCTGAAAATTTAAGTCTATTTTTCGGAGTAAATTGCGAAGGAACTACTTGAGATAATCCAGTTAGAAATATTAATCGAATTCGATCAATTTTTTTTTTCAGTTATTCAGGAGACATATGGCTATGTTTTCCCGAGTACGATATTGAAATTTTTATTTTGTTCCATTTTTTCACTCACCAATAGCCCAAAAAACATGGTCGAAAAACAAACTTTTTACAAAAAACCTCCTAGTTTTGAAAATTTTCAAAATAAAAAAAATCGTACTCTGGAAAACATAGCCATATGTCTCCTGAATAACTGAAAAAAAATTGATCGAATTCGATTAATATTTCTTGAAGAAGTCTTACCAACAAGTTTGAAAAAAGCAACAACCTCAAGGTCGTTCTAAAGTCGCGAGTGTGATGACTATTAATTTCCAAAATTTTATCTTACAAGATAAAGCATGTATCAATAAAATAAAAAAAAATTACTGGATTATCTCAAGTAGTTCCTTCGCAATTTACTCCGAAAAATAGACTTAAATTTTCAGCTCGTAACCAGAAGACCCCCTTAAGATGTTTTACCGTATTTTAGCTTAAATAAATCTCCCGTAAAAGTACTTTCAATGTGTTTATATCCCTGTTTTCATATTCACTTTACGAAACAATTTTCAATATGTCGGTACATATAAACTTTTTGATAAAAAAGGGGCAAAAGTCGCATGATTTTGAAAAGTCTCAAAATAAGCCTATTTTTAAAAAGTCGGTGTCAGGGGGCATCGATCTCAAAAAAGTGTCAATTTGACACTTGAGTCGCACAACGGTAACACTGGTTGTGTGCTCCAGCGCACAGGTTAAACACAAAACGGTCATACATATGTACATACATACAACTAAGCATCCGAGTGATTGTAAGTATGTATGTGTACACCAACACATTCTACATAGTCAATCATACTAATCACGATGCTTCGTTTGTGCACTTTGAGCACATAGCGCGGAAAGCGGACAGAAGAGTTAGTGCGCCTAGTGTCCTTTAAATGAAATAAGTGCACAATTTATGATGACCCCAGCACAGCGGCGACAGCTTTAGTACAGCCAACAACAATGACAATGCTGCCAACAATGCGGCGGTTCAACGGCAGGTCACCGCTGGCACTGACGGACCGGCGGACGTACGGTTAGACAACTGGGCAGCCTGTTGGACGGGTGGGCAGATATGAGAACCTGACGAACGGTCACATTTAAAATGTCGCTTCTATATAGCTATGCAGTGCTGTGTTGCGTTGCAATTGTTTTACTTGTTTTTTTTTTTTATGTGCTGTGCCAGTCGCTGCTGTTGCTGCGGTTAACCGCACAGCTACCGTAAAATTGCCGTTCGCAGATTAAAGTCACGCGTTGCTTAGCCTTTCTTTGCTTTACGGCTTCATTTAGGCTCTTTCGTTGGCATTTTCCCCTGCTTTTGTTTTTATATTTGTTTCCATCTTTTGTTTTTCTAAACAACGGCGGCGAAAACAGGACTCATAAGGACTCGTCAGCCACATGCTGTCTAGCGGACTGGCTGACTGCCTGGCCAAGTGGCCGCCTTCGCGGGCAAAAGGGGCCAACGGGTAGCACTTCCAGCGACCTACTTGGCTCTGCCTAAGCATCTCGCACGATTTGCGGCATTGTCTGCATTTGGCCGATGCAGTCCGCTGTTCGCGCAGCCGCAGCACAAGGAGACAAAAGACACACAGTCAGGTATATAACGTTACATCTAGCCCAAAAATAACCGCCAACAAACGGATTAGCCGCGTTCGCTGATGCTCTGACCTGCGTTGTAGCTGCGCAGCGTCGCGCTGCGCTGTGGTTAGCAGAACGGCCACCTTAACCCATTGCTGCCTAATGGGTAAAATTTTACCCATGAAAACTGACCTTTTAATAAAACCACAGAATAGTTCGTGGTAGAGATATCTCAAAATCATTGATAGGGATGGTTGGGGTAAAGATGGAACTACCTTAGTCTAGTGGAGGTCACCCTAAAATTCCGCCATCTAGCTAGAGTTACCAGACTCCAAAAATTGTGAATTTTCCGGAGGTGGAAAATGTGGCGAAGTGTAGTGGCCTTAGAACTTCACAAAAATCTGCTTCCTAACTCACCTGTAAACAATACTTCTTTTGTTCACGTGTTTAGCTGATCGCTTCAAAAAGTATGGAAAAAAGCTACCATTTCTGTCTAATGAATATCTCAGCAACGTGCAGAGATAGAAAATGTGAAATTTTGTTTGTGATCATTTTGGGTCAATTCCAGGTCGTGTATGAAATTTTATCAAAATCGTATGGGCGGAACTGGTACCCGGCAGCAATGGGTTAAGCGCGCTCTTTGCAGCTGCAGCAGCAGCGGCATAGTAGTTGCTAATCCGTGCGGCCGATGCGGCACTCTCGTTGGTTCGTTATGTCCGTGGTTGCGGTGGTGTCTTCGGCAGTGCGGTATGGAAATGTCGGGTTGAGCCTAATTTCCCTGCCCAAAGCGCTGTTGTAGTTGCTTCCGCTAGTAGTGTTTTTGCTGTTGCCGGCATAGGCTGATAACTGTCTGCAGACGGACGCATGGATTGAGCCTGATGATTATGATTTTATTACTGACACACAAAGCTGTTCGCATCGGCATCCTTACGAGCACGGAATGAAGCGAAATCTTGGAGTTACTTTCCGCAGATTTATCTGCAAAACCCAAATTAACTGGAAACAGGAGCAGATTTCGCGCGTTGCCGAGAGGATTATGACGAGCATCAGCGGCGGGTGCCGCCTACGAGCCACGGCAGGTGAAAAATCATGAAAATGCACACGAGGTCGGCAGAGAGGTTGCGTCTCGATGCAGAGGTCGCGCCGCTCTTTGCGCTTTCTGTGCGCGCGGCAAGGTGCAGGGAGAATTGATTCAATGACATTTACATTTAGGGGATTACAATAAAACGATTTTCCGCCAAATTCATTGGCACTCATAAAAAGCCTAGCTCATGTTTGCTGAAATCCGCAGTGAAATTTTGGACAGTTGAGAGTTATAGAGCATAAACAAAAGCAAGCAAATCATAAAATAATTTTGCAATTAATTGATAAAAAATTGCAGTAAAGTAAGTATGGAAGTATTTATTTGAGTATCCAGCAATGCACATGTACAACTCCAGCGGCGCACACAGGGAGGGGCTGGTTCAAACTTCCCAAATACAAAAATTACTGGTTAAAAATACTCGTATGGTTTCAAATGGTATTGGGCCACTCCACAACTCCATATAAAAACGTAAACAAATCAGTGTCCGTAAAGCAAAAAAGTGCGTTTTCTGGTGTGGGTTTCGCGTTTGTTGCTTGTCCATTTGGGTAAAATTCCCCGCAATTACCGCAGCGAATGGCAGCGTGGGTGCAGTGGCAAATACGGTGCAGACTTGCACGGCCCCATTCAGATCCACCTTCGGTTCACAGAAATACTGTTCACTCATTGACCACTGACTCGTTTCCTACTTGCGGCAAAAACAATTTTGTGTTTGACAAGTCAGGAAATTAAGCATGACATTGCAATGTCGCGTTGCTGCCCTGCTCCTCAGCTTTTGCTTCTGCCTTGCGCGATCGTTTCACTGGCAACGTGATTGACGTGCGTGCACCGTGGTGTCTGCAGCGTAGCGATAGCCACTTGCGAGTCCGACACTTGCCTCACCAACTTTGTGGCAAGACCAACGCGCGCAGACGGAGCGATCGGCGATACCTGCAAATCAGAAGTGAGGCGTTGGCCTCCTCGCCATTCCCAACCACAGCAGCGATGTGGCATTGAGGCATTCGCATTGTCATCAACAGCAAGATCCCATCGAAACCGATTTCTACGTCAGCAACCAAATCGGAATCAGAATAAAGATCCGCTGGCCGCCGTGCATTAGAGATCCACTTTTGTGTGAGGTGGTGTGTGGAGACAGGCAGAAATCCATGTACTTCCCGGACGGGCACATGTGGTCGAATGACCGCGGCCAGAACGCCGATCGCGTGATATTTGTTTACATCAGCTAGAAGCGTACAGCAGCAGCCCTGCGCAGCGCCGCGCCGCATCGCGCCGCCACCTTGCGGAAGGGGCATCCGCACGCCGAGTCGGACGTGTTCTGGTGCGTTCGTCTAAGCTGTGAGCGATCGAGCAGCGCGTAGTCTGCTGCGAAATAAATCATGGCTGCATGGAGGCAGCGAGCATGCGTACTCGTAAAAAAATTAGTTTCATCAAGGCAGGATTAGTGTCAGAGACGTGTTAAATGGACTGAAGGGTATGATGGACGGCTTACTGCGCGACGCTGCACTGTCAGTCCCATTCCGCGCTTCGCCCCTTGTCGTCCGTCGTGTCAAACTTTACGTAGCCAACGATGGCCCTGCCGAAACAGAAACCCCAATGAAGTTTGAACGTTTTTGTGCACAGGCAGCACGCCGCCTAGTGCCCTTCTTCGCTTGGGAGTGCTGTCTTCATTCTCTTGATTTATTCACGTTTGTTATTTTAAGTAATTTCTCATATGGCAAATCGTTCGTTTACTTTTCGTTTGGGATACTTGCGGTGCTCCCCATGGTGGACTGAGCAATTGACACAGGTGGGCCGATTAGAAAATCGACGCCACCACCCATTAAGCCTCCAAGGTCATCACTTGAGAAATTCTCATTATAACCAGGAAGTGCTGTTCAGCAAGTCCGTTTGTGTGCGTGTGCTTTTGTGTCGCTCGGCCTCTACAACTACTTGGGGACAGACGGCTGGCAGTTACAATCGTTGTGCGACAGTCAAAATCAAAATAAATTAATTAGTGAAATATCCAAAGCCATTGTCTTAAGCTTTGATAAGCTTTTTTAGCTTTTTTTAATTTAATACAAAAACAAAACAACGTCAAACAATACAAAACAAATTCGAGTAACAAAAAGTCTTTTCACGCAGCTGCGGAATGGCCCCAAATGGTGTGTCAAAGATGACACCAGCCACGACGGTGTTTTGTTGTTGCCATCGTATTTGTCTGCGGTCTGATAGTGGAATTTCCTGTCGCCGCCTTTTGCTCAGGGTCGAGTGTAGCTTTCATAGTTAGATTCATAAACATTTTGATGTTTTCTAGGCAGTGACGACATCTGATTTCAAAAAACTACGTACAAATTTATTGACTCAAGTCTTTACGCGATTACCTCTAGTCGCAAAACCTAAAGTGGGCAATCGAAGATCAGGCGAGAAAACAGCATTTGTCAGCGTCTATCCGCCGCAGGCGATGGTGGAGAAGTTGGGAGTTCCCCAAAGGTCTCAACGTGGCTCTCGCACTTTCCACAGGGTTAATGGTGTTTCACCGAGTTTTGCGGCCTATTTCGACACTGAAGGCGAATTTGACATAACAAACAAATCGTTGGTCAGTTTCTACGTATCGCAAAGGTTTTAAAAATAATTTCAGGCAGTCGGACGTTGATTTATTTCGCAAATTCCAACTTGAGGATGGCCAACAGCCAGCCGGCTCTGCGATAAGCCCCTTTTGTCGCGCATACCACAAATGCTTTTCAAAGATGTCTTTGTGCTAGCCCACATTGACGCGTTGATGAGCGCGACGAGCGGCTACTGTAAATGTGATTTGCATATCACACAACTTAATTGTAATCAATTCATTACGAAATGTTTATTTTTTTCACTGCTTCGCTTTTCTCCCATCTTTTTTGTGTCTGTATTCCGCGCTTTTCTGCGTCTTTGTGTGCTGTTAAATTTAGAATATTTGTGATTTGATTCGATTGACATAATTCAACCCTAGGTGACATATGTATGCACTTATGCATGTATGCATGTGCGTATGCAAAGACGCAGCAGCAAAAGAAATCATGCCCACGAAAATTTCCAGGTGCGCATTCGCATCAGCGGTTGCTGGCTGCTTGTTGCATTATTGCGGCCATAATTAATTTCACTATGGTAGCCAGCTCAGAGCCATAAAAACACCCCCTCCAGACCCTCGCGCTCCGCGCGCCATTAGCCTCTTTCAACGCAACGCAACGGACAGCGACAAGAAGAATAACAAAACCAAAATCAGAAAAATCACACAACACAACACAACACAAAGGAGAGGCGAACGAAAAAAGACGAAACAAATAAAAATATGAAAATTTTAAATAATGAGACGACATTTCGAACGCATAAAATCGTCATAATAATTTTTGATATATGAAGCAGCACGGCAACTCGAGCGAGCGCTAATATCAAACGAATTCTTTCCGAGATAAACACAGACGCACACACCGGCGCATATGCGTGCGCGGGGAGGGGGTGCACACAGTGGCAGTTTGTGCTCCACTGCTTTGCATTTTTCCCGCTTCTCAAGCTTGAAACTTGAGTTTTGGTAGCGTTCTCCCAGAGCCCCCAAAACGAGCAGAGCTCCAGCTGAGGGCCACTGAGGCGGCAGAGGAACTGCGCACTTGTGTTCGTGTGTGTATGTGCCCGATGTAGGGTCAGCAGTCGCGCTGCCTGACGGCCTTCCGCCGCATTGGCCGCTGCGCATTCCCAGCGCATGAATCTTCAACGCTGCGCCATCGCCTTGGACGAGTTCAGCACCGTTGGAACATTGCCCGTTCCTCTACTACAGAGCCCACAACAGAGAAGAGTTTCGCGTTCTTATAGGAAACTAACAACAACAGCCACGACAACAACTGGCAACAGCAACACGAAACAACAACAATTAATCGTAACAATGTTATTAGTCGTACAACAGGGGATTAGGCTACCGGCGATTTCGTTTTGGGCGAGTTTATGGACGTTGTTATTGCGGTACGCGGCGTGGTGCTGTATGGCCGATGATGATGATGCGGCGCGAGCTGCTGGAGTTGGCGGTGGTGCTGGTGCGGGCAATGGGACCTGCGACTCTTTAAATCAAGCAGCGAATGCTAGAAGTCACACAGCAGACGGTGCTGCCAAAGCGGGTGATGCGCAGCGCGTACTATGGCTGTGTGCTATACATACATTTGTGTTCAAATTAAATTACAACAGCAAATTCGACCACGAAATATTTTTAAGCCGCTTGTGATTTGCTTTATTTGTGTTTTGAATTTTTTCGTTTCGAGCATAATTTGGTGTGACTAAAGCCCCAAGTCGCACCGGGCGACGGCATCAAAAAGCGACATTTATGCACCCATCAATCAGTGTATGCATCAGCATATGTACATACTTATGTTATGGATGTATAAACGTACCTTTTTTCTAATACTCGTATATAGTATATGTATGTATGTAACCATAAATGTAGATACGCATAACATGTGTATGAATGTATTGATGCACTTACGTATATTGGCCCGAAAGCTCTTAGAAGTTGCATAGATTGCACTGATTCCGAGACCAAAGCGAACAGAAGTTCAACAGACCACCGTACGTGTCTCTCCTTCTCCTCCTTAGGCGTGTGTTTGCCCTCGTGCGTTATCTGATAGCATCTTGACATAGCCCGAAGCTAAGATTGCTACATCCGCCACTTTCCAGCTGCATGAAGCCACGATTACAATCGACAAACACAGTGAAATCGGAGCAGCTAATTATGCCATTTCGTTGTTATAGCCCGGCAAGGCGTTAAAGTCAATCGAGCGCCGCATTCTGAGCTATCAACTATCAGTTGCCCGTGCAGATCGCATAACTCAATTAGGCAGCGGGCGATCCAATTCAGCTGCAGCGCCCATATCGATTTTTGCGCGCAGCAGCGACGGCCATGCGGGGAAGGTGTGCCCAACTTATTTGCTACAAATTTCTACCTTTTGTGGCCGACATTGTTGTTATTGCCTCGGGCAAAACAATTCCATCCCATTGCACCATATTCAATTCCTTTCAATGCAATTCAGTTCGCCGGCGTATTTCACTCTATTTCCGTTTGCCGCTCTGAATAGAATCGCATTGCGCCCGGGTTGGGTTCGGTTCGGTGCAAAGCGCTACTGTTTGGCTTGTATACTCGTCGCACACGCACTGCGCAGCTCTTCAACGTGAAATGGGAATTTCTGTTAAGTCTCAATGCATTTGTCTCAACACTCCAACGATCCTTTCATCAGGACATTGTACAGCCATCAAACTTTTCAATTTGTAAGTAGACATTCTCCATTCACCCACATACACAGTCGATGGCTGGTCGTTCGCCGTTCACCGTTCACCGCGCAGCGTTCTGCGTTCATCCGCCCCGCAGACGCTCTGTATGTGCATTTGAAAAGAAGGATTATCCCAGCAATAATCAATACAGGGAGAATGAAGACATATCAACAACGTGGCCGAGTAGTTGGGTCAGGTCGGCGGGTGCAAGTGCGAGTGCACGCATTGGCCTAAAAATCGATGCAACTAACCAGCCAGCAACGTGCTCGAGGGCAGCAAGCCGTGAACCGATTTTTAGGTGCCAAAGCGGTGCAGAGCAGCATGGAAACAGCCAAGAAGACGCAGCACAAAAATCAATGTTTCGTAAGTGCAGCAAAAATTACTTTCAGATGAGGAAATGAGGAGCGTTCGAAAGGCAAACACAGCGTCAATCAAAGATTGCATAACAAAGGCCATATTTGTGTAGCGCATTCCAGGAAGACGTCGCGTGTCGTGGTGTGTGTAGGTGGACGAGTGTGTGCTCCGACATTGTTTTTATGTACTTTTCGTATTTTACTGTTCTGCTTTGCTACAATTCGATTCACGTCTTTTCCACCGAACGAATTCTATGTCAGGCTGCTTGAAACAGCTTTGGCGAGGTCTCCTGATGGAATTTTTTCCATTTATTGTGTGCAGTCTAGCGGCAAAACACTTATTTTCCAATGTTCTCAACGAGTGTGCGCTCCGCTTGGTGCTGTGTGTTGTTGCAGCTTTGGGTTTTGCTTGTTGTTTTGATTTTCCAAATGATGGACGACGAAGGCTTCAAAAATATTCCCACAGCCCACACACTGCGGCGGGCCAAATACAACGCTCAAAGTCGAACTTGGCATATGATGGCGCCTTATCTCTAAGTTTTTGACCATTATTGGCCCATAGCCGTTTGGTACAGGAAATCATAGCTACATATATTCACGCCAAGGATTAGTTAGATAAGATTAGATTAGAATTATAAAGTGTTATATACTACGTTGTGTGTTGGATCTTTTCTGATCTCCTAATTCTTTACAAGACAAGGATGGTCTAATGTATAGGGCCTCCTTTGACCAGTAACTACTACATATAATAGGGGTACCGGTTAATTCGTGCGGTTTTCTAACAGTTGGTGTAACTTGATTTTGTGAACAGTGATTCCTTTCCAAATATGTTACATAGTTTCAGAACCAGTATGTGTCATTAAGCTGAAGCGTAAACAACAATACCTTTTTTAATCTGAAAATGTCGAAGTACGAGTACTTCTTCATTACTTCAATATGAAGAAAAGGGCTGCCGAAAGTCATCGTATTTCGGTGGAAGTGTATGGTGTGCATGCTTTACCTGAGCGTACGTGCCAGAAGTGGTTTGCACGGTTCAAAAGTGGGAATTTTGACTTGGAGGACGATGAACGGCCCGGACAGCCAAACAAGTTTGAAGATCACGAATTGGAGACATTGGTCGACCAAGATCCATCCCAAACGAAAGAAGAACTTGCAAAATCACTTGGCGTCGCTCAACAAACCATTTCCGATCGTCTAAAAGCAATGGGAATGATCCGGAAGGTAGGCAAGTGGGTGCCGTATGAATTGAAGCCCAGAGACGTCGAACGCCGATTTTTCACGTGTGAACAACTGCTTCAACGGCACAAAAGAAAAAGTTGTTTGCATCGAATTGTCACTGGCGATGAAAAGTGGGTCCATTACGATAATCCAAAACGTCGAGCAACGTATGCAGGGGCGTAGCCAGAACTTGGTCATGGGGGGGTTTTAAAAAAATGTTTTTGCCAGTTTAGTTTTACATGTTTTTTAAAGTAAAGTGCACTTTCCAAATAGGGCATTTTGTTGTGGCTTATAAGACTTAATGCATTAAAAACTAAATTTTTTCCCTGATTTTTAGTAAAAATTTCATGAAATTTGGTGGACTGCAAGCGAAGTTATTGCATCTGAAGTGGAAGTATGTTTGTGTCATCGTACAAAAATGTGCATCGAACAAAGATCCAATATCAACTATTGTTTAGAAATGTTTAAACTTTAACCGAAGCATTTAAATTGATGGACCAAGTTTATGGCGATTTTTGTTTATACCGTGGTGGAGTTCATAAGTGGTAAAAGCGATTTAAAAACGATTGTCAGAACATAAATGATGACCAAAGTGTTCGCCAACTGAATCCGCGATCACCGTAGATCAAAACTGCGCGGTAATTCATAAAAGATAAGCAAAATCTTCTTTGAAATTCTTGAAATTGGATTTAACCTTCGCTTTACTTATACCCACCCGGGTGATCTTTTTAATATTCATGTTTAATATCTGCACAAATTTGAAGTTAATTTTCAATAACATGAAAAAATATTTTTTTTTTGGAACGTTTGGACGTTTGGAGAACGTAGAAGCCATCCAAAAGGCTTGTACTGACATCCTGAAGGACATTCCGGTCGACGAACTAAACTACTCTTTAGACATGTTTTTAGAACATGCAAATCGCTGCATTAAGCCTAAACGTGATTAAAAAAACAAATTAGTTTCGGTAAAAAAAGGGTTTTGTTAATATTTTTTTAAATATTTAAAGATGAAAAGATATTTTTGCTAATGTGGGAACGTACATACGATCCATAGTGATTGAAAATGTTGACAAATTATAGGCTATGGGGGGTTCTGACACCCTAAACCCCCCTTGGCTACGCCCCTGAACGTATGGACACCCCGGCCATGCATCATCATCGACGGCCGTTCAGAATATTCATGGCCTGAAGGTTATGCTGTGTATTTGGTGGGACCAGCTGGGTGTGATCTATTATGAGCTGTTGCAACCGAATGAATCGATCACAGGGGAAGTCTACCGACGACAATTGATGCGTTTGAGCCGAGCACTGCGCGAAAAACGGTCGGAATATGCACAAAGGCACGGCAAGGTAATTTTGCAACATGACAATGCTCGGCCACATGTTGCACAGGTCGTCAAAACCTACCTTGAAACACTCAAATGGGATGTCCTACTGCACCCGCCGTATAGTCCAGACCTTGCGCCATCCGATTACTATCTCTTCCGATCAATGCAACATGGCCTGGCTGACCAGCACTTCTCCAATTATGAAGAAGTAAAAAATTGGATCGATTCGTGGATAGCGGAAAAGCCGGCCGAATTTTTCAGAAAGGGTATTCGTGAATTGCCGGAAAAATGGGAAAAAGTTATAGCTAGTGATGGACAATACTTTGAATATTAAATTTGTAACCATTTTTTCACAATAAAGCTTCAATTTTCCCCCAAAAAAAAACCGCACGAATTAACCGGTACCCCTATTAAATTTATGAATATCGGAGGGATTGAGTCGGCTCTTATTCAAGATATGCTCTTCAAGGTATTAGTATATTTTATCTTTTAGCTTGGCAGGTTTCAGGTGGAGTGATGTGTCTTCACTCTCTGCACAGAACGCAAAGAAGCTATCTAATACTATAGATTAGAGTCCTGCACGAGTATGAATTTTTGCTATTCGAAAACATTCAAATGCTTTTGAATAGAATACTTCACTACAGCTCTCTTCGAGTACGAGTAAGCTCCGAACATAAACGAGTAGACGTACACTATTTATTCATATTCGTTCGAAGCGGGAAAACGAGGACAAAAGCATTCGAATAATAGTACACATTGCTTTGAATATATTCGAATATACTCGTTTTATCATTCCTAAGATTATTTAGAAATATTTATGTTATATATAAATATTTATTTATTTGTTATGCTACTTTCTTCAATAATTCCCATTTTGTGTATACCTAACTAATAAGCCACTTCAACCGAACCACAAGTATACACACGGAAATGTGACATACTGCGCATACAAATATTCGATGAAACTTTTGATCTTCGAATACTTCGCAAAGTTCTCGATTACCGAATACGAGCACTGCAGTATTCGCTTCTCACCGAATACGAGCACTGCAGTGTTCGCTATTCACCGAATATGAATAGAAACGAGAAGTGACGCTCGCTGG
Organism: Melieria crassipennis; assembly: GCA_963668005.1. Taxonomy (NCBI): domain Eukaryota; kingdom Metazoa; phylum Arthropoda; class Insecta; order Diptera; family Ulidiidae; genus Melieria; species Melieria crassipennis. The sequence goes on along the minus strand of OY764962.1, from coordinate 879,468 downwards.
TTCTCGTTTCTATTCGTTTCGTTGTACACATTCTTCGAATACCAAGTACCCGTACAGTATGTGCAGTAGTGTAGTCGCCAAAATGAATATATTCATGCAGGACTTTACTATAGATTTAAAAGAGACAGTGGCGGATTCAGGGGGGGTGTTTTGGGGGTTGAAACCCCCGAAATATTAGGATCGACTTTAAAACTACATACAAATGAAAAGGCATTTTATGAATATTAAAGAATTACTTTTTGAAACCCCCCTCCCCCCCGAAATATTTTTCTGAATCCGCGACTGAAAAGAGATCTAGAAATCCTCCTCCACGGCAGTTGACGGCCTTTGCCCTTCCAAAACTTAAAACTTCCATACAACAAATTACATCATTAGGCGGCCGCTGCAACCAGGGCAAAAAAATCCGCAGTTTGCGCCTTTTCACACGAGAAGATAAAATCGCTGGCGTTCAAACCGCCTTGCGACGATCGCGACATGTTCCACCAATGTTTTGTTGCATTTAACATTGTAACTTGCCACCGATCGCAATCAAATTGGCCAAAGTGGCTGTGATCACCAGCGATTGAGTCGCAGTCCAGCGACCTGCCCGAGTGCTGGCGATGAAAAACCAGAAGCGCAACGAAAGAGATCGCGGACACACCACGCCGACATGATACGCACGGTGCCCAGATGCGGCAGCATCTGGTGGTGGCTTGCCGATACACGCGCTCGTAATTAGGGTTGTGCCTCGCATAGCCACTTAAATGGCGGCGGCAGCAGGCGTGTTGCTTAACAAATTTGTTTAGAACTCCAACAGCGCGCGGTGCCTTTTTAGTGCGGTGGTGGCACAAAAGCACCATTGGCAGCGGCAACACCAACACCAACAACACCATTGCCGTCACCATCATCATCCGCAATATCATCGTTTCGATTTTTATTGTTGCCAAAACTGCATATTGCTGCTTGAGCGCAGTTGCGGTTGCAGGCCAGAGGACTTGCGGTTCGGGCCCACAAGCAGAAGGAATGTCAATAAATTTTAGCAAGTGATATTAATGAAACGTGTGCCGCTCCCCCGCGTCTGCCACGCACCATCGAGCCACCGAGTGGCCGCAGCAGCACAGCTTATTTTCTTTATTATCCGATAAAATTATAAGGATTCGCCCATGTCACGGTCCGTGTCGCAACGGCCACCGGCAATCGGCCATTGGGCTTCGCCAGAGTCCACTCGCGAATGTGGAATTCCAGCGCGTAGAACATCAAACGCAGACAAAAACCATCGCGGGCGAGCGATCGTATTCAAATTATATGCCGACCATTAAATATGAACGAAAAGAAGAGGTAAATAAAGAGAAAAATAACAGAAGGAAAACCGAAAAAAATATTATGAAGAAGCCAAACAGCAGCAACAGGCAGCAGGAGAAGGTGTGGCTGGCCGACTTTAATTTGAGCAACGCAGCATGGGGACCCACATCAACACCGATTCACTGACTCACCGCCTCACCGGTTGCCCGCACCACTTCTCACTGTTTACTATCTATCATCATTCTGCGCTTCGACCTCGAGCTGCGGCCACAGCTCGACTTAAATCAGCGCAACGCAGCTCGTGGGCAGGAGGCGCAGGCCGAGGGACGGGGGATATCGACTGTGCGCAGATCAGCGGGAACTCCATGCGAGTGTTGACCGCCCGCTGCAGCGGCACAACATCTGTTACCTCTTGTTGGTTTGTGCTCCAGCAGTGACCGCGTGCAGCAGGGGAAGACGGAGAGTAGGCAGAGCATGGAAGCCGCCGACCCGGCCGAAATGCTAATAACAACAATATTAAAAAAGCAAATAAGTCACGAGCAGAGATTTCTCGCGTAATAAATTATCGACGCGCATTGAAAAGTGGCTTAATGCGCTTCTGTGCAACGCTTCACCGTTCACACCGGAGCACGGTTCGGTGCGCATGCGGCGAAAAGCAGACGAATAGATGGATGACCGGCTGCATGTGCGCACATACGGACTTCGTTTAGCCAGTGTCCACGCTCAGTGTCCACGACGACAACAACAGTGCCAGCGGCAGCAGCACATTTCGGGTCTTGTGTCATTTAATGCTCGTTTAGGCCGTTGCTGCTGTCGCTGCGACATCCAACCACAGCCAATACCATGCCACACTCTGTTGCTGTTGTTATCGTTGTTGGTAAATGGCCGCAAATGCTATAAAAATTGCGGCCCATTAATAAACCGACAGCCGATGCACAGCCGATGTGGCGGTTCATCGAAGGAGGAGATCAGCGCAGTACGCAGTAGGTCGATGTTAAAGCTGGTAACTCGGTAGCAAAACTTGCATTTAAACAATTACAGCGAGCAGCAATTGCAGCGAGAACTGATTGGCGTTCTGTCTGCTGGTATCTTCTCGTCAAGGATAGCTTAAACATGAAGTTTACTATTGCTCAATAATTTTACTTTGTTCGGCTGCATTTCCCCGCTTCTTCTCATTTACCTATTTTCGAAACATGCCAATTCACATTTAATTTGGTACTCATTTGCTCCGGTGTTTGTGGTAATTTTTATGGAGATATTTCGTTGGGAAGATGCAAAGTAAAAAAGACCCCCACCGTTCTCGCTGTCCAGCTTTGATCCATTGAGCGAAGAGAATGGAATCCAACGCCACTGCCAGCCCGAACTTGCTTCATTTCTTGGCTCCCAAGCCTAATACCCGATCAATGCCATTGCGGAAGCCATTGCTATTTATTACCACTCTATTGTGTGTAGCTTCATTTTCTTATTATTTCCTCGATGGAAGCAAAGTTTGAATAAAACGCAGCTACTGAATGCATTTTAACCCTAATCCGTCGTTCGGGTGATTTTTCACCCATTTTCAACTTTGGGATGCTATAACTTTCCTATATATTTATCAAAATGATTAAGGTTTCTTGTATTTGTGGCAAACCAATATAAGTTTTAGAAATTATCTACAACATACTGATTATTTCATTATAACGGTGATTACAAAAAAAGTTACGTGGGCGACGTTCGGGTGATATTTCACCCATATACAAATTGTATGGAAATTCAACACAACACATACAGGAAATGCCCTAAAATTACGTTACTGGAGTGAAAGTTTTGAACTGCTTTTATAGGCAAAACCTTTTTATGGATCAATGGGGCTCCTGAACTCAACGGAAAAGTAAGAACCAATAATATTATTTCAACTAAAGTTGGTATAACTCGCTATGCTTGAAGTCGTGTGTCAGCAATACAAAATGCCAATGAAGACCAATGTTAAAGATAGTAACTGACAAAACTAATGTTGAAGGTTTGCGAGTTTTTGGCGGTGCATGGATCAGCGTTGGTGATATTCAGGCATATTTTGGTATTTCAATTTTGAGTGGTATTTATAAGTCGAATGAATATCTCTTGATAATCTGTAGAGTTATACAACAGGCAGACCAATTTTTCGTTCTGTCGGTGACAAAACCACTCGCCAGAAACGTAACGATTGTAATCAAGAATGAAGCTCGTTAACACCCATAACACATATATGAGAAAAGTGGGTTTAGCGACAACTGCTATGTACGTCCTATGAAAAGGACACACTAAGTAAACAATTGCCGGCTTTTCGCGGAAGATGCCCCTTTGAGCACTTTTCATCATAACCAGGAAATGTGGGTGACAAAAAATTATCCGAAATTACATCGTTTTACAATAAGTCAATAGCAGTAGTTGACACTTTAGACCAATTGGTTGTTCACTAACTATATCGTCAAGTAAAAACTAATCGCTGTCGATCCCAGCTGGAATCACAACAAAAAGTACAAGCGGTGAATTTTTCTCGAAGACATAGATTTGAGTTTAGTAAAGCTAAAGATTTTACGTAGAACAACGTTACCGAAAGGAAAATCTTCCTGCTGACTTCTTATCTCAATACAGCCAATTTCCCAAACCTTGTCAGAAAATCAGAGTGTAAAAAAGTGAAAAACTATTGAAACACGGTGCCAATTTTTTATCAAAAACGATCGAAAGGCATATTCTGCTTGCAATTCTTGAAAAAACTATACATGTGGTGAACACAAAGTTTTAGTTAACTACTGCCCTTTCTTCCCCCCTTTCACCATCCGCTTGAAATGTGTGCTGTAACATATGTTGGAAAAAACAGTGTTACATACACATTTAAAAAACAGGTGAAATATGTGGTAGAACAACGGGTCTCATAATAGGCCTCCGAGTGTGTCTCTTACAGAGGCAGCCACCATAACCTAACTTAACAAAACTGCCCTAATTGCATAAAAATATAGAAAAATATGTTAATTTATTTATCTGTAAGATAACAAAGATAATAAAGATTAAAGATAACAAAAGTTTTTTTATTAAAATTGGTCAAAAAATGCATTAAAACATACAAAGTACCATATGGGTGAAATTTCACCCGAACATCTTATGTGTGAGTTTTTTTGAACGTCGGATGAGGGTTAATGAATAAGGCAAAATTGATTTAATTCAATGCGCGATGTTGAACGTGGTGAGCTGTAGCTCAGCAGCGCATCAAGAAAACCAATAGACGCTGGCCGCCCGGGAATTGAAGAGTTCGGCCAAAAGACGGGGCGACCGGTGCACCTTACATACTAATTCATTTTTCTAATTTTAAAAAGATAACACAATTTTGTTAGAGCCTGCCGCTTGCTGTTTAATGTTCAATGTTCAATGTTGAATTCGGTGTTCGATGGCTGGCCGGTAGTGGGGTTGGTGGGGAACGGGATCGTGTAGCAGGGACAGTGAATGGACAAGTCCAATTCATTTGCGGTGTAATTTATTGTGGCTGTCAAGCGAAACAATTAGGCCTGCAACTGGTGTTCAACGGCGCGACACACACAGCAGAGGTCGAGCCCTGTCCGGGTCACTCACTTCATGTGCGCGCTCTCGCCATTCATTCATGCATTCACGCGCGATCAGGTGCTGGTTGCCGCTCAACGCATAGGCGCAGCTATTTTCCACAATTTGGAAATTGCTTTTCGTTGCGCGTCAAACAATGGCAAGAATTTCGTTTGTCGCTCGCCGTTCTCGGTCGGCGTTTGATAGCGCATCCTCCGGCTGCACCATAAATTACGAGAAGATCGGCCATAAAGTGCTCATTGTTCGCGCGCAGGCGAATTAGAAAGGTGCCGTGGCTAAGCGCGTTCCGAGTGAAACAAAATGACTGTGCGGAGGCGAATAAAAGCAAACTATGGCAGGAAGGAAGTGCCACGATTGTGCGCCGAGTAGGCCGATGCGCGCTCGTTTGCCGCTCTAACGAGCCTGACGCCCTACTGCCGCCTACCACGCCAACATATTCCTACAAAATCGCATGTCCGTCCGTCCGGCTGTCACCTCGGTTGCATTGGGCCCGAGTGCTACTGTGCACTGCGGTGCGGTGCGGATGGATGTGGCCCATTGTGGTTCGGCGTGTGAAATTGCATAGTTGCCCTCTGGTAAATTTTTATCTTGGGGTAGAGGGAAAGGGCACGGAAATAAAAAACGTCACCGTTACCGTCACCATCCCGCTGCAGCGGAAGTATCAGCAATTTATTTTATTTAATTTTTTAGGAACGTACTTAAAAAATGCTCGCACACGTACACATACATATGTACATACCAGTACATACAGCTTGCCGTTGGTGGTCCACGGCTCCATAAATCTTTGGTGTAGTTGAGCGATTGCTTAAGCCTCATATTTTCCAGCAACAGAAAGCTGGAAGACACCTGGATTTGACTCGCGGAAGGTAAATCTCATTAGTGTCGGGGGCTCGTCGTGGCCTAGAAACGAGACTTCTGGAGTCACGAGTTCTTAACAAAACTGTTTGACATGTTCCGTTTTTTGTCGCGTTCTTCATCGTATCATTTTACCAATGTCATGTTTTCACCGTTATTCGTTATTATTCGGGATCACGCAAAACTGGTTTCCTCCTGCCCTTACAATGTGCGAACCATACGACCGCGTGTCCAGTTTAACGCGAGAAGCTCCTTGGCTACTGGACGGGAACACTTGAACTCGAGGTCCTCTCCACGCCAGAGTGGCCACAATTGCTTTCAGAACTTTTGCACGGGTGTAAGTAAAACAATCGAATGTAAGTAAACAAACAACAGCGATGCAATAATACGAGCAACAACAAACGGCAAACAATGCACAAATGTAAAACTGAGACGGCAATAAGCTCGTCGAACAATGGCGACCCATAAGCGCAGCAATGCCGGTTTGCTGAGCGGCAGGCAGCTAGACAGACGGGCCGCTAGACTGACGAACAGGCAACAAGATGGGTCATCCCAGCCACGTTTCTGCCGCCAATACATAACTATGAACCAGCGGCGATGAGCCGGCTTTCAAGTGAAATTTACCGTGCGTAGAGGCCTTTGATTTTTTAATACACCGAAGAGTGTCGAATGTTTCTGCAATTGCAGTTGCGCTCCCAGCTGCCAATTGCACTTTCAATGGGAAGTTGTGTGCGTGCGCGCCGTTGCCATATTTTACAAAAAAATTATCGATCACTCGATTCGAAAAAAAAAGACTAGCCAATATGGCAGCAGACGCGGCAGCAGTGATCCTAATTGAAAGCGACGATCTGGAAACGTCGAGTAGGGTGTGCAGCGGCGAGTGAGTGTGTGCGTGAGTTGGAGTGCGCTGCTGTAATGGGCTTCGCCACGTCGCGACGCGTCGGCATTTCGGTTTTGATAATTTGAGCTAAAGATTTGAACGCGCGTGATGGTGCGGGATGCGGGGTGCGGGCCGCAGTCTATGAATCAATTCGGTGGAGGCAATTGCATCATTAACTTCGTCGCTTTTCACCGTTGCTTTTAATGTCAGCAGCAACAGAAATTACTCAAAAGAAAGTTGCTTGGCATTCCCAGTAGATACCTGACTTTTGTCGGCCGTTGCTTTTAACTTTCAATCATTCGAACTATTTATTTACATAAGTGACTGAAGGCCAGGTTTGTGCCGAGTATCAAATATTACGTCTTAACTGAGAAATGTGAAAATAAGAATTACGTTCATGTAAGATGGCAAATTCAATGGGGAATCCTTGAATCAAGTTTTGACCCTGGTTCTCAGTAAAAATTGTGGCGCGCTTCATCACAAAGGACGCTCACTATGGGGTATACATAGAGTGCAACATTCAGTTTTTCTGGGACTTTACGTAACGTACACTTGAAAACGGTCTTTGCAAGTTTGATGAACAAGGACCAAAAATAATTACGTATATTCATGTCTCAAATGCTTTATGAGTATAAGAGTCTCTCCTTTTTATTTTTTAAAGGTAAAGATCAATATAATACCACTTTTACAAAATATTTGTATTCGAAAAGTTATTTGAGACATCAAACCTAAAGCCTAGAGCTTGACATTCAGCTACGTAGATGTTGCCAGGAGTGTTGTATTAAGTCCTGCATTGTGTTTGAATTTATTAGTTAATATCAATAAAATTACAACACTTGTCTGACCACACCTTTAAAATCACTAACGAGGACGTTGACTTTATGACTATTTTTTCCAACTGCACTAAAACCCAACAACTCACCAACACGTATTAATTCTTGCGCGATCACAGGATATACATTTGAATCAAAGGCAATAAAAATGAGACAGTATATAAGGACCAACCAACCAATCATGTATGGACACATCTTTCCGTTGGTTGCGAGAGTGTTAAAGTCACTTGCATCTACAGGAATAATTGCTGGTCCAAATTAAAATTACAGTTCTTACTGTTGGCTAATATGGAAGTGTGGAAATTGATCAAGTAGACTTTATCTACAACTATTTTGCAACCTTGGCAAAATAAATATTAATGGGTGCACGCGTTTTTTGAATTGACAATACAACAATTCAAATCTGAAATTTTGTGAGCCTATCTACACCACGTTCATTTCTTATTAAAAAAAATTGCGTTTTGCCCCACTTGATCGTAGGTAGTCCACCGATGTAATTTGGTATGGAAAGTTACCATGAATGTTTCAAAAAGCACCTCTTTCAAAAACGCTCCTTAATGCAAGTACATATTAACACTAGAAAGACCGCAAGTTTTCCATACCTACAAAAACAACATATTATCTCCGCTGGTATCTCGAAAAGTACACATCGGATTTGGCTAATTGTAATTGTAGAATCCTAATTGTGCAACTAATTGTAGAACCCGATAAAAAAATCATCAAAGCAAAAGTTGATAAAAATACTAAAGAAAATACAGATATTTAAAAATGAAAAACCGTTAAAATTACCGCAATGGTCTTTCTAGTGTTAATGACAAGATGATGAATTTTAAACCAATGTCGTTTTTAGCATGTAATATAATTTTATTACGCGTAACTCATTTTATAAATCTTGATGTTGCAGTATGCTCTCAAAAGACTGCTGTCATTTTGCTCAATTTAATCGCAAGCTTTGGTCGAAAATAAGTCTGTGTAGTAATTTTTTAGTCCATTATTCTTCCAACCCTGTGGAGAGTCAAAATAGAGTGGCAATTAGAAGCTCTAGACAGCAATGGCAAAAGGATGTTAGTACTTTATGTTAGTGATTTATGTTTTATGTAAAGTTGTTTTTAGAGTTGCAGCATTCAGTAGACCAATTAGATGGAAAGTTACAATGCATTGTAAAATATTGAAATTCATCAAAATTATAAAAAAATATTGTAAATTCGCATCACCAATTGCAAAATACCTGTCCAACGTTTCCTACTCAAACTCGTTCTACATTCCGGCACGAGCTGGTGCATCTATTTTCAAGAATCATATTTACTTTGGAATGGCACAACCACCGACACATTCGTTAGGTCTCCTTTTTACGTTTATTTATTGTTATGGGTCAATGGCGCACACAGGGGTGTTTTGGGTGTTCAAACACCCCCAAACACAAAAATTTGCTGGTACAAAATATGGTTTCGAATGGTATTCGGCTTAAAAGTTGTATGCAACCCCCCTCCCCCGAAAATGAAATTCTGTGTGCGCCACTGATATATGTAAGTCAATGGGTATAGTGCTGAACCGAAAACACCCAACACTCACTCCATTCCTTGGAATGCACCTAGATCGACGACTTACGTGGAAAGACCACACTAAAGCAAAGCGGCAGCAACTTAAAATTAAGACGAGCAAAATGTATTGGACTTGAAAATTCGCTACGTAAAAGAGGAAGCAAGTAGATTCGCCGATAGATACCTAAACTATAAGCTTAGCAGAGGGGCGGACCGCCCCGGGGCCCGGGCTGCGGGGGGCCCCCGAGAGAAGCTTGTATATAAAAATTTAAAGTTTTTGAAAACTAACAATTGTTTGCAAATTTTCAAAAAATGTTCCCTCGAAGATTGCAATATTTAGTTTTTAACTTAAAATTTTGTGCAAAGTTTGCTTGTAAACTAGTGTAAATTACACAATTACTTAACCTCATTAAACTTTGTAGACGTCAAACAAATTTACAGTTATTAATATTATTTTTATAATTATTGGTTGGATAACAACACATCGTCCCGAAAATCCGGTTTCCTTATTTGATAGACCCTTTTACGAAAGTAATTCTATGCTCCTTGTAAGTAAGCTACTGCTACTGGGTTTTATAAAATATTTCTGTACATTTCTAAACTACTCGACACGAAAAATGCACCTAAAAATAAAAGTCTTTTCTAGACTGGAACTTTGAAATCGAATAAAATTAAGATGCATGAATCTACAGACTTAAATCCAAATCATTTATGTTTTCCCTACCTGACATATTTTGGTCCTGAAACTTCAAAATTGAAACTTTAGTTAAAAGGATGTCTTTCATTTGATACCCATATTTTGCACAACCGCAAATATTTAAAAAAATATTTGAAATGTGTATGTCCTTAAAATTTTAAAGTTTTTAAAAAGGACTTTGGGCCAGAAAATGAAAAACTGACTATGCCAGATTACTATAAATGATCTCTAATTTCACGTCTATACCGAAATTTGGATGGGTCTTGGCAAAAACAAATTTTTTCGCACAGTGTAATAAATGTAAAGTTGGTGTTTTTACTCACTGCATCATAACTTTGTCATTTTTCTTTCAATTCTATTGATGTTAGGCTTAATATTTGCTCAAGTAACTTCCGCGTGTTTTTATTAACGCGTGGAAGGTTGCATTTATCACGCCAATTTTTAAATCTGGGAATAAGAATGATGTTAATAACTACAGGCCTATCTCCAAATTGTCAAGTATATCTAAACTGTTTGAATGCATTGTTAAGGAGAAGGTATATTTCGCAGTTAAAAGTCTGATTTGTCTCAATTAGCATGGCTTTGTTCCTGGTCGCTCGATCGTTTCTAATCTCGCGACCTTTGCGCAAGACTGTATCTCCGCCTTTAACGCCGGCCTTCAAGTTGATACCGTTTACACGGATTTCTCAAAGGCATTTGTCAGGGTATCTCATCGGATTCTGGTTCTTAAGCTAGCCCAGCTTGGGTTCCTCTCCATCTTCCTCGAATGGATCCCATCTTATCTTAGCAATAGGCAATGCATTGTTGCTGTTGATGGCTTTCACTCTGAGCCATTCACTGCTACTTCCGGGGTTCCCCAGGGCAGCATCCTTGGTCCTCTGTTCTTTGTACTCTTTATCAATGATATTAGTAGCTGCTTTTCCAAGAGTAAGTTTCTGCTTTATGCGGATGATCTAAAAATGTACACTGCCGGCCGCAGTCCTTGCGCTGCTGACAATCTACAGTCTGATTTGGACAACGTCAACCTGTGGTGCAATAGAAACCAGCTCTCATTAAACCTAAAAAAGTGCTCCTATATGACGTTCTGTAAATCGTCAGCTTTTATCCAGTACTCATATCATATTGCTAGTACGCCTCTCGAGAGGCTAAGCGTCTTCACAGACCTTGGTGTAATCTTTGACCCCAAGTTGTCGTTTGTTAATCATGTAAACTTCATTATCTCTAAATCCTATTCTTTGCTAGCATTTGTCCGTCGTAATAGTTTCGAATTTTCTGATTTTCTGATTCTGATTCTAGAATCCATATTATTCTTCTCATTGTAATCGTATTGAACGAATTCAAAAAAACTTTTTGAATTTTGGCCTTCGCTCTCTAAAGTTTTCCAATCCCATTCCTCCGTATCTACCGCGTTGCTCTCTCATAAACCTTAAATCTCTTGAGAGTAGAAGAACTATCCTCTCTTTGGCGTTCGTCCATGAGGTTATTAGTGGTACTGTTGATTGTCCTTACCTCCTGAGTCTAATTAACTTCAATGTTCCTTCTCGTGTCCTTCGTCATTACGACTTATTTGTCATATCTCCCTGCAGGTCTAATTACGCCTTGAATGCCCCTTTGGTGAGAGCGCTTTCCGAATTTAACAAGATCTGTGGTTCTCTTAACCTCGATCTTTCGATCTCCAAACAAGAATTAAAATCACGTCTGAATTCAGTGGCGTAACTACCACCGGTCTTACCGGTCTCAGAAACCGGGGCCCCGAGCACCAGGGGCCCCCAAAAGTGGCAAGAGAAAAAATTTTTTTTCATCTTTATATCAGAAAAATGTTCAATATGAAAAAATAAAAATGTTGGTGTTTTTTCGTTATAAATATTCGTTGCCAGCTTAATATTATATTTCTATCGTGTGTTTTTTTTTCAAATTTTCGCGCTATTTCATATGAGCATGTTTCATTCTTGCCAATCTTTTTTTTTCTCGCTATTTTTGCTCAAGCTCAGGAAGTTTGTGACACTGAATATCGAGTGAGTAGTGACAAATATGGAACAAAAACAAACTTGCGTCAACAATCCTTGCTGTTGCATATATTATCATATTTTCAAATCGAAATCATGAGGCTTTGCGACTTGTATGCAGTTCGAATTGCTGGAATTCGAGTTGAAATGTGAATTGTTTTTTGAGGCGCTAATTTTATGGTAAATTTTGGAGTGAATCGTTCCTCTGGTAAGTGACTGTAAATTACAGTCCATTTTTGTGGTTATGTTCTGACATTTACTTCATTCAGTTTTATTTGTATAAATAAAAAATTCTGCCGAACGATAAATAAAAATTACACTATCGGGATCGATAAATGAAAATTATTTGTTCTCCGTATTTTCAAATTTGCTCATTCTGCAATTTAGTGTCAAACGTTCAAATTGAAGAAGAAAAATTCAAAAATTAGAATTAAGTATTTCAAATTGTAGCAGTATATTGACAAAAATGACGGACCAAGAACTGCACAGGGAAGCTGTGATACTTGCAGATACTTATGCTGAAGACATCGGCGACAAATTTCCTGAACAGTTGTTATCTCTTCGATCATGTCTCAAAAAACAAATTGAAAAACTCAGTTCTGTCAAGCAACTTGCAAATTTGTTAATTATTGAGAATGCTGCTTTATCTTCGAGTTTTCAAGAAGTTTGCACAGCTTTGATTTTATTTTTAACTATTCCAGTTACAATTGCTACAGCTGAAAGATCCTTTTCAAAATTAAAAATCATAAAAACTTATCTTCGAAGTACCATGGGCCAAGAGCGTTTGAGTAATTTGAGTATTCTGTCTATTGAACATGAAATGGGCAATCGTTTGAGAAATAACTTGGATCAAATTATTCACAAGTTTGCTGATTTGAAAGTGAGGCGCATTAAATTCTGAATATGCATATCACAACTTTGAGAACTCTGAAACTTTGAGAAACTGAAAATTGTCCATTTTATTCACTGTTTTTTATTTCAGTTTCATACCATAAAAATAAAATGTTTTACATGAATAACACTTGATCCTTTTTTTTCAACATCATTTGTATCCGTACCTTGAATAATACACCCCTTCGAAATCCTGAGCGATGAATATTAATGTGTAAGGCAGGAGGGGGGGGGGGGGGGGGGTGGAGTGAGAAAAGTTTGAATGATTTAAAGAATTCTTCTGGTAAGGGCCCCTTAATGAAAATCTGACTGGGGCCCCCATTTCTATAGTTACGCCACTGTCTGAATTGCTTTTATAAATAATGTCATTCTTATTGTTATTCTATTCTTAAGTTCTATTCCTATTGTTATTCTATTTTTAAGTTCTTATATTGTTGTTTGCCTAGTCTGTAAGTTCATTTACTGTAGACTTGAAATAAATGAAATGAAATGAAATCTCATCTGATTTGAACAATCTATATACCACTAAAAAGGCTAAGGTATTATCTTCTGCTTGAACGACGGACAGCTCGTGTTAATCAGATAATTCTTTCAGGAGATCTGTGCTCATAACTGAAACAACACGAAAAAAAACTCGTTTTTCGAAGATTTTTTCAAAACGCTTCTTAAAAAAATTTTTTTATTTTCAGTTTCGTGTTGAGCGGCCAAAGTTAGTCTAGAAAACACTTTATCTATGCACGCGATTGGCCAATTTTTGGTCGAGTAGTGTAATGATGCACTGATCGCAAAACAATCTAATCCTCCTGCTCGGGTTGCTTAAAATAATGGCCAGATCGTAGTAACGAAGCAAGATTTTCTGTTTTTTTGTTTTAGTTTTAAGATGGCTTTTTGAAATGACGAGTTTGCTCTCCCAAAAGTTTTCCTAATTTCACGAAAGTTTTTATCAAATTTGGAAAGATTCAGTAAGATTATCCTTTTATCCATTTTTCATTTTTTCTCGGGGATTCTATTGCTTTCTATACAATTTGAAGCACATATACGTTTTAAAATAATCTATCCCTTTACTGTTCAATGGAATATAAATTTTCCAAAAAAAATTAAAAAGCATAACCGGAAATTCCAGTTATTAGTTTTGTACGCAAACTTATTCTGCACCGTTTGTGGCGGGGGCCCTCAGCCGTCGCCGCCTCGGGCCACCGAGCACCTTAAGCCGCCACTGCTTAGCAGTCACTGTAATACGCTCGCAATATGCTTTTTAGATGATAGCAAAGAAACTAAAAGTCTCAAAAGGTATCATGTCCTAGATTTGCCCTTTAGAAATTAAATAAATAGTATGTAAACAACCTTAGGATTAGTTATTGAAGTGTCTACACTGTTAATTATAGTTAATTCCTCAAATTAGCTGAATGTTTATAGGACAGATTGCAAATAAAATACTATTAAAAAAAAAAACACACTCCCTTTCGGCATGGTTTTTAGTTTTCTTGAAATCGTTTTCTTCAAATAATTAATAATTGAGTGGCACGACAGCCCGATAACGAGACTAACGCATAGCTACCCGCAGCCATTCGTATTGTGCGTGCGAATTTGTATAGAGTTGGAAGGGACCTACAGTTTTATGCCGATTCCGAACGGCGAGTTGTGAGCTTTTTCATAGGCAATTTTACTCTCAGAGGACAGCCGCCGAAAGAAAATTTGTTGTTTTTCTTTTTTTTCGGTGTTAGCAACAACGGAGTCTTGAACCTGGGTTTGAGCGCCGCATTTGACTCGCGGCCCAACGTACTAGCCAGCTGAGCTACGGCGGATTCGTCTTCTATAGCCATCGATTGTTTTCGTTTTTGTTGTTTATACAACACGCAAAAACACTCTTCCTTTCTTACCCGGCGTGAAGTCCAATCCGTTCCGCACGTCCTTGTCAACGAAAAAATTAAGGAAAAAACTAAACTCCAAAATAAAACCATGTCAGAAACAAACACGAAAGATGCACTAACAACCTGTATAAAGTGGGCTGCATTACCTGGTCGCCTCGTTACCAGTTGGATCTAGACGTCCGTATGTATTCAATATTTTTGGATAATGCGTTGTTCACTTTTGAACTTCCAGACTCTGAGGGCGGATATAAAAAACAAAACATAAAAAACACAGCAAGGTTGAAATTAAAAGCAAAACTATAATTTGTAAACAGTGTTTGTAGGCCGTTTATTTCAACCCTACACTCTTGAAACTGCGGTCGCCAACACCAACATCAATTACAGTTATTTATACTTTCCAAACTAAAAGAGTAGTTAAATGTGGTTTTTGCTGTTGTTGCCGTTGGAATTTTTGTTAGTGATCGGCGACTCGGCTAAATACTTGTATTTAGTGTTGGAATGTTAATCGACATTTGGCATCTGTCAACTTAATAAACACCTGTTTCGGTTTTGGCAATTTTACAAGGAGTGTCTTTTGTTTTTAATTAAAGTCAAAACGCAAGAGCTGTGAGCGGTAAGTATGGCTTCCGAGAATGCCGAGTTAATTGACTCATCATTAATCCTAGTCGCAGTTGGTTGCCTCGTCAAGACATTCTTACGTTCTTACGCGCTGCCGTGGCTCCCCAACCAGTCATATGGGAACGTTACCGGTATGTACCTATGTGTGTGTGCCCATTACGGGGGAAGGGCATACAGATAAAGTAAGTAAAACAGGTGGTGACGCAAAAGGGGCAGCCACATGGGCGTGTCACAACTTCCAGCGAGTGCGCTCTCTTTCACACCGCACTCATTGTACCCAATCAGAAAGCGCATGGCGAATACAATGGCGGCTCATGCAGCTTGCAGTCAGGGAGTTATGGCATTGACCGGGTGGTTTTTTATAGCGCTCAGTAGGATACGCCAGAATGTTGCTATAATTTTATAGCAATTCTAGTTGCGCTGGTCGGCTGTCTTGATGGTGGTGCGGAATCTGTCGTCGTAGTACCAACAATAATGGTATAAGTTTAATATTGCATTTTGAATATATAAACATTTAATCAAGAGTCAGTATAGCACTAATACTTTCCAGGATAGGAATTTAATTTGTTGAAGTTAAATATTGGACATCAATAGGTATTCCTTTTTTCCGATATGTGACCTTAACGGGGGGTAGCGGATTTGACGTGGTCTTTTAATCGAAAAGGTTGCAAAGAAAGGTCGCGTATGGAACAATTTCCACTAATTTACACTAAAGTCCAGCCCCATAACTACTTCTATAGCATTGATAAATAAACTCTCTACAGTAAGCAATTGTATTACAACTGGAGTTTTTATCATAGCAGCGCCGGGAACATACTTTTTCCGCAAACGTTTCCGGGGCGCATGATGAATTGTTTTCACCATAGAAACAAGTAAAACACTCGTTGTGGTGAATTTGATTCAATTCGAAAATCAGTGTTGGCAACAATGTCAGCAGCAACCAGTGTTGGGACTTATTACTTTTGACAGTAACATATTACTTATTACACATTACTGACATTTGAAAGTAATATCGTTACATTACTTATTCCTGGAAATGTCAAGTAATGTATCACAAAAAGTAATATGTTATTTTACAGATTTTTTCAAAAAAAATAAACGAAGATTTTGTTTACATATTTGATATTTATTTTATAAAACTTCAGGCATCTTGTTTAGTTATTAAAAAAAAAAGTGAATTTGCATCTTTGAAGTAGATAGGGTCACGTTTTCTGGCTCACACAATTCGCAGCGTACTTTTATATTTTTGACTGCAGCATTTTGCAAGTCGGTTGTTTCCGTCAACAAATTGAAATATTTGCGGAATTTGCAGCTATTAAAAGTAGTCATTCTGCAAAAAAAAAAGGTTAAATGATTATTTAATTTTGAATTACAATTTGAATTTCGTCACCTTTTTTGTTAAAACCGCTTGAATTTGCTTGTTAATTGTTTCTTCACTACCAAACTTAGTTGGAAATGAAACACGCGAGCTATGTTTAGTATGAACAAGTGCATCGTTGTGTAATTGTAATAGATCTTAATCATGTTATCAGTGCTGCTGTTTTACAAGAAAATTATAACTTTGTTGACTAAAAAGTAATATTATAATAAGTAACTTGAAAAAAAAAGTAATATTACTGAAGGTGATTACTTATGGGAAAAGTAACTAGCTACACTACATTTTTAAAGCAAAAGTTATATACTACCAAAGAAAATAAACATACACTTCATATTCTTTGCTACTACGTAATTAGTTACACTACTTTAATATATTAGTCACAACACTGGCAGCAACGGATAATTGTGGTGAATTCAATTCAAGCCAGTATTGCATATTTCCGGCAAGAAGGGGACAAGTGCCCACATTTTCATTTAGATGTCATCAAACAAATACCACAATATAATTGAATTAAACCTGAAAAATTTATACTCGTTTTGAATATAAAAACTTTTGATTCGTAATGCCGGTATTAGTGGACAGGGATTGTGGGATCGGGTGGCCACTGCTCCATTCTTGGACTGGCCTTATTCGCCCCCATCTGGCAACGCTGACAAGAGGGAGTTCTTGGTGTTTTGCAGTGCAGTTTTTTACTGGTCCGCCGTCGAGGAGATGTCGAAAAATAAACTGAACTTGACGTTGCCGCCGGGTGCGGTGGACGCAACAGTGGCTGCATCGCAAGTGGTGCCGACACCGCCCTTCAAGACACCCTCAGGAACAGAGTAAATATCCCTTTGTGCACCTATTGATTTTCCAATGCTTCGTGGCTGCACTCTTCATCGCTTTCGGTGCATTCCATGGGCACGAGTGCTGATGGTGGCGATGACGCTGGCTTGGTGCTTTTTGCTGGTACTGCATCCGTCTTTGCCCGTGCTCATGCTCATGCAGCACTGCTATTTTAATTTGTTGCTTTTCGTTTTGTTGCACAAAAATTCATTAAAAAGTTAAATTAAAGAAAACATAGTTTGCTGGGGAAGCCGAAGACGAGCATCGAGGCGTTGACGGAGACGCTGGAGGAACTCGAGATGGACGATACTGCTCGCAAGCGCATCAAGGTGTTCCTTAGCCAAAAGGAGAAGATTGGCGAGCTGTCCGACGATGATCTGGAAAAGCTGGGCGAGCTAGGCTCGGGCAACGGCGGCGTAGTAATGAAGGTGCGCCACATTCCCACGGAATTAATAATGGCTCGTAAGCTAATTCATCTGGAGGTGAAACCGGCCATCAAGAAGCAGATCATCCGCGAACTGAAGGTCCTGCATGAATGCAACTTTCCGCATATCGTCGGCTTCTACGGTGCATTCTACAGCGACGGTGAGATCAGCATCTGTATGGAGTACATGGACGGCGGTTCGTTAGACCTCATTCTGAAGCGTGCAGGTCGCATTCCCGAACCTATTCTTGGCAAAATCACGTTGGCCGTACTAAAAGGGCTGAGCTACCTGCGCGACAAGCACGCGATCATGCATCGTGACGTAAAGCCGAGCAACATTTTAGTGAACAGCAGCGGCGAGATTAAGATCTGTGATTTCGGAGTGTCCGGCCAGCTGATAGATTCTATGGCCAACTCCTTTGTTGGCACGCGTAGCTATATGTCGGTATGTTGTTATAAAATTGAATAGGACATTGTAGAAAGCAGTTTTTGAATTGCACTCTTTTCAGCCGGAGCGACTGCAAGGCACGCACTACTCCGTGCAATCGGATATTTGGTCACTGGGTCTGTCGCTGGTTGAAATGGCCATCGGCATGTATCCGATCCCACCGCCCGATACCAAGACGCTGGAGTCCATATTCGACGCGGAGAGTGCTGAGGATGGTAATCAGACAGTCGTGGAGCCCAAGGTGATGGCCATATTCGAGCTATTGGATTATATTGTGAACGAGCCGCCGCCCAAATTGGAGCACAAATCATTCTCCGA
Organism: Melieria crassipennis; assembly: GCA_963668005.1. Taxonomy (NCBI): domain Eukaryota; kingdom Metazoa; phylum Arthropoda; class Insecta; order Diptera; family Ulidiidae; genus Melieria; species Melieria crassipennis. The sequence continues at coordinate 861,029 of OY764962.1, read as the reverse complement.
AGACTTTAAGGATTTTGTAGACATTTGTCTGAAGAAGAATCCCGACGAGCGCGCGGACCTAAAGACGCTTCTGGTACTTGTGCGACAGTGAGCGTTTATACCTATTAATATTTACTGGTTTTATATTGTATTGCAGAATCACGCATGGATTCGTAAGGCTGAAATGGAAGAGGTAGACATTGCCGGCTGGGTGTGCAAGACAATGGACTTGCCGCCCTCCACGCCGAAACGCAACACCTCGCCCAACTAAATGTGCATTTCCCCTATTTTATATATATTTCCTGCTGTATTAATAAATCTACTCCGTACGTACTCAAGTGCCCGCCTTTGGATTGAGTGTGAGGTGATGCTGGTATTATGAAATAACAAAATACGCAGTGATATTGTAGTACAGTCGTGTCTGGGTATAGTGAACACCCTATATAGTGGACACCTCGATATAGTGAACACCCAAATTTTGACATGGAGCCTCTAAATATTGAACAAAATTTTGAAAGCAATTTCAAGCAAAAAGTATTTTGAGCCAATAAAACGAGTTTTTGAACAAAAATGTTAACCTTGATATAGTGAACAACCTCAATACTGTGAACAGGCCTTGCAATAATTAGTTCACTATATCCAGACACGACTGTATTATGTACTTGTCGAGAAATTGAAAAAAAAAAAATATGTAGCCGCTCTACGTACCACGATTTTTAAAAAAATCTAAATTAACTATTTTTCTTTCGGCGGCTGTCCTCAGCAGGAAATGGCAAACCTCTGAGAGTAAAATTGCCTATGAAAAAGCTCCCAACTCGCCGTTCGGAATCGGCATAAAACTGTAGGTCCCTTCCAACTCTGTACAAATTCGCACGCACAACACGGATCGTGGCAGGTAGCTAGGCCTTAGTCTCGTAATCGGACTGTCGTGCTAGTCAATTATAAAAATTAACAGTGGCAAAATAAAGACTTTCAAGTATGCTCCAAGTACAATACAATAGTAATTGGCTTGGCGAAGGAATAATAAGACGACGAATAATACGATCGAAACAATATCTAAGAAACCAGCAAAGAAATTGTAATCGAAACAATAGGTGGGGCAAGAGTGCACCCTGAATTTGGGACAGTTATGGGACGTCACGTGGTCCCATAGGTTAACGATGATTTATGAACACCTCTCCCACACAAATAGCATTCAGTGGTAGGAATTTGTGTGCATTAATGGTCCAATTTCGACCACGGGACAACACTAGTTTAACTTATTGAAAAATATTTTATTTCTGCCAAGTGTATAATATATGTAAGAATTCGGAAAATTCATAATTCGTAGTTGTTGATCACACAATATATGTGCGAATAATTAAAATGCAATACAATATCAGCAATTCTTAGTCAGAACTTAGACACACTAGTTGCAGAAATGCATTTCACAGATTGTAGAAGTCGACAAACTCGACGCCGCGTCTGTAGCAGATCGGGTTTAATCTGACCGGCTTCCACTTTTTCTACATTGCAAATGTAGCCAAAGCAATTGGCCGAAACGGAAAACGAGAAAAGAAAAAAATAAAGGGAGAAAATGAATTTAGTTCGGAATAAGAGAGAACGGAATGCAAAATTGTGGAATGCAAGCGCAGCGATGGCAGCACCAACGAGTACCAAATGAAGTGCTAGGGTTAGCTCAAATTTTGGAAACAGTTAAACATGCCTCGCACTACACGAAATGTAGCGCAACGGTGGCGGATGCGCGAAAGCTCTTACGGGTACGTTATGGAGGAGGCGTGGATCGCAAAATGGAAGCGCGCAAGTGCAATGGAAATTAAATGAGAACTAAACTGTTGAGCTGGGCAGCGGCGGCGCGGGCGGAATGATGTTCGGTATCGCCACGACGCAGGCGCCTGCGCGGCTGTACATTAGCGAGGCGGCCTGGTTCCATTCGTTCGTTTCCGGGCTGTACACCTCGACAGTCTTCAAGTAGTGATTGCCGTCGTAGCCTCCGACGGCCATTAGCCGGTCACCCAGCAGAGCGCAGCCGATTGCATCACGACCAACGCTCAGCGAACAAACCTACAAAGAACCCACGAGAAGCGCAAAATTACTAAGAAATATTGGGGAAATAGTAGGAAGACTCACCAGAGTCCAGGAATCCGTGGCCGGGTCATAACGCTCGACTGTGTCGGTGCGACAGACAGATGGGTTGCTAGCGGGGCAGTCGTGTCCGCCGAGCGCATATAAAAAACCATTGGCAACAGACACCTGCGCAGAGAGCGAAACGCTAGTAAAAAGAGGAATGGGAAGAGGAATAAGTTACGTTACCCCAACTCCTCCACGTCGCTTGTTCATCGGGGCGCGCAGGCTCCACTTATTTGTATGTGGGTCGTAACATTCGATGGAGCGATGGCAGACAGAGCCGTCGCGCCCGCCCACCACATACAAACGGCCGCCGAGCACAGCCACGCCGGCAGTCGAGCGCATCGAGGACATCGAGGCGACATAGCTCCAGGTGCGTGTAATGGGGTCCCAGCTGCAAGCACGGAAGTTCTTCAGTCGTTGTTATACAGTTTCAAAATGGCTTACCGTTCAACCGTATTCAAGTAGCTCCAACCGTCATGACCGCCCACTGCATAGAGCGGTCCCTCTAGCACGGCCACGCCTAGACCGTGTCGGTGTGTGCCCATCGGATTCAGCGCCGTCCACACCATCGTGTTCAAGTCTAAACTCTCCACCGTGTTGAGCGTTTTTAAGCCATCACGTCCGCCCACGATCACCAGCTTGTCGTCCATCACAGCCACACCGAACTGCAGCCGTCGCGCTGACATATTCTTCCACACGGTCCACTTGTCCGAATACGGACAGTAGCTCTCAATACTGATCGCGCCCTGCAGCCGAAAGCAGATAAGAATTATCAACAAAAATTAAGTTGTACATATTCTTTGGTATTATCAATTCAACTCGCTCTCTATTTGTCCTCCAATCCTTTTCTTGATATGCGTACCTTGTGGGCGTCCATGCCGCCTACGGCCAACAGTCGGCCGACAGTGGATTTGCGCGGCTTCGTGCGATCTGAGGCAATTAGTGCCAGTAGATGACGCCGCTCTGGGAGCAGGTGCCACTTGAGCGCTTCCATTACCAGTTGCTGACATTCGTTTGAGCTGCACAACGTCTCCACGTGGTCCATGATGAAGGAGGGTTGCAGCAGTGGCAACCGCACCAGCGCCAGCAGCTCGGGAATGTGTTTCTCGCGGTTGGCCGGATCGTGCTGCACCCATAATTTCAGGCTGTGCACCACGTCCTCCTCGGCGGGCACGTTGAGATCATCGCTGGCGATCAGCTTGCCCAGCTGCTCGACATCCAACTGAAAAAATTCCTGGTTTTTGCATACCTGCCATCCAAAGCAAACTTCTAAGAATATTAAAATGGAGGCAAAGTAGCAGGTTGCTCACCTGCATAAAGTGCTGGCAGGTGTACGATTTCGCTAGACGCAGTAGCGTGTTGCAGCTTTGCTGTTCGGCGAAGAAGGCGAAGCCTAGACAGTTGGAGGGGTGCAGCTGGCGTGCGAGGAAATTGCAGCAAGCAGTCACTACGGCGTTTAACTGCAGCAGGCACGCGGTTGCCAACAAAGTCTCTACGGTGTCCTCGCGCAGCTCCATTAATCCGGTGTAGCAGTACTGTACCAGGATTTGCAACGCGTCCCCATGCACCTCACCCAGCGTCACTTCCTGCTCTTTGGTTTCCCGCAGCGAACCGGTGAACATGGCCGCGAAATAGGCACTGGACGCCGATAGCACTACGCGGTGCGCGTGCACCCTGTAAAGACGGAAATGATTTTCTGTCAGTGGCGAATAGTGGATGGCAAGGGGGTTGGCCTGCCTGCCAGCGACCAAGGCAACGAACAAAAATCTATTGCGGCATGCGGCGGCGATCGTTTTAGTGTCCCAACTTTCGTTTGCTCCCTAAAAACTGTCTGATTCATTTATGCTGTGTTGACGAAGGCCCGAGAGAGGCAAAACTTAGATAAACAAACGCAAAAACTAATCATTTGCGTTGTTGCTGCGCCTTGCCCCTTTTCGTGGACTATTTCCTGACGATAAAGATTCGCTGGCCAACTGGTTAATGATTTATCTTTTTTACTTTTTTCTGCTGTGCTTGCAGGTTCGAATTCAGGAACTAGCAACAAATACTGTCCAACACCTTTCTCACAGGTTAGTTGCCTTGGATTTGGTAGCGGGAATTTTCATTATAGCTCACTAAAATATTAGTTTACGAAGGCAACAAAAACTTTTTTTGAACACTTTGCGGACCGGACCTCAATACCAGCGAATGAAACGTAATACATTATGAGTTGGATTCCATTCGCACAAATAAATTGGACCAATTTGTTCCTATTCTTTGAAGTACAGTAATACCTCACTGTTCCCAACGCACAAATTATTTAAATTAATTGAAAAAAAAACAAACAGCATAGGGTGTAGTGGAGTGACCAACTAGCACGCGCAGTTTTCCAACTGTGACTCATTGTCTGTAATTTATTTTTCCGTGTTCCGATCCATTTGCCAGACGCGTCATTGCTGTGCTTTGGCGCAGTTTCACCTCGGCTCCTCTGCGACCGCGTACGCACTGCCGCGCAGAAACAAAGAAACGAGCACAGCTGACTGATTAGGGAAGGTGCGGGATGGTTGGTTGAATTAATTTGCGTTGCAGCCTTGTCAGATCGGCCACTCCAGTGGCGAACAAGGCCACACACTCTTTCTTTGTCCTGCGACGTCGGTATTGCCGTCGTTGCTTCCCTATTCGACACAAATGCTGCGCTGTTTGGCCTTCCGCGAGGCTGGCTCTTTGTTCTTCTGGGAAACTGCGTGACGGAAACGTCATTTTGATTGCATTGACTGTCAGTCGGTTGCAGTTTGATCGTGTGGGGTGAAAGAGCGACATACTTACTGCTTGCCGTCTATCCCGGCTATGAGCACCACGTCGCACAGCTGTTGGCTCTCCAAGTACAGTTGCAAGCGCTTGAGGACGCTTTCCGCATGATCGCGGCAACGAAAGCATTCGTCCTGGCTAACTGCTGATGTCAAACTGCCTAAGCTGCTGTAGTCGCGCGTCAGCGAGTCGCCCTCTGCCAGCAGTGAGATGGGTGCTGATGACGAGGTCATCGAGGGGCTGGGACTGTCTTTGTTGGTCGACATGTTGCGCGGATCGGCGAAACTGCGCAAATTGTTACTTTGTCAGTGGGATTCAGATAACAGCACCCACGTGCCACTCCAGACCCAAGTCCAACTGGGTGCAGTCTTTTGCGCTTTTCTCGGGATTTTGCGGAACGCTGCTCAGTTTCTTCAGTGCACTTTGCAGTTCGCTGCAATTACACGGGCACAAAACCACTCAATGTTGAAAAACACAAACACTAGCAGCACAACACAGCTTGCTTCACTTTCTTTCAATTATCTCTATCCGCTGCTGTCTTTGCGACTGTTGTAGCAGTGAGAGCTCGAGATCGGTGCGTTTCTGTTGAGGCAACCAAACGTATTGAAGCTGCGGCACTCGCTCGCTGATCACCTAGACTGTCTGCCAACCAGCCAGCCACAACCAACGCAGCAAGTTCCGAGTTGCGATTCCGTCCTCGATGTCCCCGCTGCGTTGCGTTGCATGCATGCACCCGATCCAAGAGTACCAACACAGACAGGCAGAACAGTAGAACAACGGGCACCAGCAGAAGCCGCAACGAACGAAGAGGGCGTTGCGGAGGCCGGAGAAGGCGCTGGACCGAAGCTGACAAAGAGACGCGGCAGCAAGCAGTACAATTTCGCTTGACACGGCCAACTTGCCAAATGCAACAAAACAATGGAACGAAAACAACACAAATAGCGTCGATTTGAGCATTCGCAAAAACAGCTGCGCGCGGCAGGGCTGCCAAGTCAACATGGCACCTTATGCATACTGCTTTCAAAAGTGAAGTAGCCAAACTATTGCGCAATATATGTGCCACACACAGAATAAATTACATAAATAGGCTGTGCCCAAGCTGTGCCTTATGAATAAGCCCCTTTGAAATAGAAAAGCACAATCTGGCGTAAACAAAGCGCTGCACAAAAAAGAATAGCTCTTTTAATTAACTTTATATCCTGGTACTTAATTAAGAATGGAAAACATAATTTACGAACAGCAAATACCTATCCAAAGTTTACTGCAAGCCGAATTCTCGAGGAAAAAAATAATGTAGTTCCTCGCTTCAAATATATTTGCGAAGTTTGATGTTTCAGAGGTGTTGATGTCAATTAAAGACTTGTTTCCCATTGAAAAAGGTAGATTTTTAATACAAAGAATGTCAAGAAAAATAATTTTGCCCATTCTTCACTATCAAGAAATGTTTGTTTTGATTCTTCTGACATGTGATTATTGAAATTATATTAGGGACAAGGTTGGCGTTATTTTATGACGCAATATTCTATTGGGCCTACTTTTCAACTAAATAGTTTTAAATTAATTTAAACATTTACATTATTTTGTTACTTTATACAGCTTTCTTATTTAGATATTATACAAAACATATATAAGTCCTCCTATTTATTAGTGTACTCAATTTAATAAATGGCGGGCTTGATACAAATCTTCTGTACAGAGTTCATTTTGCGAATCATTATATTTTTGCGTCATCTTGTACATAAGTTTTGTAAGTAGTCTCTCTTCGGTAAGGCAAGATATAATTTTTTTCCTTCGAATATCGTTTTCCAAGGTGTACCAAGTTAGGCTTGTTTGATATTTGTTGCTTATTTGAAAAACTGCACGTTGTTTTGCTGTTTCATTATAATCAGCTTGCAAAGCAAATAATAATTGTAGACAGTACCTATTGACGTAGTTTCTGTGCGCCGTGCCCACATTTTGTAAATATACGATTATCCACGTCTTATGTCCCGAAGTGCTAAATTGTTAAATGTTAAAATATAGAATGATGATTATTTTGACGGCTGCACTGCTGCACGACCACCGACCGAAGTTGTCGCTGTCGACAAATATAGAATTATTCTCCATTTCTTAGGCCACAAAACTTCAGTAATTGAAAACTGAGATTGCTTCAAAACTGATTTTTTTTAAATGGAATTTTCTTCACTTTTTCGGTGCACTTTGAACAACAATAATATATTTGTTAGGATTTCGGTTAAAATTTAATAGTTCTAAAAAATATTACTCATTGTTATTCTTTTTAAATTGATTAATTAATACAGGAAGTGAGTAAGCACTTTAAAATTTGATTGTGATGACGTTGCTGCCGCTTTCATTGTAATTACGTAGTTGACTACACAGTGACAGTCGAAGCCGATGCCATCTTGACGTTGTGTTGGCGTGTCGGTGCCGTTTTGAATGTGTTCGGGTCATAACACCTAATATTCCGCGATTCCAAAGCACTAGTCCCGGGTTTTTTGGGGCTGCTAAAAATAACAGGGATCCTGGCATTTCGAGATCCCGGTATTGCATCACAACGCTACTGGAAATCAGCAAGACAGTCACTTCGCACTAAAGCTCTGCCATTCGGCTTTAATAACGAATAAATAATAATAATGCGGAGATGGCAACCACTTCGCTGGTGATTCGCAGCAATTGAGCAGAATGCGCAAATGCAGTGGGGATCTGGCAACATGGCCTGCAGTCAAATTTAGATAAAATTTAAATGACGACAGTGAACACGAGTGGACGAGCCTCGAGAGAAGCGTATTGTATCCGAATTTTCGTTGCTAAAAATAAACAGAAATTCGAATACTCCTGAAAGTGGTTAAAAGAAAGTAAGTGAAGTTCAATCGCGTGCAGTGTTTGTGTTTCCAAAGCAGCGGGTTGTATTGTTGACACAGCAGAACGAAGTTGGGCTGTAGTCAGCGCCAGAAGGGGCGACCTCGTTTCTGGCGCCGCACCTAGGAGCGTCAGCGTAACTACCGTCGTCACTGTCGCCCGTCGGCGTAATCGTCAGCAACGTAATAGCAGTCGCCAGCATCGCCGTCGATGGCGCCCCCCTTTCCGTTGGTGGTAGTCAGTGTTCGCAGCGACAGCGCCGTCGCTGTCACTTTTCCACTTTCCATTTTGAGGAAAATATTTTACTTTGCGTAATTTGTGTGAGTCGCGTTGTTGGCTGGCGTATTCAGCGCTTTAAAAATAGAATTCTTTTATGATGATTTGACTTTGCGACGCTTGCGATTCATTCAGTGTTTGTGTTGTGTTGTGCGAGGAATTTCACCGTGGCCGAGGCGTATTTCGCATTTTTCGCACTTTGGGCTTTTCACGGTGACCGTTGTTCAATGCTACTGTCGGTGAGCGGTGGTCGGAGTTCGAGTTAATAGTGGGGCGGTGCGAGCATTTCGGCAGTGCATTCACGTAAAATGATGCGGGTGACGGCGACGGTGGGGCGCAGAGATTGAGTAGACGCTCGCATCGGCGCTATGATATGCGAGGGGGAAGTGTGGGTGGACGGATGACTTGCTGGTGGCCCCGAAGAAAATATAAAAAGCAAGGAACAAGAACGAAACGAGGAGCGAGCGAGCAAGACGAACACGCTGCCAATGTCGCTGCTGCCGCTAGCGTCGATGTCAGCGTCTGCATCGGCGTCAGCGTTAGCGTATGCGTCCAAGTAGCAGCGTTGGTTAGTTGTCGTGCTCACCTCCGTCTTCAGCGCTTTCTGTAGTTACTAGTGTGCGAACTATGAGACAGGTCAAGCCTGATGAGGTTGACCCTGACTTTGCTAAATGGATCCGCTGCATCAAATGCGTGCGGGCAGCGCTCCAAGTTGGCAGCGATAACAGACGGACGAGCCGTTGTGCCACAATTTTGGCTCGAGCACGTGAATCCTGGTCGCCGCGTTTATTACTCTTTGTCTCCCGCACTTATCTCTCTACTACGTTGAGAATAACTCGCCCCTCTGCTCGGTATCGATTACTGCCGAGCGTATCGAAAGCCAAACTGCTGGGCACTTTTTGCCAGTGTTGGCTCAGTCAGAGAAAAGAGCGCTTGGAAGCGCAAATACGGCTTTCTTAGTGAATTTGGACGCTGCTGGCGATTGCCGAAAAATTTGCACTAAACATTGTGTTTCATCCGTAGGTTAACGCTACAGAGGCTCGGCTCCAGTTCCAGTAAGAAATCATTGCTGGCTTAAGGACAACTCGATTGACGTCCGAAAGGAAGAAACATACAGAGGACGAGGAGGGAAAAATAAGGTTGTGCAGCGACTTGTAGCCTGTGAAATTATGTAAGGTGATGGGCCTGTGGACACAGTCAATGCAGACACGAATTGTACCGGCCACCTAGGTAAATTCGATCGCCGCGCGCATTGGTTGAAGAATAGGATATCACTGCCGCGTCAGTGAAAAGCTCAAGCGCTTAACTACCCTATCTCACCATGCAAGCTAACCTATCATAGTTTTCCCCGTTTGGCAGGGCCCCCATTCCCAATCATTTAAATGAATGCAATCTGAGTGGATGTCTCGTGGCGACTGCGCAGACGCTAGTCGCCAATGGTGTTGTGTTGTATTTGTAATTAGTAAAAAGTGGAGTACGTAGAAGAGTTTTGGCGTTCAAATATTTGTTTGTTACAAAAACTGACAAATGCGATTTGAAATGATATTTTACTAAAAAGTTGTGTACGGAACCCCTTAATGAATTCCTGTGTGCGCCACAGAGAGTGATAGACGGTAGAGCACCCACACACCAATGGAATATGAATCAGAATATGTTACAGGCAGTCACTGTGCTTCAATGGTTAAGAACTGATATGAGAATTCGTACTGCCGAATGAAAAACGATTGGAAACAAGAGCGGATTTGGTTATTTTGTACAATTTCTGACTTGATAGACTTGACTTTTAAAACGTAAACAGTAATGGTTTGAGCGAATTGGTAGAACTTATTGAAGTGTTTTATAATGTGGGTTTGTTCTTTTCACAAAAACAAGTAATGCACAGTGCAATGTAGGCCAGACAGGAGTGAAAAGCTGGTTTAGCGTACAGATGATTCTTACGCCAAATGCATTGATTTCTTCTATCTGCAAATGAAAATCGCGACACACCTTGCGTACAGCTTTTAGTGCTAATCGTCCAAGTCCAAGCTCTGCACATATATTTATATAAGCTCATTCCATCTGCATATTATCATGAACGGTTATCTACTGTTAAAGCGTCCAGTTTGAACGTTCAGGTATTTCGTGACCAAAAATGATATTCTCCAACCACTACGCGTCGCTTGCTTGCCTTGTGGCCAGTCAGCTTTACTAACACCTTTTGCAGTTTTACAGTTGACCGTCGTAAAAAGAACTGACTTGGCGGAACGCATAGATCACTAGACTTCGTCAGATTTGACGCGGCGTGCCCGTGCTGCAGTGCAGTGCAGTGTGAGATCCAGTATAGCAGTCCCAGTCTAATATGCCTGTGCTTTCGCCACGCAGATCGTCGACCTCGACCAGTGGCAGTTTTTACGGCACAACATCGTCCACGGCTGGCGGACCGTCGTCGAGTGCAGGTGGCAGTTACAGCTCCTCGGCCTCTTACTTGAACCGGGCGAGCAGTCTGTCGAAGACAACGTCGCCCTCTTCGTCCGCGTACAGCCCCAGCTACGGCAGCTACTTAAGCTCGTACTCTACGTACTCGCCGCGCACGACTGCCGGCCGGAGTGGCTCGTCATCTTGGTACCTGAGCGGCGGCTCCGCCGGTCTTGGTACCTACCGCACCACCTCGTCGTACTTGGGAGCAGGCAGCCATGATACAACTACGTCCAGCCGATATGGAGTGAGTACAATATTACCCTTGACAGCTCTAATATTTTGGGTGGCAGCGCATGAAACGTCTTTCCAATGGCATTTCGCGCGCACATGGAGTGCTTTTGGGAATGCCCGCGATTTCTGCTAATGCATCCAGCACCAGCTATTCCCCTGCATTTTTGATTTTGCAAGATTTACCATTCAGCGTCTGGGTAGGTTAGTTATCACCAATGGCAACCAGCAGCGAAATCGCATACACTCTCCCCTCTTTGACGGCAATTCATTCAACCATCTGTTATTAAAATGGCATGGAAGCGATTATCTACACTGTCGACTAATTGACACTAATGTCTCGCTTATTTCAAAAAGTCCTTAAAGATGCATGCGTACATGCTCTACTGTGGAGAAAAAGAGGGCATGTGCGCGGGAAATTTGTTTTGGAAAGCAATGTTTTTGGTGGCAGTTAGACCAAAAGTAATGGTGGTCATGGGTTTTGCGAAGTGTGCATGTCGAGCTGTGAAGACTCGCTTTTGATTGACTAAAGTTTATTATTGAGAAATGCTATGTGCCTGACATTTGCCAATTACCTTTGTATTTAAGGACCGAGAACCGTTTGTAAAAAAATCATTCATAATAAAAAAGTTTAGTGTCCCGAGCGATTTTCATGGGAAGGATTAGGTTTGGGTTAAGTGGTTGGATTAACCCTTAGGTTGAGTAGGTTCATTCGAAGGAAGTTGAGGTAGTTAGAACTCAAAGTTGAGCTTTGGATAAAGGCAGAACTGCAAAAAGACAAGATGACTGCTTGCAGTTTGCTTGGCCATACGATCGTCCAAAGTTTATTGTATTTTCGCGAATAGTTTGAAGTTTGACTGACGGCTCGTGCAGCACATCTTACCCAACGAGTCGATTGCGAACGGTCGATTGACCAAAGTGCTTTATTTATAATTGAGAAACATGGTTTCAGTTGATCTGAACACATTCTGTGTGTACAGTTTTTGATGAAGAGCCCAAGTGATCAAATGTTTCGATACACGTGATATACCGTAATAGCGTATTAGTTGATTATTAAGTCTGTAAGTGATAACTTTTGGGTGAGTACTTGGCCCGTGGCATATCCTGGAGCATAGTAGCGGCATCTGTCAAGCTTTTGTCTATCTTTTCTAATTGCTTGAAGCTACAAGTTTTTTCGTCAGTTGTTTGATTGGTCAGACATCGCTTTTTACGGACTCGCCTTTTCTGATTAGTTTTTTATATTTGCACTTTTTATCATCGTGTTCAATGAAGTATGTAAATGTTTGACTCATATTCTGTTTTTATGGTCTGCTCTACACAAAATCAATACACCAATACACTGCCATCGTCATCGACACTGCCATTGCCATCGCCATTGCTACTACCACCGCCATTTCATTGATTGGACGAATCGTGCGCATCTGTTAATGTGATTCATAACGTAAATGAAACAACTCACATGTCCACCACCACATCAATTACTGCGTGTACAACAAAAACAACAAATGCGAAATTAAAAAACACCTTCACAGCTGGTCAAAAGCCCCAAAGCGTCCGACACACTGAAAAAGAAAAAAGACGGTAACAACAACGGCGATTGCAATGAGGCTAAGAAGCCACCCTCTGGCTCAGAGGCGAGTAAGCGTTTGTCAGGGTCATACTCATCTTCATCCCTCGCACGTTTAGTAGCGACCTCCGGTCTGGACATTTACGAAAAGTACAGTCCCGCACACTATAAACCCAATTGTGAACTGTCACGTTCCAGATCGGCGCTCACTGAAGCTGAGGTCGCCTCGGCCACAGCCACCGCTTCAGCCGCATCCTCGGCTGCGATTGCAGCTACCCGGACCGATGACACGTACTCACGCAACGACGCCACAACGAACGTAACACTTGACAGACCGAGGAGGAGCCGCTACAGTCGCTTGTATAGTGGCGACAACGACACCAAGAATGACGATCCCGAGAGCGGTGATACTAGCCGAGCGCACCGGTCTAGCGGCTACCGCAGCAGCGCTCCTAAGTTGGCAAACTCTTCGTCGGCGACATCCGTGATCAGCAACAGCAGCAGTTGTGGAGACGTGCCGACTGCCACTTTTACGTTGCGCAGCAATCGCCTGTCGAAGGGGGCGCGGGCTCGTGACAACGACGACGCGACATTGAAGAATGGTGTGACCGATCACGGCGGCAGTGGTGGCACCGGCAGCAACGAGGCACTCGCTAGCGCCCAAAGTCAGTTTAAGGAGTTGAAGCTGTCGTCCTCCGGGTCAGCGCTGCACGTAGATGGCAAAAACTGCAACAGTAGTAGCAGCAGTAGTAACATTGGCAACAACAATAAAGACAGGAGAAGTACCAGCGGCGTCGATGTTGGCGATCGTGGACTGGTCAATGCGAACTCTAGCACGACGGTTAGCAGCGACGGCGACGTCAGCGTCAGCGCAACACTCAAGCTGGTGGACACACCGATGAGCGCGAAGAAGGTAAACGCGGGCAGACGGCAATCGGGAGACAGCCTGGCAAGAGAAGCTTCAGCACCGTGCGCGATCTCCGCCAGCCTGCTAACCCTCCTAACACCAGCGCCTTACAAGTGCATGCAACTAATTCGTTTCTCTTTATAAGCCTAATGCATTGTCCGTCTTCGTGCATCAATCTTATGTCGTACGATGCAGCTTTTGCACGCGCTTTCTAGGAACCCGCATGTGGCCCGAAGCAAGAGTCATCTGTCGTTGCAATCGACTAATTGCCTCTGCTTTTTGCTCTTCACTTGCTTTTAGGAACCCACTGAAACACTCACTGCTCTGTTGACAATCGATTGTTTTTTGGATCATATGCTACGATTTGGAACCTTGCCCTGAGTACAATCTAATTTACTCAATTACTTTTGCACTCGAAGTATTTCGTTAACCCTTTCGCTACAGGTTTTTACTGGGGAAAGTTAAAATTTTAAATTTTACGTTTTAGGTTTCTATGTGGTTATATAGCAACATTCCATAAGAAATTTTAAAATGTTTATGCTCGGACACTGTATATTAGAGTGTTTTTCTATGAGAGCAACCACAACCACATCGTAATTACTTAAACATAAAACTTTTTACGCATAACGAAAATTTGAATATTTCTCCATTTACTTCAGTCAAAATTAAGAAAAAAAGTATCTAAATTGAAAGAAAACGTCAAATTAAAAAGTTATCTAATTTTTCTGCGTCTTCTTCCTTTACTATGTCAAGATATACCATTAAAAAAACGTGTATACTTCTCTTCTTTAAACTTAAATATTCAGTTTATTAATTTCGTATTTTTCCTAACACTTCAAACTATTCTAAGGACTAACCAAAAATGTATTCTTGAAACCACAGAGGGTTCAGACGTCCACAAAGTAGCATATTGCCATATGGCAACAAAATAGCGAAAGGGTTATGTGGGCTTTCACTTGAGTTTTTATAGTTGGGGACACAAAAAATCTTTTGCAAATTAATGTTCAACATTAGGTCTCACAGTTTTCATAACCTTCGACTGTTTTCTGCATTTTGCACACAAAATAAAAAAACAATGAAAACGAAAAAAAGAAAACGAGAGAAACGAATCTACAATTAGTTTTGTGATCCAGTTAATAATTTGCCTTAAATCGCAAAATACGGCCAACGTTCAACAGACACTTCGGTTTTTGATATTAAAATCACAATGCATTATATTTTCTCTGTTATTTATTTGCCCTATTTTTTATGAAAAACCCATCCGATATTCCACGCGAAAGAAATTTTAAATTATCGGAGGGATTTTTTGTGCGCAGACTTTGAAATTGAAATGCTACTTACGAGGAAATGCACAGAGCCTGGTCAGATTGCTTTAATTTACCGTTAACTAGCAGTTGAAGAAAATGCAATGACCGTTTGAAGGCGGCTATGAGGGATTGAGAGTTAAAGATGATTGAGAATTATTGAATTTTATGTTATCATATTTAATTGTAAAAGTGCAGTGCATGAAGAGTTGGTTGAGTTGGGTTGGTTAGTTGCGTTTTCCATAAAACATTGTTAATGGCTGGCTAGTGCGTTGGGCCGCAAGTCAAATGCGACGCTCGAACCCAGGTTCAAGACTCCGTTGCTGCTAACACCGAAAAAAGAAACACAATTTTTCTTTCGGCGGCTGTCCTCTCAGCAGGAAATAGCAAACCTCTGAGAGTAAAATTGCCTATGAAAAAGCTCCCAACTCGCCGTTCGGAATCGGCATACAACTGTAGGTCCCTTCCAAACTTGTAAAAATTCGCACGCACAACACGGATGGTTGCGGTAGCTAGGCCTTAGTCTCGTAATCGGGCTGTCGTGCCAGTCAATTATTATTATTATTACTTAAAAAGCTATAGATATCTAAAAATACACATGTAGTTAGCGGATATTTAAGAAGGATCAGCGCAAAGCTGAAACATCTTGCTTGAGTGATTTTTACTTTTGAGTAAATAGTATCGCTTAAGAAAAACTTGTAGGGAATGATTTTTGTTATAAAACCCATAATTTTCATTTGAACGGTTGATCACGTAGCCAACCGGTTGACTACCGACTGGATGTGTTGTGGTTGATCCCTAAGTGCGCAAAGTCTGTGCCGGTGTGTCGCAGTGGTTCGTAATTGTCATCGTGATCATTGTGGTCAGCATTAGCATTGCCTGCATGACTAACCCATGTAATTTTTTGGTATTTCCTCTGTGTATTTTCTAGATAAATGTTTGCAGGTTCCGTCACTGTCACTGATCGTCTTTTTACCTTGAAACTAACAAACAAAGCAAACAAAAAGAAAACCACAGTGTGCGCGTATCCGTTCATGTAAACATCACTAAAAGTGGCGACAGCAGGCACAGCAGCAGCGGGCGCGATATACAAAACATAGAAAGCATAAACTAACAATAACAATAACATTAACTATAACAAATGCAATTCAACAAGACGTAAATAGAGAAAATACAAATTCAGCGGTTAATTAGAAATAGAAATATCAACAACAACAATAACAATAATTGGAAAACGGTAAACACAACAGCAGCAACGACGTAATGTTAATAGGAGTGATTTGAATACCTTCCACAAGAGTTCTGTAGGAAAATAGGAAACCGAACAGAGAGCTGAAAAGCAGAAAGGCAAAAAACAACACAAACAAAAATACAAAAATAATGATAGACATTAACAAAGGAAGGAATAATTTTGAAAAATTTCCATCGCTCAAGCAAAAATGTGACCCCGTCGTATTAGTGCAATCCAGCTCCTCGAAAGCAGCCGCAGTGCCCGTCGCGGCGACTCCGACATCAAATCCGATTCCAACTAAACCAACGGTTGCAGCAGCCGGCGAAGCTGCAGCATTGTCCCCGGCCTTCAACACTAGCGGTACCACATCTAAGCACCTGCACGACTCGAAAATCAGGGCGGCTGGCGGCAGCGTCCACAGCGTCAGCGCGACGGCGCCGACAAACCCCGTGCGTGCGGCTAACCAGCGTTTTTTCCTGCTCCCCGCCTTTAAGGACCAGAACTTTCTGAAGGAGGAGTGTGAGGTAGCGCACGCCCAAGTATCGTCCCCCACGCGTCGTCAATCACAATCGCGGCAGCAACCACACCAAGGAAACCAGCAGCTACAACAGAACAAGCGGGACAAGAAGGGTAACGCAACTGCGAACACGAACGCCTCCGCCCCGGCTGAGCAGGCCAATGCGCCAGCAGCCAGCCGTGGCGAGGACAAACGAAACAACAATAACAACATTAGCAGCACCAACAACGTCAGCAACAGCAGCAGCAACGGTATCAGCAATAAAAACGGCTTTAGCAACAGACACGGTAACAGTCACAGCAGCAGCATCACGTTCCAGCTGCCGCGCTCCGCAACAGCAGCGGCAGCAGTGGCGGCAGCGGCGGTAACGACCAATGGAATGCGACGCAGTGGTGGCGCCAATGGCAGCCACCATCCGCCGCCAGCAACAGCAGACAACACGAACACCGCCGTCCACAACAACAAGGTCGACATTGTCTTCAGCCACCAGGCGTCGAAAATTTTGACACGAATTCCTAAACAACCAGTCGGTGCAGTCACCGCAGCAAAGCTCAACTCGCGCCAGGTGAAACCACTGGTGCATCGCAGTATTGCACCGTCGACTGCGGCGGTGACGGCACACGCAGTCCCGGCTCCAGCTTCGGTGTCGACGTCGGCTTCGGCATCAGCACCAATCACTGCCAGTGTCACAGCCACAACGGCCGCCGCAGCAATAGCAACAGCCAATAAACTGAACAACAATAATATAAGTATCAGCCGAAACAACAACAGCATGCAGCACAGCCTGGACCACGACGACATCAAATATATTGACAGCGACGAGCCAACGACGCAGTTGCACTGCTGCACACAGTCGCAGCCGCTGCATTCCGCCACAAAAAGCCGTACGCGACCCAAGTCGACCATCGTCTGCACGCCCAACAGCTTTGTCTTCGAGAAGGTAAATAACTACAAATACGCTAACGGTAGCAGTAGCGCCAATGCTGTCGCGGATGCAGTCGCAGCACGACGCCACGAGCTGCGGCACAGCGGCATCGACTCGAACAGCATCAAGGCCTCGATAGAAAAGTTCAACAGCTTTAGTGAGCAGAAGCGCGCAGTGACGCTGCGTTCACACGGGGCCAGCGGAAGCACCAGCAACCTGCAACACCATCGCCACAGCACCGAGTTCAGCGCCATTGACAGTAGCACTAGCGGCGGAGGTTCGCTGACGCGCAAGGTGTCTGTCGGCCAGCACGCGAACGCTTCGGGGGCCGTCTCGTCGGCGTCCTCGTCCGTGCGCGCCGTGCTTAGCAGTAGCGGGAGCAGCACCAACAGTCTGCCGAGCAAAAGCGGCAATCGTTCTCACAACGTGACGCTGCTGCGAACTGCAGAGCGCGCCTCTGCGTCCTCATTACTCGTCGGCAAGGAATCGCAAGCGGCTGCGTGCGGTAAACAGTATCAGCAGGAGACATGTGCCGTTGGCGCGAATACGCACAGTTCTGGTGATGGCAAGAAACACGCCAACGCCGCCGTCGTAAACGGACTGCGCGACGCTGAGGACAGTGTAAGTGCACCACAATTCAACTCAACTCACCTCACTCCACTTCACCACTTCAAAACAGTTCAATTCGGTTCAGTTTGAATTCAATTAAATTGTCCGCGCACGAGCGCCCGGTTTCGTTCATTTTCCTGCTACGCCGCCAATTTAAGCACAACTAAACAGCACAGCAACAAAACCGTGATCCGACAGCAGGGAATACCAATGCGCCCATTAGGAACCCAACGGCCTTGCCAAAGAGTTTCGGCTGTGCAGCAGTTGGCCATCGAATTGGGCGTTTAGTGCGTCCTTCGCGATGCTTTGCTTTTCTTTTTGTTTACTTCCGCATGTTTCCGCCGTTCTTCTTGCGTTTGTTGGACCGCATTTGCTCATTGTTTATCCTCTGCTTTGTGCTTTTGTTTGTGTAATTGTTTGACAGTCCTCCTCGCGCTAGCTAATTTTTATTCTGCGGGGTTTCCCGGTTTTCTTAATAATTTACTAAACATTTTACATTTCACAAAAAAAAAAGAAACGTACATTTATTGTAATTATATGGGAAGATACTACATAATTTAGCTTTCGGTGTTTTTGGGATGTAATCACAGTTTTGTTCTCTCGAATTTTGTTCTTTGTGTGCTGCACCATTCCACAGATCCGCAGCACGGCACTCAGGAGCATCCCTCCGCCGCCGCCATCGCCCACAGCGTCGCGCTACTGGGATCGCGACAGCAGCCGAACATCATCCTCTGCGCTGCTGTCCTCGTCAGCGGCCAATAACGCAAATGAAGCGACCAGGTCGTCCAGCGATGACAAATCAGAAGGTGAGTTCCTCGGCCTCCGGTGGCAGAAACCATGGCATAAAAACCCGTTTAATGTCGGATCGTTGAACGAGTCAAACGAGTGTGGGCTTGTTAGTGTCGCTGTTGTATTTAAGAGAGTCTCTGAAACTCTTTGGGGGGAGCTCTGACATTTAAAAAAATTGTAGTAATATTTACATCAAGCCACCCGTAACAGTGCTTAAATATTCTTGTCGCCTTCATCGCTGAAGCAAAGCTCACTTTGCGTGTCGGCTGTTTTTGAAGAAAAATTTTGGAAAGCTTTCAAGACGAGCACTCAACAAGTGTCATTTTGTCAAAATATTTCACTTTGTCGTCAATAAAATTTTTGTTTCGCTCTGAATGTTGATTAGGGCCGACGCTGGTGTGATGTTGCTGTTAAATACAAAATTCCAATTCGTAAGCGGGCGTAATGTGGTTCCTAATATTTGTGCTTCTTTACACAGGTCTATGCGGGCTGAGAAATATCGGAAATACATGCTTTATGAATTCTGTCATTCAGTGTCTGAGCCACACGAGCGAACTGACAAAATTCCTGAGAACCCACAATGGCATCCGGTCGACGTCGTCGAAGGACCAGCTGATTTTGTACGGTAAGTAGCTGCCTCGTCGCCTGTGGTGGTCCGTTCGTGTTGAGACGTCTTTCTGTTTTGCTTGCAGAATTTGCTAAATTGATACGAGAAATGTGGACGAGCAACGTGCACAGTGTGACGCCGTTAGAGCTGAAACGTGCGTTCTCCACAAAGCATCGGATGTACAGCGACTACAACCAGCAGGACGCTCAGGAATTTCTGCGCTTCTTCCTGGATTCGCTGCACAGTGCACTTAATACTGGCGTCAAGGGCGAACCGCTCAAAATCGACGACAACCTTAGGTGAGTGACGGGAGGTCAAAAGGCTGGCTGTACCAAGTCCGTTTTTGCAGTGACAATAAGAAGGCCGAACTAACGTGGGAGTGGTACACGCGCCACGAGAACTCGCTCATTCGTGACTTGTTCGTGGGCCAGCTGAAGAGCACGCTGCGGTGCACCACGTGTGGCAACACTAGCGTGACGTTTGACCCGTTCTGGGACCTGAGTGTGCCTTTGCCATCATCATCGCGCTGCAAGCTGGATGCGTGTCTAGAGCTTTTCATACGCGAAGAGGTGCTGGACGGCGATGAAATGCCGACGTGCTCCAAGTGCCGGACTAGACGACGCTGCACTAAGAGTTTCACCATACAGCGATTTCCCAAGTATTTAGTTATACGTAAGTACAAGCGAATGCGCGATCATTTTTCTGGATAAAGTGCACAGTTTTGTTTGCAGATCTGAAACGCTTCTCGGAGACGCGCTGGAGCAAGATGTCCAACATTGTCGAGTTTCCTACTGGTGAAAGAGAGTTGAATATGGGCCCCTATGGTTCGAATCCCAACACCAGCATGTACTATTCGTTGTACGCGATCTCCAACCACATGGGTAAGGAGGTGGCACGGTCGAGAAGTTTGTGTAGCTGTGTGCGATAGTAATTGGTGTTTCTGATTTCAGGCTCCACGGCTGGCGGGCACTACGTGGCGCTCTGCAAGCATCCGGCATCTAAAAAGTGGCATGAATTCAACGATAACATGTGCGTGCATTGGTCTTTGCTTATAACTTTATACATTGCATCGGGTGCAGGCAAATACTCATTTTGGTATATTATTTTTTCGGTTAAACTTCAAATATATATAAAAATCAGAAGAATCAAAACAGATACACTGCGGGCATGTTAAAATATCGAAACCGAATTCTTAACCATTTTTGACTATATTACTTTGAGCAACACGAAATGAGTATATCCTTGCATAGATGCAGGTGCAGGTTCACAGTGAAAAGCCAGTCAACGAGTAAAAATGTTGAAATTTGCTCTTTTGTATACACTTGCAGCGTGAGCGAAGCGTTGTCTGAAAATCACCTTGTCTCATCCAGTGCCTATATTCTGTTTTATGAACGGGCGTAAGGAACTCAAATGCAAACTCAAACTGAAAACCAAACTCAAACTCAATCCACAACCAAACCCAAAACTGAAACTGCAACCAGAACTACTAGTCGGTTCGACTTGACGGAAATTTGCGTGGGAATTTACGTAAGGCTATGAACATCCACTACATCCACCACAATCACCGTCACTATCAGCACCATCACCACTAGGCAGAACGTTTTCTAAAGTCCTGGGTCCTTCGCCAATAGTACCACCTCTGATTACAGTCACGATTTGTACCACAAACGGCTTAAGTGAAATGGCGACGATTCACACACAAAATTTGTAAATCTGTGTAAGTGTGCAATTTCGAATCCAAAGCTATGTATGTATATGTAAATTCAAGACGATGTCATTAAAATCAAAACAGTGTGTAAATGAAATGATTCGAAACGACCCGACCCTATAAATTTGTCCGTAGCAGCGCGTCGAGTGTGTGCAGCATTTTACCTTCGGTGACAGTTTTTTCAAGTTGTTCTTCAACATTCATTTATGCACACGATGAAAACAACCAGATCAAAGATATAGCAAATAACTTATTAAACACGACTAATCATTATTATTGTTATTGAAACATAACAACTGAACCAAGAGCGAGTGTAGCCAGTGCGCAGCTTAAATTACAGGCGCATATTTTCGATAATAGAGATAGATGGATAGTGATGGGCGAGCACTGTAGAGAGATATCTACAGGGCGTGCGGGCAGTTTTGATAGCAAAGAGACCACACATATTAACAAACTACGAATGTAAAGTAGGAACTGCAACTTTTGTTGTCTTATTTATTGATTAACTAATTTATTTGTTTAATATTTATTAATTTGTGTCTACTGTTTATTTATTCGCCGAGTGTGTTGATGAATGAAGCGCAGATGCTTAGTTTTGTTTGATTTTTAGTTGAATTTTCAATTACTGTTAGATCCTTTTTACTAACGATTCTTAGAATATCTACACGCAAGCGTAGGGACGGCACATGATGTGTCCATCTTGATTTTGCTGACATGAAATATTTACAAATTTACTACTAAAATAAACAAGCAAACCACGTAAACATGAAATGAAACGAGAGAACATATTTAATGTGTAATTATTTAGACCTTAAGTGAACTGCTACTTAAATTGACTTTATTTAATTAAAAACTATTAAAACCAAAGAAAAACAAAATACGTTTTAACACAATTATTTCTAACTTTGTTGCTTTTTTTTGTATGCGAAAAGTAGACTCGGTCGGCTGTCATAGCCAAGATTTGGCGGCGTTTGCAGAGGCCTTGTTTGAGGATAACTCTAGAGCTCGTCCCGGTGTCGCTGCTCGGTGGGCACGTGAGGTTTGAGTTGGTGCCAGAAATTGACGCGCTCCGGGTAGAGACCCGTTTCCATGCGCAGTATGGTCCAGTTGTCATTGGATTTGCCACCGATGCGCGCATATGTGACGGGGTAGTCGAGAGCAGGCGTCCAGGTGGGCAGCGAGGAGTCTGCTGGCGTTGGATTACTGTAATGAGCAGACGTTTCAATTTTTAGTGTCGTAAGCCCGTAAGGTGTTTTTTTGGAGAACTTGCCTGCCATTGGCGAAATTCACCCACATGGTGAGCATGGCCTCTCGGAGCTTTATATCGGCGGCGGTGGGTGCCGCGCTCACAAACAGTTCTCGGCCCACTGGAAACAGGTACTGCAGCTCTTCAGCATGACATGCTCCTGAACGAAAGATGCAGGTGGAGGTTCAGTTTCAGGTGAATTTTCATACTATTGTACATCGGAAATGTTGGCGAAAAAGCATATGTGTCCAGTAGCGTGCACAGGGGGAAGGGGGGCGATTCAAAAGTTGTCCACGACACCCCTCCCCAAGAGCGAATATACAGTGAAAAGTTCAATTTGTCAATACGAAAATGTTTTATGGATTTAGTTGTTCAGTTTCAACTTCTTTCGAAGTCAAACTCGATAATGCCTGCTATTACAGTGCGATGTGTCTCTTATGTATGTACATATATGAACATTTCCTTGTTTATACAATATTTACACTTTGCAGATTAAATTTAATAGTTGTAACTAGTGCAAGATGAATTTCAGCGTTTTAAGTTGAATATCATTGTGTGAGTAACAATTGGAAACTGTGTACGTATAGCTACCATAGTAATCCTCGCGGCCTCCTTTGAAGAGTTCCGAGAAGCTGGCGGCGCCCTTGTGCTCAAATAAGTATACAAATGTGGGCCCCAATTGTGCGCGTTTGGCGCCATCTAAGCGCAAGCGGAAGTACTCGTCAATTCCAGCTATGAACCAGCCATCTGTGATAAGCTACTCGGGTCAGAAAGAAATGTGTATAAATGCCCAGGTGCTTGCGACTCTCCTTTCCTCATTTCACCTACTTACATCTGTCAAATTTTGGTGGTTATACTTCTCGTAGGTATGGCCTTGCTTGAAGTAAAACGCTTCGATTTGGCGCGTTATCTCTTCTCGTATCTGCGGTGAGTGATGATCGTAGTTTAAAATGATGGGCAATACGTTGTGGAACTGGGTCTTAAAATCTTCTAACAGCCCGGGCAGGTTGAGTAGTGCTGCCGTTTTGAGCAGCCCTTCCTCTGAGGTGGCGCCCAGCATGAGCGGCAGTGCGAAGCCGTGGGGTGTTTCGGAATTTCTGGGTGGCACACTGAGAAATGCTCCATCGTGTGACGGTTCCACAACCGGCGGGAACGGTATCATTGGGTCGAAATCCCATTCCTACGAAATATCAAAATTTTTAGTTTCACGTTTCTTTCCCCGCCAGTATATTTACAAAGAGGTCGTAAATGGTGGCCACAATGTCCTCGGCAGGCTTAGAGCGCAGACAGCTGAGTATTTGGTCCCAGTCTCCTTTTGCATTGCAGCCAACCAGTTCGGCCATTTTGCGAGCCCTCTTCGCTGGAACGCCCTTGTGAGCAGGCTGAGCCCAAGGATTGAAGTAGGTGCCCGATTGTGCGATGCCCTTCTGGAAAAGCCCTGTGGAAGAAAATCATTAGGCTTCTTTCGCTTCGGCCTGCGCCGCGCGGAATGTGGCTTGCAGTGTGATCAGTGCATTCTACCTTTAGTCTTATGAGAGAGCATGTGGTAGGTGACGCTGGCGCCGCCAGCGCTTTCTCCAAATATGGTCACACTTTGCGGATTGCCACCGAAGGCGGCGATGTTTGCTTGCACCCATCGGAGCACTTCAACCTGGTCCTTTAAGCCAAAGTTGCCGGGACAGTGTGTCGTCTCGGTGCTGAGAAAACCCAGTGGCCCCAATCGGAAGTTTGCCGACACTAATATAACGTCGTGGTCCATGAAGAAGTCGGGTCCGTAGAAACTGCTGATGCCGGATCCACACTCCCAGCCGCCGCCGTGGAACCAAACCATCACTGACAGTGGTGCTGCGGCGCGTGGCGTCTGCAAAGCGACGACGTCGTTTGTGGACATATAGTATACCTATATTCGTTTGATTAACGAAAATCTTCGACGATACCGACCTCGGGCGTGTATACGTTCACGTAGAGGCAATCTTCGCTGCCCTCCATCTTCATGTCACGACGGAAGGGATCGCGCTGTGTGCACTTGGGCGAGTCCTCCACTGCCAGCAATTCACCGGTCCAGGCGCCGTAAGGCACCGGAGGCTGGCAAGTTACAAGAGCAATGCATGAGTTAGTTTTATATATGAAATGGAATTACCATAATTGAATTAAAACAATCGCGATATGCCATTCCATCTCATTTGCATACTGCGCTAATCATAGTGACGCATTTGAGCGTAATGTACTTAACATCTCAAATGTCTAACATGTCTGACCCACAAGACCGGTTTCGGATATGGTAGTACTGGGGCAGGAAGGAATCTTTATACCTACACACCTGATAAAAACATAAAATAATAGCGCACTAGTGAAATAGTACAATCTCATTTTTTACGTAATGCAAATCGCTCGTGCGAAAGTGAGATGTGAGTGTATGGGACAGGAAAGAGCATTTCGCCGAGGTATGTAGATATGCAAATGTGAAGGCAATTTGTTGTTGTTATTGTTGTTGACTGCCAGACGTCTCGTTCATTCACCTAATTTTTTGGTTGCAATTTATACCGGATTTTTAGCTAAAAATTTCGTATAGAAAAGCAGTCATCAAGCATACTTCGACGAACAGGAATAGTGTCCGTCGAAAGGCTCGAAGCACTTTTCGAAATCTGTTTCTGTATGCCGATACTGATAGTGAGTTACTGATTAGTGATGGGCAGCGTTGCATAATATCTGGCTGCCAGCCTGCTCCCGAATAAACCGCTACTTCTAGGGATCAACTTGCTTTTAACACTCACTTTTTCACAACACTTTTTTATTACATAAAAGATCGTTTTATATTAGGGCCGGCAAGCAGAGTCACCCAGTAAGTCGTTGATTAAAAGCTATTTCGAAAGTTTTTCAAGCGGCACTAGTCGCTATTCATCTGTGTAATAAATTTCACTTGAGCCGCAGTGTGGAGTGGCGCTAACCGGGGATCACGCAAGAAACTGTAATTTCCACGATTTGCACAACAGCGGGCGAAGTGTGGCGTCACAGTAACTGTCGATGGGAACGCACCTTGAAACGAAGCTCGGCGAGAGGCGGCTTGGCGTACGGCACGCCCATGAAGGCACGCATGTGCCGCCCACTGTGCGAGACCAGATGACGCCCCACTAGGACTCCGCCGTGCGGCAGCTGCACCTTGAGGGCCTCCGATGTGCGCGCCTCACAAAAATCGCCGCCGCAGCCGATCATGGCCAGGAGTGCGAACGGCAACAGCACCACGCCGAGCGATCGACGCCGACGATCGCGACGTCCAACTGTCTCAGACATTTCAAGCGAACTGAGACGCCCAATGTCGATAGCTCTTGTTTTAAGCAAATCCAATCTCGGCTTAGAGGAGACAAATTGCGTGTTAGCGCGCTTGGAGAACAAAGGCAAATACAACAATCTAAGAGTTCTGATTTGGGTAGTTTCGGCAGTAAGCGCGGAGTACAGCATCGACGCGACTAGCGTGGAGCTTGGGGAACTCGTAAACAGCAGAGTGTGAGGCCATGAGCAGAGGCAAATTTGCATATTTCATGGAATTTCGACCTAAGATCAAAGCAAAAAAAGTAGAAAAACCACGTTTGTGACCGAGCAGCCGCACGCATTAGGCGGTGCGCTATCGGGTGAAAAGTGTTATTGATTGCCACACATTTTCTAGGAGTGACAGGGTACTACAGCGATGAAGTTTGAATGTGAAAGCAGCGTTCGAACAAGGGGGTCAGCAGCAAAAAGTGTTCAACCAGCAGCACCCGATGCGCTCTCGGTGCGAATGACGCTGACACCAATATTTGATGTTCGATCACTTCTGCCAAGCTTAAACTCAACCGCTGATCGTAGACACTGGAAGCAAAGCTAGTCGCGCATTCAACGCAACGAACAAGCATAATGACAAAAGTGGTCAGACGTGTCGATGTCCCAATGTTGAAATGCCGACACGAAAAATGCTTTAACCCTTTCGACCCCAAAGTTGCCTGAGAGCAACTTCACCTATTTGTCATCTTATAGCAACAGCTACGATTGATTTATGGGTTTACGTAGGCACCAACAAATTAGTATTTTTAGAAGTGAATTCAAAGCAAATTACAAAAATGTTTCTGTTATCCCCAAAAAAATTTCCAATAACACTGTACAACACCAAAAAAAATAACAAGGTTATGACAATGGATTCTGGTAGAGGGGGCCAACAAAAATATACGTGTACCGGCGTTTTCAAAGTTTACGTCTGCATTTTTTTTAGGAGGGGTCAACGTTTCCCCCTTTTTGCACATTCTTATGGCGAATCGGCATACGAAAACCATGTAACCTCACATTTTAGGTATATGATGTGTTCAGCAATTTGATGTAAAATACTACGAAGAACATTTTTGTGGAGCATTTTAACCCTGTAGCTCCTATTTGTATGGGTCAATTTGACCCTTTTATTTAAATGCCAAAAATGTCCTGTAAAACAGGACCTTTTAAGGACAAAATGTACCACGAAAATATTCGCCACCTAAATGTGAGGTTACATGGTTTTCGTATGCCGATTCACCATAAGAATGTGCAAAAAGGGGAAAACTTTGACCCCCGCTAAAAAAAATTCAGACGTAAACTTTCAAAACGCCGATACACGTATATTTTTTTTGGTCCCCTCTTCCAGAATCCGTTGTCAGAACCTTGTTATTTAAAAAAATTTTGATTTTGTTGTGCAGTGTAATTTGCACCGATATCAGGGAAAGTTTGTGTTCTAATTTACGTGTGTTCTAGGTCTACGTTTGATCAAAACCCTGTTTCTTTAATAATGGTTAAATAAAATCAAAAAGTGATAATTTTGTATTTTTCCGTAAATATTAAATAATTTTTCTGTAATTAAAAATATTAATACAAAATTTATTCAACCCATTTTAAGCTAAAATTGTACAAAAGTAAACTAGCTCTAGAACTCTAACAAAGAGGCGTGGCGACTTCAAATGTCGTGTGCACACTTCTTAG
This sequence comes from Melieria crassipennis, assembly GCA_963668005.1. Lineage (NCBI taxonomy): Eukaryota > Metazoa > Arthropoda > Insecta > Diptera > Ulidiidae > Melieria > Melieria crassipennis. The sequence goes on along the minus strand of OY764962.1, from coordinate 833,926 downwards.
GCAAGTGTTTCATGATTTAAATACGAAAAAGTAATATCGAGACACGGTAAAATTCGGGGTCGAAAGGGTTAATAAGCTTCAGTTGGAGTAATGACGCGCATCGTTGACCCTACCGCCGGAACTTGTCTGCGTGGCCTAGTGCTCGAACTGCACCTGTCGGTTGTTGAAGAACACTGCACTGAGGGCTCTTTCAGATTTCAACTAGAGTTGATGAGTTGTAGAGTTTATCTATTTTGAGATCGTTACACAATTGTTAGGATTTTCTATCGATTGGACCGTTAAACATGTAAGTTTCACGACCTTCGAGGTGTTGCCGTCGATGTTTATTTGTTTGTGCTAAGATTGCGACCGCGGCTAACAGTTGACGCGCAAGAGGCACAAACCCATAAAAATATTTGCCAACTTTTAACGCTGAGCACGCTGTTAGACACATTTTGGCGTTGGTTGGCTTAGACATTACAGCTTCGCGCTATCTGGGGCAGCACTTGAATTCTGCGCAAAGGCCATTGCTGCTGGTTTCGGGCGTCCGCTAAGTAATGACACTGCACCGGCAGCTAGGCAGAGTCGCAGACATGCGGTGGCTGGCTGCTCTGGTTTCAGCTGTTTAAACAAGCGATTGCAACATCAGACGGCGCTCTGATTGCCCAAGGCCGCATTTTTCGGCAGGTTGTACAATTTTGAGGAGAACTCGAGGAGAAGGCCAGACGGGTGGCGGGGTAATTGACTTTACGCGCAACCTTCGCCGGTTTTTGTGCGGCTGTGTAATTGAGTGGCTTTTTCTAGTCGGGCTTAAAAAACGTACACTAGTTAGTTACGATCAAATTCGAGCGGTCAAATTGTCGATAAACAAATTGCACTGTGCCGCCACCAGTCCCGCCATAAATTGTGTCCTTATTGTAGCAGGTGGCCGCTAGCGGGGCAAAGGTGCAGTTGATATGGTGTTTTTTTTTTAATTTCATCGTTGGGAGGTGGAAATCTTGCTTTGCCCTGCGAATGCGCTCGCTTCTGTGAAGTTCCGCTGTTACTCTTGGCGGATATGGGGTGCAACCGCGTATTCGGTGTGCCGGGCGTACTCGATGTGCAAGCTCGCCTCACCTACCCGCGCGACTGTCTCACTGCTTTACGCAAATATTTGTACATTAAATATAAACATGGAAGAGATCGGCGCCAACCAGCCGCGCGCGTTGGTCGTGTTGGGGAGTGCATCTTCAAACGTTTCTTATAAACAACTTGAAAGTTTTCGAGATTTTTGGCGAATTTTTTTGCCGCTTTGCGTGTGTGTCTGGCAATTATGAGCGCAGTCGCGTTTGACTAGCGAAAAAATGCCAATCAAATACACAATAAGCGCAGCTGAACGCCGAAAAGCGGCAGAGAGGCCAAAAATGTATGGAGAACATTTGATGTGTACCGCAAGGGACCACTTCAAAAAGTCACAAACGAAAAAATTAAAATGCTGAAAAGCAGGAGTACTGCAAAGGAATGCCGGTGCGGGGCGGAGTAAGCTTGGCGCAGTCGCTCGAAAGACTGCTTGTCTAGAAAGCCTAAAACTCGATGCAGGCGTTGTGCGCATTGGATGCCCATTTCGCGTCGATGTTTTAAAGCAGCACCCAAAGTTGTCTTGAAAACAATTTTTGCAAGGGATCGACACGGCGCGAGGACCACGCGAATCCCATTGTCCTTGTTCGCTTGTCGAAAAAGGTGTCCCACGTAGCTAGAGGTCAGTGATGAAGAAAAATCCTTTTCCTTGTTGAGAAGATAACGCTGTGGACTCCGGTAATCCTTGGTATGACAAACTGGACAACTGGAGAAGGTGTGTGCACAGCAGAGGCGTCTGGAGAGAGATTTTGCGACAGACCGGTAAGTTAGTTTCGCAAGTGAGCTCCACTTACTCAGCATTCATGCACTTTGCATTATCTAAACATGTCACCATATATTCACCATCCCCTCTTCCCAAGAATCAATGGCCGATTAATAAATCGTTTAACTCAGTAGCCGCCAAATTAACTTCAGCCACAGTTTACGTTGTTCGGGCCGGAGATAACGCTGACAAGCTGCAAATCGCAAGATTTATGGGCGTCGGAGCGGTTCGGGTGCTGACCCAACAAGCGAAGTTGCCCATTTTTGTATTGTATGCCAATAATGCGGTGGTGACTCTGGCGACGGCGGCTGCTACTGATGTTCGAGTTGCTTGCATGATTTATGTACTGCCCACTCGTCCTTCACGCACTCATATTTCAATTAATTGGCAATCTGAAAAATGCTCACTATTTGTTGCTGCTGCCGCTCTGCACGCCGCTTGATTTAGGACCTTTGTATCAGTTGCTAGTTTTTAATTCAGTTGAGTGGCGATTTGTCAATACTCTCCTTTCTTCCCGCCGCCCCTCCTTTAATGCGCATTTCGCCATTTGAGTTGTGCGTCAGTCGTCGCAGCAGTCAACTTAAACTTTATTAGTTGGTCGGAGTGATGGAACTATTTCCAGAGCCACATACAAACAAGTTCGTGTGGTCAGCACAAAGTTGCAACGAAACTTTCAGCATTTTTGTGCAGTTTCTGTTGGGCATTTAATTTATGACTTGCTCGTTTTTTTTGGGGAAACAATTTTCGGCGTGCATGTGTGTCGCACAAACAGTGATTTGTGTATTCGCATGAAAGGTTTTCTTTTTTATTTGTTAATAGAAGGAAACTCAATGCATACACCGCTGCTGTCTTGTGCGCCACGGCGGGTGTGGTGGTGAGGTTGGTTCAGTATTTTCTGTTTGATTTATAAATTAAAATGAAAAGAAGAGCGAAATTGGCTCAGGCAGCGCTTATCCTTTTCAGCGTTTTCGTTTCTTGGCATTTTACGCATTTCAATGAATGAAAACATGATTTATTGACGGCCAAATATTTATTGTTTTATGAAATTTTCTCGCCGAATTTTTGTACAAATAAAAGTCCCTCAGAACAACAACAGAAAAGAAATAAAGGCAAACTAACAAAAAATGAATACTTGAATTCTTTCGTGTAAAACAATGCGCGATTTGCCTTTACGCATTTAACCCCTCCCGCCCCGTGCTGGCTTACTGACTACGCTGTGCTCTCAAGCCGAAAACCCCAGCCAGTGGTGGTGAAAGTGGCGTGGGGAGCGGTGGCCGCACGGTTTCACCTTGTTGGGCCTTGTTATGCTACGAAACCGGTGTTGCTGCGGCACAGACTCGTTTACATTCTTACAGAGGGCCGTGGAGCGCTGTATTTATTTAGCGTGAATTTATATGCTTTCTGCGGGTCAATTCCTCTGGTTTCATTTAATTAAAAAAATATTCGTTTGTCCCTTTTTTCTGTTGCTGCCGCTGCCGCTGCCAACCCATCTACGCGCGGCCCGCCGTCGCGGCTCGCGGCCTTGTTTACTTAGGATCAGGTAAATGCGCAAAAAAGGCGGTTTTGACATGTTTCGAAATCGCGGTTGCGTTGAATTGTTGGCAACGGGGGGGTTAGATGGAAAACTGGATGGCGGATGCATGAAATGGTGGAAGGCCAATTGCGGCATTTACGGTAATAAAATTTAAACGAATTGTGGCGCCAGAACGCTACGCCAGGCAATATGCGCTGCAGGCGAACAGACTAAATGAAGTGCAGCAATCTCAAAACTATCTGCGATTGGCTGACCGTCATCATTCGGATAATGCAAACTTGAGACTCTGGTCAACAGCTACAAGTTTCGCAACTTTTCACTTTCCACACTTTTTAACCCCTGTGGTGAGGAACATTAATGAATTGTATCTCTTTACTATCCAATTTGTATGGAATTTATGTACCACTGCGTCAATCTACTTTGGCTGGCTGAGTAACCCGCCTTGCGCGCCACATGTGCGGCCTTAGCCAAGTCTGGCAAAACGTGTGCCGGTTGTAGCGTGCTCTCAATGGCACTGACATGGAAATTGGCATGGCAATTGGCAATCGGCAAGTGGTAATCAAAATTTACACATCATAACATTTTCGATGGCGCCCGCAATGGCAACAACAACGACGGAGTTGGCCTCGTACAGTTTTTGATGCTGCACTCAGGCGTGGGAGTGAGAGCAGGTGGGCGTGGAGCTACGCAAAATGCTGATAGACTTGCCACGCGACTCGCATTGCGGCTGAACCGCGCTTCGCCCGAGTTGTTAACGCTCCGTTGATTTCAACTTGCGGTACTCGACTGTTGACTTTCTTGACGAGGTGGTGCTGGTTGCAGTCGCTCGCAGCGCCCTTTGTGCAGTTGGCATTCACATGCGATCATGCGAAAGTCGAGTGCTGACTGTGCTTTTTCTGGTTGCTGTTCTGCGGGCTCCTTGCGGCGTTTTGTTTCGCTGGAGGATGCACTTCAGCCTGGAGCACGTACTCGAGGACAACGGGCAATAATCGCTGCTCGAAAACGCAATAAACACGAGCACGCGTACGCCGATGGCAAAACATTGCGAATTGCAGCCGAATTGAGCAAATCATGAAAAATTACAAATTTGCACCAGCGACGGAAGCGAAATCCGCTTGTTTTACGTATACGAAGTTGAAAAGCCCTTCGTTGCACTAGCAAGTTGTGGTCGAGTGGGAGTAAGCTTATTTACTTATTTTGCGCCAAAACCGGTCCGGCGCTAACCGCGTATTATTCGGATTTAATATTTGGTGCACGCTCGTGGCCAAACGCTCCACGCGCTCGGCTTACCACTTACCACCACAGAAGAGCGCCGTAATGGTAATCAGCTGAAAGCTAACAGCATTTCCATTTCCGCCTCCATCTATGCCACTTTTCGGACATCAATACAATGACAACAACATCAAAATGATCAAGAAGCGAATCATATCGTAGCCAATCAAGCGTGATAATCCTCGATATAGGCGCATCACGACGGAAATCCAACATCCGCTGGCAGCGCTCTGGCTGTTGTTGTTGGTGCTTGTGTTACAGCGCGTGCAACTTGGCTGTTTCATTAAAATCCGATATACAAGGCAATTACTACATTGGCTGCATACCAATTGCGAGAGCATGGAGCGCCTGACCGAACGCCTTCCTCCGGACGGGCAGCGTTGATATGTGGCGCGGTTGGCGTGCCGCATGGCGTGGCATGCAAAGTCACAAACAACACGGGGCGGGAGCGGCGATTATGTTGTCAAAATCGCTCGGCCCGAAATCTCGTCGCCGCTGACAGTTCAGCGCAAGTTGGCACTAAATGCGACAACGACAACCGCCAGTTAGCTCGAAAAGTTGGCCGTAGTGGCGGGGAGTGAACTAAGGTTAAAGTGGGATAAACTGCAATTTAAGGGCTGGCCAGCTGGTCTTACAAGAGAACTAAGTTTTAGTTAGTTAGTTAGTTTAGTTCAGCACACCGGCTACGACAAGAGACACTTGCACGGAGGTAGGTGGAGGGTATATCTGGATGCCCGGAAAGGCCTCGTATAGACCCTCTTCGGCCCATTGCGTCAAAAGCAAGGCTGGGAGGTGGCGAATCGGCCGCATCGATGAGACAGAATCAACCAATCACAACAAAATGAAAATGTTTCCAATTTCATCTGGCGTGGATTAAAGGCCATTAACTATCAGTAGACGCTCGCCATCACGGAGCTATTGAGCTATTTTGAAATGTTTTTGAACGTCTCTGGCAGACCGGAAAAATTGCTGCTGTAACTAGAGGTGCCGACGACGAGACACCATTCTTGCCATTTGGCGCGCTCGTTGCCGCGCGATTGACTTATTGCCTGGCGTGGTGTCTTGGTAATTTGACAGTGCCAGTGGGAAGGCGTCTGCATTTTATAAGCCGATTGCATTTTTCCCCTCTCTGCTTTTCGATGCTTCAAAGGTGCTTTGCGCCCCTTACCCAAAACTCAACTAAACCAGAAATGGAAAAAATCAAACGCTGACCTACACACACGTACAAATAAAAATGTAATTTGAATTCGCGCAATGACCCCAGCTCCTTGTCGGGCCGATAGCAAACAGTGACGGAAAGCGTGTTTGTCGAATGCGGCTCGTTGGCGGGCATTTTCCTTATTATTATTGTGTTATTACACCAAAGAAAATACAATTTTCAGTTGTTGTTGCTGATTTTTCAGCGTTTTCTGTAAAATAAATTTATCGCCTTTGCATTGTCGTTGCACGGCACGTGACAACCGCCATTGCCTAAGCTGACAACGGTGTTGTGAGTGAGTGGCCAACGCCGCGGCGGCAGGGGAAAGGGCGGAGGTGTGCGCGGCCCTGATTTAGCTGCTAGGGCGCTGGGCGACGGACGGCACAGATGGCGCGAAGGCGAGTGTACGAAATGAAATCATAATGAGATTTCACCAATTCCCCCTCCTTCCCTGGACGTCGTGCAGGTGAGGTCGCGCAGTGGGTGTTGGCCGCGCGCACTTTTCATTTTCATTTTTTCATAATTGGATAAAGCTGGATGTTGTGCATTGTTGTGGCGCTCTGTCGCGTGTTGCTAACTGGTCGGCAGGCGGTGCAGAGTGGCATGCGGGCAATGGTAGCGTTGTTCCGGCGACGTTTAGTTTGTCTTCTCAATAAAAATTCAAACGGGCATTTAGGTAAAATATGCTCCTTGGGGAGTGTTCGCCCGAAAAAATTCTACAAAATTATAAAAACAATGGAGGAAAATGGAAGTAAACAAACAAAGCAAAGCACGGGAAGCACCGCACAGTGCTTCGGTGTCGCACGAAATTGCACAAAATGTAGGACACTTCCTGTATACTGCTCTGTAAGTCCGCCAAGGTATACACATAAATGTGTCCAGAGAATGCTGAGCACTTCCGAGGACTTCTGAAGAGTCTATCTGGATGAGTAAAAGAGCTTCGTGTATGTACTAAAACAATGTTCTCCTGGGTGACTCCTAAAGCCCTGCTTGGGGTAAAAAATATCTGAAGAAAGGGCTTCAGTCCTCTTAATGGGGGTAGAAGGTCACAGTGCTCTTACGCCGATATTAAGTAGCAGTAATAGTGAGTATGCGCTGGGCTAGATGAAGGAGCTTGACAACACTGAATGCATCAACATTACATTTAGGTTTCTTTGGAAATCCGATCAAATTTCAAATTGTTTTAGGTCGTTGTAAGAAATTGCAAATCTCGATGCTGTCCACCCTAAAGTTTCTAGTTGTCATGTCGAAAAAGTGATTCCAATTGCACCTGTACTGCTTGCAAAAGCAAACCAAATATTAATCTCGTAGAATCTAGTAAAAAACTGTGACCTCATCATTCATGGTTTTCGCCCACTGTCTTGAATTATCTTGAAGTGGCTTAAAGTGGCGTTAAAGTGACGCAAGTGGCTGTGTCTACGCGGCGGTAATAATATTTAAATTACACTACAGCATCAATTGGAACAAAGAGAAATATGAAAATTAGAATCTTGATGCAAATGGAAAGGGAGAACGAAAAGAAAAAGTGGTGTCCTGGGTCTTAAGTCTCTGGCAAGCTTGACTTTCTGTCTAAACCTGCGTCGCCAAGTGTAAGCGAATGAGTGCGTGTGCATGCCGCGCTGCCATTCGGTGGCAAGACCGCAGTGAAAATACGTTTAGTCACATTTTCCCATTGCAGCAACGGGCCTGTGTCGATGTGTGTTGATATTAGTTTTGATGTCTTCGCCTACACATCTACAATGCTCATCAACCACGCACCCTCCCAGACATGGCACTACCTCCAACCGCCACAACAACAAAGGGTGTATGCAAGAGGAATGTCATTAAACAACATGTTGGCAGGGCGCTGGGGTCGGAGATGCTGTGGCTGTTGACAGGCCCACTTCAATGAAATAATCTTATGAGAGCACGTTGCACCCTGCATCCCGCACTCTGGCGCACCCTCTTTGCCCGCACGGCTAACACGCTTTCATAGGCGTCATACATGTATAAGCGCAAGTCAAATCTCAGCCGAATGTCGGCGCAGCGCGCGCTTAGCGCGGCTCATTTGTCAGCCCATTCGTTTGGATAATTGTCCTGCGATAAACAAAATTAGCAGCAATTTACGCGCACATGCACGCCGCACAAACTTCGGCACGACAAACCCACTACGATGCTGACAGCCTGAACAATACACAATGAGTGTACATATGTGTGGGTGCGTGCAGACAAAGGGTGGCGAAAGGCAAAACTATTAAAGGCCTTAAGCTCTCGCGACATTTGCAGTGTCGCAGCTGACGACGCAAATCATTTTGACGAGCAGCAATTATGACAAATTCCCGTCGTATCGACGGCGGAAGTCAGGGCACGGGGTAATGAGACAGTCAGAAGACTGCTTTCTTTTTACTGCTTAATAGTGTTTTCGAGGAATACTTACTCGTAGTTGCGGAGATGTCGGGAATGTCGTCGTGCAACTTAGCTGATCGGATATGCATAGCTATTGGCCGATTTTTATTCTTACATTTTCAGTTCCCCAGCACTATACAGTCAGTCAGAGGATCTCTCTACATGATATTACCATTACCCCAAAATAATCTATTCCAGATGCCGTCAAGGTTGATTTTATTCGAAAAGTTCAGTGAAACTTTTCAGTGTTTACAAATATATGCAAACTTGTTAAAAACAACAACCAATGAAAATCAGCTAACTTACGATTAGTCATTTATTTATATTATTATAAAATCAAATATTGATTAATATTATTTTTTAAATCAGATTTTTTACGTTTGTACATGCGTGTGTTTGTCTTTCTCTTTGCCGATTTGTAGCCAGTTTCGTACTTTTCGCTTCGCACTTGACAATTATAAAATTACTCCCAATATCCAACAGCCATAACAACAGCAACCTTCAACCATAAGAGCCGCAACAACAACAACCGTAAAGTCAACACTTCACCGTTGACACACACATTCTGTCATTTGCGTAGCAAAAAATCGTCAACTCCAAAGATGAGAGCTTTTAACAGACACTTGACACTTGGTTGAAGGGCCGCCAGCCACGCCAGCCGCCAGCCGCTGGCTCTGAGCGCAGATCACACGGCCGCAGTTGTCAAGGAAATTATGCAGATTAAATGGGTCGTCGGTCCACTTGCGCGCCGTTTTCGCTGTTTACATCGCCGAGCGCGCTGTGCCGAGTGGTGCATGTTGAACGGAAGCGGTCGGCGTTCAGCGATTGCGCATTTTTCACACCCAACAAATTCACACGTACTACCCACCCCTACACCCACTCCCAACACGCACCCGCACCAGTGCTGTTGCCGTCGTTCGCACTGTTGCTTTTTATTTCTGTTTTGAGGAAATTTAATGGCTTTTTCACTGAGCACTCATAAGCGGCGGCGCGTTTTCGCACTGAAATCGCAACGACCGAAAAAGGCGATTTTGAAAGAGCGCGAATCGTACTGTGCTACCCCTCACCATACAGAACCCAACATATGCAGCGAGCGCACACACCGTGTCGCATCAGTAAGGTAACGCCAACGTCAACAACAACAACAACAATAAAATAAAAACGACAAGTGCCACGGCTGAGTGTGAAAATGCGCGTTGGCTGCGGTAGTTGGGTGGGGGCGGGGTGGATGGGATATGCGCCTGTTGTTGATATTCATTTGGTTGTACGGACGGCGCGACAGACAAGCAGCTGGCACGGAGGCACGAACAAACCAGCGGACAGACGGAGTGCGCTGATGACAGGACATTTCTATAACTTATCTGATTTTAATTGCCGCCAACATGTGTGTGAGATCTGCATGCCGTTCCGGCGCTATTGCCGCCTCCATCGCCAGCTGAGTTCCATTTCAGCTGTCAACCTGGTTCATGTTCGTTTTCGCCGCTTGGCACATCATGAGCGCAGACAGTTGAAATGGCGAGACGCATACATTTGTGTAATTATGTCGGCGTGTGTGCGCGTGTATGTGCATGCGCGTTCATAATAAGATGTGGCCAATTAGTAGTTTGGGGTAACCATCCGTTTGCACTGCACGGTGATATTTGGTGCCGCCGCTGCTGTTGTTTCACGCGCCATGTTGCGCTTTTCTTTCCTGGCGTTCGTTTTGATGTAAATTGCCCTGTGGCGTTGCTGCTCTATAAGCTAAGCAGCGATGTGCGCAGCCAGTGTTCCCCGCCGCAACGCTCTGCTATAAACAAAGAAGCTCCACACACGACAATGCGTACCCACACACACACCCAGCCGTCTAACTGCACACGACAAAGCAGATTATCTCCAAGGACCTATAAATCCAGTAATTAAAGTCAAAGTCACAAGACGGTGCGCCTCTCGCCCCACGCTCGCGTTGGCGTCCTTATCGGCGTGTCCTATGTGCGCCGTCGTGCGCGCTTTTATGTCGCATTGTCTGCTGTGCATGCGGATACATTATCTCGTTTGCGGCTCCACTTCTGCAGCCGGCGCGGGGGTGCGCGCGGTCAGCATGTTGTTCGTTCTCACTCAGCAAATTAAGTAATTTTATATCCTTGCGCGTATGTCCTTTTACACATTGCTGTCCGCGCGATGCTCGCTGTTGTTGCTAGGTGTTGATGCTCGTCTACTCCATTTTCGCACGTTTTAAATTCTTTTGGTGCGCGTTCAACATGAGAGAAAAGCGCGAAATCCGGTTTCCGGCTGCCGCTACAAAAACATCGCACCCACACAATGGGCGCTTGGGCAGTGATGTGTGTACAATACTTGTAGCACTTTATTAGTTTTTGTTGGTTATTATTTGATGTTTTGGAGAGCAAGCATTTAAAAATTCAGGCAGCTTCTAGTTGAAGATGTCATCTGAGGTCACAGGCAAGTGGAACTTCATTGTTTGTCAATAAATCAAGTGCAGTCGGCAGCAGGTATCGCTGACTTATGCGATTAGCCAGTGGAACGCTTCCGCACATGAGCTCGTGTGAGGGCATATGAGCGGCCCGGGCTGCTGACGTCGATGATATATGCGGAAAATTCGAAAAATGCAAAGAAAGCGAAAGAATCGCAGCACGCAGCTCACTTCAGGGGGTAGGGGAGTATGCTCGTAGAGTGTTGGTGGCTGGTGCCTGGCGAGGCAACATTTCGAAAGGTAATAAATAACTAGCTGCTTCGTATTTTCGACTAGTGTCGATTGTTATCGGTTTCGTGAGTCCGCATGACAGCCACTGGGGGAGGGACAAATTGGGTAGACTGATTCAGCTGCGTAAAAAATGGAAAGACTTTAAGTGGAAACAAAGTACTGCACAAACAGATACACACACATGGCAACGGTGGAGCACACAAGACGATCTGTTTGCTACAAACATTTTTGGTGGCAAATATGATTTCAGATGGTACTGGGCTCAAAAGTTGTGTATGGAACCGCCCATTAGCATATGCATACATAATATATATAAATGAAACTAAACTGAAATCAAACTTGGTGAAAATACTCCAAATCAAAAATAATTCGGCCAGTATTTTTCATTTTTTCGAAAATCACACTTATACGGGTTAGCAATGGGTCAAGGTTCGTATACGGGCAGACTACGAAGAAAATCTTGAACCGATGGGCTTATTGACTTCAAAATTGGTGAAAACACTTGAAATGGAAAATAATTCGACACGTGCTTTTCATTTTTTTTAAATAGAAATTTAACGTGGTAAAGCAAGGGTTAAAAGTTTGTATGGAAAATCTGTATTAAATGGGTTTTTTTGACTTCAAATGAAAAATAATTCGACACAAGTTTGTCATTAAAATCTGACATAAGTATGTACATGGACAATACTAACTTGACTATTTCGAAAAATTGTCCGTTTATTCATATGAAAGACGAAGTATATGCTGTATACACGCAGGGACTTGCAGCGGCTAGGGTCTCACGTCGATGCTGACAGGTATACTTTTGAAGTTGTCAAGGAATTCGTCGACCTTAACAGCAGCAATAAACATAAACAGCAGCAATGATGTGAGCCTGGAGATAAAGCGAAGGATTACTCTTGCCAATAGGTGCTACTACAGCCTCGGTAGGAAGCCGACACAACTTGCACTCTATAGGACGCTTATTCTGACCGTGCTCCTCTATGGCGCAGAAGCATGGACCCTGTCGCGTAACGACACAGCGGCCCTTGGGGTGTTCGAGAGGAAGGTACTTCGCAAAATCTTCGACCCTGTTCGTATTGGCGACGACTATCGTATACGAACCAACAACGAGCTGCATAAGCTGTATAAAGACGTGGACGTAGCACAGCGAATCCAGCGACTACGCTGGCTTGGTCATGTCTGCCGAATGGACGATGAAGCTCCGGCGAAAAAGATGTTCGATGCGGTAGTTAGAGGTTGGAGGTGGAAGAGGGAGGCCGTGTCTCCGGTGGAAGGACCAAGTTGCCGAGGCCGTATTTTCTCTTGGTTTAACAAACTGGAAGACCTCTCTCGACCGACAAAACTTGCGCTCTATAGGACGCTTATCTTGCCCGTGCTTCTCTATGGCGCTGAAGCATGGACAATGACACGAAACGACATAGCGGCCCTTGGAGTGTTCGAGAGGAAGGTACTTCGCAAAATCTTCGGCCCTGTACGTGTTGGTGACGACTATCGTATACGAACCAATAACGAGCTGTATGAGCTGTATAAAGACATGGACGTAGCGCAGCGAATTAACATCCAGCGGCTACGCTGGCTCGGTCATGTCTGCCGTATGGACGACGAAGCTCCGGCGAAAAAGGTGTTCGATGCGATGGTTGGAGGTCGACGGCGAAGAGGGAGGCCGTGTCTCCGGTGGAAGGACCAAGTTGAAGAGGCCCTGTCATCACTTGGTGTGACCAACTGGAGAAGGCGCGCGCAAAGCAGAGGCGCCTGGAGAGAAGTTTTGCGGCAGGCCGTAACCCGATAGCGGGTTGTTATGGCCAGTTAAGTAAGTAAGTTAACCAACTGGAAAGGCGCGCGCAAAGCAGAGGCGCCTGGAGAGAGCTTTTGCGGCAGGCCGTCACCCGGTAACGGGTCGTTATGGCCAGTTAAGTAAGTTAGTATTCATATATAAACAAAGGGTATCTAGCTTTGGATCTCGCCGCAACTCTCAAATACAGCTTTTTCATGCTGTCTTTCGCCCGTCGAAATAGTAAGAACATAAGCAGTTACCACAGTCTATTTTGGGTCAATAACCCAAGCCATGGAGTTTAATGCTTCGGCTACAAATAGGCACAGCAAACACTTTGGTGCACTTTTCTTTGCAGCCAAGTTGTTAAATTGTTCGAAGTGCGGGCACAACGCGCCGCAACTGACAGTTGTGCAAGCAAACGTCTGGTGGAACCGCAAACAAAAGCAAGCAGTCAGCAGCCCAAAGTGATGATGGCATCGACTACATCGGTCAACCTCCACATCTCCCGTAGTGGCATCAGCTTTCGGGCGTATCAGAGAGCTGCACGTACATAAAAACAACAAACAAACCAATACAATACTATTGACAACTGACAAGTGTCGCCAGCGGTTTGTTTGATATCACCCAAACCCGATTCCCCCGAATGGACTCATTCAAATGGAAGCGCAAAAACAAGCCGGGAGAATAAACAGGCAAAAACGGGGCCAAAGCGCTGCTCGAACTTCCCCCTTTGAGCTATAGCTGCCAGTCCGCTGTGCGGGAGGAGCTGTCAGAGGCATTGCCAGTTGTCGCTTATGCAGGGCAATCTGTAGAGTGCACTCGCGGTGTGGTGGCAGTTTAACGCACACTTGCAGTGGGACCCAATAAATAGAGTCATTTAGTAAAAATTGCACAGATATGAATATTTTGTGGGCAGATTGCTGAGTTTCACTTTAGTCGCGAACTTTGCAGTAACTCAGGAGTTTGCACACCTGCACATTATCCAATAGCAGTACGGTGATCTGCGCCGCTAATACGGCAAACAAAAACACCAACGACAAAGATAGATAAAACCGACGATTGAGCGGCAACGCTCACGACGGCCTCTTGACGAAATACCTAGCGGTGGTCGCAGCAGGGTAACCGTCCGACGACCGTCCCTCTTCGTTAAAAGAAAAACACATTATACGAGTACTTACGCATTCATGAATGTTCATCCAGTGAGTAAGTACATGTTTTGCTATGGAAAATGGCTCTTTAAAGTTTTAAAATCTGTTCTTTGCCGCCCAGTTTCGGACTATTTGTCGAATGTTGTGGCGGTGAGTGCGACTTGTGTCTTGCCGAACAGCAAAAAGTTAGTTTGGAAATGACTCGCAAAGTTTCGCCCGTGCAGCTAAGCCTTTTGGCGGCGGCTTGTGATTAGCCTCATCTGTTGCGTGCGGAAAGGAGTTGGGGGCTGTGTAAAAGGTACGGCCAGCCAGTGCACGCGAAGAATTTATGTTTTGTTAGTTAAGAAGTCGGTAAAAAGGGGAGGAGCGGCGGGAAGTTAGAAGCATTTTGGTGTGACTTTGAAAATGAAACTTTTCTTTTAGAAAATTAATATAAATTCTCAAGTTTCAATGTGAGTTTTGTTAGTTGTTGGGATTTTCACTGACCTACTTTTGTAGCGAAGAAAACTGAACTTGACTGCATCGTGAAGAAGTTCTCTTAAGTTCACCGAAGTTCACCAATGCCGTCGCTTAGTTAAGTTTAAGGAAAATCGATAATTTGCAGGAGTTAAACAGTAATGAACCGAACTTTTCTACTTCATGTGCATGTGAGCTTTCTTGTTATGATTTTAAAGCGAAAATATATATTTGGACTACAATTTTGCCGGCTGCCACGTCATAGCGATGAGTGCAACAGGATCCAATACACCAGAGAAAAGTTGGTTTGATCTGCAACTTAACGTAGCTAGACGACTTCTTTCTTTGGCATATTTGTTTTCAATCAAATCAAAATTGGACCGATTTCCATGCTTTCGAACAAGTAAGACTCTCTTAAAATTTCGTTTACTGAATGTGTTGCTGGGAAGTGAAAGGGATGTAACTGTAAGTTCGATTGATTTTTTTCCCTTACTCAATGCTACGAACGGAAAAAATATGAACGGAATTACGTGAGATCACAAAATGGGAGAAAATGAATAGGAATGACGGTGGTGCTGGTGAGTTTAATTGACACGTGCAACATCGAGAATATCGATGGCGCAACTTGGCGTTATTGAATTTATTTATGTTCACATATGTGCAAGTAATTTTTGAGCGCACAACACAAAACAAAAAATACAACGCGCCGCCCAGTACATACATAACTTGTGCACAAACATATGAGCCTACGTGCGTGGGGCAAGCATACATACATACTTACGTACTTGGTTGGTAGGTATCAGGGCCCTGGTATACGATCTCAAATAATTACAAAGAGGAGAGGAGTCATGTATAGTATGTGTGCACATATAAAGCGCTTCACACGCCCTCTTTTGGGCGCGCTGTGAACGTTTCCACTACATCTGCGACAAACCTGAACTCCCTCTGGAAAAACATAGCCTATGCATCCGGTGTGAGTTTCCCCTTCAAACTTGCCTCCTACTTGCCTCGGTCGCTGTGACCCCTGCGTTGCTTCCCACCATCTGCCCTTCTGACCCGCTGTCGTCAGTGTGCTTTTTCCTCTTTCTTTCGTTCGTTCTTCTGTTGTTTCCTTTTGTCACTGACTCGTACTCCCGCATGACACGATGTGCTCCGCTGCGCGCCTTCGATTCTGATTGGACGCGCCGCCTGGTACATGCTCACGACAAGCACACTGGTGGATGCATATGGCCTGTGGCCATTGGAAAACTCCACCCACCGCGCCGTTGAGTGTGTGGTGCCGGCAAATCGATAGTGCCACAAAATTCGTGTTGTTGCAGCTTTTATGGGATACATTGTTGTTGCTTATGTGTGTATTTTGATGTGCGTGGACGCGGATGCCATTGCGAGTGTGGATGAGGATATGGGTATGGGAATGAGTGTGGACGTATGTCATTCGCAGTTTATACCCGTAATGTGCGGATGAAGGACTCTGCCGTCGGTGGACGCATCCGCTTAAAGAGCAAAGAACTCCCATAACGTTTCAGTTTACGATTTCATGCAAAATGCTGATTAGTCATTTTCAAAGTTTCAATTTTATTTTATTTTAAATGCGTTAAGTGTCCACAATATTTTCAGCTTTAACGAGTTGAGATCAGCCCTGGGTCTTCTTCGTCTTTCTTGTTCGCCGGACAACGCGACGCCCACCCTTTCTACCTCGACGACCACCGCGACGACCACCGCGACGACCGCCTCTGCGGCCACGACGTCCACCTCTGCGAGCCCGTCCGCCCTTGCTGCCGCCTTTCTGTTGACCTGCACCACGACGCGTTTCAGCGTCGTCAACATTCTCAGCGTCGGCCACCTCCTTCTCGGTGTTCTTAGCGCGGTTCAGTTGTTGCTCCTCTTCGACATTCTCATCGTTGGCACGAATTGCCAGGTTGTCATTCTCCTCCTCATCAATATCGTCGGTGTCAGCATTGCTCTCGTTGTTGATATTCTTGTTGTTGTAGATATTTGTTTCCTGTCTGTCCCGAATGCGCGCGGCATTGTCCTGCGCGTACTGATCCAGATCGCGTCGGCGGCTGTTTATTCGGCCAGCTAGACGACCGCCACTGACGCTGTCGAATTGCTCGAACAGACATGTGAATGTCACAAGCGCTAAGAAGAGCGAAATTTTCGGAGACATTTTTCTAAAGTGGCTTCAACGAGTCGGTTGTGGTGTTCGCTGCAAGACGCTGTTGCGTGTTTGATGCCGCCTTCTCCATGACCGGGGCTTTTATACTGCACTCTTAGGAGACAACCCAAAATGCACTTGAGCAAACACCGCCAGTGCTGGCTCGACGTGCTGTCGTCAGCACCGCGGCACAGCACTTTTCCATCGCTATTGCAAAATCGACCGCATATCTAAACGAAAACCTTTGGGCATACTAGGTCAGTTCGGCGACATTTCGAGGTGAATTTGCACAGACGGTCTACAAGAGCGCATTACTCCTTGAACGTCTTTGTATAAAAGCCAAGTGCCCGCCGTGAGGCATCATCAAAAAATTGCAACCAGCTTCAGAAAATGAAGTTCCATGTTTCGGTTATCATCGTACTCCTCGCTGTGCTGCAGAGGTCCAACGGCTTCGGTCTACAGAAGCTCTGCTAACTCTTCAGTGGAAATTCTTGCGGTCAATCAACCACACCTGCTCTTGCCACCAGTTGGTCCAACTACAATTACTCCAATCACACTGGTCCCCACAACATTAACCGTGACAGTTATTCCTACTGGCGCCGGTCCTACCACACCACCTGTTGCCACATATTCCGCCCCCGCTACTACAACTAACAATCTCTCTCCCACAGCGCCTGTTGCTACATATCCCGCCCCCTCTACTACAACTAACAATCTCTCTCCCACAACTTACATTACACCACCACCTCCTTCACCTCCTCCCCCTCCCCCGACTTCCCCTCTTCCTTCTCCTCCCCCTCCATCTCCACCACTTTCACCCATTTCTCCCACGCTAGCTCCTTTGCCTTCAATAAGCCCGACCTCTCGGGCATTGTTCAGAAATCGTCGTCAAAACGATCTTGGTGGATTGGAAAGAAGGAACCGCAAAAATCGAGGAAGAAGATAAAGGAATCGAAAAAAACCAAAGAAAAACGAAACAAAGGAAACATAAAAATTTGTTTTCAGAAGAAATGAAAATTGTGTTTTGGAAAGTACTGTTTGTAGGAGGAACGAAACACTTTCATGCTGTTGTTTGCTACCAGTTAGAGCGTTTTGTTATATCAACTGGGCACCATTGTGTGTACGCGAGCCGAAACGTGTATTGAAAAATGGGTCAGAAAATGTAAATTGAAACTGAAAAATATTTACTGGTACACGTCAACCACGCGTGTTGCTACGATTGTAAATATGATAAATATTTTTTTTTTTAACTGAACCTTCTATAAAAGCTCCCAACCAGCAGTGTGCTGACATTAGATTCGATTGGCCGTAGCAAGGTTAAGATGGCCACAAAATTGTTGGTTCTCGGTGCAGTGCTCGGGCTACTCGTGCCAACCGAAGGATTTGGCTTGAAGAAGCTCAGCAGCAGCTCAACTAATTCTTGCAATACTGGTGGCTCCTGTCCGACGCCCAATCAGCCCAATCTACCTATTACCACGACAACCACTTACACATCCGCTCCTCCGATCACCATCTCGCCGTCAATTCCTACAACATTTACCATAACGGTAACTCCAACTGGTACCGCTCCCACCACAACAACAGGAACATATCCCACCGGCACGACTTCCTATGGCACGTCTCCACCGCAAACAACGTATGGAACATATCCTGGCTCGACGACCACCCTGTCTCCCACATACACCCCACTATCACCAACGCAGTCCCCACTATCACCAACGCAGTCCACACTATCACCAACGCTGTCCCCACTATCACCAACGCTGTCCACACTATCACCAACGCTGTCCACACTATCACCAACGCTGTCCCCACTACCACCGCTACCCCCACTGCCACCGCCATCACTTATATCCTCTCCAATAACTCTGTCATCGCGATCGCTAGATGAAAGCAGTGGTGCCCGTGCGCGACGCAAGGCCGGTCGCGGCAAACGACGAGTTAAGAAAACTCAGCTAATTCGCCGTCGATCGGTGAAAATGGTGAAAAAGAAGAAAGCGGGAAAGAACCGCCGTAGGAAAGGCAGAAGAGGGCGACGGGGCCGGAAGGGCAGACGTGGTCGTAGAGGCAGACGTAGCAGTCGCAGAAGCAGGAAAACACGCAAAGATCATCGCAAACGTCTACCACCGATTGGGGGCGGTGCTTTCAAAAAATAAGATTGCAGGAATGAAAACCCATAAGTAAATAATTTAATGAAACTGAATAAATAGATCGATTTTACCTTAACAATTTCATGAAATTTTATTTTGGATCTTTTTGTTTAATTGGATGCATTGGTTGCTGTGAATAGTAAGAACATACATACATATGTACATATTATACTCGCATGTACATTAGTGTTGTGTTCTGCATTTGCTCATTTACACAGGGGTCAATTATATCAGACCTAATATGAACTCTTTATCGACTCTGTAGAATCGCATTATGCCAAAAATCCGAAATCTTTAATGTATACTTATAAACTTGAATCTCTATATCACCTCCGATCACCTCGCGCCGACCCTTTCGAGTCCTTTGGAGTCGTTATATTAAGTTCAGCAGTTTGGACCTTAGTTGTAGTAAGCGTCTTTTTTATATAGTTGTTAGTTATATAGTTGCTAGTGATGATACTTTGAAAGTTTTAGATTGAGCTTCCAAAAACAATGTCGTAACATGAAGAAACTTTTCAGTAACTGAATATGAGGCCGTAAGCTATTCGACGGGATATTGACAAGAGTTCAAATCCATAGTTTCAATGTGTATGGATCAGGAGACCTTTCGATTTTCCGATGTCAAAATTGCCAAAAATATTTATAAAATGACTGTGATTGTGAATAAAAAAATATGGGTTTTGTATTATAGAAATCGATTTTATTGGAAATTCAGCAGAGTTGCTTTCTTTTTTATTTATCCGGATAACCGTCTTCTGCCACTGCGACGGCCTCGACGGCCTCGACGACTCCTACGACCTCTTCTTCCTCTGCGGCGGCCACTACCTCTACGTGACCGTCTGGAGCCTAATTGGAAAGCGAAATTTCTTCTTACTCTATGGGTTTTTCGACCAAATCGGCGCGTTTTCTTCACTCGACGATTCCGACGGCGATATCGCGCACGCGCTCCACTTTCGTCGGCGTATTTTCCAGAAACGTTCGAGTCTCCGCTGCGAAGAGCGTCGTTGTTGTCGCTTTGAGCAAGATTAGCTTCATCTTTATCTTCACCGGCACCTTCCAAGGCAACAATATTGTTGTCGTTATTGCATTGTTTGCTATTGGAGGCACAGAGGCGCTGCTGACCCTCGTTCCCAGCAGCAATCACAGAGGAGGAGGCACCTTGAACAGCTTGGCCACATACGCCCAACAGTATTGCCGCCACGAAAAAGCACGCAAGCTTCGAGGACATTTCGAGGTGCGACTGCTCAAAATGTTCACAGAAGTTTGATAGTTGCGCTGAACGGACTGCGATCTTTTATACAGTCTCCCTGCTTATAATTTCGGCTCGTTGCATCGTGCACCACGCACTTGAGTCAATATTTTCCATAAGTGATTGTCTCTTACAAAACGCAAATACAAATTTTCGTAACTGTTGTGTTTGCTGAGCAAATTGGGTTAGTAACTGATGCAGTTGGGAAAACACTAAAACTCGTGTCAACAAATATTTTTGTTTGCGAATATTGGAGTCCGGCTAAAATTGTAATCATGAAAATTACTCGCTGGCTAAATTTTGTAAGAATCATTTACGATTGGGCAAGGATCATTCTCGAACCATGTACACTGTGTACGGTATAGTTGTGCAACAGATCGCTCTGCTGGCAAATATGTATGTGAAAACATAAAAAACAAGAAACTTATTGTTTTAATATAAAAAGTATAACGAATGAAAATGATCACAACATGATAAATAAAGTAAACATAATAAATAAAGTCACAACAAATAAAGTAAACAAAGAACAAATAAAACGATAACTATGTGTGTACACATACATAGATACACAACTGACAAGCCAACGCGACTACGGAACTATGCCTAGCTTTAGTTTTAGTGCCAAGAATTAGTTGTAGTGTCCGAGCAACAAAAAAAAAAAAAAATCACCCCTTACTCGCTAATATTCAAAATGAAATACTTTAATATTATAGGCTTAAAAAAGAAGTTTATTTACATTGGTGGCATCTAAATTACTCCTCCTTTAACTATATATGTACATATAATATATTATATACCCGGCTGCACTAAATAGCTGTTCACTCGCTACACAATAAAATGTAGAAATTATTCTACAAAGTTTCGGTTTCGGCCGTTTTTTCGGACATTTTTTTGCCGAAACTGCAACCGATAATTCGGTCGGCCACTATTTAGTTGTATGCCTAATCCGAACGGCGGATTCGGAACTTTTACATGGGCAAGTTTACTATCAGAAGTTTGTTTTTCCGTGCTGAGAGGGTGTAGATGGCTTTTATAAATATAACATAAAAACGAAGAAATAAATCAGTTAGCACCCTCTTTCATTGATAAGATATGTACATATATCAAGGTTAGGTTAGGTTAGGTTGCGGTGGCTGCCTCTGTATGAGACACACTTAGGCCTCTCAACGGGCCCGTTGTGATACCACAGATTCCACCCGTTTGAAAATGCGTATGCAAGTTTTTTTCAACATGTGATACAATACACATTACATATATCAAAGGAAAGTTATTGCGCCTGGCTAAGCTTTCGAATATACGGCAGAGAAATTACTGAAAGCAAATGTGTAATAAATGTATTCCATTGGTGTGAGGTACAAGTTGAGTTCTTATTTCGTTTTATTAAACGTTTTAATGACACTGTTGCGATGAGGACTTCTGCAAGTCAAAGCCATGAATGTTAGTAAGACCGCTTGCCCACTGGCTGTACAAGAATATCTCATAACTATGACGGAAGCAGCAACTCAAGCACGAACAAACTATCCCTTGTAGTGATTTCTTTATTCTTGGTACCCAAAGAATGTGATAAATTGATTTCAACAAAACATTGAGAGCAATTTTAACTGGCACATAAGTTTTACTTATTTTGATATCTAAAAATAGTTTTGCCCCATCCCGACTTCTTTCTTTGAATACAGAAAAGATCACCATACAAATTTGTGTAAGTGGAATTTATTTAATCAATGTCACGGTATCTCCGGTAGTATAACAATGACTCGAAATCGGATTTTCAGCCGCTTCTGCGTTTGCCCTTTCTGCCCAGGAGAGCGCCTCTGTTGCGTAGTTGACGGTTCCTCTTGGCTACCTTTACCGGGACTCTTGCCATCTTTACGAGACGTCGTCTGCGGACGGGATGAACACGCTGGACGATACGCTTGCGCATTATGCGTCGCCGTGCTCGTGCTCCGTCCACGTCCTCAGTGCCGCGAGCTTGTTCGTCGGCCTGCACGTTCGGTGAGTTTCTATCGAGCCTTGTAGGTCGAATGAGGCGAGCACCGGCCGTTGGCGTAACCACAGTAGTTCCGGGAGTTGGAACTACGGTTCCCCCGGTCGTTGGAAGTGCGGTTCCTCCGGTCGTTGGAAGTACGGTTCCTCCGGTCGTTGGAAGTACGGTTCCTCCGGTCGTTGGAAGTAGGGTTGTTCCGGGCGTTGGAAGTGTGGTTGTTCCGGACGTAGGAAGTGTGGTTGTTCCGGGCGATGGAAGTAGGGTTGTTCCGGGCGTTGGAAGTGTGGTTGTTCCGGGCGATGGAAGTAGGGTTGTTCCGGGCGTTGGAACTATGGTTGTTCCGGTGGGCCCAGGTGAGGTGGTCGTTATTGGCGATGGTGTAAGCGTAGGCGTTAGTGGAGACGGTGAAGTCGGTGAAGGCGACGTGTAGGTGTTGGTGGTTGGTATGACGTACGTGTACGGCGGTGGTGAGTTGGTAGTTGGAATAACGGTGATGGTGAATGTTGGCGTCCCAGTCCCTCCAGTTCCGCCGGTGGGCCCTGGTGTAATGTAAGATGTCGTTGTTGATGTAGGTGAAGGCACTGGCACTGGCACCGGCGATGGAGAGCACAAATTATTTTGGCTTAACGAACACAGTTTTGATTTCAGACCGCCAGTGAGGGCCCCACCGAGGGCCCCACCGAGGCCGCCGCCAAGGCCAAATGCGTCGGCCGAACCCCCCAGGGCTACCAGTAGCGTTGTCAGCAGCACACAAATCATTCCCACCATTTTCGTAGTTGCCTCAAGTGGAGTAGCGTGAAACTTATGGGCTGAGCTAAGCAACGAAATTGATGCCTCTTCGAATTGCTGCCACACTTTTTATACCGGAAAGCCACGAATACAGAGCGGCCGCTCGCCGACAGCCGACGATGGTGGTGGTGCAATTGTCCAAATAAAACTGAAACTGTGGCTCAGAATATATCAACCGCGCAGTGACGGTAAGTGGGCGTGTATGCACAATATTGCTGCAAGTGGTCCGATGAAGCGGCAATGACGGATACACGCCGAATGCTGGGTGCGCATTGAATGCTGCGTAAATATTTAAACAAATGAACTGCCCCGAAATTTAAAGCATTTCCCAATTCTGCTCCACTTTCTTGTGTGCATAAAGCACTTATTGGAAGAGGTGGAGAAAGGGGTTTTTGAGTATATCGCATTAATATGTGCCAGTATGTAAGTACGTTGTGCGAGTTGAAACATATCTCATTGGCAGTGAAATGGCAGTATCTGCATGGAGGCAACACTGGCTAGAAGGTGCAACCACCAAGTTCTGCGTGGATTAGCGGCGGCCAATGTGGCTGCTGCAGAGAAACACGTTCGCATTGCCGAACACGTTCGAAAACTTGAAAGCGAAACCACGCCGAGACGGTCGAGCAATCGTCACGTACACGGCTTGTATTAAGCCATCTGGGTGCGGCTACCGCCACTGATTACTAATTTTCCTACCTACGGAGCGGCAGCTGGTGGAGATGGACGGACTGAAAAGTGGGCTGGAGTAGGAGGAATAGGAACGTGGACGATGTCGCCCATTCTTAGTATTTAATGAGCATTTTTTCATGGAGCTCATGGGCATAGGAGCATAGGATGGAGTCATATCAGTCTCGTTAGTCAAGCTATCAATCAATACAAGTCTATCAACATTAAAGCGAAAGTTAACAACATATTGCCAACAAGTACTGCGTATTTGCTAGGTAAACTTCACGTTGGTTTGTGCAACATTGGGACTGCTGATCATCTCCATCCCTATTTCGGATTACTTGGTGATTGTCGGGGCGCACCCGTGAGATTTCGCAAGGCTGAGCAGTAGGGGTGGTGCTATCAAATAGAAAAATCAAAGTAGACGACAGTGTCTTGCCTCCTACAACGATATGGGCCAAGTGCAGCAGAGGACTTGCCCACGTATGATGTGTCAATACAGGGACGCCGCTGCGAGAAATTTTCCAGCGATTTGTTGTCTGCTGAGAGTGCTACTTAGTATCGTGCACAGGGCGGTGCGGGAGACGGGGAAACAATGTCGTAATGCTGCTCATGGCGAACTGCCATCGTAATAAGCTCGTAAATATTAAAAGTCAAGCTGGCGATATTTATGTCTCTTGTACAACATCCGCGCAAAGATAAAGGGGAATGCGGAGGCGCGCTTGCCGCTTCGTGGTCGTGACGCACTCATTATGATAATTGTAGGCAATTAACCAAATTGTTGCAAGGCATTTGCTGTGCCGTGCGCGGGGACTTAGAGCGAGACGAATGGGTAACTGCCACAGTGACAACTGCCGACTGTAGCGTGTAGCATGCCAGCAAATGCTACGGCACAGGTAATTACAATAACGATTAACTGGTGCACGACGCAGACGCCTGGTGCAATAGCAGCAAAAGGCAGACGCACAGACAAACAGCAACAACAAGGCGAGACGACATTATTCGTTTACTTTCAGAAGCTCCTCGAAGAATAATGCGCGCGACAAAGCAGCCTTTTAGTTTAAGCTGCTTTGTCCTTTGGGTGCCGCCTACCACCAGCTGCTGTACTTGTCAGTTTGTGCGAGTGTTTCTGCGGCGCGTAATTAATCAAATGAAATTCCCGCACTGCTGGCGTCGTGTTGGTGTCAAAATGCCAAGAACTGCAGTTTTTAGGGAATATTTGCAATCGAAGTGCAGTAGTTTGGCGACACGCGGACGACTGGCACAGTACACTTGGTAATTTTAATTAATCTACCTAGAATTAATCAACAATTCATACAGTTTAACAAGCAGTAAAGTATGATGAAAGTAATGTATTTATATTATGTCTTTTAAGCAAATTCTTAAAAACATTTTTGGAAACGCTATCGCTATTCATATGAAGGAATAATAATTACATGAATTGGAATAATAATTACAGTGCGTTCTTGGCAGGCAATGGCAAACTGCCAATAGCCGTTCGGATTCGGCGTTAAACTCTCACAACGGGCTTCACAATAGGCCTCAGAGTGGGTCTCTTACAGAGGCAGCCACCATAACCTATCCTAACCTAGTTTTAACCATAGTTTGTTTTACAACGCGGAATAAAAAATTGATCTTGACTTCAAAGACTTCTCAGCGGGGCTCAAATGTTTTTAAAAGCTTACAAAGGTCACGATGAACCAATAGCGATGAACGACTTAAAGCAAAGATAAACATTATGCAAAGAAAGGAAATTCGACTGTTTAAAGACTAAATATCGATGAGCATGCATTGTGCACTATAAGGGAAGTAAGATTTACGAAGTGCAGGGGGCGAAGGGCAAACCGAAGAAAAGCCTTTTGAATGCGTTCTAATCGTTTTATGTGAAACTCATAAAAGGGACTCCAGATAAAGACCGCATATTTTTATGTTTAGCGAACCAGGGAAGCTTTAAGACGGGTATTACAGATACGATAACAAGTAGGAATTGGAGCACGAGACTCAGAAGAGGACATATGGAAATTAATTTTAAATTTAACTTTCCGTTTTAATGTTGAAAAATCGAATGTGTGCCGCTTGCAGCAGCTGCGATGTTTGCGATTTATCTCCGGACCCAGCCGCGCCGCAAATGACAAGCCATTTAATGTGTTAAACTTTAATGCGGTTGGGTGCGAAGGAGCTATGAATAGCGCTACAAAAAGAGAGGCAAGAGCACGCACTTACGAGTCGCCCGCCCTCACACGCAGCTGCCGCTGAAAGCTGCGTGTTATTTATGCCGCGAGGGATGCTAACGACCCGTCACATACGTACCTATGCCAAGTGCTCCCAGCCATTACAAGAAACACTTGGCTTACGCACGTCTTCCTCCTCCAAAGCCTTACGGGCGTGGCGGGAAGGCATGCGTTGGATTTGTTGCATGTTGGCGCGATCATTTGTCTTGTTGTCGCTGTGGCAGGACGGTGCGGGAAGCGTTGGCTTAGATGATCGCTAAAGGCAGCGCAGTGCGCAGTGCGCTGTTTCAGATGTTTCTTCCGTGACCATACTTTAAAGCCCCAGTCGCGGCTAAAATGATACCGTTGTCAACCGATTACCGGCGCTCGGAGAAATGCGCACTTACATACTTCTCAGAAGGGAGTGCTTTTCTTTTGCTCTTACCGGTTCAAGCACAGCTGCGCCGCAGAACGCCCTTCGGCTGCCAGGGCATCTTCTCATTTGCATATCTGGTTTCACAAATATGGCAAACGCGCAGAGACGCGGCCTGCAACATTGCAGCGGCTGCGGTGCGCACCGGGTTGCAGCAGCACTGGCCAGCCCCGCCTCCGCGGAAATGGTTCGTTAGTGCTTTAATTTCGCCGCTTTAACATAAAAATACACTGCGGACTGGATTAGCTATGGCGTCGGGTGGCGGAATGTACGTACATCGCCGCTCCGCCGTTGTTGGCTTTATTGGTGTTCTTGAACTTCATTCTCGGCCGCGGCGGCAGATTGTGACGGTTTCTTATTACTTGTTCCTTTATGTTTTGTCGTAGCCCAGTTGCAGTTGTTGCTGTTACCGCTGTATTTGCATAAATTATCAAAATTGCCGTTATTGTTGTCGCTTTGCATGTGTACATTTGGCGGCGGCGGAGCGTCGCAACGGTGAGATGAAAAGGAGCATGCAAATAAAAATTAAAATGAAAATAAAAATAAGGAGAACATTTTCGAAATTATGATAAAGCGAAATTTGTGGGCGCATAACTTTGAGGGAGTACAATCGGCAAAAGTTTCCAGTTCACATTTTGTTCGAAATGGTTAAAGTTCCTTAGGCTGTTTAAAGCAACCGGCTTTAAAAGTACACATACTTTAAGGAGAAAAATTTCGGCTGTCAAGAATATAATAACTGCATTTTCATACATCCTTAAAAATATTCAAATTTCAGGCAACGAGTTGGAATGATTGATTTTGGTTCTATGTTGCTGTTGTCAGTGATATGCGCCAGAACCGCAATTTCCAAAAAAATACATGTGTATTTACTATTCAATTGCAATACCAATTGGCATTCTCTCCAAATTTTTCTGTGCATACATTTCATGCGCACCCCTGAAGAGTAAAACTTAGAGTGC
This sequence comes from Melieria crassipennis, assembly GCA_963668005.1. Lineage (NCBI taxonomy): Eukaryota > Metazoa > Arthropoda > Insecta > Diptera > Ulidiidae > Melieria > Melieria crassipennis. Next base: position 807,005 of record OY764962.1, on the reverse strand, counting down.
CGAAGTCACTTAATTCCTTGGAAATTTTCGCTCGCCTCATCCATTTCTGTTTTTCCAAAGTGTCCCCTTCCGTGACCTTGACATTGGTACAACTTCACGTTCCACACCGCATAACTTGCGGCGTTTCTCATCGTCGCAGTTGCAGACTTTCGAACAATCGCAAACTTTCCTCAGCCCCCACCAAACCACATAAAAAAGTTTAGTATACGGGGAAACCCTTTCGACGAGCCGTTTGTGTGAGGAAACGCGCAGACTACCCTCTGATGAAAGTTATTAAAAAACTTGATTTTAGCCAACGAACTTCTTTCTGTCGCCTAACTGCCAGTTTCTTTAATCATATTTTGGCAATTCAGGCTCAGGCTGGCTCGACTCTCCGCCGAGAGCGGCGCTGGCGTAATTCAGATCGTTGGCATATCCGCTCTCTGCTCGGTGTCAGACGTCGCAGCGCATCGACAAAACTTTGACGAATGCGGTTTCAGTTGGAGGGGTATCAGGGGAGATGAAAGTGGCGAAACACTTCTAACTTCGCCAAAGTCAAAATAAAGTTTTGAATTTCGTCTGCGCGAAGTCTCGCACGCGTCTCGCATACGCAGAAAACCACTGTTTTTGATACATACATACATAGCATTAGGAGGCGGAGCGCGAAGGGCAGAAGGTCGGTCGGCGCTCCCCGTAATTTATTGAAAAACTCAAAATTACCGTAGCAAACAAAAGTTTAGATCCGCCACTCCGTTCTTCCCGCTTCTCGTTCAGCGTCGCCGACGCCGCTCCCCGCCCTGTAGCAATGCGTAAAAGTTTTATGGCATTTAATTGCAAACTTTGGTGGCACGCTTCCGCCGGTCCACCCGCCCTGTTGCGCTGCGGCGAGCTGCGTTCGCTCACCTCTCCTCGGTGCGGCGCAGCTCGGCGGTGCGGTGCGTATGCGCAATTGGTCCAAACTTTGGCCCAGTTTTCATCGCCTGCGAATTTGCGTCGAACGGTGCGTCGCAAAAGTTTCCACTTGCATTTTTATGGGCTCGTTCGCAAGTTTTGTTCTGCTCGTCAGCTCGATTGTTGTTTTCGCTCTCGCTGTTCGCTGGGTTGTTTGTTGGTTGGTTGGTTGGATGGTTTGTTTGTTTCAAACTTTGTTTAATGGGTTTTTAACCGGAAGGAACTTTTCAAAAATCGATACACGCGGGCGGGCAGCAGGACGTCTGGCAGACTTAAAGTTAAACGTTGCTTAAATTCTGCGTGCAGCATTCAGAAACGAAATCAGCTTCAAATCAAAACAGATTGTAACGCAAACAACGCTAAGCCCGCAAGACAAGTCACAACTAACAATACAACATATGAGGGCAGGAGGGGAAAGGGCATCAATAAGTCGCTGCAGTTCGCTCCCATTTCGGCGGACGTATCGGAGACGCATCGTAAACACAACATTTCATCGCAGCATATAAAAATTATGATTATTATTGTCATATAAAGTGGCGAAATTTATTCGGAAAACATTCGCAGCCCACAAACATCATCACACATGTATGTATGTCCTACTCGTATGTATCCACGCACAACCAGCTCGCATGAATTTACGCTATTGCTGTTGTTGTTATTTCGGTTATTATGCGGCAGTGCTTAGGAAATGTTATGATTATTGGTTGGGGCATAAATTATGACAATTCAGTGGGCGAGTGAAATGGCCAAAGTGCCGCTCTGTGTAAATCTGCATAGGGGAAGTGGGCAAACATATACCTACTGCTATATACTTAGTATCCAACGACACAATTCTTCCCAGCGAAGCAGAATTTTAACTTTTTTACAGTACCATACAAATCGTAGTTGTTATGATTTGATTATAGCGAGGAGTCATTGAAAAAAAAACATTTCGAAACTCTGATGCTGGTTGAGTCGGAGTTCGAACCCAGCTTCTTCGACTTGTGCTTCAACGCACATAGTACTGAACTATAACGAAAGTTAAAACGTTTCGATTTAGGTGGAATCTCCCCTATGCATATGCCGACATCCACGCACACGCATAGATCGTGCGGCGAAGGGGCGAAATAAGCGAATTGAACATTTTGATTGTATGATTACTGCGGGACTTATCTGCGAGTGGCTCAACTCTGTTTGCCATTGCCAGTATATCCTCAGCGCAGCTGATTAAGTTGCGTCTAGCTGGCTGGTCTCACCGCTGTTCATCAGATGGATAGGCTTGCAGTGAATGTCGGGATAATAGTAGTGGCCGCACACGGCTTGCCCCAACCCCTGCTGTTAAGTAACCACCCTCAATGACAGTTGGAGAATTTTAAAACACCGCACAGCGACAGTAACTCGGGGGTTGAGCTAGAAAAGGCCAAAGACAAAAGCAAACACTAGCTGCTGGCTGCATTGACGGCAGCACTGATTCGACTATAGTTTTATTTGCTTTCAGTGTTCTTGTGATGCAGCCACTTTCGCTTCCGTGTTCCCTTGGCCGCAGTGACACGACCGCTTTGTCGCAGCAACGAGCCGGTAGCAATTAGTGCGATGTCCACTTCCTGCGATGTCCACTTAACAATGGCCTGCAACTGCTAACAAAATTGAATTCTTTTAGCTTTATTGACAGATTCACATTTTCCGTGGGCGCACAAACAGCTTAAAGCTCGTGCTGTGCGAATGGGCGCACTTTAATTTCGCTTCAAAAATCAACCGCCGCTCATCTGTATTCCTACTGGTGCCCTCGTCCTTTTGCCTTTTGGGCTGCGGCATAAATGAATCTTGAACCTTGAAATTAAAATTCTGTGGGATGAACTTTTTAAATTACCTTCGCATACATAAAAACGTACGCACACTCTCAACCAAATATCGCACAAACGTAAACACATCCCCGAAGAAGCGAGGTGGAGTGGACCACAAAATGGGAAAGCAAGCGACAGTTCACGCTCCCCCAACGGCGGCACTCAACAAGTCCGAAGAAGCATAATCAAGAGGAGATTATGTAATTAGTCTGCAGCTGATTGATGAGCGTTGGCAGCTCCGCTTTTAGCGCGCCACTCCGTGGTGCGCACGGCCATTCTGGCCCAATGTTGCGGGCACAGCAACAACAGCCTCCGTCTGCGGTGATTGCTGGAGGACAGCGACAAGGACAAAATTTAAATATCTTACAGTCGGCAGGCACAAAACCCGGCCAACAACAACGGCGGCGATGTCGCCATAAACAAACAAAAACAACTTTGGCCGCACTTTGTTGTGTTCAGCTGGCAGGCGAGCCAGCCACTTGCGCCCGGAATCCACTCATTTAGTTTGATTTAACAAAAGCTGCTTTATCAACGATATGCAAATAGCCTTAATTCGAAAATGATTTTTAATAGGATCGAATGGAATTAGTTTATTACTTTTAATGAATTTTTTATGTCGGCGACGTCGCCTGGTCGGCCATGCGCGGCTGGCTGCCACAATGGAAGGTGCTGCCCGCCGATGTGGGTGGAGTTCATTTGATTGGCTTGAGCCAAACTCGGCTTGGGTTTGGCTATTGCAGCCAACGGATTTGGCTAATTTGTGGGATGGCTGGGATTATTGATTTTATTTGCCCACTTGCAGACGCAGAACAAGTCCTTGAGTGGCCAACAATAGGATGAAAACTTTGGGTTGCTTGAAAAGTGCCACCACCCATTGTGTCAAAATGTCATTTGAATCGGTCAAGTACTATTTCCTAGACTTCAACTAAGTAGCCAAAATCTAGGAAATATCTTCTTACCATGTACATACTTGTATGTTATAGGTGTTTTCACAAACCAATGTTTGGTGATGGTACGAGCAAATAAGATGTTTATTTTTGAAGACAGGTTAAGGAAATGAGTCGCAAAGCATTTTTGTATTTTACTCCTGCATGTCAAAAACGCTATAAGCGAGTCTATATTTATTTCTTTGGTTTGTTTGCCAAAACGCGCAAACAGATATCCATAGATTACGGTTAATGGGTAACGCGTTGATGCGTAGCCATTGGGCCAACGGATAATCCTTATCCATCCTTCAAGCAATATACATAAACAATTAATGCTCAAATGACTAGAGGACAGAAGAACAAACAAAAGCAAATAAAAGGTATCTGCTGGAACTTTTTCCAATGCCACTAAATATATTTAGTGGTTAGTTTCAGTTATTTTGTTTATTAAGTTATTTTGTAGTGGTACTCTTTTGCACTATCAGCCAAAAAAGTTGGTGGCAGTTGAAAATTCCTCCACTATCGCAGAATTTTCTTCACTTAAGTCTAGACATAGGAGTTTTGCACTAAATTTATAGTGCACTATGCTCAGTGGCGCACACAGGGGGGTTTTGGGGTTTAAACCCCCGAAATATTTTTAAGTTAGTACAAAAATTTAATTTAAAACCATCGCATATATGTTCAATCATCAATAACACTACTCGACACAAAAAATTCACCTAAAAAAGTGTTTCCTAGACTAACTATGGGCCGCTGAACACGAAACTGAAGATCAAAAAAAATTTGTGAGAAGCGTTTTCAATTCTCCGAAAACCCAGTTTTTACCTTGTTGTTTCAGTTATGAGCACATATCTTGAAAACGAACCATCCGACTAACACAAGATGTCCGTCGATCAGAAGATAATACCTTAGCTTTTCCAGAGATATACAGATTGTCCAAATCAGATGAGATTTGGAGAAATTACTGACGATGAAATTTGTAAAAATGTGAATTTTCGACCATTTTCAAAAATCATAAATTTTTGAATGTTTTTTTATGGATAAAATAAATTTTTTCCTTTGGTTTTAAAACCTAAGATGAAAAATATATTATTTGTGCAAATATTAAGCCTACCATCAATGGAATCGAAAGAAAAATTACAAAGATATGATGCACTGAGTGAAAACACCAACTTTACATTTATTACACCGTGACCCATCCAAAAGTTGATATAGGCGTGAAACTAGAGGTACTTTACCTGGCATAGTCAGTTTTTCATTTTCTGACCCAAAGTGATTTTTTAAGGACTTTAAAATTTTAAGGACATACACATTTCAAATATATTTTTAAATATTTGCGGTTGTGCAATAATGAAGATATGGGTATCAAATAAAAGAGAAAAACTGTCTCCTTTAAATAAATTTTCTATTTTGAACTTTCAGGACCAAAATATGTCAGGTAGGGGAAACATACATGTTATGGATCTCAGTCTGTAGATTCATACATCTAAATTTTATTCTATTTCAAAGTTCTCAAAAAAGTTACACGAAACCCCCCCGAAACAAAATCCTGCGTGCGCCACTAACTATGCTCTACACTACAAATAAATACATCTATGTAGTGATAGTTTAGATCTTACTATAAAACATACTAAAAGTAAAAACATACAGTAAACTAAAAAATGTTATATAAATAGTTTCCCTTATCAGATAAAGCTAAAAAATACTGACAAGTAACACCCGAAAACGGTGTATTTTGCAGGGATTTTATTATTGAAAAAGCAAAATACGTTTATAGGGTTCAATGGCGTTGATTCCTTCTAGCCAAGATGTGATACATAAGGTGGGAAAATTTTATCAAAGGTGGATTTTCTAGCCTAACCCTCACCTTACGCTCTGTCCGGGAATATCGAAGCCTTGCATCACTTTCCCAACGCCTCTTAAACTTTATTGCCAATTTAATAATTCAAGTTAATTATTTCAGATGCCAGGTAACATTAGCACTGCCCGAACATGGTTACGTATCAAAAAGTCGGTACACGTATTTTCAATTATTTATAGTTGATGGACGCAAAACAACAACAACAACGGCAACACCAATTTCGACGAATTTGCATGCAAGAAGCCATTCGAAAACTCAAAACTGTTTGCAGAACTGTGTCTGCGGCTGCCTGTCTGTGCGACTGTCCGCCGAACGGCCCTGTTGTCATTGCGAAAGTTTCGCAACAGTGTTGCTCCGCTCCACTCTCAGCGCTCTGGCGCTTAGTTTGTGTCCTGGTTGAGCTGTCGCTCTGGACCACTAGTCTGCCGGCGTACCTGCCCGCATTATGTGAATTTCCTTAATTGTTTCGGTTAGCCGCACAATCCATTCACAAGAACTTTGCAGTTCCAACCTCAGAGTCCCAAGCGGAAGGCGATGGCACGTGAAGCGCAGCTGGAATCGGCGTGAGGAGGGTGGGTGGGAGCAGCAGCAGCAACGGCAACGGCTGCGCTGACATAGCGCTGACGGTTGCTGGCCGCCGGCAAAGGTAAACCGCAGTAATACAAATCAAATTTTCCTGTACGGCTTTATGCTGGATGCGTCTATGTGCAGCTCCGTGCGATGTCGCGGGAGCGGTGCAACAGCGGCGTTGTAAGGTGTTCGCCTGGTGTGGCAGAATGCGGGTGCAATATTTTAAATTTTATGTCGAGCGTATTTCGCATTTCGAAATTGGTTGGCTGGCCGATATGTTTGTTGTTTTTGCTGTTATTGTACTTCAGCACCCTTTTGCTCTCGTTGCTGCTTTCATTGTTGTCTAGTGTGGAATAACAACAAAAACATTAGCAACAGGCACATACACCTGAGAAATATGCGGAAACGTGCGCTGACAACACGTCAACGGCCAGATCCAGTTCGAATCGGGCATAAAAGCCAAGACGGCGAATGGCTGCGGTAATTTATAGAATTCAATTTTCGGCTTCGTTGCAGTAATTTATGCATCGGTCGTCTGACCGGGTGCGGCCAGCGCGCGTTTCACTTCAAAATTAAAATGCACGAAATGTGGCGTTTGCCATGAAACGCTGCGAAGCGATTGCGAAGATGATTTTCGCCTTGGCTTATACCTCACTTTTCGTTGCCTTTTTGCTGCTTTAATCCGCCATAATCAAAATTATGCCTGCAGGCAGGAATTTCCAATTTATTGTTCGGCAATTTTCCATTGTGCGTGGAAGCACCGCGACCAGCCGCCAAAAGCAACAAGAGCAAAGACAACAACAACTGCCGCAAAATTAACCAGCAGTTGACGTAATACTGCAAAAGAGTTAGATCGGCGTTAAATTCTAAATTCAAAATGTTACCGAAACAAATTTCGACGACAACATTTCTCATTGGCTCGACAACGAAGAAACTGCATGAGGTGGGTCCTAATTTCCCAACCTGAATGCAGAGGCTCTCTTTCGAATGAGCTTATTCGCAAATGAATTCAATTTCGCTCTTGTTATTAAATTAAGTTGGCATGAACACCTAAAAACACAAAAGCGCCTCTCGTACTACGCTTCGTACTTAACCCTTGCCCGGCAGCACCGCCGGCCACCAACAATTGTTGCCCAAAGTTCAAATCAGTAAATGAGTTTTCCGCATTCGCAGACGAAACAGCGGCGGGCAGCGGGCAGCCCTGGAATGAAACGTAAATTTTTAATATGCGTTCTTGCTAATGGCTATTTGCTCTTCCAGCGTGAAATGCGAATGATGGGCGCGCTTTGGGGGCCAGGCGCAGAGTGCAGTGGCTGCGAGAGTAAGAAAGAAATTTTCTTATTTAAAAATTCATTGAACGAAAATTCATTTTAAATTGAAAAATTGTTGGAGTTGTGAAAGAGAAGCGAGCAGTCGGGTGAATTGGTGGCTGGATGGGCGGTACAAGTGGTTTGGATGAAGGCAATTGACGTGGGGGAGGTTTCGACTTGTGGGTTAAAGGGGTGGCGCAGAGTGAGCGATTTCTGCCTGAGTGCTGCTATTTAATGACACCGATTTTCAGGGAGGGGGGAGGTGGCGTGATGCGGCGAAAACGAAATTCGTAATTAACACGAAAATGTGTTTGAAAAGCGGCTGCTCCCATTGCCGCCCCCTGTGAATAGTTCAGCGAAATCGCGGCATCGGCGAAGTGAGTGCGCGTCTTTTCGGCAACTGCCAACGTTGCTGCTGTTTCTTGACTCGTCTATCAGTCAGTTGTCATGCTTTTGCATGCTATTCGTGGACGTATTTGCGCCTGAAAATTTTAAATAATCGGGAAAAGAGACGAATCTAGAAAAAAAATCGCATCTCATCTCAACTTGACGTTGCCTCAGTTGTGCTCCAGCCGCGCGCTCCTGCTGCCCTCCGGTTGCTGATTTGATGTGCGCTCATCTGCAAAGTAAAAACCGCTTGGGCCACAGTTGCAGTAGACTCCATCCCTGCCTCCACGCAACTGTCGCGGGCATATTAACGCTGAAACTGCAAATTGTTGACTTTGCTTTTTGTTGTTGGCGCGGTGAAATTTTGAAAATCCTTCGGCATTTTTCGTCATTTATCATCTCATCGGGCAGCCGGCAAAACCGAAACATCAAAACCGATGACTGACAATGAGCGTCTGTCAAGCTGCCACATGCCACACGCTCACTCACTGCCGACGGTGCACTTCAGTCGCCCTGGCCGCTCCGAACCAGATACTTACAGCCCGATTGTGGCTTTGTCTCGCAAATTGCTCTGGTGGCAACTGTTGAGGGCGTTGGTGTTGTTGTTTTGCACTGTTGATTTTCGCGTTGCTGCCGCTTGAGCGAGATAAATTGCCAGGCACTTAAGTTGGATTCGCGAGATTTTATCGGCGCCCGCGTGCCCGCCGATTCACTTCACACAACTCGAGCGCCGATTAAGCGCTCGCTCACCGTTGCGCTTTTTCACCAGTTCACCGTTATCGCGAAGGCAATTGCCAAAGATTGTGTCATTGCCGAGATTCGGCCCCGCCCACTGCAGCCGCTTAGCCTGTGACATTTTCACTTTGTTTAGGTATTTGAGTGAGGTGAGCTGAGTTGGAAAAATGAAAAATATGCCAATTCATTTGGTTTAAATTAGCGCAGCTGAGGCGGGGTGCCTCCCTCGTCGCTGTAAACAATCATCCCCCTCATTGTGCGCTTCGGATGGCTGTAGTTCTGATTAATTCTCACAGATAACCGTTGCGTTATTCATTCAAAAACAGCATCGTAATATTTTCCCGAAGTACACGCGCCCGAACAGACACACACAAGCACCGAGATGCGATAAATTTCAGTAAATAAATAAACAAGCTCGTGGATTTCAAGTGAATCGCGTACATTTTTGCGAGATAAAATTGAGGGATCGGGCAGCAATTTGGGAAGGTGAAACTGGCAAGCGTTGTAATGCCACAACAACAGGACGTTAAAAATTAGGCGAGGTGGAGAAGGGTGAGCCTAAATTGATATAATGAAATAACTCACTCAGTGCAACCGAAAATGCGCCAAGGGATCCCTACTTATTCAGAGTCATACGTCGATGCCGAAATGAAGACGACTTAGCGGCACTCAACGGACGGCAAAGCTCGGTCCAAGCAAGAACTAATGACCGATTCTCGGCGGTCCTATCAAAAATAATTTCCAATTTCGTTCGCGTGTGATACTTCTTCTTGTAACATTGCAAACATATATCTGGAAGCGTCACATTTGAAGAAAATGCTTCGCCTTTGTTGCAAGTAAAAATGTGTTCAACATAGAAAAATCAGTACGGATGAAAAATGATGAATTCACATTTGTGCAACTTCTCCTCTTATTTCATCGTATTTTTGCACATGCGAGTGTTGGCGAGCCGAGTGTAACGCGGGGATGGCGATAAATTAAATCCAGTCATTGCACAGGACATTCTACCATTCTACAGAAGTTTATTGCATTCGTGCACTGCTAGTTGCTGTTGTTGTTGTTATTGGCGCAACTGAAATTGGGCCAGCATTAGGGAAGAAACGCAGCCAGCTACGTGCACCGGACCACGCCGATAGCTGCGGCGGCCACCAGCCCGGTTGCTTGTGTCTGCCAAGTGGTGAGTGGTGAGCATTGCCAATGTTAATATTACAATTTTGACTACCTCTTGCCCATACTTAGTCCGTCAGCTTCACCTCGCTCCACGCTCTTTTGCACATTCACCTGCAGGAGCGCTCATTTCCGCGCCGCTCTGTACTGGGCACCGAGGACTGCACCGAGCTGCACGGGCATGCTTCCAATACGGCAAGAGCAAGGGGTGGGGTCAGGCGGCGGCTGCAACACAATTGCAAACTTCCAAGGTTGCCAAAAAGTAAAAATGGCAGCCGGCAACCACCAGCCAGCAGGTTGGCAGGCGGGCAGGCGAATGCAGCTGCGTCGAGCCGAGCAGAGGCGGGTCGATGCGATAGGTGAACCACGTCGGAGCAACGCCAGCAGTACTGTTAAAGAAGGCGGGTCCATTGCTACGGCAACCATAAAAGTACAATGGAAAATGCGAACGGAGCAAAACTTTGCGCGTTGGTTTTATTTTCTTGTTTTCCAGCTTATTTTTCGTCTTCTGCTTTGCCATTTTCTTTTTGCCCTCCCTTTCGTGCAGTTGTTTTTTATTTTAGAATGGGAGAAATGCCTGCGCGCATGAAGAAGGCGACTACGAGCCTGAGTGGTTGGAATAGGAGAAACCAGGCGGCTGACACAGGCAGTGGTGTGGAGGGCGCTGAAATGCTTTCGCCTGCACTTTAGCTGAAGTTCACGGTGCAGATTTTTGCAAAGGCTGAAGTGTAAGGCACATTTCATCTCTGAACTGGAGGGCAGAAAGTGGGAAACGCTCCTGGATTTTAATTACAAATTCTAGAAAAATCAATACAATTTTGAATAGTTATAGTTGAGCGCATTACTACAGTGCAGATTGGAATCAGCAACAATTAGCAACACGTGAATCTTGTTATTGTTATTTATTTCGAACTGAGGCGAATAACGCAATGCTGCAGACCAATACGGTTCTCAGCCATGTTACGTATATAAATATGTATGGGGCTTACGAATCTATTACTAACAGACACTTCACAAATAGGAAGGTTCAAGATTCGAAACGATATCTCAGTTAGAAACTGAATCGTCACTGCATCGTTGCACCGTTTCGTTCAAGGCTTGGAGTGAAACGTCAGCTTTTGTCTACTGCCTCTAGTTTGCCGTCTACCCGCCTTTCCCACTCCATATTGCAGCAAGGCGCGCAGAAATTAAAGTAATTATCACAGAAATTTATTTCGGAACATAATTTAGATTGTTGGGCGAATTTTATGGTCGCGACAATGATTTAAATGATTACTTTCGGGGCGTAACTGTGCGATATTTTGCGCGCAGCGGCTGCAGCAGCCGGCACCCTTTGAAGTCCCCGTTCCCCGTGAACGCTGTCAGCACTGCTGAGATTTCCTGCAGAACAACAAAAACAGTAAAGAAAAAAATAATTATTATTAAAAGCATTCAGAAGGATGGACGGACACACGACATGGATGACGACAGTTGGCGCTGCTGCAGGGCAAATTTCAATTTGCGCTTCCAGGCCGTTGGACTGCTGGGCGTCCAGAGGCGCAAAAAAAGAACGAAGAGCAAAAACAAAAAGAAGGCGCGCATCTTGCCAACACTTGCGCCGAAAAGTGTACTATAAATCCTGACGCGACAAGCAGCGGCCAAGAGACGGAGAGCGCGCAGTGTGCATTTGAGCGAATGGGTGCCGGGCGGACAAGCGCGCGGACAATGGGCCGCAGACGGACGGCTTTGTCGACGACAATTGTTGGCAATTAAAAATGCGGCGGGCGCGTATGAAAATGCCCAGCCCCCAAATCGCGACGTCCTTGTGCTGGATGCGAGGGTTGGTTGGCTGGCCCTGAAGCGCCACACTGCCGCCTTCTACGGCGTTTTATTGTTAATGAGGATTTCTTGTTATGCCAGTGTGAATATAATCAAAACAATAACAACACCAACAACAATGGTGAAAATGGCAACAACACCAATAACAACAACAAGGCGAATCATTGAGTGTGAACGATTTTGGATTTAATTTTTTCATTTCCGTGATTTTGTTGTTTGTGCATTTAATTAGGAAAATGGAATTAACGCATTTTTGGAAGACGGTCGGGGGGATGAGTTTGGTATAAGGAGTGAGGAGGGTGCGATGCAGCTTTTAATATTGGAAAACTAGTAAATTTCACTATGCATAAAATGCGGTAAGGGCGACAGACGTCAGAAACTCGAACATGAATAATTTTTGTTTTTTTCTTAAGTGCCAAAAAACTGACCTGGGAGGATATCGTTTACGGCGCTCCATACAATACCACAATTTTATGGCATGTATTGACTCGATAATTACGATCTTTGCAGCCTTAGGCATCCAAAAATATCTCGTTAGTGTGGCCAGCCTCGATAGTCCAGCGAGTAGCGCGCTGGCTTTTGACACCGAGGCGTTAAATTGTATTACAGAGGCAGCCGCCGTTGCTGGTGTCGATATCTGCTTGCTCCCTTCAATTCCCTTCATATAAATTTAAATAAATAAAATAAATTTTAACCCTCTAGTTCCTAAGAAGGCCTGTATACATCCTAAGCTTAAAAGAATGCTTGAAATTACACTTTATGATTTCTTTAGCTGAATTTACACGTATGGAAAGGGGAATCTCCATTTTATAAAAGAAATGTTGTCAGATAACGCTGGCCCATGCACAACGGCAGTAATTGTAAGACAAAGTTGAAGTTTCGTGAGAAAGTAAGCAAATAATAATTTTTGAAATTGTGTGAGAAACAAAAATTATTTTTAATTAATTGTGAGTCTCAATAAAATTAAAAAAATTATTGATGAGTAGCTGTTAATGTGTTCTTTGAGAAAATAACAAAAAATTATGGAAAAAAGTTTATACACGACAGTCCGAAATTGGAATTGAGGTCTAGCTTCGCACAACCATTCGTGTTGTGTGCTCTCCCTCCCTCACACAACGTCCAAGTTGACAACATAGCGAATTCAATATATGAATTTTTAAGCCTTTTTTCAGTTTCAACGGCCATTGCAAACTTAAGCAGATCGAGTTTATAGACATTGGCGGTGCCTACAAGTAAGTATTGCAGACTGCTATCCTAAGCAATGAGCAACACGACGACACTTGCCGGCCTGTTACCCCACCGTGTATAACAGTTGGCAGGTTTCACTGGCTCCACGAGAGACTCCACATGGCGTAGCGAAGCCATTTTCTGTCCGCGAATTGCAAATTCGCTGTCGCTCGAAGACCGGCAGATGTATGGGAACTCTGAGAGCCGCAACTTACCGCACATGTGAATAAAGGTGTGCGTTGCCAACTGAAACGCATTGCTAAAGCTATGAAAGTGCACTCGTATGCACTTTGGCTTCTCCGAGAAATGCAAATGCCGCAGGATGTGCGCGAAAATTCATTTATTTCACTTTGCGCTTTGTGTTTGTCTTTGGTACTGAAATCAAATCAAAGTAAATCAAGTACGCAAACAAAATGCAAAAGTCATCCAGTGAGCTGGATGGGGAAAGGAATGCTACGCACAAGACGACGCGGTATGCAGCGAGCGAGAGTCAATCGGAGAATTGGGAAGCAGTTGGCGCCAACACGCGAATTCCGTCCGAGATGGTTTCGCGCCCACATTGAAATTTCCACGCTGGGTATTCATCCACTGCCTGTATTTCATGTGAATTAAAGCTTTTAAAAATCGCTTCGCACAAATCGCAAGGAGAACCTGCCCTCTGCCGCTCAACCACAGAGCGGCGAGTAGACGAGTGTGGAAGTATTTAAAACAAAAAGTAAAATCAAAATTAAAACGCAAACCGCCGCCGGAGCAGCTGTGCACAAAGCAGTGAATTAATTTGAATTTTTATTTCACGCGCGTCGAATGTGTGTGCATGTGCGCATTTGAATAAGTACATCGAGTGGCGCAAAGTGAATGGGCTAAATGGATATTTTGGTTGGGCCTAAAAGTGTGTTGCCAACCGTGTCGACAACTTCATCGCAAAGCCTTTTTGCGCACTGCGGCTGCCTGCGCTTAATTTCAAGACAATAATCTCAAATTGGCACTTAAGCTGCTGCCGTCACCGCTGCCGCCACTGCACCCACTCCTCGGCGCGTCGGCAACGCGGGCTCATAAATTGCATATGGATGAGATTTATGCGGCGCTTAAAAGCCAACAAAAACAATGCCGGAGCCAGAGGAACGCAGCACGTGGCAATCACAGCCTAAGAGCGGACAGTGCTGGGGCGGGTCGGGACGAACACTTTCTTTTGTCAAATGTGAAAAATTAAGACGTTTCATTTGCATAAGCAGTGGAGGTAAAAGCTGCGACAACATGTGGTAAATGTGTGCGTGCAGCACACACTTTTTCATACACCTTCACATATGTGTTGTGTTTACTCGCTACATATAACTTCCCGCTAACGTCACATTCACGCAAAAGAGGAGAAGCAATATTATTGACGCAGCAATGGCTTTGCTCGTGTCTGCTGGAAGAAATCGAGTGGCGCTGCCTTCAGCTTGTGCCCGTGCGGCATTCTGCCGGTGGGTAATCAAAAGTGCACTTTCCGCAAATTTCAATGAAATTTCAATAATTGAAATTTCGCTTAAAACAGCAAATTTTCAACATGTAATCACGTAATGAAATGGCAAACACAAGCCGCATTCTCCCCACCTTCGGTATCGTGAGCGAGTCTACCCAACAGCAGTCTAACTTTCACATTGGACTTTGCGCATATGTATCTCCGGCCCTTTCCGCCGCTCGCCCCTGCAGGGGGCTTTAATTTGCTGCTGGCTGACCACAATGACGCTTACCGTTACGTTTGTTCGAAGCCTTGCGGGGCAACCGCACTGTCCCAAAAAGCGATGGTCGGCCATATCCGACCGGTCCAACCGGAAACGGAACTCAACATGTGTGCGACTGTGCCAGGAGTCGGTTTGTTTTTGGGAGGCGGCACGAGCAGGCACGACATGAGGATTCGTTAATTTGCAATTGTGCGAAATGCTGACCAGATGCCACACACACACACACACACACACCCACACACACGAACCCAGTAGGGTTGATCAAGTGTGGGAACACACGGTGAGATGGGCAGCGGGCGAAAAAAGGCAGGCGGACGAACAAGTTTTAATGCGAAATTACATTTAAAAGATCAACATATGCAGCTGGAAAAGCCAAAACTCCGTCGCCGTTTATTCGTTTTTTATTTGAAAAGGCAAAGCACTAAAAAATTCAACCGAATTGAATTATGCGGATTAAGTTGCGTGCGTTAATGGATGCGTTAGCATCTGCCGTGCCGAGGTCAAGGGGAGCGCCAGCTAATTCTTTCCACTCGAGCTTAAAATCTTTAATTCGCCTTAATGGACGCCTTTAAATAGCTCATGGCCATCAAAGGGGTTCAATATTGCAGACAGCCAGCGAGCGTTGACTTCGGCCTTTGACTCCTGCCTTGACTTTGACTTCCGCGCGACGCACGTGGCCTTGAAAACTTAATTTGCTTACGGCCCGTCGCAGCCCCCGCAGTGCACTTTGCCGAAGAAAGTTCCTGCCGCCGCCTATGCGAGACGCTCATCCGCCTACCAGCCCGAAACTTTACTTTAAAACTTTTCTCCACCAACACGCTCGCTGCCACAAGTTTCTCGGTAGTTAATAATAAAAATTAAAACTTTTGCGTCAAACGAACAAAAGAACACAAAAACTCCGAAAATACCGCATAAAAAGTGCGCGGGGTGACGAGGCAAAAGTTGAAACACTTTTTGGCCTAATTCCCGGCCCCAAAATTCATCTGAGGAGCACGGGGTGGTGCCGGATGGCCGGGAAATTTAAACTTTGTACAAATCAATAATTTTGAAGATATTGCAGAGCGCTTAGTCGACAGCATCATGCGGCATTTGCTTTAAAATCAAAAGCGAAAGTGAAAAGGAGAAGTACCCAACGAGAACTCAATTCACAAAACTAGTTTGTGCTGTTGGCAGCTGAGCTTATTTTGCAGAAAGTTACATATGTGTCTTAAGCTGCTTTTTCCACCAACGTCTTCACCTTACCGCATTCTCCTCCTCAGTGAGTCTGCTTAACTGCTAAACATAAATTGAATGCCATCCGAGTTTGTCCATTTTAATTTCATAAATCTTCCATTCTAATCTCTTTATTTGTTCGCCGCGAACGGCTGTGGAATGAATTTGTGATAGACTCGCTTGAACGCCGCAATTGCGGATAACGCTCAGAGTGAGCGTGTGCAAACAGTTCGAAATCCTTCCGCTATTAACGCATTCGTCCTGCCGTCCCACTCACTTACACTTTTTTCCTCGCGACACCGCGCCGCTTTATCCACATTCCGGGCATTTTCGCCGCCGCACCGCCTAAATTATTAAAAATATACCGAACGATTTTCCATTTGCGGAGTGCTAAGAGGGCAGACGCGTTGCGTCGCGAAGGCGGGTGGGGCGGACAATGAGTAAATTTCAGATACAATTTTAATTATCGCAACCGTAAGCTTTTGGTTGTAAATATTTGAGTCCCCGATAACGTCGACGATTTCCATAAATAATACAAAAACAACACTACCAACTGAGCACAAGCGGCAACGACAGCCCGGAATGTCGTTGATAAGGGTTGAACAGCGCGCGAGCGAGTGCGTGAGTGCGCCGAAAATCCCAACTGTTCGTGCTTTAAAAGACTTTAAACTTTAAAGTCGAAAGGCAGAAATGCTGCGGCTGAGCTCGCACCGAGTAGCGGGCAGGAGGGAAAGAGTTAAACGAGCGTTGGTGCTTCTGCCTGTTCAGTCCCAGCCACTCGTGGCCTTTGAGCTGCGCATGCAAATAGAGACACGTGCTGGTGGGGCGCTGCGGACGGTAAAGCACGGGGAAGGACGTTTTGGGAGGACAGGCGGACGCGGGGCTGTGCGGCTGCAATCAATGTCAAACGCTTCATGTTTCCATTAAGTGCTTCCGAATGGTGCAGCAGCGTTGTCGGCAACCGTTCCTCAGAAGAAGTGCGGCGCGCGATAAAAACACAACAAGAACAAGAACAACAAAAACGAAGACACAATGATAAGCGACAAAAACATAAGGCGCTTGAAAATTGCGGCAACAACAACAGGACATTCGGAGGGGGGGGCACCATTGTTGTGGTGGCGTACAGTCTAATCTAACCCTTTAGCTGAGCCGTGCAGCCGCCAGTGCTGAAGGTGATTGTGGCCATACTGCGTGGACTGCTTCGGATGCGCTGCAAAAATCAAACGGCAGTCGCTGGCACAACAAAGAAGCGAAACCGCCGATTGCGAGTGCTCCGTGCTGATTTCCAATTTGCATTTGGCACACAGATAAACACAAACGCGCAAACATTTGCACACGCATCACAAAAATGCAAAGCAAATGAAGTGGCGCCCGCACTTTAACCCCACGCACACATCCTTCGACCTTCACCCTTTTCATCCGATCCCGGCCTGCTTCCGTAGAAAAATGTAGCCGGCCTCATCATATCTGCGCGCACATGATGAATTTTCTCGCATACGGCCCCCACCTCCCGATCCCCTGGGACGGACTGGCATATGGGCACATCCACCCGCAGACGGCGCTGCTTCTTAATTTATGATAAGGGTTTGGAAAATGTGAAAATTCCTCGTGTCGCAGCAAGGCGGGCGAACCTACAGATCCATCGTAATGAGCTGGCTGCTTTTGGTGATTTGTTGGGAAGAGGCCGGCGGGTGCTGAGGGGTGGCAGGCAGAGAGGGTCCCGCATGTTTTAACCTCGACGACATTATGCCCTTGAGAACCATACACGCATGTACATACTCACACGCTCGCATAGAGCCACGTCTATGTACATATGCACGAGTATGTATGTACATATGCAGGGCCCCATGGCAACGAGAAATCAACGGAGAGAAATTTGATTTTGGGATTTTTAATTTTATGCGTTCATATTTTTTAATTATGTCGAGAGCAGCAGCGCCAAATGGGCTGCCGGGCGGGAGCTTCAATTTCAGGCGCTTCCGTCATACATTTTTCTTGCCGTATATTTCCGCTGCTCTGTCAGTGTGTCAAGCGAGAGGGGGAATTTAAAATTTTAATTAAATTTCAATTTGTGAATTTTTTGCCAGCGCTTCATGCAGCTGCCAAGTGAATGGAAATCATAAGGAGGTACGGTGGGGAGGGGTTGGTGGTTGATAAGGGTTAAATCAAGGGTTTTCGGCCCGCTCGTCCCCCTCAGGACAGTCGTTCTGAAAGTCGATGCGTGTTCGTCCCACTATTTGTTTCTTCAGTTCCCTGTTTTCGCATACCCTGCGGCACACATATGCTGAGACATCGATGCGCCAAAAGGAACGTTTACGCTCTTGCAGCATATCAACGATGCACTGTCGCGCAAAACGGGCGGGACGGCTATAGTGGCAGCAGAGAGTGGCGGGTGTTGAAGGGGCTGCAACCGCGCTTTTATAATTAATTACATATTTTTGCGTAAATAAACTTGCCACATAAATTAACTGCCAGCCAAAGCATATTTGTTTTGATTAAAAGCGCACCCGCCGATGTCGGCTGCCGGCCCACCACCCCGACACCTCCTGGTTGCAATCGTTGCAGTCTGGCTGCAGTGTCGCACCGATTTGCTGCACGGCTGCACAACGCGTCGCTGTGCCAACAACTAAAAATGCATAATCATGTTCCCGCGATGGTAGTTGTTGTTGTTTGCATAGTCCTAGCACTCTGCATTATGCTGACGAATAAGCCAACTCGACAGTGCAACTATGCGACTCTGTCTGCTGGCGTATGAACACTTGCAGATTTGACTCGGCGGCTGCTAAGTTGCAGCTCGTTGGCAAGACGCCGTGCGCCACTGTTGCTAAAGGCGCCGCAGACTTTGTTTATTTACCTAGAATCGCTGCATGCGCATAATTACCCAATTAAACTTAAATTGCGTTGCGTGCTCAGACATATTAAAGTCTGTGCGCCACCGAAAATTCGCCATGCCGCGAAAACATATTTGCGGCCGCGTGGCCGTGCCGTGTGTATCCATCAGCGAGGTCGCACTTCGTCGACGGCCAGCACTGTGAACGCAAGAATTTTCGACTGACTGTGCCACATACTAAATACAACGAAAATCACTGAAAGCTTTGGTTCGATATTTCAACGAGCACGCGGTCAATTATGTGTGTGTGTGTATGTGTACGTTACGTTTGAGTAGAATTCGAAATTGTTAAATTGCTATCAAATTTTTAACAAAGTTGGGATTATTTTTAAACTTAACTCGTCTTCAATGTACGATTTTATTATACATGCTGACTGTACCTGCTTAAATCTATATTTACCTATGAAAACATAATACACCAAGTTTTGGTTTTTATGTTCGATTTGAAGAGGTGCATTGAATAAAACTGGAATGGTTTTTATTGTGTTTTCAGTACAATGACAAACATAAAAAACTCAAAGGACGATTGCTTCAATATATATACAGTACATACATATATATAGTACAGTCAGTATATTAACACCAAGCAATAAAAGCAAGTTTCGACGTCAGACGTGAACAAATGCAGTGAATGAATTTTAAATGTTCTGGATGAAACAATGTTGGAATAAACACTCGAAAGAAAAATACTTGTCTTATATAAACCGCTGTCTTGTCTTATATAATCCGCAAATGGTTTTTCCTGCACACAATGCTAAACTGTCCCCGAAGACATTTCTGAGAATATTTCAAACATCCGCTTACGCACTTAATTCCATTGTACTGATGACACCAACACACATTCCATACCACTCCACCAGAGACGGATATCTTCGCTGCCAGTCACACGCACTCAAAAATTATAATTCCCATGATAAAGTATTCCTGATGCCCTGAAGCAACCAGCCGCGCAATGCACGCCACAAGGAGTTGCCAGTTACGACAAGGAAGAAGTTGAAAAATGGCAAAAACGCCACGAAAAATGTCCTCAGCTTCGGGTAAAATTGTGCCAGGCGCGCTTCGCCATCTTCGACTGCGCTCCCGCACGGTGCCGTATCAATGACAATGGCCATTGCTGTGCTTCCGCTTAGGCGAATTATGAAGTGGATGCGCATAAAAATTTATTGCCAAGAAATAAAAATCAGTGCCACGAGCAGCGAGGGCAGCTGCTCGCCGGCGACGCACATCCGAGTGAAGAGATTAAATCAGCATGTGAAAAAAATGGGGGCCCGGCAGAAACTTGTAAAATGTTGGTGAATTTTTTTGCGGTTTGCTGGAGTGGGCACGCGGCACCAGCCAATGCCGCCGACGCTGTCGCTACCGCTACCGGCCTTCCATGCCCTCCCCTGCCCGCCCTGTACATGGAAGCGCTTTTAATCCTGGCACATATCATCATCATCAGCGCCGGTTTGATAACAATTTGGTCACTATAAGTGAGGCAAATTTATTTATAAGGAGTTTTTATGTAAGCTCCACCTCCGCACCCGTTCTCGGTCGTCACACCGTACTTTCACCCTTGGCGCATTTTGTGTTCGCCTTTGCCATTTTTCCTCAAATTTTCATCTTTTTGTGCTGCTGTTTGCGAATGTTTGTCATGCCGCGCGGAGTATTTTTGTTGTTGTGAGTGGTTTTTTATGCCATTCGATGTCTTTTACTACTTTGGTAAATTGAAGCAAATGCTCATTGATATCCTCGCTGCATGGGAGAATTCGCCAAAGGCGCTGGCGATCTGGCGGGGCGAAAGGAGCGGACGGGATAAGCGGGCTAGCGAAATGTTGAAGCGAAATGCTTGGGACCTGTATGTGTGCGATTATGCGTGTGTGTATGTGTGGTCGGGTGTTCGAGTGGGTGTCTTAATCGTGTTTTATGTAGCGTTACAGCATCTGAGTGCCCTTCCGTTTTGCTCCGTTTGCACAAGTTCGGTGAATTTTTTATGACGACGCCTATTGTTGTTGGAATTCTATTAAGTTGTGATTTTTCTTGATACGGCAAGTGGCGATGGTGCGCATTGGTGGGGTGTATGTGTGTCGTGTGTGATTTTATTACACACTTAAGTTATCATAAATAAACAATTACACAAGGAATGTAGGTTAGAGGACGAGGCAAAGCTGGGGCCTGATCCCGACATGTGTGGACCATCTGCGCGTGTCCGCCGCACGCACAATGAGAGGTGACGCGTACGGTATTTCTATTTTGACACAAGCAGAGGCAAATCTACTGGAAAAGTCCCGACGTCGCTCGGGAAATGGTCCGTTTGGAGGGGCTTGCCACATCTGAGTTGCTCAGTAGGAGCGTTGGCAGAACAGGCTCTCGAAATTACTTCAGTCAGTTTTTTCCTGGAAGCATGCACACACGCGGCTATTTTCCATAAGTTAAGAAGTAAGCTACTGGTGCAGTTTCTCATATTGCGGTCGTTAAATCGTTTGCTATGGTTGTCAACCGAATGCGACCCATTCGATGCTCTTTGTTGGTTCTTGACTGGAGTGTAGGTGTTTTGCCGTGACGTGACGTGACGCAACTATCAACTCTTTGCTCAACCAAAATTTAATTTGTATATTCGGTCCTCTCCCTTTATTTATGAATTTAATTACACAGCGTTCGGCTCTGCCTTCACGGCGTTTTTATTGGGAATTACGTAAGTACGTTATGTTATTTTTTGGTGGTCACATTTCAGCCACTACCCAACTTCCAAACTGCTTCGTCTCGCCATATGGAAATTGTTTAGCGAAATCGCACCGAAGCAGAAAACGCAAATCAAGTCGCAGGTGTCACCCAACGCCCAAAGTGCCCTCCGAGCTTGATTCTTCTGCTGGACACAGGTAGACGTCTGCCGCCTGCTGAGTCACTGTCAGCCTCCCCTAGCTCCGTTTCCTCTGGTCCTTGTGCTATTATTTTCGGTGAAAAGCAACCACTTGACAAGGGTTCTTAATGATTCGACTACAACAACCTCAAGTCTAACAACTGCAGCAGCAGCAGCAGCAGCAACAATAAAACCGACAAGTGCGTGAAGTGACTTTGAAGTCGTAAGGATATGCACACAGGATAGTTGATAGTTTCCTGCAGAGCGTTGCCGGTTTTAGCAAAACATCTTGTTCACACTTGTCTGATGCTGCCGCTCGGATGATGCTGTCTGCACTGCACCCCGGCCCCTTCAGTTCTTCTTGCCGTTGTCGTCGAGCTGCCTGGTTGTCTGGCTGACTGGCTAGCTGGTGCCGGTGCTAGGCATTTAGTGAAATTTACAATTTGAAAACATTTCAGCAGGAAGTGACACGACACGAACAACAATTCGACGTTGTTGTTGGCGTTCTTGCCGCTGTTGGCTGGTGCTAAAAAGTGTCAAACATTCAAAATACTGAAATCAAGTGTCCTTTTGTCTTTATGTTGTTGTTGTTGTTTTGCTTGTGCTCCGTCGCCTGCCGCTAGAGTAGTGGGCAGCACACTTTGTATGGTTGAAGCTTTTGTTGTTGTGCTGGCAGTGATTTGTTTGTCAAGGCGGGCACTTTGTTTGTGCAACTTAAGGTAAACTTTTTGAGCTAATTGGTTATTTTGTGGAAATTAAGTGCTGTAATTTTATTTGCTTGAGGTCACTTGCGCATTGCCAGCAGACGTAACGGGAAGGCGGGCACCCTGGTCCATGATCGTCTACGGTGCTTGGCGAAGGTGTTGCACCAGCCAAAGGGCTGCACTTTAAACTTACCTATAAGCAAAACTTAAATTGCCACCCACCAACAACACAGGAGCATTTAAATAGAGCGCCTATAGCTGGTCACCTCTACCTCCCGTTCGGCGCCAGTGCCCAGCGGGCTACGGTGAAGCGCATCTGCCACCACAATAAAATAGCTAAAAATCGAAACGGTTTGAGGGTGGTCGGCGGTCGGTGGGCACCACTTGAATAGCCATTCTCACAGCCTCTCAAAAAGGTAGCGGACGTGTTTCTTTGGTCGTTTGGGGTTTGGATTTTCCACGCGCATTTCATGCAACAATTTGTGGCAACTTTGAAGTTATTATGTTTGCTTTGTACTTGTGCCGTACTTATTAAAAAATATCCAAATAAGCGCCGGCCACCGGCACCTGCGCGCCGAAATATCGCCGCAACCGATGGGCCGCCTGACGTTCAGCTCGCTTTATGAAATTTCATGTGAAGCGCTTGCTGTGAGTGGAAAGGGGCGAAGTGGGGCCAGCTATTTTTTATATTGCATGAAGCAATACGACCGGCTGTGCCGGAGCTACGATGCGCGTGGCTTCACCTCCAGCATTTTGCATTTTCAACTTTTTGATGTGCCGACATTTGGCCGCCAATGACGCTTCTGCCCGTCTCGGCAAACGGTGAAAGTGCCTCTCGATAAAAGAACGATTTTTTTGTTCCATTCTTGATGTTCAAGTTCGGAAGAAAGTCGACATTTTCACTTTTCTCTCTTTTATTTTCATTTGAAAGTCAGCCTTTTGGACAGGAAATGTAGAAAATCGTTTTTCTTCTTTATACAAACACTTCGTTCATGCAGTTCACATTTGTTTACAGCTTTACGTTGCTCAAGGAGGCCGTCAATGCGATATCCTCCTCGCCCCACGGCCGTTTGCTTGCTCTCGGGGAGAAGTGGAGCTCAAATTGTACGCAACCGCAGACCATTTCTGCTCCAAAACAAAACATATTTGCCAGAAGACAAACTAATAACCCTGGTCTACCGCCAACTATCAGGGCCAGCAACAGCACCACTATAAAAAGTGGTTAATTTGTTGTGAAGTCGGTGCAAAGCGCCGAGCTGCGAGGGTCGTAGTCTGAAGTCGATGCCGCAACAAAAACCGCAATACAACAACAGCCGTAGTACAAGGGGCACTATCTGCAATATTGCTGGGCGGGTGTCTGAAAGCGCCAAAAATTCAAGATGTTCCCTCTCCCCCTAGGAAATCCCACGTAATGACCGTAATAATCGCAGTTAATTAGTCGACGGCGGCGGCCGCATTGCTGCGATGACTGTGCAACACTAACAACTTAAACTGCACGAACACTGGCGGCGAAGGCACCAATATCAACTACTATATACCCGTACAACAGCTATAACAATGAGTCGAGCAGCGGCCGCGTAAATGGCAAGAATCGCTGAAATAACACTTTTGCGAGCGTTTATGACGCCATAAGCGGCGCGGCGTCGGCGGCAACTTGTGCCATGCTCGGCACGCAACCCCGCCCACCTACGCCTGGTACGCCTCCAGCTGGCGCGGCTTGCACCCTGTTTCCGGTTAAACCGTTAGATAGCGCAATGTCGATTGCTGCCATCGGTGGTGCTGGTTGTTTTGTTGTGCCATTTCGTGGAATTTTCGGGTTGAGGCAAAAAATGCGAGCTGGAGTTGCAGAAACAACAGCTCTGCCGCTTGCCAGCAAGTGTGGCGGCGGTGGCAGCTGAAAATTTTGGTGTTATCTCAGTGCACGAAATGAAAAGTCATTACCGCGATTCGTTACGTTTTCATTTTTGCGAAAACGTCTCGCAGCGCTCACACGCACACAGCCAGCCCAACAGCAGTACACGGCCCGCTGGCGCTATTGAGCCGGAACCGGAAATAAGCTACGGAATCGACCTGCCAGTGCGTGGACTCCGATTCCGTCGACATTTCGTATTGCGTCGCAGCGACGGGTGGGCGGCAGCGGTTTTGGCACGGGGGAACGGGTCTCTGCTGACTGCCATAATTAAGAACGTGCACTGCTGTTTGTGTTTGTGTTTGCGCGGTTGAGTCGCGCACTTGGCACGCCGCACGCTGCTGGTGCCTTTGCGGTTTCGCCCAACTGACGCTACTCGCCCCACTCACTTTTCTCGCCGGGCTGGAGGGGAACGCTTCGTCCGGGGCTGCGCCAGAGCTTGTCTTCCAGCGCCAGGGCAGTGGTGTTACCGCCTGTTGGCGTCGTTGTCGTTGTTGTTGTTGTCGCTGTTTGCAGTCATAACCCTTTTTAGATAATGTCTTCGAAACATGCTGTAAAAGTTATCGTCGGTGAGTTCAGTTGGCAGCAAGACATTACGTTTATGGCCAAAGCGATTATGACCGTCTATTAAAAATTTGTCATTAACATTCAACGCCGCCGGTAATGGTGCTAGACTGGCGGCGGGACGGTTGCGAGGATGTCAGCACTGCCGCATTTCCATGTACGGTGGCGGGTGGAGACGAAATCGAGTTTTTCACATGTTTGAAGTTTTGCTATTGAGACAAATATTAAGACTACAAATATTAAGACCAATCGATAGTTGAGTGCGTCATTGACGATTTTGCAATGTAGTTATGATTGCAATGTAGTTAAACACACAATTGGGTGTTTAATTTTATATTGCTTATTTTTTCAATATGCAGGCTATCGGTGGCGTTGATTGCCTAGTATCACATTTAGTTACAATGTCATCGAAGATTTTTGTTAATTGATTTATGTATTTACTAGCACGGCTCGGCAGCTTTGCACGTATGAATGTTATGATTTCATTGAAATAATCTTTACTCACTTTGGGACACTATTTTAAATCATGCTTCTTCACATACTCACAACTATTAACAAATTTTAAATCCCGCCAGATTTTGATTTTTAAGCACTAGGAAACGTGCGTTGAATTATGTGTAATTTTTAGTACCGAGTCTAAAGTTAATGGGGCCAATAAATCACGTTTATCTTAACCATTTGTTGACCCCGTCCGTTTTTGATGAAAACATAAAAAATAGTTGTATAGTTTTTTCTAGTTTGAAGTGCTCTCACCATATTTGCCCATTTAAATTGTGTTTTTCACACTTTTTTCATACAAACTCTTAGTTAGATTTTGATTTATGAAAAATGAAAAGACGTGTCAAATTATTTCTTATTTCATGTTTCTCCATACAAACTATTAACATTCTATTTACCCCGTTAGATTTTGATTTTAAAAAATAAAAACACGTGTTTAATTATTTATCATTTGAAGTATTTTCACCAAGTTTTAAGTCAAAGTAAGTCAATTTTTAAGCCATCAGTTCATGTTTTTTCATAGTCTTCGCGTATACAAACCTTAAAGAAAACTGAAAAATATGTGTCGAATTAAATCACACGTTTCTCCATACAACACCTTAACCCATGCTTTGGCGTTTTAGACCTCGAATTTCAAAAAATACCTTCTTAGCGAAGGTTCACTTTTAAAAGTGTATCTACAGTTAAAATTTCATGTTTGTGGCTTCAGCGGTTTGGGCTGAGCAATGATGAATCATTTAGTCAGTCAGCCAGAACAAAGAGTGATATAACACATCGGCTGATAAGTCCCCGGTCTGACCCATTGTAAGCGCTACAAAACGAGAAATAATATTTTTTATTTTAAGTAGTAACCTTCAAAAGGTACTTGTAAAAATGTCATTACGATGTGACGGTTGGTTCAAAAGTAACAATTGTTTTAGTAAAACAACTTTATTCCTGTTCAGAACAATGGAAAAAAAAGAATTTCGTGTTTTCATAAAACATTGCTTTTTGATGGGAAAAAACACCATTGCAATAAAATCCTGGCTGGACAAGTGGACTGGCTGGACTCTGCACTCGGAAAATCTACCATTATTGATTGGTTTGCGCAATTTAAACGTGGTCGTAAGAACATCGATGATGCGCCGCGCTATGGGCGGCCAATTGAGATGGTAACACCGAAAAACGGTAAAAAAGTCCACAACAGTGAAATTGCAGGAGATAGCTGATACTATCAAAATATCAATGGAGCATGCGGATTTTATTTTGCATTACATTTGTCCATGAGACAGCTGTTTCCAAAATGGGTGCCGCGTTTGCCAACAAACAAGGCAATGCACCGTGCCACAAGTCTCTCGCTACGATGGGAAAATTGCATGACCTAAAGTTCGAATTACTTCTGAACCCACCCTAATCTCCAGACTTGGCTCCCAGTGACCTTTATCTGTTTGCAGACTTAAAAAAAATGCTCGCATTAAAGAAATTTGGCTCAAATGAATACCTATTTAGAGGCCAAAGATAAGTCGTTTTACAAGAAAGGTGTCCAAATGTTAGAGAAGTGCCGGAATGAATGTATCGCTCTTGAAGGAAACCATGGTGATGAATAAAATTTAATTTCTCAAAAAAAGTTTTGTTTTCTACCTCAGACCGGGGACTTATCAGCCGATGTGTTATATAAGTATTTATGTATACACAGTTAGACTCAATCAGATATCAGATGAGATGGCTGCCACGGCTTTTATCTCGGATTAAGTAATAAAAGATGTATTTATGTATATCTTTTCATGTAACATTTAATTGAATGTTTTTCTGTGCTAACAAGAAATACTCATGTCCTCATTTGCAAAGGGGAATGATCTAAATCAATTACTAAAGAAGTCGTATTTGTGAGCTGAACTTTGAGGCATGGCATATTAATTTTTGAATATGTTTCGACCGCCGTGAGGGCTTCGTGGGCTCCATTTGCATTCTTGCACTGCTCCATTATTCAGAACAAACACGTCGACGGATAGATGGATATCTAAATTTGTGGCAATCGCATTAAATTGTATTGAATTATAAATCAATCTACAACGCGATAATACAACGCTTCCTGCCGCGCCACACGGCCGCCCTGTATTCGCCTGCTTGTTGCTTGTGACTGCTGCTGTAGTTCTTGTGGCTGATTTGCATACGCGCATGCATGAACCGCCTTCCGAACAATTAGCCGCAAACATAATCATTATATTAAATTAACCGTGTTTGCGAGGCCGCCCGCCGCCCGCCTGCACACGGCCAGAGAGCAGCGGCAGCGGCAGCGCGTTCGTTCCACTGGTGGCGCACACAATAATTACAACTTCCGTTGTCCGAACGGCCGCATCCGCTGCGAGCGCTCCGCCTAATTAGAATATGGGGGCGAGACGACGGCAGGGTGCAGCGAATAATTCTATTAAAACGCCATTCAGCCGCCGCCGCTGGTTCACTCCACTGCAGTCCACTTCCTGCTCCACGCCGTGCGTCGTATTCCGCCGCTGCATTAATGCAGCACACCCTGCTTACATGCGCCTACCGCTAGAACATGTGGCAAGCGAAGCGCGCGGCGAGTGCGTCTTCATTTGCATGTTAACCCGCTCGCTGTAACTGGCTGGTGCGACGGTAATTAAGGGGCCACGCCGTGCCAGTGGGTGCGTGTGTGTGTGCGTGGGTGCAATTCGGGCATGAATTATTAATAATAAAAGGGTTAATTAACTAAACAATA
The DNA here is from genome assembly GCA_963668005.1 of Melieria crassipennis. Taxonomy (NCBI): domain Eukaryota; kingdom Metazoa; phylum Arthropoda; class Insecta; order Diptera; family Ulidiidae; genus Melieria; species Melieria crassipennis. Next base: position 779,195 of record OY764962.1, on the reverse strand, counting down.
AAATTTCAAAGTTCTCACCCACACGCACGGACAACAATGCCCGCGCGAAGCGCATTTGAGCGCTGTGCCCTACAAGTGCAATGCCATTGTGTGCGCGCACGCGTGTGTCATGTTTAATGCGCTTAGTTTGCCAGTTAGTTCAACTGGTTTTGTCTGCCCGGGACCGATTACTGTGTGCAGTAAAACACATAATACCGCCGGCGGAAGTTCCTTTTGCTTTGACGCGAGCGCAACCCACATATGCGAGTATCCAAAATATTTGAGCCAATTAGTACTTCGATATCGGATACCAATTGTGCAAGGCCACACATAAAAACCGGTTTTGCAGTTGGCGATAATTGAGTTGCACTGTAAGCACAGTTGTGCCCCACTCGGCCACCGGCGGCAGCATTTCTTATCTGTCAGTTTAACGGCTTACTTTAGCCAGCCCTTTGTGTACCACATCGCAATGGTGGGCCTTGGCTTCGAGTATTGTGTGCACACGTACATACACACGTGCATTCACACATAATACGTATGCATACTTGTATATTAGTTACCCATAGCCAAAGGCAACGGCTAGTCGGGCCAGCGTTAAGTAGCCCGCAATTTCCATTTGTATCAATTAACAAAAGGGTTAATTTATAGCTAACAACAGCAGCGAGCGCAACGACAACAATGCAGGGCGCAACAATAGGCAGCGAACGGTCAGTGGACACGCTGTCCGTATGCTCGTCCATTGGCTGACATTACACCTTCATGACCCAAGGCGAGTTCATGCCGGCACGCCCGCTCCGTCCCTCCACCCCCTCTGGACTCTTGACCTCTTGAGTGTACGTAAGCAATAGCCCCACTTGTGTGGGCGTATGGGAAAATGAAATGCAGGAGTGCAGGATTGGTCAGCGGGTGTGAGCTGTGCGGACAGCGCACTTCAGCAACCTACCCGACCTGCAGTTAAATGTCGATATGCGGTTGGTAGAATGTCGAAAGCGCATTGAGAGGTCAGCCCCAAGGCAGTGGGGTGGGCGGTGCGAGCAACGGCGAGTGTGGGTGCGCAGCAGCAGGTGGCATTGCGTCGTGAGTGCCGCAGCTCATCGTCGAGTGCAACTGCAGCAGAGTGGGAGGCAGCACTTGCGGCGGATTTCGGCATGTTTTTTCTCGATTTCCCCCAATAGCTTGCGCCGCATGCACATTTGATGCTTGCCTGCATTTTACACGCATTGCAAGTGTTGAGTTTTATTGCTGTTGCGAAGTGATCCGCCTCCTGCTGCTGGCTGTTGCTGCCAATTGCTTTCCCATAAATCTAGTGTGCGAGTAAGTTTAACGATGCAAACTTTCGCAGCGACACTTTATCTCACTTGCTCGCCCCTTCAGCCGCAAATCTGCATGTTGAAAGTGGCAGTGGCGGTGATGGTGCCTTATCTGCGTGTCGTGCTCGCATGGGGTACGCCGCAGTCATAAATTAAATGTGTTGTTGCCGCTGTACTGCAAAACCTGTTCAAAGTGTGGCAACACATGTTTGACGCAAGGAGTATGCCGGAGGCGCGGCCGTATCTGTATTTTGCTTCTCAGGGCATTTAATTTGCATAATTGCTTGAGTGTCTGCCTCGCTCAGCTCTCGTTGCTTGCTCCTCAGTCGCTCTTCCGTCCTTCCAAGTGCGATTTATCTGTTGTCTTAATTTTCACCTATGCGATTTTTCTTTCTTACACTTTACCGTCCAGCACCCGCTTTGCTCTGCTCGCTTTGATGTTTCAATCGCATGTCAACCGCCCTCCAAAGGATCTGTCACCTTCGTTTCGTCTTCCAATAAACAAATCGATGTGTCAGTCAATGCACAGTGAAAACCGGTGGCAAGGGCCGTAAGAGACCCAACTTTGACTATGCATTTAAGTACAATACGTACAACGGAACCACATGTTCGCGTATCCTGAACCACTGGCTGAACCCTTTTGCCTGCACTCCCATTCACTTGAAGTCGTAAAAAATCTATTAACCGCATACACCGCCATTGCCGACATCATCACCACCGCAACAACAAACTGTCAATCGCAAAGAAAACAAAACGCAAGGTCGGAGTGGAAAAAATGGAGGAGAAATTGGAAAGTGACAGAAAAAATAAATAAAAGGCAAATCAAACCATCAAAGTGCCGTTATGCGGATGAATGACAACTACAACAACAAGCACAACAACTGCACCCGATACGTACGTCCCATACACACATTATCCAGTAACGTCATCCATCAATGTCAAATTATGAAGTGATCATATTCGGATTTATGCCGCAGCCGACAACACGCCTCAACAAACAACAACAACAGCAACAACATTATTAACAACAATAACAATAACCATGAAAAGCACGCTGGCAACTGTAACAAGCCAAACAAGAAAGCAGTACAAGTGGCTGATGATAAACGATGGGGCTGCATGAAGGAGCGGCAAAGGGTTAAAGTCGGTGTTGCACAGCGAAAAAAAATCCCGATTTTTCCCGCTAACCGGAGTGAACTGGAACAAGCGCACAAATATATATGTAGGTATGTAGAACCGATTTGGATATGAAATTCTAAAAATATGAAAGCAACTCGCAACACTTGCGACAAGGCACAGCTGGCGCACATTAGCCTTCCACTTCACGTAGTGCTGCCACCTTGCACCGTTCGCCTCGTTCCCGTGGCGACAGGGACGGAAGTTTTGGCTGGCGCTTTACAGTGTATAGCCAGAAACCGGAAGCGTGGAAGGTGGGTGGCAGGCAGCAGGTGAAAGGTTCGCTCTGCCTTCTGTGTTTTAGTTTAACCCGCTATCGGTAAGCAGAGTTTACGTTTGAGTCTGAGGCTGAGTTCGACGTGGCGTGGGGTCGCGCGCCAGGCGACTTGTTCATAATATTTACAGTTATTGATATTTGAGAAGGCGGAAAATTTATAACGAACGGCAGCATGTGGCGTGCGCTCGTATTGTGCCGCTATGCCGTTGTGTGGTGGGCTCAGGAGAGATTGTGGTTGTCGGTTGGCCGGCGAGAAGTGAGGGGTGGGAGTAGGTATAGTGCAATATTCAATCAAAAATCGATTACATATTGCTCGGTAAAACCGAAGTCAACGAGGCAGAGCACTTCAGCAGCACCGTAAAAAGGGGCGCTCAACCAAAATGGTGGAAGGAACGGAGGAAGCGATTGCTGCCAAACAAATATGCGGCAACGGCAAAGGAAGACGCCTCAGAAGCATCGCATTATGGTAAAAGACTTTCGTGCAGAATAGGCGGACAAGGTAAGGTCACTTACTAACCAGTGCGCCGGCGGGCTGTCGGACTGGCATGTGGGCTTGACAATGAATTATTTGCTGTCACGCGTTGCTCCATACGGCGCCACGAGTTGCTTGGTTGAACTACTTTCCGTTGTTCAATCTCGGGGCGCTGCATATGTGCACACGTTCATGAAAGTGGAAAGGGGCTTCTTTACAGATGGCCGGCAGGGCCTCTTCAGACTTATCGGCGTCTGCCGTCGGTATTGACAAATTTTTAAAGCCGTATTTCATTCGTGCCAATTGAACATTGCACCTGTGGCAGTGTGTCATGGCGCAGAGAGACGGGGTAATGTCATTTCCGATATGAGTTATGGCTTTCCGGTTCCAGCATAGCGACATGAAAAACCGTGTTTTTAAAGGCGAAAAAAGGGCGGCTGGCTGCGGACCGTGGCAGCTACCATTGGTGTTTTCAAGGGATGCTACTTGAACGAAATTCTGAAAAGTCGATATTAGAGACCCGTTATAAATTCGAAATTAAATACAAAATTAGAAAGTTTCACAGCAACTGCAAATGTTTTGTTAAAAGCAAAAGTCGGTACAAAAGTCTTTGTACCGGCAGATTTCTAAAAATTGGCGCAGATTGGCATCGTTTTCATTTTTCGTGACTTGTGGGCGGAAATCGAATAATATCTCCTACACTTTGCACTATTTTGCATTAGCTAAAACCATGAAATTGGCATTGGTTTCCTACTTGATGTCATTCGTTACATTCTTATGATTAAGGCGTGGTAATCAGTGGGCGTGGTGCAGGCAGTGTGAATTTGTTTCTTCGCCTGGGAGGCGACCAAATATTTACATATTTCCTTCGCAGTCCTCTTGCGCATTGCGCCCGACGTGCATTGTCGTCGCAGTCACAAGCACAATCCAATATAATTCACTTAACGCGCTTCAAATCACTCCAAAGTACTTCGTTATCCAATTACGCATGCAACAACAGCTACCACGAGAAAAATCAACAACAAGAACAGTCACAGCCGAAAAAACAGCGAAACCGGAAAACACCGAAATGCCACCGGAAGCGCAAAAGTAAAAGCCGCGGCGAAAAAATACTCGCAAGTGCATTTGTTGTTGGCTTTCGTTGTTTTTGCAGTATTTGCTGCTCCTGCTCCAGCGCAATTCATAATACGCATAATTTTCTACATCCGCTGGCGTGGTGGCGCGTCCTCAGCCGCTGCGGAATCCGTGCGGCATCAGTGCGGGCGGTAATTTGCAATTTAACCACCTAAGCACCAGCTCTCGCTCTCTCCGGTTCGGCAGTCCGCGAAATACCGCTGCATGTGCGCGAATTTATTGCACAGTCCATGTAAATGTGTGTGTGTGTGTGTGTATGTATGCGTCGTCGCAGCACGCGGCTTATTTGTGGCAATGCTTCCGGTGCTGCTGCCCTCATGACCTCATGTGATGTTTGGCAGTTTTTTCTGCTTTCGCGGATATTTTTCAATTTCAGCACACACCGCGGGTATTTCTGCATGAGAGTGTGGGTGTGGGTGTTTATGTGCCGTGCGAGCAAATTAAATGCAATTTCGGCAGTGACATGGAGTCCATGTTGTTGTCGCTATTGTTTATTTTGACATGCCATACGGCGTGCGTCCGTGGCGGTCGGGTGCTGCCCTTGGTAGCGTTTTACCTTGCGGTGGCGGCAACCGCGGGAATGTCGACTTTTTTGCCTTTGTTTGCGCACGCGAAGCGCAAAAAGGCACCGTCAATCGCATTTGCGTCCTTTCGCTCAGGCGGCGTGTGGCGTGTGGAGAAGAGCACCGTGAACGACAGTCGCCGGTTGTGGGAGAATAAATTTAATAATGACAAGCAAAATTGTTTGCGCTGACAGACTGCCAGCAGCACATCAAGACAGACAGACAGACAGCAAAAGGTACCATAAATCGAAAATGCCGAAAATTTTAAATTGAAAAGAGAAATCCGCGATGTGGCTTGTCGTCAGATTGACACATATGCCGCACCCACCGGAACACGTTCGTGTGGAAGGGCGTGGGCTAATTTTTAATTTGCGGATTTACAGTTGATTTTTTATTGAATTAAATCTTTTCGTCATTTCTCCTTTCCCCGCCCTGCTGCTACTGCTACTGCATTTTTGTCCTGCTTTTCGCTTTATTCCGCCGTTGACGAGCCGAAATTATTACAGCACTTGCCACCAGTGCTCACCTCGCTAGCTTTCCACCGCGACGGAGATTACGTGTGGTGGGTTGCTGCTGCGGTGGATGCTGTGGACCTGCTGGCAACCATTTAAATTGCGTTCAATCAGCTTTATTTTATTTTTGGGTGCTCTGAAGTCTGCGTCTTCGAAAGTCGATTCCATATTCAAAGGACTCCGACACATGCATACAAATCGCACATTTGGGCAAATGGTAAGAGGCGTCGACACACGACACATGCCACGCATTGCACGTTGAGGTGGGCCTCTGCTGGGTTCTGGGTGCTGAGTGCCGTTGTGCAACATCTGCTGCTTTGCTGTGGTTTCTTCAGTAAAACTTTTCAGTCACGTGCACAGGGGCGCAGTTGAAAGAAGGGCTAGCGGTGGAGAAGGTCGAAAGTTGATATGGTCTTTACCAATGCGAAGCTCAGAGCTCGAATCAAAATCAATCCCCGGGTTCCAAAACGGATGGACTATGTTGTATCACAATGGGCCAATAGCCCTCCGAGTGTGTCTCTTACAGAGGCAGCAAAATTTTGCGAAAATTTCCACATCACTACATGGTTGTGGGTTTTCTAGCGGCGGCACTGCCCCGTTATGCTCAAACAAAAGCGACGGTGGCGGAGGAACCATCCGGTGGACATAAGCAACGTATCGACGCCCTTTTCTATGGTTTTGCGAAATTCTTTAAGATGTTGGTGGGCGGTCAGCCTGTGGGTTAGTTTGGTGGTGGGCTGTGGTCACTTTGACTGTGCATTGATGGACCTCTGCTGGATGCGACGGTTCGCTCAGGCGCAGCCATTGATGGCCATCAAATGCAAATTCTTAAGTTAATTAAAGTGGGGTGAGCACACGGTTAGAGCAGTTGTTGTGCTTGTTTACAACATTTGAAACAACTTAATGGATTATCGGCGTGCAACGTGGTGGAGTGTGAGTTTCTTTTGATTGCAAGGCAAGTTTTCAATGAATTTTAAATATTTACCAAAGTAGAAAGTTTAGATTTTCTTATCGTCGGCAACTGACAAAACCAAATTAAAGACAGCCAACGTTTTGGCATCAAGCAGATTTGTCCTTAGTCCGGCGAGACTGCAGTGGGGACCGTTGAGCCGAGGAGAATGCCCTTTGTGTCGCTGGCGGATTAGAGAAGGCGGTTGGGGCTTGAAATGGTGTGCTTCGGGATTCGCATCACGTGACTTCATTCAATTAACCGTGGCGCGTCCATTTGCACCGACTACTCCATTTCGTCGTACAATTTAATTAGACCGCGCGCACATACGCCACGCCATGTCACCACATGTGTGCGCACTTGTTTGCCGCGTGAAGGGTGTCCGCGCCACTTAAGCTTGCAACACGGGCGCCGTGACCACTGGTCGCACGATCCACCTGCCTCGCATGCGATTCACACGCGTTAAAAGGGTTATTAACTCGTCAAAGTGCGTGCACGCGCAAGTGTGGAGTGCTCGGCGCTTGGGGTGGCACGCAGCGCTACTTGTTTCGAAGGGTTAATCAAATACTGTGCGTGCCCGAGCGGCTTAGCGGATTGCCAGTGCTGGTTGTTTTTCTTCCTATTAACCGTTGTTGTTGCTATTGTTGCGGCAATTTAAGCGATGCGCGGCCACGCGTCATTATTTGTTGCCACACTCGTGGACTGGGAGTCAGGCTTTGGCGTGAGCGAGCCGGGCTGCATTGTCGGTAATGTTATTGATTTAGTGGCCTTTGATGGCCTTTGCAACGGGCGTTAAAACAACTGGCGTTGCTAGATGTCTGCCATTTAATTGCACTTAACGACATTTCATTTCAAGCCGCTTGCTCAAAAGTCCGTTTTTGCGCCTTAAAGCGTCTGTCTAAAAACACTTCGCAATGAGTAACCTGCAAACGACTCCTGCTCTGCTGTTGCTGTCGAGTAGAACCCGAATTATAACGTGGTTTGCATTATCCTGGTGTAATATGTGGAAATGCAAATTACCCAGACACACACCGAAAACAAAAGCAGCAATAACCAAAACGGATAGCTGCCATAAAGCCACAACCATGCCTGCAACAATAGAACACAATAAATTTTAGTAACAAAATCTTAACAATTACACGAAGGGTTACAAGCAGCACACAAGAAATCTCTCCGGTACACAAAGTGTGCATTGCCCGCTCCCCAAGCCCAACGAACTCACGTGCGCGTGTGAGGGTCTGCCCTTACGTGAAGCTGGCAACTATCCAGAGCGGAGTCAGCTCCACAGCCAGTCGTCACCACAACTCCTGCCACAGACCCAGTATACCAGCACGACCCGGCGGAGCCAATAAAGCAGCGCAATAATCACTGCGGAGTGGCGAACATTCGCTGAGCGCAATTTATGCGGCACAAAAAGTCAAAAGCCAACCAGCCAGTCATCACAGCGAAATATACAAATTTTGGATCTTCATAACCAGGTTCATGCGTGTGTGAGTGGGTGCCCTTGATTTCCCATTAGGGAAATTCAACCTGAACTTCACGTAGAGGTCGGAACTACCCGCAAGTGTTCGAGTTTTCGTGATTGATACACTTGGAGGGAAGCGATTGCTAACGTGAGTAACAAGTGCTTTCCACTAAAAATGTACTGGTAAAAAAGTCGACCGAAGTCTGAAGTTCGGACTTGAATTACACAATACACGATACAACTTTCCTATTGGGTGAGTGCGCACATGTGTGCATATGTGTACGGAACTCGTACAGGCGGAAGGCAGCAGAAGTCAATGCAGGAATCTGCTAACAGTCGCTTCATCTTTCGGCTGGGAAAGAAGTCCGAGTACTTTCGTTTTCTTCAAAGCCGAGACTGTCTCCGAATATCCTCTTGCTCTCATGGACCACATACGCGACCATAAACATGTTATGGGAAATTGCGTCAGACGAACGCGCAAATCGACTGTCTGTTAGAGGTTGCAGAGGGGCTTAAGGACGAAAATAAATGCCAAAGTACCGAAAATGAAAAGCTTAGCGAAAATTTTACAGTGCCCATGAAGCATTAATTTTTCAGAGAAGCCGCTCCGGAGAACGGATTCAAATTGGGCACAAAGGCCGAAGCCAACGCCAAAGCCGTTTGGAAGCTTGGGATGGCGCACCACACGGGACAAAAACAAAGAACATTTTGTAACTATCGCCAGGATTAGCTTCAGTCGAGCAGGAGTAGCGCGTCGATGGCGTGTCGTCATGACGGCGCTGCGACGGCTAGTTTGGGTGGGCGGACGGCCGATTTGCTGCATTACGGACCGCTGAATTAGCTGACTGGCTGACGGTGCTGAATGGAGCAGAGCGGAAAGTGGCCAAAGACTCATAAAGCAGCGCGGTTGCTGAAAGGGTTACAGCAATTGTTGCAGCTGCTGCCAGTTTTGCACCATTTGCAGCTGTGGTTGTGTGCGTTTGTTTTGGGTGCGACTTCAATTTTCGCCGTCTGATCCTGCACTATTTATTAAATTACAATAAAGCGCCCTGTCTGTTGTGTCCTCAGAAGTCGCTCTGGCTGCTTGCTCGATGTGTATGGCGTGTGTGTGTATGTGTGCGTGTGTGTGTGTGAGGTAGCTAAATTATGGCCCTCTGTGTGATTATTTGATTTTGAATTTGAGAATTTAAACACTTGGCAAATTTTTGTTACCCTCGTGCACGTCCCTCAGTCTTCTAGGTTGGTTGGTTTCTGTCACAACCGCCAACAACAATGCCAACACTAACAACAGCAAATCAAGCAGAGCAACGCAAACCGAACGGAACCGAACCAATCAAGCCTCATTTGTGTTTTTGTCTGCTTAATACAAATCGAATTGTGGCAACGTCCCACCCACCGCACACCGTCACAACCACACTGTGGCAAGTTTGTTTGTTGGAATATGTGTGTGTTTGAACCGCATACATATGTCATGTCATCGTGTAGGCAGCGCTTAATGCCGCCTGCACCGCTAAGGCAGGAGCGGTTACAAGCGGTACAAATTGCGCGCTTAATATGTATGCGCTTCCAAACTATAATAATAAATAGTTGCATGCCACATGCTGCCGCTGTTGGTGTTTTCTTACGAGTATGTCTGTTGCCCGCCTGTCTGTCCGTCTGTGCGTCTGACTGACTGTATCTTTGCCTGCTTGTGTTGTTCGCTACCACAGTTTACTGCGTTTTCGGCATGAATGTCAAATTCGAATTTTAGGGGCAAAGTTTTCGCGCACCACAATACGTGGCAAATGCAATTATTGGTATCGGTCTGTCCGTATGCCGTCTCTGTTTATGGTGTGGCCGTAATGGAGTGCATGAAATATGTTTAAAGAACAACAATAATAACAATAACAAGAACAACATAAGACACGTTTTTACAGCCGATTGTGGCAAATTGGCGTTTGACTGTAGAAAACGGCGTTAAATTGACACGCTCAGCGCCAACTGTGGCTGATTGTTTAGTACATATCGCTCCTTCGCTGCAAGAACGTCATAACTCAAAAAAAAAATTTTTTCAGTTTATGGCAACCCTGTGTGTATCTGCATATGATCTTTTATCTGCCAAAACCACTTTGTAAAATATTCAATACTTTGCTCACAAGACGACATGAAACATTTTTTGCTACCTTGAACTCCCTGTAATGGTAAACTTTAAAATTGAATTTTCTCGGAATGATGTAGTTTTGAGTTATGACGTTCTTGCAGCGAAGGAGCGATATGTATTTTGATGTTTACTTTATTGTTTTGATATTGACAGCAACAAAATTGCATCAAAAATTCGTAACTTCACGTTAATGCAGTCGTCCTTAAAACTTCAATCCCGCTATATTTATGAATATAATAACACAGGGACTTAACTATTATAAGTTTTTTAAGAAATTAATTGCAATGTAACTATTACTATGCAACATTATTTTTTTTTTTGAAAGAAACAAATTTTGAGGGAAACAAATTTTTTTGCGTTCGATAATTATTATTTTGGGATTTTTTTTTAACGTTGCTTCATAACTTTTATTTATGACTTTTTTTATTTACATTACCGATAACTATTAGTTAAAGAATTTTTTTTTTACGTTGCTTCATAACTTTTATTTATGATTTTTTGTTATTTACGTTGCCGATAACTATTATTTGAAAGAAAATTTTTTTACGATGCTTCATAACTTTTATGAAAGAATGGTTTTTTTACGTTGCCTTATCACATTTTGAGTATGAATTGATTTATAATTGTTTAGTTGTTGGTGGAAATTGGTTTTCTGCAGTTAATTTGCGTTTGTCAATTTGAAACAATTAAAAATTAATTCATAGCCAAAATGTGGTAATTCAACGTAAACAAAAATGCTTTTAAAAGAATCATAACTAAAAGTTATGGAGTTAATCATCGACAACGAAAAATATACTTGTTTCTTATATGCAACTTAAATATATTTATTACATGATAATAGTTACAGGTCATGTAAAAAATTTCTTATTGGGAATAATTATTATAAAGCAATATTTTTAGAAATTTCTTAAGTTGGGGCAATTTTTTTATTTCCAAAAATATGGATAATATTTATTTTAGGTCTCTGCAATAACAACAACAATAACAAAAACTGGTCGACATTTGTCAACGCTGTGGACTGGGATGGGGTTGGTGCACTTTTGACTTATGCCTACCAATCAACTTAGATGGGCCGAACATCCGTTCTTGTCAGCTATTCTTCCTCCCACTGGCGCTGTTGTTGTTGTTAAATCGGAATTATGACGTGTTTTTGTAACTATAAGTTTATGTGTTTTAGTGGTGCGGCAACCACTTGAAAACCAAATCAAGCATTCAACTGTGAATCACAATAAATAATAAGAATTCCAACAAAAAGAAAAAGTCGAAACGATGGCGCGACGCTCAAAATGTATTCATAAAGTAACACTCCTCAACACAATCTAATGATTTCCCACTGCAAATTCGAATAAACAAATATTCTGAGCAAAGAAGCATTCTTTTTATTTATATTAAGGTGATTTTAAATTTATATTAAGGTGAAGGTTAAAGGCGTATGTTAAGATCAGCAAATGTACAAAACAGATATAACTACAAAATTGTTATAAGTATACATACAAACAATTAGGTACAACAACTTGGCTACTTATTGACTATTTGAAGTTCTTTGAATGTCTATCATCGGAGCCACCATTTTGAATGCGACAAGTAAAATTATGTTTGCACAGCTTGAGCGAAGTGTTTCCACTGTGGTGCTGGGCGCTAACCGATTTTTGCAACTCGGTTTCGTTTTTCCAGATTGCCCAGGTCCTTCAGAACATTTTACTACACCAATCAACTGAGCACGTCGACTGCGTACGTGGTAATAACTTTTAATAAATTAAAGTAAGCAGAAATGAAACAGCAACCATTATAATTGCTTAAAAGGAAATTGTAAGTTCTACGCGGCCATTTTAATGTTGTTCAGTGTAACATTTTTGTGCTCCGCCTCGATTCTGTAACCATGCTTGTGACTTTACGCTGTCCAACTCACATTCCTCTCCAATGCTTTTTTGACAACTCGCAAGCGAGTCTATTTGGCTGTGAGCGCCACCACCCCGAGCACTCGCTGTTGCGGCGCGACCGTCTGCTGCTCATCAGCATCGCTCTCTTCATTCGGCACAGGTTCTCCTGGCCCGTTTCACACCCTACATTTGAATCCGACGGTACATACGCCTGGAAGTGGACATCAGTTATTTCCTCGTACTAATATTTACTGACAGCACTAATCACTGATCAGCCGTGAACCAAGCACTGGACTTACTCCCGGTAGGTTGGGTTAGGTTGGCAGCCTCCTACGTGAATAGCTCACTTAAGCACATCTTATGGCTCATTGTGGTACCACAGTGGATGACGCGACTCCCGGTAGTAAGCCGACAAATGTTTTTTGCCCGCAAATGTTTTGTCTTAAAGGTCAACTTCGGCCATTGAACCGAACAGGCAAGGACACCTAAATATGATACAACTAACACGGTGGACTAAATACGGAGACTACCAAAAATTGCCGCACGACAAATTACAGTTGTAGTCAAATGTTCTGGGTGGCTTAAAATTAGTATCACAAGTATCAAAAAGTTCATTTTTGAAAATGAAAATTTGCTACAAAACGGTTGCATATGCCTGTTTTTATATTTCATATTTGAAATAGAGATCGAATCGAGATCGAGATGAAATAGATCGCTCACAATATTGTTTTTTTCTTATTTTATTTTGAATACTAACGAAGATGCAACCATGCTCTTTGGGAGACGCATTTCTTGCTGTCATTCAAATTGGGGTACGTAAACAAAGAACTTTGTAGAAGGCTCTCCGTACTCAGTCTACCTTCTTTATTGTATCACGCACCTTACAACGCAGGGTACAAACAAGTTGGCTAAGACTTACTGCGATTTTTCTTGGTTCTTGTGTATATTTCAGTGAGTTTTTGCTTTCCCGCACTTTGATTGTAATTTTTTATTTTGGCTGGTTTTAACGCGAGCTGGCAAGGGCGACACTGCGCTAGTGGCGCCAATAGCAGCACGTGGGATTCTCGAGCGTATGACCGCTGCCATTGTTGTTGCTGCTGTACTGTCGACGCGACATGGGTGTTCATATGCTATATCAGACGTGAAACGTACAATGGGAGTGGGTGCGGCACTTGTGAAGTAATCTTTTCGACTGGCGCGTCCTCTGCCAAAAAATATGAAATTGGCAAACTGACCATGAGAATTAGTACACTTTTGTGTATCGCTTTCGAATGAATTCCGGCGTAATAAAGCGGAATTGATGTGCTTGTATCTTCGCCCTGCTTCCTTTTCATCCTCTACAACTCCGTCCTTCAGCGTTGCTAAATTTTGATGGGTATCTTCGTTTGTTGCTGATGCACTGGTGGCGAATTTCACTTGGAAAGCCTTTGTTGTTGCTGTTTTATGATGGATAAATATCGCATTCGGTTGTTCTTTTCGTACCACACAGAAGTCACTTTGGGCTTTTGTTGAATTTCAATTGAATGCGTTTCCTTTCTTGGTTCGCGCAATGAAACGGGCGCCACTTAAATGAACTGAAATGAGAAACTGTGGAAAAAAGTGAAAAAGTGTGAAAGTGGGTAAATTGACTCGCAGTCGCCACATCAAAGTGTAGATATGAAGGCGGCGCACGCAGATATTTGCATAAATTGTTTGAAGGAAAAAAGGATTAGCTCCGTTGCCCGCCCACAACTACCGCCAAGGGTCACTGCACACACACACATACATACATATATACATACATATGTATGTAAGCACTAAGATTCACTCACGAGGCACATAGAAATATGTTTACATACAGCAAATTTGAATTCTAAACCTTTTGCACACACACCCCCTTCCAATTGTCAGTATTTGAATTGGCTGTTCAGATAAGCCAAACGTCCCGGGCCAGTTGGAGTAGACGCCTTCAGTGCATGCGCCCGGCCCAAAAACTATAAGTAAAATGGATAAACACTTAATTTATCAAAATTCAGGCTCGTTATGCTAATAAAATGCGCCGCCACTTCCCGTACTCGTCCAACTCTTGCCTCCCTCTCCGCCGCTTGTTGCTTTGTTCGTTTCGAAATTTTAATAAAATCAGCACACTTGCCCCGTACGCCCGCCAGCAGCGCTGTTGCTGTAGCCGGTGCCGCCGCCGCCGTTGCTGCTGAGGTTGCTATTTTGGCAGCCAACGCCATAACTTTGCTTATCAACATTAGCAGCTCGTATGAGTTTATTACCGACCAGCATTAGACACACACACTCGCACATTCCTACACACGCACACACACACACGCAGGCACATGCTGTTTATATTTTACGAGTATGTACCCGGCGATGGTGCGCAGGCATTGGTACCGCTGTGGCGCTCTGCCACCGTACCGCACAACTTCCCAATGTGTCCTCGCTCGGAGCTATAGACGATTTTACAGTTACAGTTGCCAGTCGCCAGTTATCAAGGGAAAATTATCATCTGCTTTGAATCTCAACACAAATTTTATTCATATGCAGTCGGCAGACGCACGGACGGTCCGACGACGGGTAGACGGAGCGTGCGGGCGAGCAAGGAGTGCTCCCAAGTAAATAATCACGACTTTAAAGCGCGAGACTCGTTTACTCTTCTGGCAATTTTGGTTTTATGCCACAGTCTGATGAGAATCTACAAAGGATTGTGAAAGTCAGACACATTAAAGTCAGGTTTTACGGGTGACTGACAAGTGTCGGCTCTGGTGATTCAAAACAGCCACCAAACTAATCCCTTCTCGACATATATTTTTGCAATCATTCATTTACTATATTCATTTAGGAAGTCGTAGGGCGACTGCAACGGGCCAGTTCGCAAAGTTTTGTCTACTACTGCAACATTTGGATGTTTTCAAATCGATGACTCTTAACCTTCTGGTACTTCAGATTTGCAATCGCGGCGTAGGCTCCGGAACCACCCATTTGCCCTCAGTCCAATGAGGGTTGGGTGGACTGCTCAGTGTTCCTTAGTTTTCTTGCAAGCATCTACCTGACTGCGCGGCCCTCTCAAATACTAAATTCCCTTTCATTTTGCCGCGATGGTTGGTTAGTTGGCTGGTTGGTTGGTGCGGCCGTTGTTTGGTTTCAGTGATTCCAGAGAGTTCATTAGCTGGCAAAGGGTTTTAATTACTTACACCGTTAATTTAGCACCACTCGCTTACACGCTGTTAAACAAGCGGACCTCAACTTTCCGCTTTCAAGGCAGAAGCAGTGGCAGTAGCAAATGCAAGGGCGGCGGTGGCAGCAAAAAATGGAAATTCCTGCAACTTTTTCGTGCACTTAATTAAAAATAAAATAGAATAAAATAAAACACGGCAGAAGAGCGGAAGAGCGAGTGAGAAAGGAAATGGTTAAAGTGCGCTCCGCATCTTAAAAGAAATGAAAATACACTCGGCTAGCAGCAGTGGCAGCAAATAACGTCGGCGCCAGTCGTTTCGTAGAGAAGTGGCGTTTAATTAGTGACGCGCGAGAGTACGTGTTTACAAAGTGTTCGTTCAGCAGCATGCGGCAACAAAAACAAAATTTTCGTAGTCCACAGTAGTATTTTTAAAAGGCGCTGTAGCCCTCTTAGTCGGCCGAGGACGACAACTTATGCAAGAGCGTGTAGGTAAGTTCAGCGCATAGTGGGGAGCCGGACTAGATTGGATGCTTCACTTCCGGTGACTGGCTCTGACTGAGTGCAGGTTTGTCTCGCGGTGGCATTTAAGCTTGTGAAAATATTAAGTAGACACTTTTTGTAGTTGGAGCAGCGTCAAATATGCCACTTCCCAAGCGCATTAGTGTTTCCGCCCTTGGAGAAAGGCGACCAACTAATATGGGGTCTGATGCTGCGCCATCGGCTGAAACTTCCGTGTTGACATTTCGATTATCATCGCACTGGGATGTCCGCCAGTGAGCACAGCTTGCTTGCCGATGCCCCCACCTGCTGCCGCGGCTGCTCATTTAGGCAGTGCATGGTGCGTGCGCTCCGTTCCAGTCTCCATGCGCGTCGCGCCTTTCGCTGTCGCTGCCACTGTGCTCCTTTGTGTGTCTTGTAAATCCTTTTTAGTCGCCGGTTACAACTCAAACGACAGCAAATAAATTTTACCCAGGGGGGTAATCGACGCAAGATTCCATCCGTTTCGATTCGATGCGATTGCTGGCTGAATTTGTAACCTGACGATGGCGATGATGATGCAATCGGCAGGGAGGGGTGCGTGCTGGCAGCAATTGCCGTGGCGGTGGGGAGAGGCGGAAGTGATAGATCGGGTAGAGTGGGCGGGTGGAGATGGATGTTAAGTGCATAGGTGTCGTGTGGAGTGCGACTTAGATTCGATTTGGATTGCTTTTTAATCGATTCAATTTGGAAATAAATTGCTTTCTGCCACAAATTTCCAGATTTACGGGCGTTCAAGGTTCCACCCTCCAAAGCCTCTAATGTGAAGTCAATCAGTAGTAGCGCCGGTAACGGCAGATGTTGCAGCGAATCTCGCAGAACGACGCCAAGGTCTGCGCGGGCCTTGTTCGCATGTCTTAAAACTTCCTTCAGGACAAGCCGGAATTTATGAACTGACATAAAAATGCAAATAACGTCACTACAGTTATAACAATAACGGCAACGGCAAACCACGAACACTTAAAGAGCCAAAAGCACTCGTTTTCCACAACCGACATTTGGAGTTTGGAGCGCTGGTTGGTTCGGTATTTACCAAAAACCATTATTCAGTGCGGTGCGGTGGGGGTGGGCCTAACCGCTGACAATTTGAGCGCATTGTATCTTCATTACTGGCACATTAATGCACCGCGCGCTGGCCGACAACTTATTCGCGCATTGTTGTCCGCCGCGCGCGCCATGACAGACACCAGCTGGCTCAATTGCCGCGCGCTCCCGCATCGCGAAATTTCGCAGCGGCCGCACCAGGAGATTAACTTTTAAAAAATTTATGGTTTTTAGCGCATTAGAGACACAACTTTGTGGCGGCCAAAGCAGTTGGTTCACCAACCAGACGCACAGCGGCCGTCTCGCGGTGCAGGGCAAGGAAAGAATGCATAGACGGGAAATCGGCTGAACATGACGGAGTTTTATGATTTTATGATAAAGCATGCCGTCAGCCAGCCAACGTGCACCTAATGCCGACTGCTGTCGCTTCTGCGTTGCTGTGCGCTGCTAATGCTGATGTGCTGCTGTTGTTCTTGTCGGTGTTCTTGTTTATGATTGCATATAATGTTATAACCTTGAAATAATTCTCGGGTGGTATTACCCCATTCACATTCCATTTCACAATTATACAATTTCAACCCGAGACGATTTTGCATTTGGCTGGATAGAAATGAAAGTATTCTGTTGAAAAACGAAATTTCGCAATTTGGATTTCCCAAATCTTCAGCCAAAATGCTAACATTTTTATATGTTTAAAATACTGAACTGGAAGGAAAATCGATCCCAAAAAATGTCAGACTCGCCTCCTTTCAGCTTTTATAAGTTCGCATAAAATAATACGAAATTAAAATAACGAAATTGTTAAACCATAGACTCAATAAATAAATAAATAAAATAAATAAAATTTTCCAATACATTTTCGTACGACTATAGGAAATCCAACCTCTATGAAATCTCAAAATAAGTATCGCGCACTACCATGTCCGTTTAGAAGCTGTGCTGGCCTTTTTGCGATAACATGTTTGGATCAGTTGTGATCACTGTGATCTGAATTTCGTAGAGCCTACAACGGAACGAGAAAATTCGCAAAAGCATTGCATGTGTACGGAATAATCGACGTATAATACGTAAACAGAGCCGTGTCATATGGTCGATAACTTTCGAGGGAGTTTGGTTTAGTAAATATGGGTAATGAATGACCTTCCGCAATCCATTTTGCCTTTATGCGAATTTAAAGTGACATACGTATTGAATGGTACATAAGGGGCATGGTGCATGTGTAGTGCTTACATAAGTCGGCGGAATCGATCTAAACACCCGCATTATACTTGTGGAATGGAATACCAAACGAGATTCCATTACTTCGTGCTTGTAAGGTCTGAAATATTTAGGTCTCGGCTTCGATTTGCCACTGAGTGCACATGAAGCAGCACTGCAGGCAGACAACTTCAGTACTCGTATGCGCGGAGCTTGTGGAGTTACATCGGGGGCAGCAACACTTTATAAAAATTCATAATGCAACCATAAATTCTCATTTGAATATCTTCGTCGCTGCTTTTTTGCATCGTGCCGGCAGTTGGGCGGTGGGGACCGGCGCGGGAATCGCTTTTTGACGGCAGTTCGATATATGACGACGCGATGAAGATGACTCCGCCGCTGCCAAGTGCTGCGAGCTACACGAATCTGCGCCATGTGCGCCGCTACTTGATTTTTGCTATTTCACTACGAGTCCACATTTAGAGCAAGCGGTGAGGGCGCCCTTGTCCGTACATCAAATAAATTATGAGGGAATATTGCGAAAAGCTTTTATAATCGTGCGCCAAATCGCGCGTTGTATTACGCGGCATTACACTAGCGCCACGGCGAAACTGCGATGCGGTAGTCGGCAGGGGGCAGGGGTTGTATGCATCGTTTCAAATGCCGAAAATATGCTCGCATTTTGCGGCTTGACAAGTTAATGCTGTCGCGGTTTATGGCAGTGCGCCGGCAGGTTGGCTGGCAGGCAAAGGCAGCCGCATTCCCTGCTTTCTGCCGACATTTCCTTGTTCAAATTTATTGCATTTGGTAGAAATGTCCAACCCTCTAACAAATTACAAATTTTATGTTTCATATTAAAAATGAATTTTTATACTGCTCTCCCTGTGCACATCCAACGACTCGCCAGAAACAAAGGCAAATTGATGGGCAGTCATCAATTTGCGTTTAGCTCAAGCGCTGCAACAAAAATGACAAATGACTCTAATTGGTGGACAACGAGCAGTGACCAGTCCGCCCCAAAGGCTGCTGCCGGAGCTCGGGCAGCGCGCCAGATAATGAAGCCAATATTTGCGATCCGAACAAAAAGTCAAAAGTCATGTTTGACCACATATCAATAACGGACTGCGAAGCGGGCAGTAGGTAGTCCACTCCACTGCTGGCGGACGGACGACGGCGAAGCGTCAAGCCGCAAAGCACACTGTGTGAATATTTCAAATGCGGTTTAGCGAGTGCTCGGCAGAAACCCTTTGGCGAGGAGAGGAGACACCAAAGAGAAACAACACTGGCAGGGAGAGAGGGATTGCAAACGAAGGGCCCTGTACGCAGGGAATTATTAATGGATGCTGTTGGCTGGCGTTACGTGGGAACATTGCCTCATCGGCCGACTGTGCGGGCAGTGGCCCACAGTGGTGCGGGATGGGCACAGTGGAGTGCTGTACACGGAAATTTGATTGATTTTAAATCGTTTCTCAATTGGAGGCCACAACCACCCATGCACCAAGCCAACCGAGTGGACGATTGAACGGTGCGGAGCATTGACGCTGCTCGCCTCATGAATATTGCCACGTTGGGCGCTTGACAAATGGATCTCGATTTGTTGTTGTGGCAGAATTTGTGCATCTATTGTGGGTTGTCGAACATAGTAGTGAAAATGGAACGGAGGGACGGGCCAGGATAGCAGGAGGACAAATTTGGCACGGGAAATGGCTTGTTGAGTGCGTGACAGAGGTTAAACGTGGTCTGGCGATGATGTTGTTGTTTGTTGTTGTGTCGCTTGTTTACATGAACTTTCCCATATTGGCAATTATTCAAAACAACTTTTCTGCGCGGAGTAAGGTGATGGTTACACGCATGTGTGTGGATGTGCACTTGATTGCGGCAGCAAATTGCAAGTTAATTGTGCTTGTAGCATTAAGGGGTTCAAACGTGTAAATTTACAAAATTTTCCAAAAATTTTTTTTTGTGAAATAGACTCCATGGGGTCTTAAGAATATCCCCCTCAAGTGGTTTTTAATTCTGATGACCCGTTCCCCTGCAGCAGCGCTTTATTGATGGTCAATTCGTTCCGCATGATATCGGTAACGCAAAGTTTAAACCGAATTATTTCGAAACACTGGTTTTTGATTATGGAAGTAGAATATCTCGGCAAGTTTTAGTCCCACTGATCTAAAATTTGGGCAGCAACTTTTTGAAACATAGAACTTCTACAGTAACAAGAAATTTCATTGTTTTTGGCGAAATCCGCGGCGCCATTTTCGGGAAATTAAGAAAAAAAGGTAATTTTTTTTCGGTTGATACGCTCCAACCGAGAAAATATTCCGAGAAAATATTTTTTTTTGTTAGTTACTTTAGAAGGTACATATATTTTCTCATAATAACTAATAGCAATATTTTTTCAGATGATTTTTGGGGCGCCGGCACAACTTCAACTAGAATTTGGGCCCAACGTTGGACCCCCACCACCGCCGCCATTTTGAGCACAACAAAAAAAAATTGTTTTTTCTTGCACTGCTAGCTTTTAATAAAAGAATGAAAACAAAAATTGTACATTGGATTAATTTTTTCCGGCGTATGCGCGATTCCAAAAATATACCGTTTACACGTATTGACCCCCTTAATATGTCAAATGTGCCACGCATTGATAAATTGATTAAACAACTTGCCCCAAAATGAGGTGGCCGCCGCTTCCCTCTACCGCTCTGCTCGTCTGTACATCAATCGTTCCAATGGCAACAAAAACAGTAAGGACAACAAACAACAACACGACACATTATACTTTACGTTGGCGTTACAACGTGTTGAAGAAAATTTTGGATTTTCTAACTGTGGTAGTTGGCTTTACCGCTATCTGAATAATTAAATGAATTCGCAAATATGGACCGTGGACCATAGCGCAGTACTGGCGTATTTTCGCCGACTTGAACATTGCAACTTTAGAGAGTAGACGTAGCAGAAGCTCACGTGAGCACATTTTACGGCTCATTGTGATACCACAGTGGATGGCTCCCCCTTACAGCGCTGGGAACCAATAAGATTCCGTTATGAACCTGGCTATATCCCTGACATTCAGAGGCGATAGTTCGGTTAGGCTAGTGTGAAGAAAGCTGAGCCGAGAGACTTAAGTGTTCTTCTGGCTAATGAAGAACGGTCTCCTCCTCCTCGGAGCCGCAACCTCGACAGTAGTCGTTGGATTGCAGTCTCAGCCTTTCCGCATGCTTACCAATAAGACAGTGACCCGCGAGCACCGAGACTGTTGTGCTTATTGAGTGACGGCTGAGGTTAAGCAGCTGATTAGTCCGTTTCATGTTATAGGAAGGCCAAGTTAATCGGGTTTGCTTCTTTTTGATAGCATTGTTTGAGTAACAAAAGCACAAAAAGGGGTATGTTAATATCAATTTGAACTTCGAAAGGTTCGTAGAACCAAGACAGCACTATTCCAAAAATTATAAAACCATTTATCTAAATTTTTCTATTGCGATTGAAAGAAACTACCAAACACCAAATGAGTACCTACTGGCAACTCTGGTTGGTGGCCGCTACAGGAAAGAGTGACATGTGGCAGAATATTTTTGACATTCCTATCTCGGATTTAATATGTCACCATCCATCTGAAAGTGTCCATCTGAAATTAAAATTCCAAAATCATGGCCATTTCCACATGTCCGTTTACTCGGCTAAGGACAACAAACAAAGCCGTTAAAAGTCTGTCGCGTGGCAACATGTCAACGTGCTGACGGCGACAGCAAGGGGCACTAAATGAAGATAGCTCAGGTTGTCGTTATGCCGGTCACGTCGCGCGTTAAAACCGCCGCAGATGTCATCAGCGTCGTTGATGATGAGATTGCGTTGAGCGGTTGCTCATGTGTTGCTTAAGCAATATAGAAGGTGGAGGTCGGTGGCGCTTGCTGCGAGTGACAAGAGGCGCTTAAGAGATTTTCACATCATTTCCATCAGCAAATGAATTGCAGCCGAAATCAAAAAAGACGCGAGGAAAAACTAGGAGAATTAAAATTAATGATTCGTCTGCCACTGCAGCAGGCATGGAGAGCATCTTTTGATGAACCATAAAGTAGTGCTGTTCACTTGCGTTTGGCTGCTCAGTTGAGCCACTGAGTGAAAGTAGCTGGCGTCCTGCCAATCCTCTGCTCCTTCCCGGGCAGAAAAGAGCGGCGACAAGCAGAAATGGATAATCAGCATAATGACATGTGGAGCATGTCGGCGAAATCGCTTCAGCCAGCCTTCCTGATTCCCTCCGTAACAGGGGCACAACGACAACATGTCATCGGTCTGGGGCAGACAGACAAACTGGCAGCGCAAAACACGAACATGCATGCTGCTGCATACCGGGGGGTGGGTGCAGCATCAAAGCGCAATATGTGAGGAATCGAAAATTTCATATGCAATAGACAATTCGACGGAAAGCCGAGGAGACAGCTGCGCTCTATCATTATCATCAGCCGACAGCGCTCGTCGTCGCGCAGCTCACCTCAACTATGTTGTTATATATTTTTGTTTTTTGCTCCCTGCTGCTGTCGTCTCTGTTGTCACTGCTTTTTTTGTACGAGCAGTAGTGTTTGTTGTAGTTGTTATTACCATCAACATCATAAGCGCCATCAGCGCCATCATCATCGACAACCAAATCCGCATAAACGGCAGCCCGCCGCCACAACTGAACCTGACATGCCACGCCGCGCCACCCGCCGCGCGTCGGCCCCTTCGCACGTGTAGACGTGGAAAAAACACCTGACAATCGCTTCGACAATGACAACAAAATGTCGCATACCCCAACCGTATAGATGCGCGTGTGAGTACCCCCAACGTGTATTCGCCGGCGTTTGTGTATGTGAGTGCGTGCGGGTCTACCGCATGCAAACATTTTCATCTTTTGTGCTGCGTCATGTGCCAGTGTTGCCGCCGCCGCTTCCGCTCCTTTCGGTTTAGTCATTATATTTTGTCTTTTGACTGTTGTGTTGGTGTTGTTCGGGTTGTTTTGGCATTTTTTGTTGCGGCTGCTCTTGCGCACTTGTGTTTAGTATGGAGTGCAGTCGAAGGCTGACATTCGCCGTATTTATTCACGACGCTGTCGCTGTGGTTATTGTGCGTTCAAGGTGATATTGGCCGTGAGGGTGTTGTTACTTGGCGAGACAGAACCGCACCGCAGCGCACCTCATCGCCCTACCAGCCTTCTTACCCTTGTCCTTGCTTCGGCTGTGCGTTGAGCTACGCTCTGGTGGTAGCAGGTGGTGGATATTCGATTTGAAGTTCCTACCTACCTCTATCTGGTAGGATAGGATTTTAAACCAATTGCAATGCAAACAACAACAGCAACGGCTGGAAAACCGCATTATGAACACATTAAAATTCTATTCGCAGTCCTTTTGATGACTTTTGTTTTATTTATTTATTTATGTCACTAGTTGTGTTCTTCAATAAGCATCACCGTTCGACGAGTGTCCGAGTGTCCATTCGAAATTGGATGGCAACAACATCTGTCACGCTGCTTTTTGTTTCATCTGTCACTCGGTGTTCTTGCCGTATTTCCGATTCCGCTCGTGTTTGTGTTGAAAATGAAGGCAATCAGCGGCGCTCACTTCGCCCTCCATGCGGCATCCTTGCGATGCTGTTCGTGCCTCCTTCTTGCTGCCACATGAGCCATGTGGCATGCAACATATTGTCATTGACTGCGCCGTCAGCGCATGTCTATGGTTTTGGGAGTTTTTTGTTTTTATTCCTGCTGCTATACGTGCCGCTTTGTTCATGCTGTTGCTGCATTCGCTCCTTTATCGCCAATAAATCAGAATTTATTTGCAACAAAAAAGAATTAAAATGTTCAATAAATTTTTTTAAGTATCCTGCATGTTGACATGCCGCAGGGCATGCCGCCTGCTCCTCAAAGAACACAAACACAGACCAGCGCACACACACAGACACACTTTGGCGGCATGCCTGTTGAATTTTGAGCGTCGGGGTGGTGCGGAGAGTGGCGGGACATATTAGCTACGAGCACGCGCGACGTGATGTGCATTTTTGTTGGTGCTTTTATTAAATTGCCACAACGGCAAAGGCGGACAAATGGCAAAAAGCGGCAGGAAACGAAAGAAGCGAGGAAGCGGACGGCAATCAAAATAAAAAGGGAGAAATCTATTAAAAAATTATAAGTTAATCCCTTGCGGAGTATTTGGCCACAGTTCCTGACTGTTGTTGTTTTTGTTGATATTACTGTTTACAAGACAAATTGCCGCCACGTGAGACAATTGAGGCAGCGAGGCGTAGTGCTTGGCCAATTCTTCTGCTTCGTTTTGCTCTCTTCGGTTTGTTGACCCGTGCCGACTTTATTTGCAAGCGCATTTAAATCAAATAAAATGAAGTGTATTTTGATTAACCAAGGCGCTGCTAGAGGCTGCAACGATACTCCATCGCGAACTTCCACTGCTCCCAGCCCACGCAATCTGCATTTAAATGTGTACATGCATGTACATATGTATGAGTGTACGGCGTTTTGTTGTCGAGTTTCTCGTTGTCATTGCCGTCTACTATGGACGACAGTGGCATGGCCAATGCGCGCTGGCCACCGTGGCTCACATTGTTGCTGCCTTCACCAGCGTTGCCGCGTCAGCGCCGATAACAAATGCGTCCCTGGGGTGCCATCGATTTTCCGATATTCCATTATGTTCCTACAACTATTGGTGCTGCGGTGCACGTTGCTGTTGTCACCATTAGACGTCAGCTGGCAGATCCAGCGTGTGGCACCTGTGGAAACGAGTGTGAGGTGGCAGACTGCTGTGAAAGGGAAAAAATTGAAATGTGTAAAAAGTACCAAAACAAACCGACATTTTGATATCAGTAAATAACCTGAAAATCTGACTACAAATAATGTTTGCAATGATTCAAATTAAAAACGGCAAGCAATCAAGCTGCCAACCTCCGACTTGGCTCGATCGCCTTTCGAGCTTCTGCGCCAAAATAGAAGCCCGATAAACAATTTGGTTCTGGTCCCCTCGCTGTAGTTGATAATACATCCGAGCTGCAGATTTCAGTGCTTTAGATTTAGGTCCATTAGGCCTCCCTTCATCCCAAAAGGATTTCACAGTAGATGTTCACTTACTTGGACGTCCATAGTTTGTATGGCAAAATACAGCTTTATTAAGTACTAGCAGGGCCCCACGACTTTGCACGCAAGTTTAAAGTCAATGAGACCAATAAATCAAGTTTTTCTTAACCCTTTGTTGATATCTTCAGCTTTTTATGAGAAAATACTTATCTAATTACTTCTCATTTGAGGTGCTTTCACTATATTTGAAGTCAGTTGCCACATTAAATCATGTTTCTCCATACAAACTCTTAACCCTTAGTTCATATCAAATCCTCATACATATAATTGTTTGCCCTGACTGACTGACTGATTGACTTACTGATTCATCACCGCCCAGCCCAAACCGCTAAAGTTACTAACATGAAATTTGAACTGTAGATACATTTAAGAAAATAAACTTCCAGTAAGACGGGATTTTTTGAAATTCGGGGTCGGAAAAGGGCCAAAACATGGGGTAAAGTGTTATATGAAGAAACATGATTTATTGGGCCCATTGAATTCAAGTATGTTATTATTATAAAAAACCCATTACCTGCGAATTTTAATTAAAAAAATTAAATAACCGCAGAAACTTAGCAGTGATATTGTTTTGCGATCGATTCAGAAAGATGCATTTTACAAGCAATGTAAAAAAATCCCTCGTAGATTTCAATCAAATCTTTGTTTATTTTTCTTGCCGTCAAAACGACCACAGTTGGGTTTTCTAGGTATTTGGTATTGTATTTGGCTAATTTTTCACACAATCGTTGCATTCGATACAAAAAAGTCACCAAAGCAAAAGTTCACAGAAGAAATATTAAAGAAAATTCAGACATATAGACATTTAGAAATGCCAAACCGTCTAAATTACAGCAAAGGTCTTTCAAATGTTAATACATGTGTAGAACATGAATCTTATTGGGATCTTCCATAAAGAATTATTTATTTATTTATTTATATATTTAATCTTCAGGCTAAATTATGAAATGTATAAATGCTTACCTTCCAAAGGTAATTTTCTTGCTGAGCACACAGTTTTCGTTATCTGGTGTTTCTTGAACCAAAATTCTTGCCCGAGCTCCTCCAAGATTCAATTCACCAGATACTGAGCCAACCGCCGTGTTTCTGCTCACACGAATATAAAGTACATTTTTTATTTCGTTCCTTCAACATTTGGTCTGCGGCTTAAGTAGAAATTAATTTCAAGTCCTGCGCAGTGCTACTGTTGTCTAGTACAAAAAATGTAAATTATGGCAGAGAGCTGCTGTCGAAGTTCTCGGCATATTGCGGCTTGTCATCATGCACCTGCACCACGTCCACGCAAATGTGACGGAGACGGAAACGGATACAATTGTAAATGCAAATCAGCCCGCCAAGACAGATGTTTTCAATTTTTCCTAATGCAGACGTTTTAAAGCTTTATGCTCATAATTTCTGTGGTTCAACGTAAGATTTTGATTCTCCTGCTCTTCTCATATTCGATGTGTTCACGTACTCGCACTCCTCGAAGTGCTTAAATGCGCGTACATGAAATGCGTTCAATATGGGAGTTGGATTTAGCGGACGACCACCTCGCGACTGGGGGAAAACAATTGGCTGCGTCTACGTTTGTGGCAGTGTTTGCACTGCGGTCTCGGCTTTGCAGCCCGCAGTGCAATCTCGCCTTGCCCGAAAGCGACGCCAACCTAACACCACACGAAGGCGAAGTACTTTACGGTGCCTGAACGTAGCAAGCGGCTAAAACAAATCCCGTGTTCATTTTATTCACTCGGTCTGCGCCACGCGGGCACTGCAGCGTGTGAGTTTGTGAACAAGCGACTATGTGTGCGTCGCAGCGCGCTTTACGAGCATCTGCATGTCTGAAATTAGCTGCGTGTTTCGTTATCCTTTCGGGTTCAGCTGGAAATTAGACATTTTTGGCGGAAAGTGGAACTGACAGCGAAAAGGTCGATATTCCCCGGCGAGGCACGCGGCGTGTTTTGATGCGGCGTATGCGCGGTGGTGGGCAGCGCATTTAGTTTCAGTTGCACTTAAAGCTTTACAACGAGCGGCGACTGACTCTTTGTTTTGGATTAAATTGAAATGGAATTATCAAATTTATGTCTTGGTTACCTGCATATGCAGCGGCGGTCGATGGTAATCAGCCAACTTCATGCACTTGAGTTCCGTGCTGGCGAGACGGCACACGAGGATCCGCACATACCTAATCGACGCGGCTCCTTCCACCTCTCCTCTGATTGCCCAAAATTCAATTATGCATCTTGCTTTACAGAGCAGAAGACAACTAATAGCAAGACGACGAACAGCATTGCGGTTCGTTCGGTCTGGCAGGCGAGGGTGAGGGGGGGTAGAGATTTTAAAGGCATTCGTGTGCATTTATGAGCATATAGCAAGTGTGTGAGTAATTCCCGACAAAGGACATGTTTACAGGTGTCTCAATCTCGGCCCCAACCACACTGCCGCTGAAATGGGCCGGCAGCGTTGTGGGTTTAATTTAATTTTCTGCCCCAGAGATGGCCCTTGGCACGTGTTCGTGACTCGCCTAGGCTGTTGCCGTCGCAGCCGGCTAGTCCTTCAACTTTATTATTTCTAATTTTTCTTGCTCACAAAAATTTAATTTAATTCCATGTGCATTTTGATATTCATAGGCCACGGCCACAACCACAGCAGCCTTGTGTGGTAAACGCGGAGCGGCAAGTGCTTTCGGCACCTTTTACAAATTAGCACATCTCCATGTGCTTCTGCGCCGCTTTACCTCCGTTATCTGGCTTGTTTGTTTATTGAAGGTTAAAAAAAGTAAACATCCCATTCCGGCGGCTCACGCCAGCCTTGGAATATGACGCCGCAAAGCGGCAGTTGGGATCGCCTCTTGTTTTGAGGCAACGGCAGCAGCGACAGCAAAGCTGCCACCCGAGACATTGCACATGCCTTCAACGCGCATAAAAAATTCGCATATCTAAAAAGGCGTGAAATTAATTTGCATAATTTTACGCTATTTGATCGCTTCAATTGCCTTCTTGCTTCCATCCGCCAGCCACCAGTCCGCAGCTGCGGATGCGAATGCCACTGCGGCTGCTGCTTGAGGCTTGGACAATAAAGTGTGGCATGAAGTTCAAGTCTCCCCGTGCGCTACGCCCCAACTGCACTCCAGCTGCCTAAAAGGACACTTCAGTGTCTGCGTTTGGAGAGGCGTGTGAAAAATATAAAACGAGGAAGCTCGAAAACTTGTCAACAACAACAATGGGCCGTGCTGGGTGAAGCAACGTTATCCGCTTTCGCGCGTATGCTCGGACCATTGTGTCGGCGCGGCTTAGTGCCTGTGGAAATTGTGTCAATATGTTAATGTCGCCGGCGGGAAATTTGCGCTGTTGGTTTTTGAACGTTAATGGAGTTCGGCGGCTTTTGAAGCACAGACGCAAGGTTAGAAATCGTCCGAAAAGAGCGTTGCCACGTAACGCCGTATTCACTATCGCAGTTCCTTTATTGAGTTGTCACTGCCGTATTGCGCATTTGACGTCTTGGAGTTTTCAGCCCATTCCGACCAATAACCCTTCAATGCTTTCAGGTTGTGTACACGTTAGCTCACTTTCCCTTTTTAATTAATATGCGACATGGACGCTCTCAACGGCAACTGTTGTGACCACTTGCCGCACGTCCCGGCAACTGCGCCGTCAACATCGAACAATAAATAAAAACCTAACTACAGGACATTTGTCGCGGGAACACCAGTGGCACGGGACAACAGATCGGGGCTGCGTGCAAAGGGCCAAAATGAGCTCTTAATTTTATTGGAACCACAATTCTTTCATCCCGCACGGAGTGCTTCCAGCACACAAGTCCGGCCGAAAATGTTGTTGTAAGCCTGTTGCGGTATAAGCGCGGCGGGCGAGTGCCGCTGTGCGTGCCAACTTTTTGTGAAAAAACAAAACAATGTTCTATTCAAGCGCCGCTTTCCCCACTAAGACCCGAACCACGCACATTCGTTGCACAACAACAAACGGGGGAAAAAATTGAAAATTGGGCAGCGGGAACGAAGCAAAGGGTGCATCCGGCGCCTGGCTATTGGACACGCCGACGACGAGTGTGTGACTTATTTTAGCTTTGGGACATTTCCGCACTTACCGCCACACACTCACACCTCCACTGGACCCCACACACACAGACACACACACGGATATCGACGCAAACACCGGACACAGAAAAGGCAACACATCAACGGGTCCTTATTTTAAAATCGCACAAAAAGCAGACACGCAAAAAAGGATCTAATTTATCCCCACAACTCGAAAGAGGGTCGGGCGCCATGTGGTGGTGTGTGTGTGTTTGCGTAAATCTGATTACAATTTTTAAGTTTGCTTTTTAATGTGATTTTTGAACTTGCAATGTGGGCAACGGCGTCGACAAGCCGGTTGCAGCCGAGAAACCGCCAGGGGCAGTCGCAACCGCTGTGTGTGGCATTGACGCACTCTCTGGCCGCTGTGGAGAGGGTGTAATTTGAAAATAATGTTACGCATAGAAATTAACACAAAGTCCTTTTGCTTTTGTCACTCAACAAAGACAAGGGAGGGCCAGGCGTAGCTTTTGTGTTGCGTTTAGTTGGAAATTGAAATATGTTATTAAAATTTAACGGTCAAAATGACAAAATCAAAAGTTAATTCGTGCGGCAGCACTTATTAAAAATGTTTGTTGAATACTTCGAAATAACCGAATTACATCGTGCAACGTAAATAGATGCGGCAGTGCGCATTGACCAGCCACCCGGCTGCTGAAAATCAGTGGCACTGTCGCAGCAACGCGATGGGGCGGGCGGTAGATGGCTCTTAGGAATCCACCATTAATGAGTGTCCTTTTTCCTGAGTTTTTTGTTTATTCAAATGTTGTGGCTTATCCGCATTTTTGGCCCATAATGTGTTCATTTGAATTTTATTTACCCAACGGTGGATGCTGCGCCTCTGATGTTCGTTCGCTCTGCACTTGATTTCATTTTTTGCACTTTGGCCGACTTCGACTTCATTGTGGGAAAGATGTTGCCCGAAAACAAACACAAACTCGCAGGAACACGCACACTTGCCGGCGTGTTTATGGTTTTATGCGGTGCGGCAAAATCACTGAAGTGCGCATTAATGTTAATTAAGGCAATTTTTCTTGCAGCCACGCTCTGTGGTGCTGCGGCTTCTTGGAAGCTGTTTTCTTTTATTTACATATTGTTTGCTTTTTATTTCTTGTTTATGATTTTTTCCTTACTTTGGCTTGCGCTGGCGCTGACGTTGATTTGTTTGTGACGCGGCTTTGTATGCCGCGGGCAGTTCGGCCGGGCGAGCGTCGCAAACGCTTATGACCACTTGCTCACTTCGGTTCGGACTCCCCAAGTCCCAAGCTGCTCTCGGCCGTTGATTCGCCAGCCACTTTGATGTGGTGCACTTTGCGGGTAACGCGTAATTCATTTGTTAAATGCCAACCCAATTATTGCATGTTGATTGTTAAAATCGAAACTACTTAAGGCAAAAAGTTCAGGATTTGGCCATTTCTGGAATGATTAGTCTCACACGATTGATATTCATCCAAATCCAGATATCGCAGCTAACCCCACAACCAGTTTCCTCTTCGGTAAAAACGAATCGAAAGCGATTTCCCCACCCAGCATCTTCCACGATATTTGCATTGCAGGCTCAACGAGCAACATTTTCTCTTAAAATGGCTGTCACATTAGCCGTTTGCTCAGCGTTACCACTGCCCAAAACATTTCCGATAATTTCTGAACTGCGTCACAAGACGACAAGCCACCCAGTTCCTCCTTTCCCTCTCGTCCATTCTGTTGCTCTGCCATCTTTGGAGCTGTGCGCACATTCGCTACCGGTCAGTGCCAAAAAATTAATGGCGACCTCACGTCGCATGTAGAATGGTAGCAGAGCCGAGGCGGGAGGACAAGCTGGGCAGAGGAGCAAGTGCAAATGACTTCTCGCTGAGCAGAGACAGGACATTTGCTCGAAATTACCGCAGCAAATATTTCACTCAGCGCGCTGTCAGCTGGCGCCGAGAAGGGGTATAAATTCATTCATCCACGAAATAGGCAGATGGCCGCTCTTGGTATTTTCCGTTCGGCTCCGTGCGCTCGAGTGTCTGTATGTGGCTCTGATAGTTTTGGCTTTCTTAAGTTTCAAAAACATATTCGGAGTTAAAGTTCTTAGAATCCTTGAATGCACACGCAAACAAATAAACAAAGCGAGCCAAGGAGCGTGTCCTGCGGTGTTATTTGTGCAATTTGTATGCTTGAAAGCATTTTACGACTTTGCTGTAGAGCTGCACACGCACACCCGCGCACTCTGTACTCGTATGTGCCGATCGGAGTGGAAAGGAGAGGTCAGGGAAGAAATATTCGCAGATCCCAGACAAACAAACAATTTAATGCCATGTAAGTGTCAAACTACAATTTCCACACTAAAACATTGCTATGTACAACAACTGCCACAACAACAACAAAATCGAGGCAAAAGGAACTACCACTCGCATGCAGGCCAATCCTTTCGTGCGTCCTTCTCTTGGCTTCGCTCTCCTTGTTTCCCTCAAATTGCCGTCGCTCGTTGTGGAATTTTCAATTTTCTTAAGAAACTTTCAGTTTACGACATTCGAGCACCAAGCTATGCCCACTCCACACCAAGTTCATGCTCGCGCCGGCCAGCTACCGCCACTGCTGCTGCCGTCCATTGCAGTGTAGTCCGACTGGTTTCCAATTGAAATGCGATTACATGACCAGGACACGCACTTAGAGGTGGCTTAAGAGGTCAACCTTTTTGTCGGTACGGTGTGATGCCGCGGTGTAGGCGAAAGGGGGTAATTTCTGAGGAAAGTGCCACTCCACGTGTTTATGAGTGGCAGTAGGAGCAGTCAGCGACGGATGTGCGAATTTATTTTTATGTGTGTAGTTTCTGTGCGATGACACATGTCCGAGTTGACTGTATGGCTCGATAAGCTGGATCATTGGCGCATAGTCTTTTGAAATGTTTCACTCCTAGAAACAGTTACCTAGAATTATCCTGGGAATGGCTGGTACTGCTCGGCGGCCTGGACTAGAGTTTGCAATTGTCAACGCCTCAAACTATTCAACCCACTCACCCAACCATATTTTTCTAAAAAAACTGATGAGCTTGGAAAGATCAGCTGGAAGAAAGAACGAAAGTGAAATATATTCTTAAATTGCTTATTTGTGTACAATATTCCTAAATCGCTATTTAATTTAAAGCTAAATAATTAAAAGAAAGCCAAACTAAGCCAAACCAAATCGAAAAAGAAAAAATGAAAAAGTGACACCCGCCTTCGCTGATTATCTACTCGCACAGATCGCACCGCGGGTATCCCTAGGATACTTCCGCGTGCAATGGCTACATTTATAATTACATTTTAATTAGATTCATTCGGCTGTAAAGTGTCCTTTTGTGTTTTACTTTCGCACTTACATACTCTGCTCCCTTTACGGCCTGAAACGCGATTTTTATAACGAATGTCTACGATTTTGTGTTGCGCGCGAGAAGTGGCAGTAGCTGTGGCAGTGTTATTTTCATTTTTCGCTTTTCTATTCTTCCACTTCTCTTTAGCCCTGTGCCGGATTTTTTTCATTTTTAATGACTCTGATTTATTAATGGCGACAAGATGATTAAGAACGGACACCGAAACGGTCGCGCAAACAAAATTCCCAAGTATTTAGCTGAGGGGCCGGGCGGCAACGGGAGAAGGACATTGCTCGATCGCACGGCTGATTGCTATTATTGGTGTTGGCAATCAATTAAAATCGAGCTTGAATCACTTTAAATTTGCTGCCGACCTGTTGTTGGCCGCTGTATTCCCTTTCTTTTGTAGTCGCACTAAATTTCCTTGCAATTTTTCTTCAGCTTTTTGATTGTAGTGTTGTGTGTTCTTTGAGCTAATGGCTCTGCCTTTAAGCATTAAATTTCCTCAAAGAGGAAAAGGGCAAACACACTCATAGAGTATTCTTATTCCCGAACAATGACTGTGAATTTATGCGAATTTTTATTAACATCTTTAAGTCGCATTAGAGCGAAGACAACAATACAATAAAAATGGCAACAACCAGTGCGCAAATCCCTTGGCATTTAAACGAAAGCAGTTGCGTAGTTATACAAATTCTTGTTTTTGTAGTTGTTCATTTTTTAATCCCTTCGCCTTTCGAACGCATTGCGCCAGCAACAACACTAAAGCGATTAATACATAATCTCAAACCCTCATAAAAATCACAATCACCCGCACGGTTGCACGGGGTGTGAGGCCTGGCAGTGAACCCTTTCGCCCATGCGGGTCACAGACTCATAAACATTCTTGCTTTCTTTCAAATAGCGCCGCGTTGAGATTCCCAAGCCGTTGGCCTTTTACTGGCTGGCTGCTCGAGCCAGACAACTTCCTCCCGTTGCGACTGCCACAGACACAGGGCGACACTCGCCAAGGCGCACAGGCGTCCGCTGCCGCTGCCGCTGCCGCTGGTGCCGTTAGCCGCATGCTGCTCGGCTAGTGCACACGCAGTTGTTGCTGCATCAAGCAGAGCAGAGCGTCATTTGAAGTTCCACATCGTTGATTTTATTAGTCTCCAGCGAACAATTCGAAAAATTTGCTTCTTACGGATTTTTCTTCATGGTTTCATCTAATTCGTGCTACTCGTAGGATCGCAGGAATGAAAGGATTTTTCCACTTTGTACACGCACTCGCGCACCTTATCGCTGCGTGGTACAGAGGGCGCATCGGGTTGGCTCTATTCAGCCCGTGCGGCAACTTGTTAAATTGTAAAATTGGAAAACAAGTTGTTTTCATTCTTTTTATTAGGCTCAAGCGTCTTTACCGACGCGGACGGCGCGCCGGGTTTTGGCATAAATTGCGTTAAGACATCGTAAAGTGTATGCCCCATTTAACCCGTTGAGCCCGGCGCATAGTGCATGCCTCCGCATCCCGTCATTTAGTTCTTGCTGATATTTGCTGTCATTGCACTGAGACGGTGCAGCACAGTGGGTTATGCTCGGGCCGTACCTTATTTAAAATCAAACCTTTAATGTGTTTTCTCGATATGACGCGCGTCTTTGATGTTTTGAGGTAACAAAGATTTCTCTGCAGAGGGAGTGAAGTGAGAAGTAACGGCCGCCGTCTGAGAGATAAATCACGTTACATTAGCGCTTAATTAAATTTATGGATAAGCAGTAATACGCCGTCAAATCGTCTATACTCCTCACTGGCACTTGAATGGTCCTTCCGGTGATTGACAAAATCAAAGACAGCGGCAAAAAGCAGCACAACAACAACCAGTCCGACGACCACGTTGCTCGCTCGCTGTGAAAATGAGGTGAGCAACTAGTTTGGATAACCCTTGAGCACTTGCTGTGCATCCGGCGATATGTACTTAGCTCGCGACGCACCACCTGGCGTTCACCAACCTGCTCACGTTTGCCAGTGTCCAGGGTTCGGTTCGGTTCGGTTCGGTTCATCCGTGCCGTGCCGCCAAAAAGCTCAGTATTTTATTTCAAAGTATCATAAAATCTCCTTTTAAGTGTTAAAAGCAGCTCATTTCGTTCATCCCGCCCACTTCGGGCAACCCATCCAACTTGACTTTCAAAGACAGCTCCTGCCGTTACGTTTGCACTTAATTTCTTTGGGCATTTGTTTTGGCAAACAGCGCACGCAGCGTGTTGAAAAATAAAGCAATTGGTGTAATACGACGAAGTAGATGAAAAGAAAGTTGCCGTCAGTAAAGTCAGCGCGCTTTGATATTTAAGTCGATTTGGTCGCGTGGTGTAATTATAGAAACCAGGTGAAGGCAAGTGGCCGCCACGTGGAAGGAAGGCCGTGCTTTGGCGGTAAATACGCCAAATACCTCAAATGCTTCTACAATTGACTCGACGAGTTGTTAACCCTCTAATATCCAATCAAATGCATATAATGAAGATCTTGAATGATACTCGTTGAAATTATAACTTTATAGCCTCTGCATCCAGCCAACATTTATCCACGTGAATTCGGTATTTTTAACCTGTTTATGTTAAAAGGTTCGGTTGTGTACAATCGTTTGATTTTATCTATGCTAAAAGCTAATGTTGCCAATTAAAATGTATCAGTTTAGATGGATCACATTTGCGTGACTTAATGATGAGTTCAAACTTGCATGTTTTTTCTTTAAACCGATTCTTGACCAAACGCGAGTGTTAATGTTCTTTGAGTGATTTAAAGTATTCGATGTTTTATTTATTTGCGATGCTGGTCTTCTCTCATTTAAAGCCATTCCTAATTAAATTTGGAGTTGCCAAATTGGGTTGCAGGGCATTTCGTCATTATTTCCTCCATCCATGGCCATCGCCATCGCCATCGCCATCATCACCAGCATCAGCATCGTGGCGTACAACACACAACGCCATTATTCATCGAATCATCACCACCAGCTGCGGGTGTGCATTGTGTTGGCTGGTTTTCGGAGTCGAGTTTAGCTGGCCGAAGTTTGAGTTGGAGAGATTGGAGTCGAGTACAGTGGATATTGTATGAATTCACATTTCCTGCTGATAAAGTTTTGCTCATTTGCTTCTTTCTACTCGTACTTTGGCTTTATTTTATTTTATTTGGTTTTTTGCATTTGCGTTCCGTCAATGGACGAAAAGGTCCTTCACAGCTCTCGCCGAAGGGGTTCTTGAGCACGTTCGGCACAACGGCGGCCGGAAAGTCCGTCTGGCTGCCGGATAGTAAGCACACACACAAACTCGCACACATTCGCAGCCAATAACGGACAATGGCAACCGGAGCGACATGGCCCGCACACCCCACAAGCACAGCGGACCAGAAGCCAAAGTATTAATTGTGTAACTATTATGTTTCGACCCGTTTGGAAATGCCACGGGCCAGCCTTTAAAACAGCAGCAGCCAAAGCACCGTAAAACAGCTCATTGTGTTGCAGCTCGAGCAAGATTGCCGCATGTGTGTGTGTGTGTGAGAGTGTGTTTGGCCGACCATATCTCGAAAGATTTCCAATCAGCAGTTATTTTGCAAGCACAGTGTACAAAAGCCCCCCCAACCTTACCGCGCCCTGATGTCCGTCATTCGAGTTACTTAATTTCATTCCGAAGCAGCCTCTCCTTCTTCCACTGATTCCACAGTGACGAGAGGACGGCGGGATATTTTCATTAATTTAGGATAAATTAAAACCTCAGCAGCCGAATGAACTTTTCTGCGAGGGTCTGTTTGTCGGTTCTGTCTGTCTGCGTGCATTGGACTATATGTGCGCGCGAGTGCGGGTGTACTTGTTCTGCATACTTGCGGGTAGATTTGACGGCTGTTGACTGAAGAACGTCGATATTGGATTGAGTTTTACATAAAAAACAGCATAATGGTATAGTTCAAGTTCGCTGATTCGGTTGGCTTCAGTTATTTTAGACGATCACTTTAACATCACCTTAACTAATAACGACTAATAAAATTAAGTTCGCGACAATGTCCTGTAGGGCGCAAACCGTTGAGCCAATTGTCACTGATAATCAGCTCAAATGTCTGGCGTGCGCGTAAAGGGTTTTACTACAAAATTTTACTTTGCATATTTTAAATTCAAATTTGGAAAACGCGTCTTCAGTCACCACATTTCGCTCTCGCGAGCTGGCAGGACCTTCTTCATTTTCAATTCACCCCCAGCCAAGATGCGTCATAATCTTTGCCGTTGACGCCCATTCCCAGCCGAGTCTGCATTCCAAGAGAAACCTCAATGCCGTGCAAGATAAGAACTTGCACAGGGTGCACAAAATGGAGGCATAATTAAATTACGTACGAACGAAAGAGTTAGACAAATAAGCTCAGGTATTAACCTTTACACGGCGGCTGCGGCGACGGCTGCAGCAATAACAACGACAGCACTGCAAAAACTCCAGCTACTCGTACAATGTCAGTCCGCAGCGCTCTCCGGAAAGCAGTGAACGTACTATGTAGTATGGGAAAAGCAAGAACGGCGGCCCAGCTCCCTATGCAGCGCGTAATGTGTTTTCGTTTGTGTTGTTGCCGCTGCTGCTGCGGCGGCTGCTGCTCCTGTGCACATCCGCAGCATTCATTAATTCGATTTCCATAACAATTTATTCATAAGACAATGTCTGGCATCATTTATTTTATCTGGCGATGCGATGCGGTAACGCCGCCACTTACGATGGTACCCCGTCCACCGCGCCACACATCGCCTGGCCCAGAAGGCGATGCTATAAAATATTTTTATGGCCACGCTGCGCATACATGGAAAGGGTAGAGGTGCCTCGGCGTGCATATGTGTAGGTGTCGCTGTGGGTACGTATGTATGTGGGCTTGTGTACGTTCGCGGGTGGGTGAACCCAAAGGAGTTTCAGCGTCGCAGTAGTGGCTGAAAAATTATCTTCAACACCTTCGAACTTTAAAATTAAATGAGGATTAGCGCCGACAATGAAGCGAAGCAGCCAGCGCCGCTCGCCCGGAGCCTGAAGACCGCTGGGTAAGAGCAACGCCGGGGTGAAGAAAAGCAAAGTAGAAGGACTAATGTGCTGCTAAGCTCTGAGGGCGACGATGGAGTGCAGGCGTCACTTCCATTTCTTTGCAGTAGACTGCAAGGAGTAAGGTGCAGATGTTGTGGCTTTTAGATTGTGAGCACTTGAAGAGTAGCGGAAAATTGTATATAGATTTCAGATTTTCTGCATCAATATTAAAGTTAAGCAGTGTTAATAGAAAATGAATTAAAAAAAAACAATTCATCAGATATTTTGATAAAACTATCTACTAATTAGCTTTTACTCAGATCACTTGCTAGATGAGGGGCGGGTTGCAGTTTGCGTACGCCACCGGCTAACGTAGGCTTGAGGGCTTTAAAATAGTACTCTAACAGCCCAATAAGAATTGGTATAAACAAGTTAAATGAACCGAAAGGTCTTGTAGGGCAACCGAAAGTTGAGCATTCCATCGCTTTTAAAGTTTTCACTTGTTTAGATTTATTTATTTATGTTAAACCATTTATGTAATATTCGTTTGTGGCGGAAACATTAAACTGACGAGTTGACAGTTAAAGGTCCAATGCTCCCATTTATTGTTATTAATGTGTTAACAGAGAATGTAACATTAATATCAAATCAAACGAAGTAAATCTGTGACCGCGACTTAATTAAAGTTATGTAGC
This sequence comes from Melieria crassipennis, assembly GCA_963668005.1. Classification (NCBI taxonomy): domain Eukaryota; kingdom Metazoa; phylum Arthropoda; class Insecta; order Diptera; family Ulidiidae; genus Melieria; species Melieria crassipennis. The sequence continues at coordinate 741,169 of OY764962.1, read as the reverse complement.
TGATCGTCGCACACTTATGTGCATCGTTAAGCAGGTTCAAATATTGTTAATTTTTTCAATAAAGGGAAAATAAAAGTAACTTTGCTAGACAAAGAGCACACCAAGCGGCAACTCTACTCATGCATGCAACCTAAGAGCGGTGCCGTGCCTGCGGGGCAGGTCGATGTTAGCAGCGCCCTCCTCTCCAACGCACATTTATTGGCAGCTATACGCGCACAAGTTGTCATAGCAAAGACGCAGAGGATGGAGGACCACTTGCAACTGCCTTTAAGTGGCATAATGCGCGTATATAATAGGTCGACAAGCAACAGCAACAAATACAATAATAGCAGCAAACACAACATCTAATACAACAACAACAGCAGCAGACAGTAGCACACATTTCCCTAATCCCGATCATAAAGTCAAAGTTACTTACCTGTGAGCGACGGTAAATGCCACGTTTGACAGCGACGGGCAACAGGGAGGGCGGATGAGGAGCAAGTGGATCAAGTGATTCAATAGAGGCAGCAACGCATTCAAACGGAAATTGAATTGAGCAATTGACAAAGCGAGCATTCCACGCAATGAATATGTGTGTGTGTGTGTGTTTGGTTGGTTGTTTGTCAACTGCCGCAGCATATCAAATGATTTGCTTCCGAATGATTTGAGCTGAATTGACTTTTAACAATAAAAAAGCAGCAATTCAGCCAAATGAAGCGAACAACGACGCACAGTTCAATTGGAGGGGAAGCAGCAGAAATTGTAAGAAATGCGACTTTCTGAAATGAGCAAATTGTTTTTGTAATGATTTGGAATACCAAAGCATGTAAAAACTGCGCCGTCCGTAAAAAATGAACGGAAGTATAACCGCCCGTCGGCGAATTATGCGTCATCACTCACCCCCCCTCTACGATGTTTGTGCACGTCGACCTTTAAGCGCCAACTTAAAAGCAATGACGCAAATTGGCCCCAAATTATGCAATTTCGCCATCGAACAATCCAATCGGAAATATTGCGCCAAAACATTCAACAACAACAATGCCACAAATATAAATGCTTGTTCACATACTCGCGCTCGTATGCGTGTGCGTATGTCTGTGCTGATGTTTATAGTATTTGCGGTTAATTAATTCCCATTTACACCTGTTGTCGGCGGCATTTCACTTCATATATGCCGCAAAAGATCCTCTGTCGTGCCCGCACCCGCACCCACCCACCCTCACTACGGCGTTAGCACCACCACAAAGCTTACGGCACTCAGCCACACCTCCGCCCTCTCTCATTGCGGGCCGCGTCCAGATTGCGGGGCATCGGTGGTGGAGACGAGGAACACGTCGACAGGGTGTTGAATGAAAATGCCTTTGTATCAAAGTGAATGAGTGAATTTCGCACATACTTCCTCTTTGCTCTCCCCCTCTCGTTTCACTTCAATTCACTTTTCATTCTCCACGGCCCCTTTAGCAGCAGCCTCCCGACCAGCAGTACGCGCTTCTGCGGCAGGAAGCAGTAATTTCTGTCAACGTCATTAACAAACAAGCGTGTGGCGTTGTGGCACTGCGGCGCTGGAATGTCGACGGCGGGTGGCAGCAACAGGCGTTAATTGTGAAATAAACTCCAATTTAATGTGCAGCAGTGTCGTTGCGTCGGTTGACTCAGGCATTGGCGCTGCCAACCGCGAGAACGAGCGCACCGAAACCGTCTCCACCAGCCCCTGCTGCCCCGCAAGTTGGCGAACGGCGCTGGGCAGTGTAAGCGACCGGAAGCGACTGGACAAATAGACATGTTGCAGGTTGCAGGTCTGAGCCGGTTGAGCAGCTAACCAGCAGCGCCACTCTTTTCGACGCCCTTTTATCGTTAGCAGTAAGCATGAAAGAAGTTCCTTATATATATAAAGATTTTTTTAAAGTAATTTTAGTGACATTGTCCCACATTCTGGGTATTCACAGTAGATGTAAATATAAGCATATCTATAGATATATAAACACATAACGACATAAATTGTGTAATATAAATGCACAAATATTTGTGTATTCGAAACTATAACTAAAAATATAAACTTAGTTAAAATGTACTAATACAAAATAAAATGCAACTGACTACTTAAAGAAATGTTTCCACGAAAATTTCATACACTTCATTTGACGAGACTTCGTGAGCCCCAAAACCCCCTTCGGGTACGCCCTGCGTCTACGATTCGCTGACCACCAGCGGTGATTTACTGCGGTTAGCGGTCAGCGGCCACCAAAAACAACAATGCCAAAAAAAAGCAGGCGCTGCGGCCACTGCAGCGCTCCGCTGGCTTTAGCACGGGCGCACAGCGCGTCCACTCGTAATGTTTAATTTGCAGCAAATACGTTTTGTTCCCTTTCTTGCTCACTTTTTGTTTCCGCTTGCGCGCTCATTTGGCGCACAATTCCCTTGGGGTAGTGCACAGCAAAGTAAATACACTCACTCAAACCACCACCTCCCCATCTCAGTCGCATATGGCCGCAATTATAGCCGGCGTGGCGTTCGAAAAAAGGTGCGCGCATTACATTTTTCTGCAAAATCCAGTACTGGCGAGCAAGGATTTGGCAAAACGTAAAATTTAACTCACGGCAGCCAGGCACCCGCCCAATGCCGTACATGTGTGTAACCGTCTCTGTCCGCCTGCGCTGCGTGCGAAAAGTGCGGCCTTTCTATGTGCTCGATGCCACCAACAGCAATTCAATTTAGTGCTCCGGTGGCACGCGCTTCTGTCTGCCGTTCTCATTTCTTCATCTCCTTGGGAGCTATTTGCTCCGCTCCCCTCGAGTGCAAATGCAGCGGGTGTTGTTTGCTGTCTCTGAGCGATTGCGGATGCGCCTGCGACTGAAGCTGAAGCTGACAACGGCTGCGGCTGCAGCTGCAGCAAAATACGTAAATTTGGTCGGCGCGAGTTCAGATGCCAGCAAAACATTTCCCAACGCCAAGTTCTTATAATTTTCAGTGCCTCGAACTGGCGACAACCCCAACCACCACATTTGCTAGCCCACAACCTGCAACGATCGGCAGTGTCCGTGCAAACGAACAGCTCTTAGTATCAAAGGCATGAACAAACAATTCGTTCAGCAAGTCTCGAAATACAGCACTTCGAGAGGATGGTGCTGATGTAGACTCATGTGCGAAAAACTAATTTCCGCAGTTAAGAAGGCCTCGCCTTTGTTTCGTTGCAACCGCTAAATACGAGTAGCGAAAAGCTGCACGTCGCTGCGGTAGAAGAGCAGAAAATAACTGAATAGAGGAAAGCTGAAGGTGTGAAAGCCACATGCGCAGCAGTAACCCTGTCGGAGCTGAGACAACTTGTTCCCAAAATTCATTGGTTTTTCAATTGGTTTTTTGTAAGTCAATTGAACAACTAGTTGTCCACGTAGCCGTCAGCGAATGCAGAAGTCAGTCAGTTCGCGTCTAATCGTTCACGTTCTGTGTGCGCGTTCAGAGGCGAGAAGAGCAGATGAAAATGAGAAAGACGAAGCAGAAGTGAAATAATCAACAAAATATCGTTAGGTCTGATCTTATATGTATGTACATACTTTTGCTACAACGACGACATAGAAACATTTGAATTTTTTTGAGCATGTCTGTCTGACCGAAAATAACTGTTATTTTAAAATTTTCAAATCAAAAAGGCATAACGAAAAAATTATCCGTGGACTTTTTCAAATATACCATTATGATCGTAATGGCCTCAGCTTCACGAATATTAAACGCCTTTTAAATTTTTGACTTTTACTATAAAAGTTTAAATTAACTGTTATTTTGTTCATTTTTTATCATTTCAGGCAAAAATGACTGTTACTTTTGACTTTCATTTTATCGGTCAAAAATAACAGTTATTTTGTGACCAATTTTTTCGGTTAAATATATCAGGCAATTTGAATTTTTTCAAAGGCCGTTTGACCGACTAAAAAACTTTTGAAAAATTTTTGTCAAGTCTTAAAGCTCAGAATGTGCGGTCTGCTGAGACGAAAAAATGGTATAGGCCTTTGAAAAAATTCAAATTGCCTGATATATTTGACCGAAAAAATAAAAGTCACAAAATAACTTTTATTTTTGACCGATAAAATAAAAGTCAAAAGTAACAGTTACTTTTGCCTGAAATGATAAAAGGCACAAAGTAACTTATATTTTTGACGAGAAAAATAAAAGATAAGAGATAACAGTTAAAATCTGCCTTTTTTGATAAAAACCATAACCGGGACGGTCCCTGCTTTAGGCTCGTTCGATTTGCACGTTTTGCCTTGAATGATTTCAGTTAGAATTTAGTGAAAGATGGAATTAAAGCAGCAGTTGAAAGATATTTAGTAACAAATTTGTTTGCTTTTTAATTTTTAATTAATTAATTAATTAATTAATAAATTTATTTATTTATTGTCAGAGTAGAGAGGACCAAGCGAAGTAAACCACGCGGCTGTCTTGTTTCAATGTCTTTAATGCAGTGATTTGATGTACAGAGTATAGCTTACAAGCAAGTGTAATTAGGAATAGACAATTAGGAGTAACTGTATAATGTCGTCGAGTTGGAAGTAAATATGTCTGGACATAGAAGTACATAAGTGTTCTCACATTTATTAATTTCAGGCGTAGTCAATAATGATGAGGATATTGAATTGCGCCAAGCCCCATTTTCACACATTTTCGGCATAAGTCCAAGTTCATCTTTTTCTAGAACCGAAATTTGTTGGTGCATGTAACATATATTTTCTTTTTCATTCGCGATGGGTTCTTATTGTTTTAAAAATATATTTAAAATAAAAATTATATTTAACAATTTCTTTGTTTTATTTTTCTTTATAAAATTCAACTGTTTAGAAAACCAACCCAGAATAAACTAGTTCTCTCTCTCGCTTCGCAATTGGTTTAGAAACTGTTTTAATTATGACTAACCGTGGACTAGTTGCAAATGGATGCAGATGCAGACAATTGACTGTCGCCTAGGACATCGCCATGTTGAAAGGGTGAGTTTGCTCCAAGGAATCGAATCGGTTCTGAAGTCAGCAACCAGTGCTGACAAGCAACCAGTTGAAAAATTACATTCGGACCAGTCTGAATTCCTACAGGGGAGGCTTTCAAGTTAATCAACACGTTTATACGAGTAGTACGTCGTCGGTGAAGTGCAATTGGGGACACATTTTCACTTTTTTTGTTATCTGAAATGTTGGGAAACGTTTCGTACCCGGAGTTATTGTAGATATTGAACTGCTTCTTTAAATATAAAAATATTACTGTTACGGTACTTTATTTAGCGCAAATCCGTTTAAAAACTCATGTGTACGCAACATTCGGAAATATGGCTTCCCATCGGCTGAAAGCGATTGTTGTTTTTTGTTATTATTAGCTGCCATTTTACTTTCTTTTGCAAAATATTTTGTGTCTATTTTTACCCGCTCCGCTATCGAAAATGATGTATAAAAATGAAAAAGGCGGACGAACTGATGACTCAGCGCGTCACTTTCGCCGCCCCAGTTATCTAATAAAATGTGACTGTTTTGCCTTTTAAGTATTTTTTCTTCGTTGTTTTGTGTCGAGGCCATTGTTCCAATTTGTGTATTATTATTGGTGTTGTTGTTTGGGTCATTGTTGTTTGGTAGCGTTTTTGGACGACGCGCCGGCATTGTCAGAATGCCTTTTGTCAAGTTTCAAAAGGCTTCAAAGTCATGATCGGCGGATACGAACATTTTTTCTATTTTCACCAGCGATGTCATTGCTTTTCATGCGGCTTTGCATATGTGCCACCCACACTGGCAGTGAAACGCCACAGTGACACTCCAGTGGGAAAATGCGGAAAACGTCCGTGGAAATTACAGACAAACATCTTTGGTTGAGGGGGCGGCAGAGCGCAAATTGTTTGTCGTGCAACATGGAACTGTATCTGCCGCCAGTGAATATATTGGCGCTGCAGATCCGCGAATCCGCTGCCCTTTTTCTTGCAATTTTTCATCAAAATTTAAGCTCGCCACATTTCCTTAATGTCGCAGCGCGAGCCGCCGAGCCACACGTACGCTCGACGTTACGTGTAGGCAGGGCGAAGTTGGACCAACTTTGGCCGTGTCACTCGGCATTGCAATTTAGCTTGTCAAAAGCACAAACCGCCCGACACAGCTGCCAGCTGGCAAATCTCTGTGGGAATGAAAATGACTAATGCGGAACGGAAGGGCGGACGGACGAAATTGAAGGTGCAACTCCGTGAGGAATGTCGATTTTCATTACCGCGGACTAATTCTCCCACCCGGCACCCAACTTTGTCTGCGCCGTAATTTGGGAAGTAATATCGCAAAACTTAAGTTCGGCGCGCACGCCGGGTTATTATTTAATTACTTGTTCGATGTAATTTTTTGGGTTAATTTGATTTTTTCCATTGCCATTGCCACTGCCAGTTGCCATTCCACTTCTGCTCCTGACGTAATTCCGTCCAATACAGTTCAGCGCGCTGCGGCGGATATGCTTGCGGAAACGTGCTCAAGTCGCGGTCGCCAGCGCAATTTCAGCCCGCAATTTCACTTAATGATAATCAATCATAATCAGGGAGCACAACTATTGGAACAAAAAAACTAACGCACTTCAAGCGTAACAGACATTCGCACACAATGCACGTGTCCGCCCCCAAGTAGAATGGGTCGCTGTGTGGCGGACACGGCTTACAATTCGTGCACTATCACTAATGGAGACGAAGGTTTATTAAATAATCGACAATTTATTAATGTCCCATTAATTTCGCTAAAAAACCAACAACAAGCGGACTAGTTTTGTATTGTCTGTGTTGATGTGTTATTTTATGGATCCTGCCAAATATCAAATCCAGCACAACATTTCTTTCGATAATCCGTGAAGCAAGGTCGTCATTCGTCAAATATATGTGGGGACACTGTCAGGTACGTTCGGAAACGCTGTCTAGGTTGCCTTATCGGACGCAGGCCCGGAACAGCAAACCCCACGCTACGATAGCATTGGATAATAGTATGCAAATTTGATTTGTTACCAATGGCAGGACAGCTATCATTGCAGCTTCCACTTCCCGCGCCCGTCCGAGACGAATTTTCCACTTGTCCAATTTCATCCTTCGGTTTGGTCACTTCCTCCTCCGCCGCCGCCGCTTTGTAAATGTTTCTGTAAACAGCATCAACACGCTTCGAAGAAAGTCAAAAGACAAACGCTTTCACATTTTTCTGCCGCCCTTTTTCGCCCGACATGCATTCGCATTCACGACCGCACGCAGTTCAGGGCGCGCGCCGACGCTCCTTGTGTGGTCCCTTCTAGGAAAGGGTCACTTGGCATCGCCGGGTATCACATGACACAGGCCGTGGCGCCAGCATCACTGACACCGTAAGGTTGTTCGTGGTAATTGTATACCATTTTCGAAGATTAAGGGATTTACTTTTTTCCTTCGTCGTCTTCGCCTCTGCTTCCGCATTCGCCGCCGTTACCATCGACCTACAACAAGTGACTGAGAGAAAAGCTACGGCCGCGCCGTAAAAACGCAACCCCAACAGAGCGAGCGGGCGTGGGAGGGCAAACGCTTCTGGTATTTTTAAGGAATTTTTAAGTAGTAAATGCTTGTGTTAAATGCTTTTATTGAGATGGTAAGCCTTTTTATTAGCCTGGCCTAAACAAATACGAAGTGAAAATATTTATTCACGGCAGATGACATATTCCCTCTCGCCCGACTATTGGTGTGGTTGCTTTGGCGGAAGAACAACAGGCACAGTGTAGTGAAGGGGTAGCACGCTGTCCCCCACACAACGGAAGACACACAAAGCAAATTTTTTTAAGAAGATGCGTTAGAGTTGTCTCAATGTTAAGTAGTCATTTGGCTATATCGAACTGCGGCGCTGCCTCTAACTTTAAAACACTCTCAAGTACTGCTGGCGTGCCCCAAGGAGCGAGCGCTTTAAAGAGCGAGAACACATTTCGCACATTCAAGTTATTTTTTTAAATAAATTCGTACAATATCTGGAACGTCCACACATGTGCATGTAGCAACAACAAAACAAGAAACGAACGATGAAATAAAATAAAGTCATAAAGTGTTGTTTAATGGTGTTTCGGCCGCATTACTCCCGCGCGCTATTATGCTAATGAGATCGTTATGCCGCGCGGCGTGGTTGTGTGCGTGTGCGGATGTACATTACCATATATGCATTTTCCTGTTTGGGGCACGCATTGTTTGCTTTTGTTTGTTTTTGTCGCCGACGGCGCTTGGGTGCGACTGTCGTAGCTTGAGCCACTGCCACCAGTTCGCGGTGGTTTTTTCATATTTTGAATTTTTCTGGATTTGCCGGATTTTATGTAAATCTTTACGATAATGCATAGGTTAAGCGGCAGAGGCAGGGGCTTTGCTTTGCCACTGATTTGTTTTATTTTTCTCGCAACTTCAAAATGCCGCCAATTTTCATGACAGCAAATAAGAATGGAAATGTTCGAACTCCTGTCTTGCGGCAGCATTGACGGCAGTTAAAATTAGACAATAATGAGCACTTTAAGCGAGCGGAGGCCGACATATGAAACGCATTGCAAAGCGGCCAACATGGCGCGGCGCTTCTCGGCTTGATAAGCTGTTTGGAGTCGGCACAGTGCCCGCCGCCGCCACAATACTTGCTCACTTGATTCGTAAATTCCCAAATGTCTGCGAGTGTGTGCTTGTTCAAAGTCCCAAATGTCGACTGTCGGCGCGACCACAAAAAAAAACCGCAGTCCTTACTCGCAGCCTTTGTCTTTGCATCAACCACTTCTGTTCGCTGACGGCCGTGTACTCGCATTATTGCCACTGCCGTTGTTGATGTAGTTGTTGTTAGCTGTTGGCAAACATTTCACTTGCAATGCCCAGCTTCACTCCTTCCAAATGTCCTGGCTGCCGCCACCAGCGCCAACATTTTGCTAGTTAGCAACATAGCCACTTGGCGCAGTTCTTAAACGTTCTGCATGTCCTGCGGTGGTCGTTTACTCTGCGCACGCACAATTCCCCGCGCTCTCCTGTTATGTTCTTGCGAACGCGCGTCCCAAATGCAGACTTTTCGCGACAATTCCACCCAGCCACCCGTCCACCGATCCAACCCATCAGGCCACCTTCATCCTCCGACCGTCAGCGGTGGTGGCTGCGGCTGCGGCTGCGGGTGCTGCCTAACCGCGCTACTTAATTACATGCCATACAAGCATTGCGCCGTTGGGGCTGCGACCTGCTTGAAGTTGAGCGGAGCACAGCTGTTCAGCCACTTTAAAGTAACTTCCAATATGGCGCCGAAAATACATTTTTGCTTGATTTTTTGTTGCGTACGGTGACTTTACAATTTTCCAATTTAAATTTTCATACCACCCAGAGCCGAGTGGAAGTCAATTTTTACACGAAAATCCACTCGCCACCACTGGTAGCGTTGTGGCCGACGAGGGGAGAGCAAAGTGTCAGGCGTTTTGGAATGGCGTCAGCTGTGCATCGCTCGCAAGATTTCTTAATCTGACGTTCTAATGAATGTCATAAATTTATTGTCGAGCACCCTTGGCGCACCGCCCTGGCGTGCCTTAACTGCCAAGCGGCATTTGTCTGGCCAACAAGAAATTCCGATTGGCTTCGTTTATACTGCAGTCGTTTTCGGGTTCGATTTTATTTATTTCGTATTTTTGGCAAATAAAAAGCACACAACTACAGCAACGACGGCAGCAATGAAAGCAACAACAAACAAATAGTAAATTTTCAATTGAATTGCGATTTGTTGTGCTGTGTTGTGACTTGAGTGCGCAGCGTCCATCCGTCTGCCCATGCTATGTGCGTCCGTTAAGATTACAAAAACTCCCCGAGGGTAATCTTTGCTGTGATTGTGCTGTTCAGCGCTGAACAGACAACGCACGAAACGCTGTTCTAGCACCCATTTCCCCAACGGCCCCTCCCTCATCTACCCCCGCCTAGTGCGATGGCGGTGGACACCAAAATGGTCAAGTGAAAAGTTTACTTTTGCACTTGCTGCTTGTGCCGGCGCACAGCCACGCCACGCATGCTTCGATGAGGCCAGTGCGGGCTGTGCAATACACTCTCTGACATCATGATGTTATTAAAGCAACAGCAACAACAATAGACTCTTCAAGTCGGCTGTCAATGGGATTTCATGTTATCCGATGAAGACAATCGACACATTCGCCTTACATGATAATCACATTAGGCGGTTTGAAGAGCTGTCGGCTGGGCTGCCATTCTGGGGAATTGATGGACCTCTGTATGTGCTCTTTTGGTGGCTAAATTTGTCAAGATTTCAATAATAAAAATTAAATCAAAAGTTCAGAGCAAGCATTCGCTCGTAATACAAGTCCAGGTTACAGTTAACGGTAATTGCTTCTTCAATCGCCTGTGCTATTACCATTTCTCTCTGGACAACCACAAAAATAACAACAGCACGAATTTTCAAAAGCATAACAACGACAATAAGTCAACAACTTAATAACCGCCATAGCATGCCTCGACAGGCCTCAACGGACTTGTTGGTGCCCTGCAATGGAGCCTGGGTGGCGGTCCAGTGTACAGTTGTTTAGTATTGGGAGTCATGTCGGCCCACTTCAGCTAATGTTATCAAAACACGTGTTGTGGACTGTACCAACTCTATTGTAGCGGCTCAACTTTTTTGTGAGATATCGGTCAGAAGAAAGCCACATTCCTTATGGATGTGACTGCTTATCGGGCAAATTCAATGTATCCACATGCCATCGTGCAGACAAAATAAAACAACCGTTTTCTAGCAGATTTCGAATAATTTCAAGAACAATAACAGTTTGTGGCGCTTCCAACACCACTGCTTCTGCGGCCGCTATTGTCGCTGCTTCATTGCCCTCGCTAATCTAATTATTCATCCCCTTGCACGTTTCTTTTACATTTTCATTTTGATTTCGATGTTTTGTTTTGATTTTCCTTGCATTGTGTCGACACTGGAATTTGTGTGCCATTGTTTTTCGGTTTATTTGTTACACTCGTATTTGCCCTGGTTTCGTCTGTCGGCTTTCCCTTTGATTTGTGTGTTGTGCCGGGAAGCGCAGATCTGCTGGCATTGGCATACTGCATGCTCCGTTAATAAGCTGTAGGTTTGGTCTGGAAATCAAAACGAGTCTGCAGCGCTTCCTGCTTTCCTTCACGATTTTGTTAAAGAACACGTTGGATCGCATGTGGCTGAAAGCCACTGGGGAACTTTTAATTGCATTTGACCATTTCAAGCGAAAGAAAACGTCACTTGTCAGTCGATTCTTCTAATAGACGTTATTGAAAATTTGTCTTATGCTTCGTTAGTGGTCTTGAAAGATTGATTCCTTCGGGAAAACTTTAGTGACATGAGAGAACAGAAATTTTACTACAGTTTCTGAAGTTATCGGCATTGATAAGGGACTCTTATCTGCATATCTATCCCAAAAAATTATGAAATGAATTATGTACTCAGTTAAAGACATAGGTTTAATAAATTGTTATTTTCTAAATCAGCCTACAAAAACCATCATTACAAATGGGAAGCATTGTGCTGTGGCGTTTAAACCACACATCTTCAAAAATTACAGTTTTACCGCTGCAGCGCCTATTGACTTTTTTCGTTGCAAAAATAATAACTTTTGAAACAATAAAGATATTTTAAAAATTTAAATTGCATCTGAAAGCAACAGGGGGCTTTGAAATTCGTTGTAAAAGTTGAGATTTGATTTCGTTACAAAAACTTCAAACAAAAATGAAATGCCTTTTTTGTTTGCATTAAAAAATAATATTTTGAAATTCGTTGTAAAAGTTGAGATTTGATTTCGTTACAAAAACTTCAAACAAAAATGAAATGCCTTTTTTGTTTGCATTAAAAAATAATATTTTTTTATATATTTTTTAAAATAAATTAAATAATATAATTTATTGATTCATACATAATTTTGTAAGTAAACTTTTTTTAGTTCATTTTCATCTCATAGATGAAATAACTGAATCAGAAGAGACTGCTTACATGTTGAAAAGGTATTCGTTTTGTCTAGATCGTGATATTTTGCAAGTGTTCATACATCTATACCTTTTGAAGTCCTTATTTTTGCATTCTTGAGCTTCTTCAGACAATTCCCCTATTGGTAAGCACTGGTATTCAATTAAATCCTTTCCATTTGCTAAAATTACCGTAGGAGTAAGTTTCTTCTCAGGATTCTTCTGAAGCAGCAGTTCGGCAGTTTTAAATGTACAAATTTGTACAAATTTTTACTGGATCCTGTTTGTTCACGCCAAATCTCCAGTAACGAGAGAGAAACTGAGAGCGTAAAGTGACAGTTCATTTCGTGAGAACTTGCAAGTTTTTACTGGAGAAATTTTGTCCCGTAATTTTTAGCCAGTAAGAAGAAGAACAAGAAAAACATATGACTGGCTGCCATATGATCCAAATAATTTTTGCAAACTTTTGGAGGCAAATGGAACCTGCAAAGAATTTGTGCGTTCGCAAGTCTGCTGACCCACAACCGTCTTGCTCAGCTTTACCCGCTGAAGCTGAAAGGAAGAATCGCAGATTGAGCGCAACAGACCTAATATCTTTATCAACTCCAGTTATTCGAACAGTCACTTCATCGTTTTCAAAAAACCTGCGTGACGAGTTGCCACCATTTGTATTTCCATATCCACACTTTGGAGAGTCTACTTTCAGGCAAAGTTTTTTGAAGAATTTATCGTGAATTATTTTTTTTATATTCTGTTTTTCTTTGGATGTTGCGTATACGCCAACTTCAAGACCAATTCCATACTTCTTATCATTCTATTGCAAAGGAGATATTCCATACTCATAATTATGTTCGTCAATTGTTGCATAGTTACGTACCTGCGTCAACGTGTTTTTTGACCCGAGGTTGTTTCAATTTTATTGCTATAGAAAGTAAAGCGGCACCTAGCGGCAGCTAATTTTTGGAAGTTAGGTAAATAATTAAATAATAAATAATCACCCTTAATTTTTCATAGGTTATTTTAGGTATTTTTTTATAGTGGGAAATAGATCGAAATAACGACTTTTCGAACAACAGGTAGATCTAACAACTTTTAAGACAAAAAAACATTTTTTAGAAAAAATCAACAAGTTACCGCTTGGTCACTTTATTTACATACAAATCAATCGTAAAGATGACAAAATAAAACAAAAATACAAATTTTTCTCGATGTGGATAAATTGTCAAATTCAGCGGTTCTACCTCCCAAAATTCTCAATAAGATACGTGTATTCAATTTATCGAACACTTTCATGAAATTTTTGGTTTTTGCAACGTTTTTCGGGCAGAGGCCCCACGCGCTGGTGGAGTTCGGCGAATATTGTTTGAGGATCAATTAAACTGAAACGCTTCCGCTTTTGAACATTTGTTGCAACACGTTAGGAGGGACCTCATCTTATGGGCTTGTGAAGAATACTGCTACAACATGCACAGCTAGAAATAATAATGTATTTGATAGAGCCTGTTTCTTTTTACCCTTAAAGTAGGTTTTTAAAAATTGTAATTTCTACAAAGTGCATGCTTATGCTCTCGAGACGAGTGAACAAGTTAACAGAACAGTTAAGATATCGTTTTTAACGAAATACATATGTATTTAAAGGAAGTCGAAATCGAATCACGACAATTTGATAATGACTTCAGTTGTTAAGAGTGGCAATAAAAACAATGTGGCCAATAATCGTCCGAACTCTAAAATATCCTCTGTGTATAAACTGCAGCCGCCGTGGCTCAGTTGGTTAGTGCGTTGGACCGCGAGTCGCAGGCAGCAACCTCAGGTTCAAATACTGCCTGTAATAACACCTAAAAAAAAAATAACGGGAAAACTCGTTTTCTCTTTCGGTGGCTGTCCTCTCAGCTGGAAATGGCAAACCTCTGAGAGTAAAAATTGCTTATGAAAAAGCTCCCAACCTGCCGTTCGGAACCGGCATTAAACTGTAGGTCCCTTCAACCCGCGTACAAATTCACACGCACAACACGGGTAGTAGCGGGAAGCTAGGCCTTAGTCTCGCGTAAGCGGGCTGTCGTGCCAGTCAATTATTAATTAATTAATAAACTTTTTGAATGCATGTATGTATGTATCGTAAAAAATAACTTGATTTTGATGTAAAGAACTTTATCTGCCGTAATAAACATGGTTTTGTGTTTGGCCGATCTTCTTTCGCAAACTTGGCTATTTCACCGAGGAATGCCTTTCTGCTTTTCGTTCCGGCTCCCAAGTTGATTGTCTATACGGATATTTCGAAAGCTTTTGATAGAGCCAAACTTGGTTTCCACTCTGTCTTTTAAGACTGGATTAGTTCTTATCTAAGTAATCGTAGCCCTGTATTGTGATCAACAATGTTTCCACTCGGCTTTTAGTGCGTGATCAGGTATCTGTCAAGAAAGATACAGTGGCATTCTTGAGCCAATGTATTTTGTAATTTTCATAAATAATATTAATAGTTGTCTTTCAGCCTATAAGTTTCTTCTTTATGCTGCTGATTTAAAAATATACTATACCATAGCATCTTTTATTGACTAGCACGACCTTCAGTTGCTTATTCTAAGTCTCGTTGCCTACGTTGCCTCTTATAGTATCGTAAACTCTCTCCTGAAGTTTCTTAGTGGGATCAGGGTTTATGGACGAACCATGTTGTACATACTTGTATAAATCATAATGCAATTTCTGTGCACCAAATTTGGTTAAAAAAAAGTTTTCCATTCGACACATTTTTCACCGATCGCTCCTATAGCAGCTATATGATATAGTTGGACGACCTTATTAACCCTAATTCCCAGAATTTTAAACGTAACGTAAACCCAGAAGTGAGACTGTCAGGCTCATATGAGCAAAACAACTGAAAAACTCAATTTATTTTACTTTTCCCAATCCAATTACTACTTAAAGACGATTTTATTTAAGTTATATATTTTTAGTAAAGAACTTGTGAATACAGGGTCCACTCGTAAACAATTGCTACTGTATAAGTATAGTTAATTAATCCAGATATTCACATCTTTGTCAATTTTGGGTGGAAGTGGAATGGAGATTTTTTAGTTTATTGTAAACATGTTCCTGCGTCTATACCCTCATTCCAGTAAATACGTGTTTTTAGCCAAATGACATACGTCGCAATGCCAGCAGCACCAATCAAATGTATAAAGAAAGCTAGAGGCCATTCATTAGGTTTGCGTTTTTTTATATACCCATCATACAAATTTTGTTTTTTCTGAGTGTACGAACCCCGCATCCAATAAACTATCGGCTAATTCCTTACTGGTGAACTAGTTGGTCATTATTACATTTGTGTTTGTAAGGCTCACACAGTTTTTCAATACCCTTTTCGCAAAACCCATAGCTCCTTGATTACCGTCTTTGCATGTGTATGGCATTTCAGGAAGTATTAGCACCATCGCACTTCCATATTCTGATTACATATTTATCGGGATTGGAAGACATAAACTGTATGAACTAACATCAACATCGTCAAGGCATAAATGATTCATATTATGTCATAGATTGCAGTATTTTTTAAATATTTAATTGACTTCATCCCATCCCGACTAGATGAGTGCTAGGCTCAAAAACTTTGAACTTGATACGATAAAAATACACCTAAACATGAAAAATATAAATATTCTTCCATATGGCGGACAAAAAGTCAAGGAATTCTGAGTAAATTTGAGTTTTTTTTAAATGAGCTTCTGAAGCTCACTTCTGGGGTTACGTTGCATTTTTAAAAAATTGTTTAAAAAAAGTACAAAAAATGTCTAAAAAGTTAAATTTATAAATGAAATATAATTTTAACATTCCATTAGAGGATTAAATACAGAGAGATTACAAATGAGGAACCCATTCTGGGGCAAATAAAGCGCAGTAAATGGAAATGGATAGATCATACACTAAGAAAACCTCCCGACAGCATCACGAGAATGGCACTGGACCAAAAAACACCTGGAGAAGGTCGACCCTACGCGAGCTAGCCGATGTCAATACCACATGGGACGGCGCAAAAACAACAGCCCAGAATCGTGTACGATGGAAGAGTCTTGGTGAGGCCCTATGCTCCAGTGAGGAGTGAACAAGGAATAAAAAAAAAAGAGGATTACATAAAAAAATTGGAATCGAAAATCTTTTGGTATAGGATTTATCACCATTTGAAATCTTTAGTGAGACTGAGAGGCTCACTTCTGGGAATTAGGGTTAAGAATTAGATATGCGATTCGATATTACATACAAGTTTTAAATACGAAAATGTGTGATTATATCTTTGAATATGAACTTGTTATAACATTTCTTTTGTCAGATTGACTAATTCAACCTGTTTAGATCGCTAAACACTGCCGGCCACGCAGCTCTTAGCAATTAATATTGTCCATATTATTGTATTGTGTTTGTCAATTTATGTATTTATACGTACGGATGGCAACCCTGGCCATCCCGAAGGGAGCTTGCGCAGCCGGCAGGCACTCGATGTACGAACTCCGGCGAATCAACATCAGCGAACACCGACCCAAACAAAACCTAACAATTACCTACATATATATATTTCAATAAACACTCAACAATTAATAAACCTTACACAAAAAATCGGCACAAAACATTTTCTTCTTTTATTTAAAAACGTTTGCGTGGACATAGCTCTACTGAGTCTAAACACAACCACTGTGTGGTCCCTGACACCACTTCCCCCTTCCATACTTTGACCTAAATTCTCTTTAGCATAGGCCATTTCTAGTTTTAGGTTACAAACGGAATTAAAAAAATTGTAATTTTCCTCATAACACGTATGAGAACAAAAATATTTACATACTTACATATGTAAGTAGTGTCGGTCTCTGTACATAAAAATTGGTGTCAGGGTGAAAGGTGAACGGAGTTTTAAATAATATCTTTTGAATATTTATTAGTATGTCACATCTTTGTACATTTGGCGACTTATAGTTCCAAAGTAATACTGAATAAATAGGTCGTAAAATATTGCCGTGCCCTTAAAACGACACATTGGAATGAGTGGAGCGACAGATCCATGGGACGACGCTATGACAAATTTCATTGCTATACGACTTTATATTCAGACGTTAATCAATTTGAGATTTGCATTGTGTGGACCTACTTCGTCCAATGCCTACCTCAGTCTTCCAGTCGGAGGTCGCCTCTACGCAAAACTTTGTACCGAGGGTCATAGATGTACGACTCATGGTTCCAAAGTTATCCGCAAACTTTGGTCGCAATGCCACGCCCCTTGTTTAAGGTTCATGAAATGTTATCATTAAAACGACAGATCCAATTGACGACGCTATACTTAATATTTCAATGCTGTCCGACTTATAATTCCGTTACTGCTTTTGCACTGCACTTCAGTCGTTTGGCAAAAGGATTAAGTTAAAATGGACTGTCGTATGTGATTCTTTCTTAGTTCAGGCTCGTTAATATAATTAATACGTCTTAGCAATTTGTATTGTACCGTCGGTATTCAACTCAGAGCTGAGTTCTATTAACTTTTTCTGTTAAAAGTAAAAAAATTACAAACAAACTTAATACAATAAATTTATTTTATTTGCCTATTTATGACCGCATTTCTTATTGCAATCTTCGGTTGTCACAAAGGGCAACTTCTCTGCATTGCTTCATCACACAGACACACACTCTCACATATCCACCGAATGCACTTTTCCATTCCGGTTAGAAAATCATTCTCGAAAATAACGTGAAAATATGTAGGTACAAATTAAAGTAAGTGGAAGCACATTGCTGGCTGTCTGGCCACTTTATCAGCGGCTGGACACGTACCACCGCGGCGCATAACGTCAGCACACTGAATTCAACAGACGTGATATCCGAAAACGACCACACCGAAACCCAAACACAAATACGAGCAGTCGAGGAGCAGCCAGCGTGTTTGCCTTTACTCCGAAATGAGGTTGTAACGCGCATGTCCTCAACCAGCACCAAGCGAAACCGAAGGACTTCCCATTGCTGCCACATTGTTGCCGCTACCGTCGCCGTTGCCATTGCCGCTGTTGTTGCTGTTGCTGCTCCGTCTGCATCGCACGAAGCAGAAAAATAGTAGGTGTCCTCCTCTCACGCAAGCGACGAAATCAACGCCTCTAAGGCCTTCCAGTGGGAAGGCCCGGTGGAGGAATTGCATTTTCCAGGCACATAGCCTGTCGGGCACCCTACACACACACCAACAACAACAAACAAAGCGGAAACTGTGGAGGTAGTCGCAAGTATCCACTCGTTCTTGTGCCGCCCATATGCTCGATGTACATGCTCGCGCTTTTAGGTAGACCTTGTACATTATGTGCTCACACCGCGCACATAAATCACCAACGCTGCCTGTACGCAGGCAGCAGCGCTGGGCAGGAGGCGCGTTGCTGCTACCTTTTTGAAAATCCATCAAAGTGCGCTTGTTTCGCTTTTTGGTATTTTTCTTTAATCATTTTAATTAATAAATAAGCGTTTGAAAAACACTCGCCGAAGCGCACGCTGCATAGAGGATAAATGTCACTTCACCTGCGTTGCGGCGCCGCGTTGCGTCCCGAAACATGCAGCGTAGCGGTTGGGAACTTTAATATGAGATATTGCCACTGCACTACGTAAAGTTCCAAAATCGGCTTATCATAGTTGCGATACTGCCGAGGAGATCAGATATATTGTGGATGAAAGAATCAGCTGAATAACGGTCCAAATGTCATAGAACATTTTACAGTTTTTTCTTTATACTTCGCGTTACTTTTGATATTAATTATTTATTGTATAAATTGTATAAAAGGATGCACACCATTTCGTCAGCAGAAGCAACGTGTGATCTGGTGATATTCGAGATTATAGAGGAATGCATTCAGCTGGCAGTGTCCCGAATCATGGCCGACGGTGTTGACTTACGAGCGTTCTACACTAAGACAACGGCTACACCCTCCACAGTACCTCAAATGTATAGATGATATTTCAAAGATTGATAAAGTTAAAACAATCTTCGAACCGAAAAGGAACGAGTGGCATCTCAACATATGCGTAAATGTGGAGTGATCCGAATTTTCTCAGTAAGTATTCATTATGGAAATTGTAATGCACTTTGCATGAGGATGACAAAAATCTCCTGCATACAACTTATTGATTCAAAAAATTCGATTACTTCATGCGGCGTTCTGAACACCCCACTTTCTCAAAATCTGTTCTAATCTAATTGCTTACGCATGTATATTTCTTAATACACTTATTATAAACAGAAGCATAACTTGTGATCGTCAGCTAATCAATTATAGTGGCGGCATACCGAAATCTCGTAAACTCGTTCTCGTACCAGTTATGTTTGTGTGTATCACATTGATATGTGTTTTAACCCTTTTCGGAAAATTGTACGATATATCGCACAACTTTTTTTTATTCAACCGCGAACGCACTTTTTATGGAACGGTTTCCACATTTTTTTAAGTAGGCTGGTATGTATCATTCTGTTAAAAAATATAAGTCACTAGTTGTTCCCCACAGCTTTGCTCACGGTGACTTCGTGATTCGTATTTAATTTCTTAAAATATCTGATAATTCAACAAGTATCAATGCCCTAAATAATTTAGTTAAATTTTTTCTGGGCAATGTTTTCATGCCCGATAGAAAGACCCCGATAGAAAGACTCGACTAACATACCAGAGGCCTCGGGTTCGATTCCTAACTCGGGCTGGTGAAACACTCGTCTACTTCTATAGCTATCCACGTGAAGCAGATGAGAATTACAATTGCAAAACCGCCGTTCGGATTCGGCGTATAAGTTTAATATATGTGTTGTAACACATGTAACATATGTGTGCTGTAACAAATCCATTCAATCCATACCTTGAAATATCGGAACCAAAGATAATATATGGCCCATTTCCTAAAAACTAGAAATATACATATAGTGACAGGTGAGTATGATCGACCTCATGTTTAAATACGACGGAGCCAATTTCAATTACTATAGTGTCAGGTAGCTGCGGCCAATCTCATATAGTCTACACAGAGTCACTTGACGTGACCAACGAAAGTGGGTGTGGCATTTCTCAGAAAGCCTATGGCTGCTTCAATTAAACACAAAATCGTGAGTAATGCCGTATAGCTTATGCTACCCTATTGAAATCGTTTAATACCCATGTCGTCTTACAAAAGTATACCATAGCTGATTTCTGTCACTATGGTGGGCTTAGAAGGGAGGCGCATCAGGTGGACGAGGCCAAAATTTTATAAACTATGTTTACCCCTATGAAACATAGAACCATTTGATATTAATATTGATTTGCACACATGTACTGTCACTTTGTTTTACTAATTTAAAGGGCGCGGAAAGTGAGCTCGCCGAATCTAAATATATACTATAGCCTATATTTGCCGCAATGGCACGCTAAATCGTTTAATATCAACATTGCCCTACAAAAGTATTCCATAGGTTAGATGTGGTCGCGGCCATTGTTATATAGAATATGTACTATTCCCACACTGACAAAATCGTTTGGTTCTTATTTCACCCAAATGGGTTCAGTGATTTTTGCCTGATTGTAGCTCAAAAAAGAACGTCACATTGGTTTTTGTTAGTGCCCGACCGAAAATTCGGTTTCGGCCCAAATAAGTGGTTTCGGTTTCAGAAACTTTCTAGATTTTTTTTTACATTTTATTGTGTAGCAGATATATAGTGAAAGAAGGAGTAATTTAGATGCCAACAATGTAAATAAGGTTTTTTTTAGCTATAATATTAAATCATTTAATTTTGAATATTAGCGAGTAAGGTACGAAAGGGTGATTTTTTCATGTTTATGTTTTTAAAAAATGAATGAATTGTTTTTATTAATAAGTATTTATTTACTTATGTTATGTTTGTTTGTTTGTTCTTTATTTACGTAATGTAAACTTCGTTTGTTGAATAAAAATGCTTGATATGGTGATTTTTATTTCAACTAGACTGTTTCGGTTTCGGCCGAATATTAAAAAAAACCGAAACACCGTTTCGGTTTCGGTTCAAAAAAAATGTTTCGGTCGGACACTAGTTTTTATATAAAAGCATGGATAACCGTTCTAAACCACTGGTTATTTTATTTAAGTGTGGGGGCTAACACATGGACTTGGCCAATTTCAAACGGCCATGTTTGCTGTAAAGACATACTGAATTGTTTGATATACATATCGCCTTTCAAACAAATACCATACCTGAATTCCTCCAT
Organism: Melieria crassipennis; assembly: GCA_963668005.1. Classification (NCBI taxonomy): domain Eukaryota; kingdom Metazoa; phylum Arthropoda; class Insecta; order Diptera; family Ulidiidae; genus Melieria; species Melieria crassipennis. Next base: position 720,034 of record OY764962.1, on the reverse strand, counting down.
TATGGTGGCCTTCCGCCGCGCCGAGAGGAATCAGAAGGGTGCGGTCAATCTTGCATAACCTATGTTTACATCAATAAAACGCAGAATCATTTGATATCAATATTGATTTACGGACATGTAGTGTAGCTTCATTTTGTTAGTTTAGTGGGAGCGGAAAGTGGGCGTAGTCCATTCCATTATAGCCTATATTGGTCGCAATGGCACGCTGAATCGTTTGATACCCATATTGCCTTACAAAAGCATACCATAGATGAGTTTTGCTACCACAGTTTTGCGTTTAAATATTTTTTCCAACTTCTTAAAAAAAATTTTACGTTATATCGTACATACGGACGGCAAAGGTTGCAAGTTATGTTTGCATTTTTTAAGTTATGGGTTTGGTAATAAAATTGCGCCATGTCTATCTGTAAACTGCGTGAAAAATAAAATTCGAATATTCGGCAAATTTCGGTTAAGAAATAGAGTTACTAGACAATTTTGTGCTTTACTGGGCATGCACAAGTTAAGTAAGGTTGGTCATGCGTACTTGCCACTCTCACTACGCTAATAAGAATCGGCTATATTCAGTATCTTTCCGTAAAGCTTTATGAAGCTATAAGTGATTCTGTGTTTTATTAAGGGGAGAAAGACTTTGCAACAACAACAGCGGTTATATAAGACCGAATAAATGTGACTCAATAGTTAATATATAAAATTTATATAAGTTTCGATTAGAATTTAATCACGTTTTGACTTTTTGTTGTTATAATTTATTTTGTATTTCAATTAAACCAATTAATTGTTCATAAAACTAAAATAAAACAAACATTTCCTAAATTTGTAGTCCTTTGCTGACCAATGTACGATACATCGCACATACTTGACTGAGCTGTAATTCTCAACCTAAATGTTTTTCAATATAATTTTTTGAAGGAAAAATTGTTATCTCACGAAATGTGGAAATTGACCGAAAAGGGCTAATAAGGACAGCAGACTTACAACAGCACTTACTGATTAGTAAGTTAATTAAGTATGTTCTTTACATTCGCTAAAATTGTTATACTAATTTTAAGTGTTTTCTCATTTAATATATATTTTCTAGCCTGTAGATACTTTGTTGTTCGATTGGCTTAAATAAATAAATAATTAATTACCATTCAATATATTTTCGTAAATGTTTCGAACTTACCGACAGACCGTTTTTATAGTCACATAACTGGCACGACAGCCCAATTATTAAACTAACGCTTTGCTTCCCGCAACCGATTCTGAGTTATGAATTTTTACACGGCTGGAAGAGACCTACCTTGACAATTCTCGGTTGCCTACTTTTCAGTTTTGCGCACTACAAGACGGCTTTTTGTCTGCTCGTACGTTATTGTTGTATTTAATGTGGATTACAAAATTTCGAGCTATCAGCTAACTGAATAGAACAAATGTCAATGTCAGCAGTTTCAAAACACAAATACAACTGTATACAAAAGACCCCACAGCAAAACATGACAGTAAAATTCAATAAACAGTAACGGGATGCGTGTTGTGGCATTACGTGTTTCGAAGCCCATAACTTCAATCTAAATCGAATTAATCGATTATAGCTCTGTCGGCATTTCGTTTCCGCTTCCGCCAACTATTTATTGCAGGCGAACAAAATAAGTCGACAAAAGCAACAAAGTATTTATTTGTTGGTGGAATACTCGCAGAGCAGGAATTTGAAATGAAAGCCGCACATACGCTCAGCTCCCCCGCCAGCCAAGCAGCCAAGTGAGCGTGCAAAAAGGGTTAGAGATTTATTGAAAGCACTAAGCGCCTGTTTGGCCACAGGAGGGCGATCGTCTTGTGAAAATCCGAACGTTCGGTGGAAGCCCACTGCGCCATAAATGCCACAAATGCCAGCTGGCGACGTGACGTTGTCGCGAACGTGAGTGGCTGGAAGCTCGCGCTTTGCAGGGCTTAGCGATTTTTATATCGTGACAACATGCAAGCCATGACGCTGATTTGGTAGCTCTCTGGTGTCTGGCTTCCTTTCAGACAGACGGCGCTTAGGTGGCCTGTCTTAGTAACCAGTTCTTGCAATGAGACCATTCAGCACAGTAGTTTTTCGCTCATTTGTTTATCTACAGGCAGTCGACACGGCTTTTGGACGGGCCGCGAGTGCAGAGGGGATTGTGCCTCCCACGCCAACAACATTATCGTCACTTCCTATCAGCGAGCGAATTTTTCGTTCCCGGCACTGGCTGGTCCCACTCTTTGGGGTGTGTTATTTGACTTCATTGAGTGTCAGTCGCCGGATATTTCGCTGAACAATACCGCGGCTGCTGCTGCCGTTAATTCCCGCTGTCACGCCATAAGGCGCTCGTCAGCTTTCGTCGGCTTCGGATAGTGTTGGTCGCCGCACTAGTTTCAAGCTACCATCAACTGAACTGACTGCCGCTAACATGAACCATCGTTGCTGTGATTAATTTGTTTTCAAATTAATTTTTTTAATTACTATCAGCAAAACCAGGATTAACAAAAAAGCATTTACAAAAAAACAAAAACTTGATGTTGCTGGTTAATATTGTTGAATTGAAAAACTATGAAAACTATTGTTCAAAAACTGAGTAGAAAGCACTTCCTGGAAGCAAAAGAAATAGTCGTACGGTGGCCGAAACTCCAAACTGTCTACCCGCAAGTTATTACTTGCGCTCGCCTCCCTCTCCCAAGCTCTTCGTTTATTGTGTTTGCTTATATTTTCCGTAGAGCGGCACAAAATTTCAAATTGAATTTTATGTATGTAAATGTTATTTTATTTCGGCCAAATATTCATTCATTGTTGTTTCGCTCAAATGCTTTATGCGTATATGAATGGCACAACAAGCAGCCTAGCCTGACTATTGCTGGACTCGCTTTGCAGTGCAGAGATTTGCCGTTGAGGAGGAGGCCGCTATGTGCAGACATATATTATAATTCACGCATACTGTCGCAGACGTGTTTGTAGCTTGGCAGGAAAATAAGAAGCCGATAGAAAGTTGGATGCTTTGTATGGAGATTCAATTTGCTCATGATTTTTTATTTATTTCTTTTCAAATTCTTATTTTAGTTTTGTTTTGACACACTTGAATGCGTCCAACGCCAACGTCCCTGGCCATAGCCCTCGCACAAAACCGAGACGCACTTAAAGAGGAACGTTCGGTCATTGAATGGAATACGAAAATCAATCAGTGCTTTGTAAAGGCATCCAGTGCGAATACTTGCGGTACATTTGTTTTCATATTCATATGTCAGTTGGTTGAGAAAAGTGGGGAACCGAGCAGAGCACAAGGCGGCTTGCTTTTCTCGTATTTGCGCCGTCCTTCGGACACAAGGGAGGGCAGTGGGCCACGGGCCACGGGTTATGCCGAATTCACAAATTTGCTGCATATTTTATCACCATTATCGGAATATAAGCCCAACGGCGTTTGCGGATGCCACAAACATTTGCCACTCCGCCACTGACGCCGCCGTTTGCACGCAGAGCTCCCAGCAAAGTCAAAGTCGACTTCGCATTCGGATTTGTGTCTCGAGGAATTCATTCGACTGCCACCCACTCACTCGTAGCCTAGTTTGGGAGGGCGCTGGTGGGGTGGTCAACCCTTTTCGTTCGCCACTCAGCGCGGCAAAAAATGAAAAATTGTTTAAATAAACGGAAAAAATTTATGAAGACTCTGACGCTGTTCGATGTGTCTTGACAAGCCAGCCCTGTTCCACTTCCGCCGCTTCACCTTATTGATATTTATGACTGGTAGACTTTGATTTAGCGTTCGGTGGCGATATTTGCTTCACTCCGGCGCCCGATCAGCTGGCCTTAAAGTCGTATTGATTTTCACATCTATGCGCGTGCCAATGACTTTTGTGCTCGATTGAAGTTTCTGCGACAACAACAACAATGTTTGCGACAAACCCAGATTCCACTTTCTAGGCTTGTAGCAAAAGTTCGCACTTCCTATATGTGAGAGCTGGTATACTATATGTGCCTGTTTGTGTGTGTATGCATTGTTTTTGTTTCTTCTGCCTTCTTGCTGGCGCTGCGCGCAACTAAGTAAAATTATTCAAAACTTTGCCGACTTTGCCACAGTCCCGCCGAACAGCGCCCCACCACCTCGCAGCTGACGGCTTGGCACGCTTATTACTTTCATTCAACTTTTTCGCTGCCACTGCCTTTGCGGCGTATTTCCTGTTTTAAGTGCAGAAATTTGCCAAAACAAAGCGAAAGCGGAGCAAAAAATTTCCCGTTTCACGAGGCCCGCGCAACCCGTTCCGGTGGGACGCCGGCAACTGGTGTGGCGGCGTTGGTGTCAAACTTTGCCGCCGCTGTCAGCGGCAACGCCAACGCCAACGTCTACGCTGCAACTGAAAGCGGCGGCAGCGGTGGCTTTGACGTCACTCTTGAAAACTTATGAAAATTCCCAAAACTGTTGAAAACTTTGCTCGTTTTATGTTTTTTGTCTCGCTGTCGCTTTTGTTGCTGCTATCGTTGCTATTTGCAAGAAACATCTATGTATGTGTGTATGTCTAATGCTACGTCATCGGCAAAAAAACAACAACATCAACGCAAAATTAAGTAAAATCCAAAAATATGAAACCGTCGAAACCCACTTGAAATCCACGCATTTTGCGCAGTTTTCAACCAGTACGGAAAGCACCAAAGGTGCGAACCATCATTCTGCCAATAGGAATCGGACCGGGCAGAGACGAGCCCCGCTTTTTTGCGGCAATGCAAATTAGTCAGCATCGCCCTTAAGGGGAAGACAGTCGCAGTGACAGCATTGCAGTATGCCATTAGCGTATTGATGTCGAATGTCAAAACAGCAGGACAGCCGCAAGGAAAACAACGACACTCGAGCGTGGCACAATTTTGGAGAAAATATGCCGGCTTGCGATGATCTGGGCGCTGCAAAGACGAGAAATTCGGCATTTAAAGTAAATTACACCATTGTGGCCGCAGCAATACGCAATGGAGGAGGGGAGGGGCCGACCACTGGGCCAGTACGGTGAATAATAAAAATGGCAACAAGCATCATACAAATGTAAATTTTCAATTTAAATGCAAATATCAATTTGTCAATTTCTTCCCCACATTTGTTGACGTCTGACAGGGTGGCGGTGGGTTGCAATGGGCCACAGTGCCAGCACTGTTCTATCCAACTCCGGCCTATTCTTCAAGATGAACAACAGATTTGCACACAGCTTGTAGAGTTGCACGCGCACTAAGGCCGACCGTTTTCGCTCGGACGCAGCGTCGGCCAGGCGGCGAGTCCCACGCGGCGGTGTCGTGTGCTGCATTTAGCGGCTGCTCATAAAAATGTCTCCTGCTCACTTCCGTTGTGGCGCGCTGAGGGTTTTCCACTGCTTATTTATACATGTTCCAGTTTTCTCTCTTATTTTCAGCTGCTCGCTTACGTTGTTGTTATTCCTGCTGCCGCTGCATTATTTCGCTTAATTAAGAATTCACATCATTTTTTATTTGGGTTAAAATTATTCAAAAGTACCAACGTGCCCGCTGCGGCCATTTCACTCCATCCCGTTCGATCCACTGCCACTCCACTCTACTCTTCAGGTAGAACATCTTTGAGGCCTGGTAATTGTTGTCGCTCAGCGCAAGGCAAAAAAATGGCCGAGTCACAGCTGGAGCTGTTTTTCTTTGGGGGCTTATGGTACTTTTTATGATTAACGCTTTTTCTTGTAATTTGTTTTTATAGGCATATCCTTCGCTAATATTTACACCGACAGCGACGCTATTTCTGTGCTATTGGCATTTTGTCTCTACTGGTGTTGCTCAGTTGGTGCTGCGTTGGTGGACACGAACCCTTTTGACGTGTTCTATGAGCCGCATTGAGCGTCGAAAAAACCGCGCCCACGCCAACAGCTCCGTCGCAACAGTACAGGAGCGGCAAAAAATTTAAGTCATTGAAAGTTTTTTGTGTGTTTTACACCTTTGACGGTACTGATGAATTTTCCAGCAGCCTCGAGTGGCTGCGCATTTACTATGCAAATTGCGCTTCACCCCGCCCAGCAAGCCCACTTCGCACCTTGTGCCCGAGTAATAAAAATGCAATTATGCGCTCGCCATTGCTTCTCAATTTTGTTCACTTCATCAGAGTTTTAGCCAGCAACTCGGAGCAAACAGGCTGCGGGACGGCACGCAAAAAAGGGTTGCGGCTTGCTGGACAACCACAGTGACCGCCCTCGCCAAGACTAAAAACCAAGACTGTGAAAAAAATTAAACTTGCATCGAAATTTACTGGTTTTTCTCGTAGTTGCTGGTTTCACTGAGTTCTTTTAGTTGTTCTTTCAGTTTTTTCAGTTGAGCGTAATCAAATTCTTGATTGTAACGGTGAAATGAACAACTTTTATTTTTGAGGAATAGACAGAAACGTCCGGTAACGTGACGCAACAAATGAGTGTTGTGTGGGATTTAGAGTATTGCATTTTAATAGAGAGATTTGTTTTTATATCTTATACAAAACTCAATGCATGTGTCAGAGAATATTTTAGACTTTAAATCTTTTCCAACCTCATACAAAAGTTATCATCAAATTTTCAGCCTACCGTTCGCCCAGCTATCAAACGATCTGCCCCTGACCCCTCAAGTGGGGCAGTACATGCTGCTAAACTGTCAACAGGTTAAACGGCCAACTGAAACTTCTCAAACGTCAAGCGCTGTCCGTTGGTGAAAAGCACGGAACAGAAAACATTTACAAATAAAAAATAATACGAAAAGACCATAAATGTTGGGGGTGTTGCCTTACTGGTTACACTGACTCCTGTCATTCGCATGTCTCCGCAATGCCACAGTTGGCAGTTCACTCGCTTTTGTTCCATTTTTATCGCGTGTCAATTGCCGCACAAAAAGCGACATGAAAAAATTACTCAGATCCACGCAATGTCCGTGCACACTGCGAACTGAAATGAAATAACATTAAATGGAAAAAAACGTTGAGGAATAAAAATAATTGCTGAAATGTGATTTTTTTCCACTTTTACTTTCGTCTTCCCACATTAAAATTGCATTATAAGCGCTTTCCTGTCGCAACCTGGCCCCGTTCTACCACCCGGGGTCTGGGTGGTCCTTCTTTGCCTGGCGTGTGTCAATCGGCCAGCCGGCTGCCATTGACTTCCGCGTGACATTCTTTGATTGCCATTTAATTGAATTTAATTAGCGGTGCTTTCCCCGCTCCTATTGTTGTCGCTTTTTTATAGCACGTAAACGTTCCCACAATTGTTTCCCAGCCCAGGCGCGTTCAGCAGAATAAACGCAACAATACGACACTTTTGATTGAGTACGTCGCTATGTTGGATTCGAATCAGACTTAAGCTACACAAACACTTGAGCCAGGCGCAGGGTCGATGGTGACTGTGGGAATCGGCTGTGGTTTGGGCCATTTTCTGTTTAAGACGACTTTGTTGCATGCTCGTTAAATGCAAAACTTTTCAATTGTTTTCCAATTATCGATAGTAGTGCGTAGCGTGTAGCAGTGAAACATATCAGCGGCGTACTTTGATATATACTTGCCACGCAATTCACTTGCTAACATCTCGTACCTGCAGCAATTCCTTCCCTACCTTTCCTACTCATTTCCCTATCTCTTTGTCTTTCCCTTGCAGCACAACTTATTATCTTCACTCACCGCTCTCATTGGTAACACTTGATTTATTATTGCACATTTAAATGCAACACACGAGTATCTTAAGTGGCATGTGGCACGCACCTCTGCCAGCGCTTGTCGCTTGCCTCTCCCACCCCGCATTGTGAATTAGGTCGCAAGGTGCGTAAAATCCGCAAAACCCCAATGCGGCAGCGGACCAGAATGCGCCACCACGTGCCCCAGCCTCTGCCAATAAGACGTCAGCACTCACGTTTGTATGTGCGATGTGCGTTGCTGTTGATTTGCCGTTCAAGTTTTAATTGCTTCCAATTAAAAATGCATGCAACCTGCGCCGCGCTCTCTATTCCAATCCATTTCGCGCCATCCAGCCACGAACTTGCTTCGCCACTACCTCGTCGAACGGGTGCACTCGACGCCCGCACACGTTGTGCGTCTGTTTCTATTTCTAACTAGTTATTGCAAATTTATTGAGACTAATTAACGAGCGCTGAGTGTCTGAGCATCTGTGCTGAGGTGTCGATTGGTGGAGTGTTTATAATCGGAAGCCACGTGTAACTGAGTGAGCGGCGGAACAAGAAACAGGACGGCAAAGAGTTGTCAATAATGAAAAGCAGAGTTACATAATCCATGCAACGTAGACCAGAGCTGACAGTCCCATTCCCTTATTGACAAACAGAACTACTGTCTCTCATCTAAAAACAGATGGTGACAAACTTGGTCGCGATTTTCTATGGACTTGGGAAACATTAAGGCCAGCTGGTAGTCCAAACCTTAAAATTTCATAAAGAAAACTCTGGTTTAGCGAAGGGTTTATAAGTCCAGACGCAGGGAGAACGAATTCACGAGATATGTAGTATAATTTAGTGGTATCTCATGATCAGAATGTGCTTCACTTAATTACTTACTCAACTGACCATAACAACCCGTTACCGGGTTACGGCCAGCCGCAAAAGCTCTCTGCAGCCGCCTCTGCTTTGTGCGCGCCTGCTCTAGGTCACAGTTGGTCACACCAAGAGACGATAGAGCATCGTCAACTTGGTATTTCCACCGGAGTAATATAGGGCCGAATAAGGCGAAGGGCCGCTAGGTCTTTTCGCGTCAATGTCAATGCTTCTGCGCCATAAAGGAGCCGAGCAGAATGGGCGTCCTATAGAGTGCAAGTTTTGTCGGTCGAAGGGGGTCTCTGCTACTCAATTGCCAAGGCTACTCGCTGCCAAGGTAGACGAATTCCTCAATTACTTATAAAGTCTACCTATTGGCCTTAACATGGGACCCTAGCCGCCGAATTCCTGCGTGTAGACAGCATATACTTTGTCTTGCCATTTTGTCTTGTCATTTACCATCAGACCCATTTTGGCAGATTTTCTTTCGATTGCCGCATAGGCGGCGGTGACATCTCGCTTGTTACGTCCGATGACGTCAATGTCATCAGTGTAGGCAAAAAGCTGAACACTTTTCTTGAAGATTGTGCCGTTACGATGTACACCGGCCTTGCGCAGAACGCTCTCCACGGTTAAGTTGACAAAGATCACCTTGTCTGAAGCGTCGAACGATATCGAATGGATCGAAGAGGGCATTTCAAACCTTGAAGGAACTGCGGGTATTGCTTAACATAGCTCCGCAAAGTCTCACGAGCTTTGCAGGGATACCGAGTTCAGACAATGCGGCATACAGGCGCTCCGAGATGGTAGGTATTGATTTGACTTTCATGGGTCTTTCCCAGGGTTGGAAAGTAGGCTGATACCCCTGTAGTTGGCGCATATAGTTGGATCGCCTTCTATAGGATGTGCTTTATTACTAATAAATGAAGTATCTCGTCCCAACATGTGTTTTGTATCTCAACGCATACTCAGAAGCTTACAAATTCTTACACAATACAATAAATACAATAAATTACAATAACTTTAAATACCCGCCAACTTTATGTATGTCCAGGAGCATTTTTCGTTGCTCTTTTGAGAATCACTTTAGGCCAAGACGAATTCACATGGAATATTATGCTTGGGGTGCACACCTTAGGTCATCTCTTCCTGTCTCTCTATGTCCTTACAAAATGTGACTGTACAAAATTGCTAACAATTTTGGGGATGGAGAAGTGTACTCATTTCGTGACTGCAAATATTTAATTTTTTATACAAACCATGCACTGGTGACGCACGTTCTCCCCCACCTAAACAGTAACTTCCACTGCCTGTTTGCTAAAAACGAGCGACACCTTATTGCGAAGAAAATTATAAATTCGCACCGGCTGATCTGCCATCACGCAGACGTCGCGAAGAAAGGAAAAGTATTCATCGTCGCCGTAATTACAGAATGGAGTGATGCCGCAAAAGTCAACCAGCCAGCCAACCACAGCGCCGGCGGAATATTAAAAAAGTCAATGCAGCGCGCAAATGGTATGAGACAGAAAAATGCAGCCAACTTAACTACAGTTTAAGCCGCGAACGGAAGTGTACGCTGCACAGAGCCCTGCTTGTCAGCCGCTATAAGTGGGAGAGCGGGCAGGCATCAAAGCCAAACATAATCAACTCATTACAGAAACAGTCGAAAGTGCAGAGCGGGCAAATTGAGAAGACGCATTCAGGACGCATGGCAGGAAAGAGAATAGCAACAACAAGTAGATGAATTTTTCTGCAAATCCCGACGTTTCGGTTCACAGCTTGTCAGAAGCTCCAGCTGAGATTTGGGGTTTTTGTGTTATGTTTTTTTTTTGCTTTGCCGCCGGTTGCAATGGCTGTGGCAGCTTTGTGCGTCTGCTGTGGCATAGCCGAATGTTTTTGTCTTCATTTCAGTTCTGAATTTTTGTATCGGTGGTGCCCTGGTGCCGCTGCACTGCCACGAACTGCAAGGATGCGAAGATGTCGCAGCACGACCGAAGGAATTCGAAATAAATAAGCAAGGAGGATTTTGCTTTGCGGTTCTTGATGGCGGAGATTATGTGTGCGTGGTGGCTGCGACAGTGCGAAAGGATTCAGATGGCTCTCAGCGTGTGAGGCGATCTGGGGTTGCGAGTGCAAAGAACAGCTAAAAGCTTTTAATGACGCAATGCATGGCTAACGGAGATGGCCACCTCCCAAGCAGAATTACTTAATACAGAAATTTTAAACGAGTTTATGCCATTAAAGCGTATGATACTGAACTTGTCGATGAGCCACATACAAATAAAATATGTACGGCCATTGGTCATGCGAAGTACTACGATTGTGGTGATCTTTTCCTTCGCTATCAGGTTTTAGCTTTAGCCCGTCCTTACCGTTCAAATATTCCCATTTATTTGCGGCAATGTAAACAGTCGCAATAAAGTGTCTCCCCAATTCAAGCACTTTATTGCTGTCGGATGCTCTAACAGTCATCAGTCGTTATTGTTGGTGTTTTTGTGCCAGAATAATAGTACTTAGCACCCTGAATCCTGTGTTTCAAAGTTAATCCTTCCGCCATATGGAAAAGCGACGGGCGCCCTCAAAAATTCGTCAAGCGCTGTCACTGCCTGCGCTTTATTTACGCAACTGGCGCTCTGTCATTCTCTCCTGCCATCCACTTAAATTTTTACTAATTTAAATTTCGACTGGAAACAAAGATACATTCCCACTCTCCCACCCAACGTCGTTCCAATGCAACGTATGCCACAGCCACTTCTGTCAATTCTTTTCGTACTTCTCGTCTTCTTCTTCCTCTATTGTTGTTCCTCCTTAACTCCACCTTGGCGCAACGTGACAATGCCACCGCCATCGTAATGCACCTCAGGATCTTGTTTTGCGGTTGCCTGTAAAAACAAAAGGCTCACAACGGCAGGAAACCGCAGCAGCCGCCTCAGCCTTAGCACCCGCAACGTGCCTGTCTCCCGCCCACCGCATGTCACACTTTGCATTAGTTGCCAAACATTTTTCCTTGAGCGACATTATAAGATGTTTCTTTTCTCTCGTGAATGGGAAATGGGTGCCACAAAGCGCGTGGATTGTTGTTGCCGTGCGAATCCACGGCTACCACTTATTTCGCCGCTGCCACCGCCAGTGCTCTTTCGTATCTTCGCGGTTTTAAATGAAAATCCTCATTCCAATGGGCTGCGGGTGCCAGCCCCTTCTCCACCAGGCAGTCGAACAGCGAGTGCGCCAGCCTTAAGGAGTTTAACCCATTCATCTTATTCGTCGTTGATTGTAGCTGTTGGTATTTTCGCTATTTTTGTTGTTGTGTTCACCATAGGATTACTCAATTAATTTAATTATGTGCTGTCAATCATTTTGTTGCTCCAGCCAGCGTTCAACGCTGGCACTGGGTGCACGCTCCGCGTCTTCCTCCCGCGCTCACTGCTGGCCATGTCCGCAGCGCTTTTCGCTTTTTGCTTCCGTTTTGTGTTTTTATGTGTGCGTGTGTATGGTTCATGAAATGACTTTTCCTTAAGATATTTTGCATGGATTTTCCATTTAGCGCAAATGAAACTCTCATACCTCCGCCCAGCTCGGCCAAACCCACTTCAATTGCCTTGCAATTTGCGGCCTTTTCAGTGATTTTATCAGCGACTGCACAAAGAGTAGTCAAAAGGGTGAAAGTGCGTGTGGTAATTTTAAGAAATACGAGAAATTATTTCCGTTCCTCACCGATACTTTGTTCACAAACTATTTCTTTTCGACTCCTTCTTTGCACTAGTCTCGCCCCTCTTCATTTTAAGATCGAAACATTGCCGTTGGTTTCGTATACGATTTCTTCTGCTGCTGCTTTCGAAAATACTGCGGTTAGAGTCTGTAAGAGTTGCATTTGCGTTCGTTTGGTTTTATCCAGTGTGTGCCCCTACAAAAACATTTTATAGAAAAAACTGAGAAAGAAAGAAAATTTGTTTTTTCGAAAAGTTGCTTGAATTTGAAGCCGGGGTCCACCGTCACCTCAGACTTAGAATTCAACGCACCAACCAGCTGAGCTACTGCGGCCATAATATTACATTTTCTTATTAACCCTAATTCCCAGACGTGAGCCTCACAGTCTCACTAAAGATTTCAAATGGTGTTAAATCCAAAAGATTTTCGATTCCATTATTTTATGTAATCCTCTAATGGAATGTTAGAATTATATTGCATTTATAAATGTAACATTTTAGACAGTTTTTGTACTTTTTAAACAAATGTTTTCAGTAATTTGGCTCATATAAGCCTGACAGTCTCACTTCTGCGTTTATGTTACTTTTAAAACTCTGGGAATTATGGTTATTGTGTACCCTTTTCTACATATCCTTCTACATTTTTGACACTGAATCAAGTGGTTTTCGTAGATCAATTAACAGCCCAATCTTGCGCAGTGGCATTAGAACTCCATAGCTTGTGCCTCACAGGTTAATTTTGTGTTTTAGTTATTATACCTAATCTGCGGAAATTTATGATTTACATATTACACAGTCATGTTTTCTAAAATATTTCGACGAAGATAATACATAGAAACATATGCTAAAGTTACAGTTTCAGAGGCACTTTCAGCCAGGGACCTAAAATAACTGTTATTTTACAATTTTCAAATCAAAAAGGCATAACGAAAAAATTGTCCGTGGACTTTTTCAAATATACCATTATGATCGTAATGGCCTCGGCTTCATGAATATTTGAAATTTTAAACTTTTACTATAAAAGTCAAAATTAACTGTTATTTTGTGCCTTTTATCATTTCAGGCAAAAGTAACTGTTACTTTTGACTTTTATTTTATCGGTCAAAAATAACAGTTATTTTGTGACTTTTATTTTTTCGGTCAAATATATCAGGCAATTTGAATTTTTTCAAAGGCCGTTTGACCGACTAAAAAACTATTGATACCATTTTTGTCATCGCACAAGCCTTATAGCTCAGAATGTGCGGTCTGCTGAGACGAAACAAATCAATTGTAGTGGTACCACATGACCACTTATGCCGAAACCAGTCGATCGCGCTACACTTATTACTTCACATGTGCCAAATGGCACCACGCGCACGACAGTGCAGCACTCAAGTGGCTGAGCCAGCGATTAGCCGAGCGGCGTGCCACCCGACACCACCTACCGCAGCGCAATGTCCCACTTACGGAAAAATGCACTGATCGGCATGTTGTGTGATGTCACCTACCGAATAATGGAATAATGGGCGGAGCGCTGGAAATGCTCCGCTGTATAACAGTTTTGTAAATTAGTATTTAAGATACCAATTTTCCGAAAATAAATCAGCTTGCTTAGAACCGTCACTCTGCGTGTGTTTCTTTTACAGCAAGACACTGAGGCTCAAACTTAGCCATACCTTTTGAGGCGAGGTCCGCCACTAACAATAGACCACCTACACACACACCACCTACACACACGAAAGACTTTTTCCACCACATGGCGATCCTGCCGATTTCGATCCTACGGAATCAGAACTAAACGAAATTAACCAATCCATATGTAGCACACAGTCCTGTTGCGCTTGCTTAAAACAGCACAGGAAGTAATTTGATGCAAATTATATAGGAATCTCCTGCCGACTGAACTTCCAACATGACTTCAACTACCAGATGTCCGACCACGAGGAGTTCGACTCCATTTTCAACAAACTCGTCGCCATAACCCAACACGAACTGCACCTGTACGATCCTGCAGACCACGAACTGACGACCTCGCAATGATGACAACGCAAGCACCGATGACAATGGCACCGATCACCTTCTTATTGACAGACAGCAAAGCGCTACACAAACAGCTAACTACCAAAGTTGCGCACCTGATGAAACCCCATCGCAACCGCCCAGACGCAAAGGCTTTAGATATAATTCGTCACCACAGGAAATCAACTAAGCTGCCGCCAGATCCAACAAAATTGCACCGAAATCATCAAAAACAGTTTCCAATATGTTTACAATTATTTTCATAATTTTACAATACAAAAATAAAAACAAAAAAAAAAAAAAAAAAAAAAAACATTAATATGTACACAACAATATATAATAACAACATTATAAAACACTTATAACATCAAACCCAACAAACACACCCGAAAACATTTGCAACATATTATTACATTACATTATACATTAAGAAAAAAAAATAAAAATAAAACTACCACTAAGTCAGCTCAGAAGCATTTCCCTATGTTGACAACATATGAGCATCCGAATACTACATGTTCATTAAAACACCACAACGAAAATCTGATTAAAGTCTTCGACCGATTACAACAATACAACTTAAAACTAAATGCAAGCAAATGCCAATTTTTAAAACCAGAAGTAATTTACTTAGGCCACTTAATCACAGACAAAGGCATCAGAACAGATCCAACAAAATGCGAAGCAGTACTAAAATATCCAACACCAACGAATGCTGATGAAGTACGTCGATTTGTAGCATTTTGCAACTACTACAGACGCTTCATACCAGAATTCGCATCAATAGTAAAATGCCTTAACTCTCTCCTTAAGAAAGGGACGCCTTTCATTTGGTCAGACGAGTGCAAGACAGCTTTCGAAACACTAAAACAGAAGTTAACAAACACACCAATATTACAATATCCGGATTTTAACAAAACCTTCATATTAACAACAGACGCTTCAGACTTCGCCTTAGGAGCAGTATTATCACAAGGAGAAATTGGACATGACCTTCCCATTTCATACGCAAGCAAATCACTACAGAAACACGATATCAATAAACCTATAATAGAAAAGGAACTTTTAGCTATACATTGGGGAATAAACTACTTCAGACCATATCTATACGGCAGAAAATTCATCGTAGTCACTGACCACAGACCACTGGTATCACTGTTCTCACACAAAAACCCATCATCAAAAATGACAAGAATCAGATTAGATTTATCGGATTATGACTTCGAAATCATATATAAACAAGGAAAAATCAACACAAACGCGGATGCTTTATCACGCATAAAAATTGACAGTGACACACTGAAGGCAATGATTCCGACACATGAAGATGACGGCAAACAAAAAGAAATTCTAGCAATTACAAGGAGCAAGGCAGCAAAATTACGAGCAAATGAAACAAAGAATATTGAAGATGAGAATATTTATGAAGATAATGGTACCAAAACACGCGACAATAGGAAGGACAAATCTCAAGAGCCTGCGCAACTCTACATATGGGAATGTACCTCTATGAACGACGTGAAGAATATGAAGAAATTGAAGTTTGAAATAAAAGAAAAGCATCGGCCGATGATACATATTGACAATTATGAAGTGCACGTGACTTGTAGCGATGACCCTTTGAATCTAGATTCAATGTTGGAGAAACTACACAGTTCACTAAAGAACCTGCATATAAAGGAGCTAGCCCTTTGCAGAGAAAATTTTAAATTTGAGAATATTACAATGAATGCATTCAAGAAAAGATATAATGAAGTAAATAAAGATAAATGCTCGCCTACAAAAATACTTATATACAACGCTCCACGAAATGTTCAAAGCAAATTACAACAGTACAAACTAATTGACGAATATCACAACGCCAACACAGCCGGACATTTAGGAATTCGAAAAACGATTCTAAAATTAAAACAACGATACACATGGAAGAACATGAGACAAATGGTAAAAGAATTCGTCAACAATTGCCTGACCTGCTGCAAGAATAAAACAATTAGGCACACTAAAGAAGAACTGGTCAAAACAGACACGCCAGCAACAAACTTTGAAACCATTACCATTGACACAGTCGGACCATTGAGAATATCAAATGGCTTCCGCTACATACTCACAATGCAATGTGATTTAACAAAATTTATTATTGCACACCCGATGGAAACCAAGGACGCACGAACGACAGCAAAAACTCTTGTAGAACAGTTCATTCTCAAGTACGGTTGTTTCAAAACGTTGAAATCCGACCGAGGCACCGAGTTCACAAATGAGCTAATGCACAACATATGCCAATTACTTGACGTGCGACAAATTTTTTCGACACCCTACCATCATCAAACAATCGGAGCACTCGAACGTAACCACAGAACACTGCATGAATACTTACTAGCATTTACAACCGAACACGAATGGGACAAATGGGTACCATATTTCACTTTCGCGTATAATACGACACCACATGTCGAAACGCAGTACTCCCCATACGAGTTAGTCTTCGGAAAATTACCGTCACTACCAAGTGACAAAATATATGACAACAAACAAATTTATGACTTTGACAATTACGCCAACGAACTAAAAGTTAGGCTGCAAACATCCATAGATAAGGCTAGGAATATTATAGAAATAGCTAAACATAAGAGAAAAATTAATTATGATAAGAATATTAATAATACACAGTTAAGAATAGGAGATTTAGTTTTTGTTAAATTAGAAACAAGTAAGAAACTACAGAGTCCCTACCATGGACCATATAAAATTATAGAAAGAAATGGAGTAAACTCCACAGTAGAAATAAACGGTAAACATAAGACATTACATAATAATAACCTTAAGAAATTCTTAGGAGATAGCAACATAACAAATAAGAACTGAAAATGTAAAATAAGAAACTACATACATATACATAAATTACTATCAGAATAAGACAACAATTATTTTATTCATAACTTCAATATTGTAAGGCGAAGTATTTCCAACACCACCTCCGAAAACCCGACCAATATCTTAAAAAATTATTTCAAGTAATAATTTTTCGCTTAAGGGCAATGGTGTAGTGGTACCACATGACCACTTATGCCGAAACCAGTCGATCGCGCTACACTTATTACTTCACATGTGCCAAATGGCACCACGCGCACGACAGTGCAGCACTCAAGTGGCTGAGCCAGCGATTAGCCGAGCGGCGTGCCACCCGACACCACCTACCGCAGCGCAATGTCCCACTTACGGAAAAATGCACTGATCGGCATGTTGTGTGATGTCACCTACCGAATAATGGAATAATGGGCGGAGCGCTGGAAATGCTCCGCTGTATAACAGTTTTGTAAATTAGTATTTAAGATACCAATTTTCCGAAAATAAATCAGCTTGCTTAGAACCGTCACTCTGCGTGTGTTTCTTTTACAGCAAGACACTGAGGCTCAAACTTAGCCATACCTTTTGAGGCGAGGTCCGCCACTAACAATAGACCACCTACACACACACCACCTACACACACGAAAGACTTTTTCCACCACAAATAGTTTTTTAGTCGGTCAAACGGCCTTTGGAAAAATTCAAATTGCCTGATATATTTTACCGAAAAAATAAAAGTCACAAAATAACTGTTATTTTGTACCAATAAAATAAAAGTCAAAAGTAACAGTTATTTTTGCCTGATATGATAATAGGCACAAAATAACTTTTATTTTTGTGGGTAAAAATAAAAGTTAAAAGATAACAGTTAAAATCTGACTTTTTTGATAAAAACCATAACCGGTGGTCCCTGATTTCACCAAATCCTTTTTTCGAGAGGATTTCGCATCAGTTTTTAAATTTCAATTATACTCATAGCAAAAAAAAATATGCATATAAACTAGCAGGACCCCGCGACTTTGCACGCAAGTTTGAAGTCAATGGGTCCAATACATCAAGTTCCTTCATACAAAACTTTAACCGATGTTTTGCCCCTTTAGACCCCGAATTTCAAAAACTCCCATGTTAGCGAAAGTTTTTTTTAAACGTACCTTTAGTTCAAATTTCATGTTTGTAGCTTTGACGGTTTGGGCATAGCAAAAAAAAATATGCATATAAACTTGCAGGACCCCGCGACTTTGCACGCAAGTTTGAAGTCAATGGGTCCAATACATCAAGTTCCTTCATACAAAACTTTAACCGATGTTTTGCCCCTTTAGACCCCGAATTTCAAAAACTCCCATGTTAGCGAAAGTTTTTTTTAAACGTACCTTTAGTTCAAATTTAATGTTTGTAGCTTTGACGGTTTGGGCTGGGCTGTGATGAATCAGTTAGTCAATCAGTCAGTATCAGTCAGTCATTAATCATATGAATATAGATTTGAGTTGTAAAGGCGGTGCCACGCCCATTTTGTGCAATGCCCAACCCATTCTTTCAGTCAAAGGTTGCGACCCAGTTTCATTGATGTGCGACTTACAGTTCCAAAGTTACGCGGAAAATTTAAGTCATAAAAAATATGCCACGCCCCTTAAATTTTACCAATAGAATTAAACATCTATGGGACGACGGACTTACAATTCCGAAGCTATTCCACACTTAATATTTGAGCTGCATAGGCGGATTTGAAATCGTAAGTCTGTGCCAAATGTGATTCATGTGTGACATGTAGATGCAAAGTGATTTAAAGCATTTGGGTCGCTCGAAATGTGCCACTCCCTTATCCAACGATTATGAAATTTTATCAGTGAAACGACACACCTAAACGGTAGCCCTGTACCAATGCTGTCCGACTTTTAATTCCGAAGATAATTCATATTACAAATTTAGGTTGTATGGGAGGTGCAACGCCCACCTGTCGGGTCGTATTTGCACTATGTGATTTACCAATATTTAGTCAAGACGATTTTTAGTCTTGAGTTTTAGTGTCGTGTGACCAACAAACAAACAAACAGGATCAGGTAATGGTACGAAACTTATTCGATGAAGTAGCGACCAAAACCCAAATACTAAAATATTCGGCTACATAATTCGCAAGTAATGTACGAAAACACATGGACAAACACAGGCTAGTGAAACAGCAACAACAACGTTGTGCAGAGCAGAATAAGCAAAAAGTACATAACGATCGACCAGCAACGTGGAAAAGCTAAAACCAAATCAAATGTGGCCAGAGCGCCTGCAGCATCGTAAGACTTTTCCATAATCCACAGACTTGCACACACACACAGAAAAAAATTTGCTACCGAGCAGAACTTGGCTAATCACTCGCCCAAAATCGCAACGCGGCACCGCGCTGGCTAAGGACATATTGAGAATGAAAAGCCAAAAGTACTCCTGCGAAATTGCAACTGTGCACTCGCAGGCGGGATAACTGAGCGGCGGACAACAGTGGTCAGTGAAAGGGGTGGCTGCATGGGGAAGTATGCAGCAGAGTGTCAGATGTGCAACTCAGAAACGCTACCCGGATGTTTGCTCGGCAGCAGAATGTGATGCTATTTTGATAGAACAGGAGCACCACGTGCTACAGCAGCCTTAGAACGTTCGGAGTACGTAGTACAGTTTGCCTCCAACGCGCTGGGGAAGCAGGTGCGAACTGCGCAAACGCATACTGGCCGAAAAGGAGAACTTCTGCTAGGGGGAAGGATGAAGCAGTGGAAGGTGTGGACTGTGAAACAGAGGAATCTTTCATCAGAATAAAGAAAACATCCAGTTGCGATCGGCGCTTGACTAATCTCAGTAAAAATTCCATACGTCTACAAGCGAATTTATTGAATTTTAAAAAATTCCTGCAGAGCGTGTGAACGTTTTTACTCCGAAATCCTGCCGACGTGGTCCTCACTCAAGGACGTGTTTGTTTACGTTTTGTAACAAACTTTCGGTGTTTCCCTTAGCCCCCTCGCCGTCTGAGCCACCCACATTTATCTGGCTAAAGTTGCGGCTGTGCGAGCGAGATGCACAAATGAGCCGAAGTGCAGTCAAAGGGCGAAATGCGCCCCCAAAACTCCGAAAGTGCGCTGCCGAACCACCGCCTCCACCGCTGCCACAACCACCACTCAGTCGCATGGCATAGCTTCGCGACAACTGCGACGGCAACAAGGCCGACAACAGCAGCAAACAACGACGCAAACAACAACAACGCCAGGCAGAACAGCAAATTTGGCTGCGATTTTCATTGCGTTCCAAAGTTCGACAACTTTGGAAAACTCTGCTCGGGTAGTTTGATGCCAGTTAGCTGCGAACTTAGACCAGGTAGAGACGCGCGCTTTTGCAGTTTCCTCCGCAGTTTTGAAGTTGTGTAAATTTGTGTGAACTTGTGTTGTCCGGTGCGGTCGCATAGAATGCAGTTACTAGCGACGTTCACGTCCCGCGCCCCAAATCGCGTTCCCGCCACACACCGTGAGGTGCAATAAAAAGCGGTATTGTTTCCTTGTCATTGTTGGTGGCGCCGCTGAAGCAAACTTTGCCGACCAGCTAGTTACTGGTGGGACTTGACCCTACGCGACCGGCTTCATGATTGCAGTTTCGCGTACACATACTGAGTTTACCACGTCGAAAGGAATTGTATCGAAGTTCGGAGGCAGTGCCGGTGCTTGCCAAATCAGCTGTTGCGAACGCGTCGCCAGAAAAAGTTTGGCAAAGTTGGTCAGCGCGAGTTTTTGATTGTAAATGCCTTTCCGTAATAAAGAAAGTAATGAATGAAAACGTAAAAGTCGGTTAAGAGTGGGACGAGCGCCGCAAAGGAAGCGAAACAAGTTACCGTGTTCGTCTTGCCAAGTTGTGGCGTCGCGCAACCAGCTGCTAAAGCGTGTTTTGTATTGTAATCGTGCCAAAATTGCCGAATTTAGCGCGGTGGTGTCCTTGCACGTCGACGGAGTTTTGCAGCAACAGTGAGTGAAATGCAAAGTGAAAACAACTCAACTCGATGAAATCAGAATGCCTGTGAAATTGTGCTGCTAAGACACAAGTGCTGAGCTGTAGCGAAAGCGAATCAGCCATAGACCACAGGCACAAGCGATCCGACTGTCACTTGCTAATACCGAACAGAAATTCAAATAGGTAAACAATCCAATTAAATGATCAAATCCCAATAGCAAAACATCAAAACACTCAACTATCTAAAATAATTTAAGTGTACCTTAACTGGCCTTCTTCCCGCTGAAAGCTTCAAAATTCAATGCAACAAGAAACCAATAAAAATCAAATCTAAATTTTCTCATGCTTTAAGTAAATTTACGTTTAATTTGTTCTGCAATCGTGAGTTTATTTGCCATATCCTTAATCTGAGGTTAAGAGTCGTTCATGCCGAACAGGGAAAGTATCACTTTAATATTTATTAGGTTGCAGTAGCTCTTATATGTAGTTAAACAAAATTATAAATTGAAGAGTTATCATTGACGTGCATTGTTTTTTATAGTGCAATTGATGGTCCAATGATCGCTCAGTTCGTCAATATTTCAGGTACTCCGCTTACGAATTTGGGCAAAAGACAATTTATTTTCAACACATTGTATAACGACATGCCACCATTGCTAATAAGGAAACCTTTCGTACTTTAAAGAAACTGCACCTTGCAGCTACAGTAGAATTATGCTTTAGCTGCTGACAAGGACTGCTCGCGCGAGAAGAATTTTTAAGTCATCAATAGAAAATGAAATCTTGAAAATGTATAATTTTTTGAATGCAGTTTCGAAGGCATGTCCCGTTTCAACCATTCGGTATTTTTAAAAGAATTGCAGTTAAAATTTTACAGATGAAAATTTTATTTCTTTATATTCCAATTACTTTTCACAATATCCAAAAATATTTAAGGTAGGAAATTTGTACAGCGGCCGGCAGCCGCCGTGGCTCAGTTGGTTAGTGCGTTGGACCGCGAGTCGCAGGCAGCAACCTCAGGTTCAAATACTGCCTGTAATAACACCTAAAAAAATAACGGGAAAACTCGTTTTCTCTTTCGGTGGCTGTCCTCTCAGCTGGAAATGGCAAACCTCTGAGAGTAAAAATTGCTTATGAAAAAGCTCCCACCCTGCCGTTCGGAACCGGCATAAAACTGTAGGTCCCTTCAACCCGCGTACAAATTCACACGCACAACACGGGTAGTAGCGGGAAGCTAGGCCTTAGTCTCGCGTAAGCGGGCTGTCGTGCCAGTCAATTATTATTATTATTAGGAAATTTGTACTTTAAATAATTGCAATGTCCGCTTCAGTGATTTAAGTAACTAGAACTATTGTGGAATTTTCAAAAGTACTTAAGGTTGTACGCTGGAATAAGACATTCCTATTACCAATTATTCGTTTACGATTATTTAAGGCGGAGCCGAATTGAGAACATTATCACAAGAAGGAGGAGGGAATCAATTCGAATCGCCTAAAATAACTATTATTCTTGGATATCGCTTCATAGATTTTTGTTAAACATTTTTCAAAGCACTCAAGACTACTCGAGAGTAGTTGTTTAGATAGTCCATTAAGAAAAAGTATTAAGTATTTGAGAAAAACGTGTACTTATGTGTTGTACATGAGCATCTATGAATTTTCCGTAGCTCAGTTGAACATTGCGCTCTATTTAACACCTAACCACTACTTCCCACATGCACATAAAAAGCGTGTGTGAATGTTTAAATATTCCTGTTTTAAGCAATGGCACTATCGAAGCGACGGCTTTCCAAGGAAACGGCATTGACAGAAAATAATAACAACAACAGCAGTAACATAAATAACAACAAAGGCGAAGAGCAAGAAACGGCAATAAAACGCAAGAAGCGCTTTACTCACGAAGACGAGTCGAATAACAACAATGCCAGCAAGTCTGAAGAGAAATCGACACTGCCACAAAAGAAACGCTGCATAAGTTCGGCGGCGGATAGCCACAACCAAAATCACAAACCGTTATCGGCAACTTTGAACAACATGCCATCAACTCCAGTATCCAGTCATCATTCGCCAGATCAATCAGCGACTCTGATGGCTGCAAATTCCGTCAACAAATCGAGTAGTGATGATCAGGACGACGAGACGCTGATCCGCGAGACCCAGGCGGCGCTTAAGAGCCTTTCGGGCAGTTGGCCAGAGGCGCGTAACAATTTGTACCGGCTGCAGGATCAGGACGAGAATCCGCCACCATTTCAGAACCTCTTCGAAGAGAAACAAAAGTACGAATCACCGCCATATGGCACGCTCAAGCGCAGTACTGAAGACATGCATGCCGCCGACTCCCTGCGTTTCCACAGGCAAAAGGAAAACGACCAGGCGCGCATCAACGCCCCACTCCCGATGGACTCCGGCGCCGACGATCGCAAGAAGACGCCCTTTTCGCAGTCCTCGGCATTCAAGCCGCCCGTCGACACTGCTAAGCGCAACGGCATTATCTCGTACCCCGGCGCACCTCCTGCACCAGCGCCATTTCCGATCTACGGCAGCAACGAGCCGCCGGCGGCATTCCACAGCTATTCGCAGCCCCCGCATTCAATAGCTACCGATCCCGCTGGGCTCTCGCGTGTCGCACCACACCCCGGCTACGACATGCCATCACAAATTGACTC
The DNA here is from genome assembly GCA_963668005.1 of Melieria crassipennis. Lineage (NCBI taxonomy): Eukaryota > Metazoa > Arthropoda > Insecta > Diptera > Ulidiidae > Melieria > Melieria crassipennis. The sequence goes on along the minus strand of OY764962.1, from coordinate 696,351 downwards.
AGATAATGGCAACGGCAAATTAGAGGCTAAGGCGGCTGGCGATGCAATGCTGAAAGAGGGTGGTGGTAGCGGTGGCAATGGCGGGGTGAGCAGACTTCACGACACTACTGCCAACACTGTAGCAGACACCAAGCACTACACCATACTACAGCCGGCTGGTGTAGGTAGTCGCGCAGCCTCCGTGATGCAGGACATAGCGCGTGAGGGCGTTGTCACCGTTTCGGCCGTTGGCAGTAACGCCGTCAACAGCAACAGCGGCGTCGCAGCGAGCACGGCACCGCTAACAGCGCCAAATGGCAATGCAGTGGCGCAGCCGACCTACTCGCCGGGCAGCTTGAATCGTGGTAAGTGCCACATCTAAGCAACTTTGCTGCCGAGCATACTATCGAACGCTGCTTTTTGGTTTACTTAATTTTGCTTGCTGTTTTTATTTCGTTTGAGCGAAGAATCGGCGTAAACTTGTGCTTAACTTCTTGTTGCATTGAGTTTACTTCAAATACTAAAATACAGTCTCACTGACCGTTGCGTTAGTAGTGCTTCCTAGAGTTCGGTTCAGTGTCGAAGGGTCAGTAAATTTATTGCAGGTGGAAAATGGTTTGGTTCTTGCTGAGGCAGTCCCATGCAAGGCGTTTGATATTAACCTCATTGAGGCTGTTTATGATCATTCTGAGCATTGAATATGGACGCCCAGAAAAAGTCAACTGGCAACAAGCAGTGCCAGTAATAAGACGACCATTCACAAAAATTCTCCATTTTAAATATTTTATATCACAGTGCAGAGTGCAGTAGTGTTCGGCTTGTATCCAAGACAAAGTACTCTTTTGTCGATAAATGATTAGTGACCCTGGTTGAAAATGGCATCAAAACTGACTTTATCGAGCTACACCTGTACAAAAATCCCAAAGCATTTTCGGAATTTTGCGACAAATGTCGAAACCAAACTACAGGTTTTCATACAATCCTCCACTCTCACCTCCACCGTGCTCCGTCTTCGACCCTGTGGCATGCACGTATAGCACGTCAAACGTGCATAAGTGTTGTTGCCGCAGCAATAAAAATTGTTATTATTTGCGCATTTTGTCGGCAACTAAATTGCCTCTCGTTGCCTAAGCAGAACGTCTTTAAAGTGGCTGCAGGATTTTATGACCCGCACCAATCTCGTCAACCTCTTCACCTTGCCGCACATTAGAAGCCATTAGACATATTCCTCCGCCACCAAGCGCTCTGCCGCACATGCACACACACTTGTGTACGTTGTAGCAACACTAGCATTACAATTACAATTTCGGAATTCATCCTCATTGCCCCTTTCAGCAAATTATTATTAGATATGAAAGTGGGTGGCTGTTGGAAGAGTTGAACGCGGTCCTGTCTGTAAGCCACTTTTGCATATTTATTTTGTCATTATGTCGGCATTAATGCTCTCAAGGATGAATAGGTATGTACACGGCTTAAGTGTGTGTGTGTGCCTTGTATGGGTATATAAATACATATATGTGTTTATCTATGTGTGAGTGTGTGGATGAATGTGCGCCACTCTTACTGCCGCTATGGCATAAAGCCATAATTTGAATGACTTTTTAAATAGTTTCACCAGAAATTGCTGCCGACACGGGCTTACGGCGCCCTGCACGCATTTCTCTGGCCTGAATCCTCCGGCAATCCGACGCTGTAATAAGTCATTAGAAAGCGCCTTTTTGGCTGACGGCTAATGCTGTTGCTATCGCTTATTAGGCGCACAGCTGCCTTCTCCATCGAAAAGCAGGCGTAAGAAAGAAAGAGTTCACCAGCTCTTGTCTTAGGCGCGGGTTGATTTCGAGATGATTGACAGTTAGAAAACTCGATGCGGCTGTAGGAGAAGGCAGACATGGAACGCATTCCATTACACTACCCGCCACATACCATATAGCACGTGCAGTGCGCCCATTTCCCAACTTATAAATACTGCGTATTTTATTTTGCATTTTGTTGCTATTTTTGTTGCCATTAAATTCTAATTAGACGCTAAGTATTTACGTACGCGCCTGACAGTTCTCACATGCAGACGAAAATGTTTTCTAACATTTTTGTAACCCCTTTTCCTCAACTGGCTGTCATCCCGCACTCCTCAAGAATGCAGACAGGTTTTTACTCCACTTCGTCCTCTTATATGACTCGAGCTTGTGTGTGGGAGCGTATGAACGTGCTGTTGGTGTGTGTGTGTAAATACGTGTGGGTAAATAATGCAAAGCTGTTTTCCATCAAATTTTAATTTATTATTTAGGAAAAATTCGGAAAGCACTCCTGGAGTGGTGAAAGTGGAGGTTGTGCCGCAGCCGTGCAGAACGGTCGAGCCGCGAGGCTTTGGCTGGGTGAATGTGTTGTCGAACGTGCATGTCTTCTTCCTTTAATTAATTAAAAAGCAAATATTGTACGAGAGCATGTTTGTGATGAAAGTTTCTTAAAAGCGGGGGCGCACTGATAATGAGTACCGCGGTGACAACCGGCTGGCCGGGGGCAAAGCAAATACATTGAGTTTGATTTTCGGTAATTCACTCGCATGATGTTGGCGCCGACTCGATTATGCTGTCTCTTATTTATCATTTCAAATTTGTTGTTACTGCCGTTGTAGTTGTTGTGGTAGCCATGGCTGAGTCTCGGCTCTGCTCTGTTCATTTCAGACGGCACCAAGTGCCCAACGCCCAGCTGCAATGGCCAAGGACACGCGACAGGACTGTACTCGCACCACAGAAGGTATGTCGAGTAGTAACAGATTATCAGCACTGAAATCGATTCATACATTTTCGAAATTCATACTGTGCGACAGACCGCCTCTCCCTTTCTCGAGTGAGATTGCAAAAATATATGTTTGAAATTGGCTGAGGAAGAATCTGACATGACTCATCTACGGTGCATGTCAGAATATACTACTGTGTCCAGAAAATAAGGTGACATTTGAATTTATGAATTATGAATTCCTTCCGACGGGCCAAACAGTCAACAAGGAATATTATTTGAACGTTATGCGTCGTTTGCGTAACGCTATCCGCCTTAAAAAGCCAGAATTGTGGAAAGACAATTATTGGTTTTTACACCACGATAATGCACCATCCCACACTGCACTGGTAATTCGTGATCATTTCGCCAAAAACTCAACCCATATCGTTCCGCAACCACCGTATTCACCTGATCTGGCGCCGTGCGACTTCTGGCTGTTCAGCAAGCTCAAAAGACCGCTCCGGGGACACCGTTTTGATACGATAGAGGAGATTCAAGCCGCAGCGAAGACGGAACTGAAGGCCATCCCGGAAAGTGACTACAATCAGTGTTTCGAAGATTGGAAAATCCGTTGGCATAAGTGCATTGCATCGGGAGGGGATTACTTTGAAGAATAAATAAAGTTTTCAAAATAAATACAATGTCACCTTATTTTTTGGACACAGTAGTACATCATAACTATTGATTCAGCGTCACACATTTTCGGGCTGTTCGTGCCGCGCTTACGTGTTAAACTTTCGCTATCTGCCGCACAGTGATTTCGCACTTATCACCTAAACAATGAACTGGTCTTTAAAAATGTCCATAAATTTGTTGGAATTTCAGCTTATCTGGCTGCCCGAAACGTGATAAGGTCACCTCGGAATGTAAGTTGAAGTCTAAAAATAAAAAAATATAGCATGTCTATAAATGTGTATGTGTTTATTTGTCCGTGTGTGGGTATATGTGCGTGGGTGCCTGTGTATTGCATAAACTCTATCGTCATACTTACCGATATTTCGCAAGGTGCACAAGGATGTAGTTGCATGACGAGTATTTTCTTACAATTGTTGTGTGTTGATTGTCTGTTTCCGGCACTTTTATTTCTCTTGCCAGCGGGGTAGAGATTAAAAAATGATCTAAGCCGTTCCCCACCTGTGGGTGTGTATGGTTGCTCAATACTCACGATACTTGCGAGCCCCGTTTCAATGGTAAGACTTAAGTATTTCTCTTCAACACACAGTGGAGGAAGATGTGCTCATACCCCGCTCCAGCTCCTCCATACATCCTTCTGATGCCACTATAAACGCTTGCGTCTGTGCCTTTGCATCTTTGACTGCCTCTCTCCTCTGCTCATGCTCTTAGACTAATTTTTCTCTGCTATTTACTAACAAATCGCTCTAGAGCTACAATACATACATACATATGTGATGATTAACAATAACTAACCGCCTTAAATCTATCTTTCCCTTTTCCGTTTCCTTTGCCTTTGCGTAGTTGAACGTTGAACGTTAGAAATGTCCAATATTCCCCACTAATTGGTTGACACTAATCTAATCTTTTCCCACACCCCACCCGTCCGCGCGATCGTGCAGTATTGGCTTTACATGAGCAAATCCTCAAGTGCCCCACGCCCGGCTGCAATGGTCGCGGCCATGTGCAAGCACATCGCAGCGTGCACCGCAGTCTCTCCGGTTGCCCCAAAGCCATGAGAAGAGCAGCCAAGAAGCTCCCCAACTCCTCGTGCACGGCTTCTGCTTGTGCCGTTGCGCCCACGTCTGCGTCCGCTTCGTCCAAACTGCTATCGCGCGCACTGAGCGATGAGCGACCACCTTTCTCCAAGTCTGCAGAAGCGGAAAGCACCGCAGGTTTGTGCAACTTGTTCGAACGCGTAACATTTAATCTCTACCCCCGAAAACTGCATACGAAGCGCAACTCTTGTTTTGAGTGTTGGCATACTGGCAGCGATATCGACAATTTCAGGTGAAATTTTGGAAATTTGAAGAATATACAGTGAACATCTTACTGTGTTACTTAAGTGAAACACTGTCTTTTTCGGCGCGCTGCCGATATGCTAAACACGGTGCCTTCTCTCGTGCCTCACGTATTTGTAAGCCTAATGATCGAAACCCGTTGCAGCTTTAGACGCACTCAAATCGGAGCCAAAGGAGCTGCACCATCTGGAGAAATTACGAATTACATCGAATCAGTATCTGAGCAACAACAACAACACCAACTGCATAACCAACAATAATAACAGCAACACCGCCGCTACTGTTTCGAAATCGAGTACAAATTCAAGTACGACGAGCAACGCAATGCCAATTATAAAGTCAGAATTCAGTCCGGTGACCAGCATAAAGTCGGAATACAACAAAAGCCCCATGCACTCATACATACCGAATGACGCATGTGTAGCAGCGGGTGGCGGCGGCGCAGGCGGAGCTGGGCGCCCAAATGGCGCTTCAGTGGGCAGCGCGGCCGGGTCCGGCACGGTTAGCAGTCAAACGGCGCCGCCCAACAATGACAACAATTTGCATGGGACGCAGCACTTGAGTGGCGGAGTGCGAAGTGCGGCCGGAACACTCCAGGCCAGTAACGATATGACGCGCTACGTGGGCATGCAGCCGCACACAATGGCTGATCAGCAGCAGCTGCATCAGCAGCAGCAACAGCAGAGCCCCCACCACACTCATCATCAGCAGACGCTACACCAGCAACGCGGTCCATTCATCGAAGAAGGATCGCCCGCGCTAATGATGGCTGCCGGCAATACGGTTTCCGTGAATGGCGCCGACTCTTATCGTGCCGACCACCATCATCAGCAGCAGCAGCAGCAGCAACAACAACAACAGCAACAGCAGTACGAACACATGCGCTACACGCAGCACATGACCGCCAACGTAGACGGCGGCCTTAACAAAGAATCGTCGCAATACGGTAGTGAAATGCTCCCAGTTAGCGTCGGCGGACAGCCCCTCTCCCCCGGTGGTAGCCGCAGCTATGATCCCAATTCTTCCGCTGGCATCGTATCTGCCACATCTGCTGCCTACGTAGATGCATCGGTCACATCAAATGGTTCAGGCATGCCCACCGCCTTCGAGCGGTACGACCAGCGGCAAGCGCCACCTGCGAATATGTACCATCATTACCTGCCACAGTCGGCAGACGATTTGCAGGCGCAGCAGCAGAAATATTTGCAGGAGCAGCAGATGATGCTGGCAAAGGCCGAGCACGACGAACTGACTAATGGCGGACCTATTTATCCACGGCCCATGTACCACTACGATCCAAGCATGGGGCCACTGCCACCCGGCTTCTCCGCCATCAACCTGTCAGTGAAGATGGCGGCCGCGCAAGCGGCGGCGGCAGCTGCCGCATATCAAAACCAACAACAACAGCAGCAGCAACATCAACAACTCCAGTCAAAGCAGAGCGGCTCACCGTCGCCCTCTGGAGCTCCTGTAGTCGATCTATCCGCATCCGCCTCGGTCACATCGTCCAGTCCGCACGGTTTCAACTCGCCAGCATCACACAATCAGTATAGTCAGCGTATGGGCGCCGGTAGTCCCCAACCTGGTGCCAGCCCGAACATTGCCAGCCCCCAAGTGCCAAGTCCCCAAGGACAGACGTTGGATTTAAGCGTCACCCGGCTGCCACACAGGTACCTGCCTGTTCTTAAATATTAACAACACTCTGCATCCAATCTTTTGTAATGCGAACAACGTTACTTTATGTTCCACGTGCTTGTGGTTTTTTCATCTCTCTAGCATTATTACAAGTCCACAGTATGGAACTCATCCCGACGGATTGATAGTGGGCCATTCACAAGGCTTTGGAGCGGGCGTGCCGACAACTGGAGCAAACGGTGCACCACGCTCGCCACAAATGGAGCCGGTGGACTTCAGTGGGCCGCCGAGGCCGCTAGGCTTCGGTTTGGTCGGGCATATAGGCGGACCGCGGCCATATAGTCGCGAATCAACGCCCGACAGTGGCGGCTCCCACTACATCGACAGCTATCGTGACCCCAGCGGTATGTTTTGAATCGCTCCGCATTGCTATTCTCCCTCGAAAGGACTTACGTGAACTCGAAGCTTGTTTTCTTGATTTTCATACCCAGGCTACTCTCCCCACCCCGGATATGGTATGGTAGTACAGTCTGATTATCCCCCCGCCGGCTATCATGGCTACGGTCCGACAGCATATCAATGTAGCAATCCATACGCGACTGCTGTCGGTCCCGGAGGATATCCGACACCAGTATCGGGTGGCTATTCGCCGAGCCCTGCGTCGTGTTACTCCATGCCACCGCCGCAACACATACCGCAGCACGACAAGACGAAGGATAGGTTAGTCGAATGGCAAGTCAAATCATTTTACTACAACTACTACGAACTCCACCTTCAACAACGACTGCAGACAAGCAATCTTAGAATTTCAAAGCACACTTTAACCCTCACGCCGAGAGCCCGATTTTTTTGGCCAAACCATGAGACGGTGTTTTGCTAAGCTTGCACGACAGATGAACGAACAAGTTGAACAGACAAAAAACCGTATGTGAGATATCTTAGTTTTAGCACCCTCCATATAAAAGTTATGACTAGAGAGTTTCAGTTGGTTTCGAATTACTCGTACTCGTATGTATGTTTCATTCCGTAACCGCCTCATTCTGAAGGTTACAAGTCTACTACAATATAAGGTTGTATTGGTTGCTTATCTTAAAAACTTAAGTGAGCCCACAAATGTACACTCGTAGTTCGAGGGTTAAAATAGCCTGCGAATTCTGGTCATTATGACATCCAGCCAGTGGCGCACACAGGTTTTCATTTGGGGGGGAGGAGTTGCGTACAACTTTTGAGCTTAGTTCTATTTGAAACCATATTTTTCACCAGCAATATTTGCATTTGGGAGGTTGGGGGGCTGAACCAAACCATCTCCTTTGTGCGCCATGATGTATGCGTATGTGCGCTTTATGGAAATATCAGAATATGCAGTAATGGCACTTACATATCAGGCGAGCTGACAAAAACAAAGAAGCAGCGGCCAACGGGCACGAGACCGCTGTGGGTCGTTGTGAAGCATTTTAAAGGACAACGGTACACAGTGTGTCTGTTATGGTTAATATTAATATTTACAAAGATGTGTGGTCCCAATCGGCAAAACGGTAATAAATTGAAACTAGCCCGTACTGATGAAATGAAGTTAGAAGGGTTGTAGTCTACAAGCTACTGGTTAATATTGCGGGTTGTACATGCACGCAATGTGCTGCATTTGTTTTTTTGCTCCTTCTTACTCCTCCTATCAGATCGGCAACAATGTCTACCTGCTTGCGCTATTTGCAGCAATGGCGAGAGCAAACTTCTCCATCAAATTAAAGTTTCAAGTACCCTCAGCGAGTTAAGGTCATCCTTTACTACTTATATCTCTTATGAGTTATAGAAAGCAAGATGTATGCAGTGTTCAGGGTCGTAATATTGACTAACAGCTGAGACAGAATTTCCCCGCGACAATAGCCATTAGAGCGTTCGATTATCTTAGTGTTATTATCTGTTTGCGGGCTGTCTTTGACTTGTTGCTTGGTTTGTTCAACCCTCACAGTTTGACCGGCTGTCCGCGTAGCGACCGCAACCACTTACAGTCACATTCGCAGGAACTAAAATGTCCCACTCCGGGCTGTGACGGCTCTGGGCATGTCACCGGCAACTACTCGTCACACCGCAGCCTGTCGGGTTGCCCGCGCGCCAACAAACCGAAGAGTAAGCCTCGCGACGGTCAGGACTCAGAGCCACTCAGGTAACGTCTTATACACACAGCAAAGTAGTCTTTTCCAATAACCAAGTGTAAACTTTTTTTAAGATGCCCTATACCAGGATGTGACGGCTCTGGCCATTCGACTGGCAAATTCCTATCCCACAGAAGGTACGTAACGAGCTTTGAGTTCAAGCCCGCTTTCAATACATTTAGTTTTTGTATTTTGTGTGTGTGTATTTTTTTATAACAGCGCTTCTGGCTGCCCTATTGCCAATCGAAACAAGATGCGTGTGCTGGAGGCCGGTGGCACCGTGGAGCAACACAAGGCCGCAGTTGCGGCCGCCACGGCCATGAAGTTTGATGGTGAGTTTACTTAAGCTCGTGTATTATAATTTTACTTGTTGTAAAGTCTTACTCAATTCGCTAGTTTCACTAAGCAAAACTACAGATCGACACGTTTTTATTCACTAATTTATTGAAATTTCTTCCCGATACGATTGCAGGTTGTAGTGCTGCGGCTTCGCAGAGCATCAAAAAGCCAAAATTCGACGATGTAACAATGGTGTATCCAAAAGGATATACAGGTGAGGTTCGCTCTATCCCGTATACTCCCGTGTGTAGTACACTCCCCATCTGAACACCAACGCAAAAATTCAAAAGCGTCCGTATTCTGTTTGATTTAAGTGTGTGCGTGTGCTAACAATTTCATTTTGCCCAAAATTCGTTCGTTAAAATTCAGCTCTTTGCGTCCGCTCCGTGACATCGGCTAGCTCCCTATCCCCCTCCCTTGAAGCAATGCAATACTAATGAACATACTTAATTAAATACATGCAAAATTCTAACATTGATTTCTAATTTTCTCATTTTCTTTGTTCTTATTTGTTTCGTTTCATGGGTTTTTGTTTAGATTACGCGACGTTTTGTATCGGTGCTGAATATCTTCTGTAAATACTGAATCCGAACCCGAAATCGAGACCGATAATAAGTCAATAAAATCAACCAAATCAGTTCCAAATACCAAACAAATGCAAACTCCAATCCTCTCGTTCACACACACACACACACACACACACACAGACACACACGACTAAACCGTACTGAACCAAAACCCAACCGAACCAAACAGCCCCCACCGAAACCAGGAAAAGGTAAGCACTATCCACCTCTTTCAGATCATATCCTTGCTTTTCACCCAAACTAAATCCAAACTTTAGCATCGTAATTTTATTCTTTCGCTTATTTAGTTTGATCGAAGCCGTGAAAATCAGACAATTTTTATAGCATTTTGAAGTTTTCTGTAGAAATTAGCACACGCGCACATATCAATTACCCGCTCGGGCAAGTAGTAACTACTAGCCCACACAACAGAAAATCACCCCAAATCCTCGAAACCAACAAAGCGCACATTAATCATACGACCCGAATGTCTGCTTTCTTTTCCGTCTTCACCGTGTTTAGGCATTGACATGATGATGGGCGCAGTCGGGTCCACCAGCGCTGCCACTGCCACACCCAACAACAGCACCACGGTGGCGGCCAGTACCAGCTCGACTGTTGGAAATGCTTCCTCGTCGCTGCCTGGCGGCTCGCTGTCGGAAAACATGCAGCCGGGCAGTAGCAACTGCGTGCCCGCCGGCGTCAGCGGCTCTGGTATCGTCGCCAGCGAGGACTTGAACACACTCGAGGCAGAGATCTCAGAACTACAGCGCGAGAACGCACGCGTCGAGTCGCAGATGATGCGCCTTAAGTCCGATATCAACGCCATGGAGTCACAGCTCAGCACCAGCGATAGGGTACGTAGACTCAGGTTCGTTGAGGCAAAAAATAAGTATGACATTTTTTCTCATTCACACCTTTCACATATATAATTTATCACTACCTCTGCCGCACCCTGACTTTGTCTGATCTGATTTTTGTGCGCCTACAAATTTTAATTGGTCATTCTCAATTTCTTGGCGAGACGTCGAGTGTGTACGGACGGGTTACAGAACAGCGGCCAAATAAATTCGGTATCTCAACTTCCGTGCAAAGTTCACGCTGAAAAACTCGAGGTTAATGTTAAATTTTAGCTGCGTTACTTTCGTCGTTATGTGTGCTCGCCTGTGCGTATGTTGCTATTCTTTGTTTATAAACTTCTTACTACAGTTTTCAAGGTCGTCTCCAAAGCCTTGAAAATCAAAGCGAAAATTAAAATTAAAATTAAAACGAAAAAAGCAGCAGCAAAATCGTGGCGTGGCAACAACTTTCACACCAAACTCCAAAGTTGGAGTTTTCTAACTTTGGCGCACAGTGCGCGCCAGAGCCGCTAACTTTGCCACCGCTTAACCCAAACACAAAGTTCTAATTTTTCTTTCGCTACTTTTATTATTTAAATTATTACAAATGTTCCCCTCGACAACAAACATACAAACGCAGGCAGGCGAAATTTCGCACCGTCGGAGCCTTCTTAATTTGTTGACTTCTTACTTGACTTTTATACGTCCATCAAAGGTTATCAATTAATTATTATGAAAATCGCCACCGTTGCTCCGAAATATTGAAGGCAATTGAACCCTTTGTTTTGTCAACGTTAGATCTGAATTAATTAAAAGATAGATCTATGGTTTTATGCCCAAATGACTGTGTATTGTAAACATCTGCGCGTGATAAGTGATATGTCTTCATTTCCTTCGATTCATACATTTGTATTGCACACATACTAGGCGTAATGTGTAGCGTGCGGATTTTCATGTATTGTATATGCATGATTCTATGGGAACGTTGTGAGCAAAATAGTTAGTTAAATTATCTTTCAGAAATTGAAAACTTTTTTAACAATGGAATTTAATTCGTTTTTGGACACTTTGCACGTTTTAGCTATGAATGCATAATTCAATAAAATTGTTGATTAATTTGTATTCATACTATATGTTGATATTATTAATTTTAACTAAGTACATTAAAATATCAAAAAATATACTAATAACTTAACTGGCTTAACGCAAGGTTAATAGAACACAGGTAACGCATTCCAAACGGTCGTTCAAAATTTTCTTAAACCAAAACTTAAGCGGAATATCCCAAATTCCGAAACAATTCCACATACAAATGTGAAACGCGTAACCTGTAGTCTATGAACCTTGGGCTCAACCTGAGTTCACCGGTTCTGTTTTCATACACAATTCATATTCATTAACATTTCTTCGAAGATCCCAATGAAATTGTGATTTCCATTTACTATGTACATAAAAAATATTCACATTAGGCCATTCAACATGCCAACATTATCTTTGGCTTCGAATGGCAAATGACAAATTCGCAACATCACAATCATAGTCGTAATCATGTAGTGCAGCGGCTAAATAAGCATTTCCGCAAATCCGCTGCAGAGCAGCATTAAAACTGCATTTTCCAGCAACACAAAATGGCGTTTTTCCAATCACCGTCCTCTGCCCGCGTTTGGGTTTGGGCGCGTATCCGCCAATGATGAGCGACTGCGTTCGACTGCAGCGTATTGCACTCAGCATTGCTTCCAGTTCACATTCACCGCACTCTGCTGTTGTTGTATAGTATACCCCCAGGTGGCGTGTCCGTGCGCAACTTGCATTGGAAATGCTTTCTCCTTCCTCGCTGGCACCTTCAATTGTACAACACTTATACATAACCCCACCTGCATTGTTGTTACTGCTACTGCTGTCGTTTGTCCCTTTCCAGTCGTAAACAAATCAACAAATCGCGTTTCGTTTCATTTCGATTCGCTCCTATTCTGTCGCCCACACAAGTCCTACTCTTCCGCCCTCTCTCCTCTGACCCCTCTCCACAAGGCACACATGCTCATCGCCCAGCCACATGAGACCAAGAGTTGCTAACCTTTCGGCCTCCCAAGAGGGTTGTGTGCACGGCGCCAAAAGCAAAAAATAATTTCCAACAGCGAAGGAGGCGCCGCGCACACTGGCACACAAAACTCTCAGCCAACTGGAGCGCCGCTTGCTGTATTTTTGATGGTCTGTGTGTATCTGGCAGGTCCATCCCCACAAAGTGTTGGAGCCACCACCGTTGCACAGCGTAGCACACTGCTGCGCGTCGTACGTGAAAGTGCCCCTTTCCCTCCCTCGCTCACTCGGCAGGCCGGCTCTGCTGCCTGTGCATCATTCGTACATAGGGCAGGACGCCCTTCCTTCACCGCGTTATTTTTTCTCAAGCTTTCGTTTTTCTTCGCTCTACATGTTTGTATGGATAATTTGATATACTTATATACAAATTCTTTTCCTTTTTATTTGGCAAGATGTTTACTCTTATTTTTCCATTTAATTTTGGAAGCGGCAGCCGTCCCTTTTCCGTACACATGCTTTTCGTTACCGCGGTTGTTGTATGAAAAAAAGTCTGCCTGCTCCGTGCAGAGTGGAGGAGCGCTGGACGAGCGGGGTGTTGTTAGGTGGTCTTTGAAGGATCGTCGTTATTTCGCATCAGCGAACCGAACTGAGTTGAATTGAATTGAATTCAATTCAATTTAATGGCTTTATTAAATGATGTGGAAGAATAATGACTGCGGAGGGTATGAAGGCACCTATTAATTCAATGTATACCCTTCTCATGTGTGCTCACACCCCACTTGCCTACATGCTATTGCTTGTGAACTGAATCTGTCAAGCGTGATTATCATACATGATTTATAAGTTTTGTGATCAAACTCCCTACTTACAAATAAATAACGCACAGCTTTTAATATTTTACCTTTCATATTGATTAAAAGCTTTGTGCGATCCCATACAAGCTCTAATTAGTTTTGGTTATTCTTCAAGGACGGTCCATTATCTAATTATTCTGCATTCTTTCGAGATCTCCTAACGTTTTAAGGTTAGGCACCCTCACTACTTGCTTGGTCTTTTCACATTACATTGGCGGCTCTGAATTAAATTCAAATATCGAACATCTATCAACACTTGCTCGACGTTTCAAATTAACACTGCATTTCGGTCTTCTCTTCCGCCCGCACAGGAGGCTTCTCCGCTGAGTACTCATCAGCAGCGTCCTCTCTCTGCGGTGACTGGCAATGCTGGAGGAGCAGCAACTCTTGCTGCCGTCTCCTCCAGCACAACGTCATCGTCCACCGTCGTCGGCGGCAGCGGGAGCAGCACCATCACCAGCATCCCGCACACACTCTCCAGCAGCATCGTCGCCCTAGGTGATACTTCCAACGGATGTGGCCATGATGGCGGCGGCATCACGAGCCATTATACGACATCCACGTCTACGCCCAACGTCACCGCCGACGTGACTATTACTTCTTCCAGCGCTGCTGTTGCCGCATCATCCACCAACCTCAACAACTACTATGAGAGCTTGCGGAACAACGTAATCACGCTTCTTGAGCACGTGCGACTGCCGCCGCCAAGCAATACGGGCTCAAGCCAGGGCGTAGGTGCTGTCGTCAGCACCTCCAGCAGCAATACTAATGCAATCAGCAACTGCCTGATATCCAACACATCCATGCCAACAATGATGACCAACCAACATGCCGGCGCCTACAATGCTCATCACACGCTCATAACACCCGGTCCATTGTCCACCGCTACAATAGCCGTTTCCAATGCCGCCAGCGTGTCCATGTATGGCATCCCGCCGCATCACCTTACAACAACGCACGCAGGGCCGCTGGGGCCGCCGTCACATCCACCGCCACCCAGCTCAGGCCACCCACATCCGTACACAGTACACCACCCCGCCGGCTATCCACACCACGAACCCTTTGACTCCTACATATCGAAACTGCAGTCGCTGTGCGTGCCTCCGGACGTATATGGCCTGCCCGACGAGGGTTCGCGTCCCGTCTACGATTCGGTTAAGACAAGTCTACATCAAGACTACACTCTAATGCCGACACCGATCTAAGCCGTGAGCAGCACCATAGCGCGTGGTCGAACGACCGCTCGAACGATTCATTTCCAGAAAGGCGCGTCGCACCATAATTATAGTAGTCCAAAGCATCGCCATCGCATGTAAATAGAAAATTCAAACATCTGAAGAGTGGCCGTTCCTTGCTAAGTAACGTAAATATGTAGAAAGTTAGATTTGGAGGCACACCAACAGCGTAATTTCGTCAGTTATTGTTGTGCCCAAGAAAATAAACCAACGGCAAAGGATTAATGTAGGTACGTCGCAAATAAAGAGAATACGTAATAAACTGTAAATATATTGAATCACACACTCACTAATGCACTTAGGTATGACCTAGCACAAACGCTGACTTATAGCACACACTCTGGCCGTCAGCACCCACAAGCAACACCTTCAGCGCTATGGTGCAGTATGCGCAGTTGTCGGCAGTCTAGGCTATTTTTCCGTACTTAGGGGTATTGCAATTTGGCAAAGTCTACAATTATTAGAAATATAGAGATATGAACATGGACAAACTGGCAATCGTGTTCACAACATGAGCAAACACAACCTAGGCAAAAACACGCGAGCGGAAAATTGCTTCGCAAAATTTTCCGCATTAGAACTTCCGGAACACAACGTTTAAAGTCCAAAAGATTTTAATTGAACTAACAGTTACTGGCAAAATGACAATGGCAACACTCAAATGTGTTTTAAACTTTAACAAAATAACTTGAACCGCGTAGTGAAAATTCAGCTTTATCTCATCCATATGTACATACGTATGTATTTTCGTCTCCTATATTGAAGGCCGCAGTATCAATTGGGAGTTTGTCCGCAGGGTTATTTTGTTCAATAGCTCCTGATTCAGATGTGCTTCAGTTACAATTTAAGAAAAAAGTAAGCCAGTTGCTCGTTGGATTCAAAATACCGGGACACAAACGTACAGTTTCCTGGCTATCAGGGAAGCCTGACGTGTGTTTATTCTATTAAATTGTGATTAACATCGCTTACACATTCATTGGTAATGGGTAATTGTTATTTGCAGTATTTATAGTTCGTAATTGGTAGGCATTTTTTAGCAAATATTCAAAAGTGGGAGCGTTTTTGTATTTCAAATCAAAATAACTGTTACCACCGAACACCCAGAGGTGTTCCGGGCTCTATGTATCTACTTATGGATTTATTGTAAAGTAATGGTAAGCTTCGGAACGAGGCAAGAGCACTAGTCGATGTTCTGCAGCTCATGGTATACATAAATACATAAGTGTAACACTATTTATAGTAATTGATATGTGAATCGAACACAAATATCAACAAAAGTGCAATAAACGATGTGGGTTCATGTTCCCTACACGTAAGGAAACAAGGAATATGTAGTCGCAGATTTCACACGTCCTGTGAATGTGTAACTCTGATCTCAATGCAGATACGATTAATTTTATCTAAAATTAGCTGTAGTTACGCGAATAGTTGAAATGCGAGTCCTACGTGACCGCGGAATAGGATGCGTATGCATCGCCGTGTGACCGCGTACGTGAAAATTACTTAACCAAACAAAAAAAACTCTCGAGAGCAAAAGTGTTGTAAGCGACAGTAATTCAATGTTAAAAATTAGTGAATAAATAAATAATTAAATTTAAAAATAAATGCTCAACTGGTAATTCTTAGCTTTAACTCCAACATCGGTAAGGAATGCACTTTCGGGCGTATTTAACCTGGAACTCCCAAAAATGCGTCACCCCCAATTGAATTGGGAAACGCTGCTCCTGAGATTGAAGAGTGCGCACGGCTTATTCTTGTTGTTTGTTTTTCTGCATGCATTCGGAGCAGTGACCGCGGCATTTTTGATACTTAACTTGATTTATGTGGCTTCATTAAACATTCCGCACATAGTCAGCGGCGCACACTATGCCGACAACCGGACAACCGAGCGTCTAAACGTTTTCGTGTAATTGCAGGGAAAAATGCAGGCAGTCAAAGCAGCAAAAACGCTACAGAGAAGCCGAAAACAATTAAGGCCAGCATTGGGCTGGCCGGCACGCAATAGCTTTGCCGTCCAGCTCCAAGCCACTAGTGCGGCTACATAGTTTTCCGGAGTGGAGAGTACGGCAAGTGGCGTGCAACGTGTGGAATGTGGTGGAAACATTCAATCGGGCAGTTGAGAAATGCGAATTCGGACGCTTCGTTAAGACGGCTGAGGGGGGCGCGGCTGGGAGCAAACCCTGTACTTGCTGCGCGCCGCAAATATTTGCATAGTTACCTTTAATGTGGTCGAATTTTGTGCAGCGGTGCTTTGTAGTTGATTGCTGTGGACAGTGGAAACAGGTCGGCTGCTAAAAACACTCAGCTGTCGCAATGGGGAAGCACATTTGCTTGTTGTGATGCTTATAGGACGACTTGTCGTACGTACATGCAAACACACGTGAACATACAAACACACACACATACACACACACGCACGAATCTCCAACTCATTGGTTGCTGTGCGTTCGACAAGGAATTTTCGCAATGGCAGCACCGTGCCCTGATATCAAAGGGCAGCAAAAAGCAATTCATAAAAGCAAAAACGACAAAAAACAATAACCCCTAATGCAATCCGAGCCACAACTCTTTAGGGCAAACAATAAAACTCGTAAAGTATCTTATTAACCATTCTTGGCACACTGCTCTGAGGCCTCCACTTCCAGCAACCCCAAGACCTCGTCCTCTGTAGCTCCATTCCCTGGTCCAGTGCCAGCGGGCACTTCCGCCTCGTGCAAACAGCAGATCTTCTTGACTGCTAATTGCGAATCGAAAGAGCGTCGCCGCCGCCGTCGGCATCCCTGCTGCCTCACTTTCTCATTTCAATCGACACCGTCGTGTATATTACTCTCGCGTTTTTAAGGCTCACTCGCATGCAAGCAGTATGGGGTGGTATGTGCTGTCGGGAGGATGAGCGCGGCGGGCGCATTTGATATGTGCGATTTGGCATTTGCCACGGAAGCCAAATCTATCGTAATAAAAATGTCTGTCTGTCCAATTTAAAATTTCATGAGCCCTTCTACGCTGAGAGAATTGAGTTATGCTTCTTTCTATTCGTGTATGTGTGGATAGTGGTTGCGGTGTTGGGGTTTACTTGAAATGCACACCACTAACAGCAACTCAAGCTCGTTAAGATAAAAAAATCAAAATAATAACACCTAATTTATGGTTTATACACTGTAAGCAGACGCTTAAACTGTCACATGGAAATATCACACAATTCAATGCTTTCCACAACCAAACGTGTAAGTGCACATCGAACAAATAATCTTCGTTGATTCGCAGGAAGATTCTGCTTTGAGATATTAACTCTGTTCTGGCGTCTTTAGGGAGTCAATACGCGTTAATGTGAGTGAAAATTAGACTTTCTCCAACCGGTACGAACCAAATGCTCTTCGCCCACTTCTTCGTCCCCTTTCAGCCTGCCATGCTAAGTGTGAGCACATTCTCGATTGAAAATAGGCATCTGCTCACTTTTATGCAATGCAAATCGTTGTCTTGTTATGGCTAAAAACATCAGAAGATGGATATATGTACATACTTACCTTATAAAACCTTTATGGACGGTCGTACAACTGCACCGCATCCTTTTCGATTGTCCTCTGCCGTTGGCAACACCGGGAAAATGTACAAAAAATTAATTGCATATAAACTCATAAATAAACCTGTGCTACCGCCGCCACAGTAGCCGCGGCGTTCGTTGCCGTTGCCGTGGTAAAAAGTGTTGCAGATGCGATGTTGTTGTTCCTGCTAATTGTTCTGCTCGCGTTTGCAACCACTTAAGCAACTGATTAACCATATTTGAGTTTTGTGGCATTTCAGTCCCCTGCCTGTCTTTCCACTCTTGACTTTTGACTTCCAGTTGTGCTTTTGTTGGCAGAATTTTAAAACATTCCTTCTCGAAGATGTCTGTTTTTCTATTTTTATTATAATGGAACGCTTGATCACGGTGGACAAATATTGCGTACATCTTGCACCTTTTATATTCTCGAAAGTGCGAATCCTGAAAGAATTCATAGATTTTTCCAAAACAACTAGTTCGGTAATAGCCTAGAGCCGAGAAACTCCAAGAAAGCAAAAGCACTAAAAACTTATATCTGTCTTATTCACATCTATAACAACGTTTACGTGAGCTGTGCATGTCGGCTTTTCTGTTTGTGATTCGCTTGTGCTTGTGCATTAACAGCCCACCGGGAATGCGCTTGGACCCACTCTATAGCATTTCATTTGGCTACGTGAAAAATTGGTCTCATTAATGCTACTTATTAGTACTGCCGAGCGTGCCGTCACTCCAGTATAAAAGACACTCATGACCAAACATTTGCGCAGCCAAACTGATGTCAACTGGCAAATGATTCACCATTATTCACTAATAAAACTCATCGAAATGCCTCCTGCTTGCCCGCGCCTCTTTGGCACACGTACGCTGCCCGCAATTAGCGCACCCATTTGCGTCCAGGGTTAGCAAAGTGCGGCGGCGGCGAAGTGGTGCGAAGACAAAGTACAATAGAAAGGCTGCCCCACCAGCAGATGCTGCCATCAGCGCTTCTGTGGCTGCTGTCAAGTGACCCTAATCAATGCACACACATGTACAAATGTGTGCATGAATACGTAAACACGTACATATACATGTGTGTGTATTGAGCGTTCGCCATTGGATGACTTATTGATGACGATGTGAGATGACGGACGGTCCCATGTGGTGTTCCGGGCGCCCATACATTGCGAATCTTTTCGTACTGCGGCAATCGAAGGGACCCTGCCGCAAGCCTTCGCATTCAATTCCATTTTCATTTATTCAGTCGAACGGCCATAGAATGGCATTTGACGCCGCAGCACCCAGCAAATGCCTGCCATTCCCTTTCAATCGCGCTGGTCAGTTGTGGTCGGGTCAATTTGTAACGAATTTTGGAAAATTGGTTTTACATTTAAATATTTGATACGACAGGTGGCATATTTTCTCGCATCGGACTCACGAATGAGCTTCTTGGTTCCAAGATCAGCAGTTCACAAACGTTTAAAATGGCACAATGCTCTTGGGCGATGCGTAGGACCCGATGGCATACCGAAAACGGTCTCAACATATCAAGCAGCAATGGTCCACCGCTTTTACTCGAATGGAAGTAAAGCAATTAGTATTGAGTGTTTATTACTTTGGTATGTCTGTATTTTTGACTCAGTTGTTCTATTTCGCAACATAAAAGTACGTCTTCTTTTTGGGCACATTGTCGGTCTTCCACAGCACCTTATCACTTTCAATTTAATTTGTTTAAGTATTTGACGCACTTTGTTAGGGTGCCGCCTGCTTTGAACTGTAAAGCTAAGTAATGTCTGCCCTTTTTTTTTGCAATGCGGCAACGTTCCCAAGGTGTCACGAAGTATGTACCTGCTCTTGCAAGTGCAAGTGACACTACATTTCTTAACAATTTAAGCGAGGCGGCGAAAGCCTTCATTGAAAAATTTTTTTAAACCTTACAAAATTCGTAATCCGTTTCAAAATCTATAAAATTACAAAAAACAAACCAAAATTTTATTTTGACAAACTCTGAAAAAAAAACTACAAAGTTACATTAAGCCATTGGGATTTAATTATTGTCATTATGCTATCAATTTTGATTGATAATTTGATATTTATATTAATTTGCATACACGTAACTAAATTATGAGTCGTATCCTGGGAAAACGTGGTTTGTAAATGTTAATATACTGTACATATAATCACTGTACTCTTTATGTATTGTATATTTATGATTATATTGAAGTAATCTTACTTTAAGTTTTTCCTGTCATTAAAAATTGTGAAAACGAATTGAATAAACGAAATCGTTCGGTTTTTTTTTCAATAAAATAATAAAACCAAAAGGTTATGGGCCCAGGCGAGCGCGAAACAGGAATTCCCCAGTTCAATGGCCGCGGATTCGACGAGTGGCAGTTCCGAGTAAGAGTGCACTTCGAATGTATCGGGCTTGGTGATGTGCTAGTCAAACATCCACCAAATGAGGAAAGCGAGAAAACAGAATTTCTTCGCAAGGATTGGAAGGCGAAGGAGCGCCTAGTAGCTTTCGTACATGATGGCTGCCTTGGCTACACCCGGGACAAGACCACAGCCAGAGAAATGTGGCAGAGCTTGGAGTCGGCCTTCGCCAAAAAGTCAATCGTGGCGCAATTTACCATCCGCAAGCAGCTAGCAACGCTTCGGATGAAAGAAGACGAAGAAGTGCTGAATCATCTGACTAAGTTCGAGGGAATGGTGCGAAATTTGAAGATTGCTGGTGCAGAAGTGGAGGAGAGCGACATGCTGGCTCAGCTATTTATGACTAATAATAATAATTGACTGGCACGACAGCCCGCTTACGCGAGACTAAGGCCTAGCTTCCCGCAACTACCCGTGTTGTGCGTGTGAATTTCTACACGGGTTGGAGGGACCTACAGTTTTATGCCGGTTCCGAACGGCAGGTTGGGAGCTTTTTCATAAGCAATTTTTACTCTCAGAGGTTTGCCATTTCCAGCTGAGAGGACAGCCACCGAAAGAGAAAACGAGTTTTCCCGTTATTTTTTTTTAGGTGTTATTACAGGCAGTATTTGAACCTGAGGTTGCTGCCTGCGACTCGCGGTCCAACGCACTAACCAACTGAGCCACGGCGGCTGCAGCTATTTATGACACTTCCGGAAAAATTTGATCCCGTGGTGACAGCGTTACAAAATCTGGAAGAGGACAAATTAAACTACAATGTTGTGAAGGAGCGATTGCTGTTAGAAGAGGTGAAATTCAAAACCCGGCATGAGGAATCGTTGTCAACTGATAAAACAGCATTTTTTGGGAAAAATAACAAGAAGCAGAAAGAGCAAAAAGGAAAGTTCATCGGAAAATGTTTTAAGTGCAACAAGCCAGGACATAGAGCACGAGACTGTTGGCAAGGAAACGCAAGTATGGCAAGTTCAAAAAGTGTATGCTTTGTTGCAGAAAAGACCACTGATCGGGTGAGTACGACGAACTTAACTTTTAAACTGGACTCAGGAGCAAGCGATCATCTAGTTAACAACAAAGAGCACTTTTCTGAGTTGATGAAGTTGAGTACTCCAGTTATAATACAAGTTGCAAAAGACAAGCAACATTTGATTGCAGAAGAAATAGGCAAAGTCAAAGGAATATCAAATAAAGGCATTGAAATGTGCATGAAAGAAGTTTTATTTGTTCCACAGTTGAGAGATAACTTGCTATCAGTCCGAAAACTAGCCTTGGCCGGAATTGATGTTAAATTTAGTAAAAATAAAGCACTTATTATAAAGAATGGCCATCTAGTAGCCACAGCATATTTAAAAGGGGCATTGTATGAATTGACTTTAGACATAAATTCACCTGCCGCAAATCTATGTAACCAAAGTGAAGGGCAGTTGTGGCACAAGCGTTATGGTCACATAGGGCAACATGCCTTTGATCAATTGCTACAAAAGAAAATGGTCACTGGTTTAAATGTAAAATCAAATCAACTTAGTTTTTGCGATATATGTGTTGAAGGAAAGCAACATCGTGAGCCGTTCAATGGAACGCGTGAAAGAGCAAAGAGGGTACTTGAGAGAATCCACTCTGACGTTTGTGGACCTATTGAACCAACAGCTTGGGATGGTTCAAGGTACTTTGTGTCTTTCATTGACGACTTCACACACTTTGCAATGATTTACACAATTAAAAAGAAGTCAGACGTTTTCGACGTTTTTAAAGAATATGAGGCGATGGCAGTCGCAATGTTTAACAAACCAATTTCAAAGTTGACCGTAAACCAAGGTCGGGAATATTGTTCAAAAGAACAAGGGAAATGGTATAAAGACAAGGGTATCAAAATGGAGACTACTATGTCGTACGCACCTCAACAGAATGGTGTCGCTGAAAGATTCAATAGAACCCTAAACGAAAAAGTTAGGACACTACTCTTACAGTCACAAATACCAAAGCGAATGTGGTGTGAAGCGGCTCTTACAGCAACATACCTTATAAATAGAAGTCCAACTAAAGCTCTTAGTGGAAGAGTTACACCAGCAGAAATGTGGTATGGGGCTAAACCGGATGTCAACAAGTTACGAGTGTTTGGTTGCAAAGCTTACGCATGGATACCTGACCAGCGAAGAAAGAAGCTTGATGCCAAAAGTAACAAATGCGTTATGTTGGGGTATGCACCGAACGGGTACAGGCTATGGGACATCAATGGCAATAAACTAATCTGCGCCAGAGATGTTAAATTTAATGAGGCAGAATTTCCGTACGCAAATGCACAAGCACCCAGTCTTGGAGTACCAAAATTAGTTATCACAAAAAGTTACGATCAAGAAGGGGAAAATGAGATATGTGATCGCGACAGTGGAGAACCAGAAGACTTTGTGGATGCAGAAACCGGGGACGTACAAGAAGACGAAAATGCTACGCTGCGCTTAGAAAATGAAAACATAAGGCATAGTGAGCGTGAGCGCCGAAGGCCAAGTAGGTTGCTTGACTATATTACTGGTCATAGAGCAAATACTGCGGCCACCTCTAACTTGATGGGTGAGCCAGAAACGTACAACGAAATCTTTGGAAGAGATGATACTGACCTATGGAAGGCAGCTGTAGTGGATGAACTTCAATCTATGCAGAAAAACAAGGTCTGGGAGTTGATAGAAGCACCACCGAAGTCCAATGGAAAAAGGGTTGCAATTGCAACCGAATGCAGATAATAATGTACTTGACAAGCCTTACCGTGAATTGTTAGGAAGTTTAATGTACATAATGCTCTGCTCAAGACCTGACATTTGCTACCCGGTGGCTTGTATGGGACGATTTCAAGAAAAACCAAGTGAAACCCATTGGCAGCATCTTAAACGGATAGTTCGGTACTTGAAGGGTTCAAGAGGGAAACAGTTAAAGTATTACAATCACGATCAAGCAGCGCCAATTGTTGGATATGTTGATGCAGACTGGGCATCAGATCAAACTGATCGAAAATCAACATCTGGATACGTGTTTCAAGTATTTGGTAATACTGTAATGTGAATATCTTTAATTGTGTCGTCTGTTTTGTCCGGGTTGGCTTAAGGGCGAGCCACGCCAACTTGGTTTGGCTAAAAAGCCGACCTGAACTTCTGGGTAAATAAAAGGCAACAAGTGCGTTTTGATTGTAAAACAGAAGTCGACTTTATTTTGGAAAAACGGGGGTTTATAAAGTAAATCATAACTGTTATACCAGTTTGAGCATTCCAACACTCCGCCCATTATTCCAGTGTACTAATTCTATTGACCAATCCGAGAAGAAGGACAATATGCTGATCTCGCATATTTCCGTTAGAACGCTGCGGTTGGTGGTATCCATCTCGCTTGCACTGCTCGCGCCGCGGTATCGATCATTGAACCCAGTCGGCGAGTCAGAATAAGTGCTTTGTTTACATTAAGCGTATTACGCTATTGCTGGACAAACGGCATCGGTGCCTGCAAGTGTCGCGAGTGGCAACCTGACACTAGCGCATAACGGCGTGCATATTGCAAGTTGTGTGGCCCATTTAATAGTGTCGGTCTTGACGACTATGTGGTACCACTACACCATCTTGGTGCAGCAAGAAGCAGACAACAGTCGCAACTTCCTCGAGTGAAGCCGAATACGTGGCTCTAAGCCTTGCCACAACAGAAGCACTGTGGCTTCGAGGCTTAATGAGTGACTTACGACAACTGGATGCAAATCCTACTGTTATCTACGAGGACAACAGAGGGTGTATTTGTATGGCGAGCAATCTGGAAAGCAAACGTGCGAAGCATATAGACATAAAACATCATTTTATCAGAGACACTATCGAAAACAAACAAATAACAGTTAAAACGATTGGTACTGAAGACCAACTAGCCGATATATTTACAAAATCATTGGATCTATCTCGCCTACAACTATTAACAGACAAATTAAGATTGCTTCATTAAGAAGGGGTGTTAATATACTGTACATATAATCACTGTACTCTTTATGTATTGTATATTTATGATTATATTGAAGTAATCTTACTTTAAGTTTTTCCTGTCATTAAAAATTGTGAAAACGAATTGAATAAACGAAATCGTTGTTTTTTTTCAATAAAATAATAAAACCAAAAGTAAATAATTGCGGAAAATATTTCGTACTATGCCATTATTCAAAAAAGTATGTAAGGCAAAGAGTCTATAGCTGCCGTTATACCTAATTAATTACAAGAAAAAACGTAAATAGTTCTAGTACAAGTTTTGCTTTATTCATGGCCAACTTAAAGTTAAATAATTAGGATTGATGACTTTTATCACAATCAATACCGACGTATTCCTCTTCAACATTTTTATCCGAAAAATGTCAAACATAAAGCATAAAATAATCAAAATAAATAATCGTAAAGCAATTGGGAAAAAATAACCCAGTCACAACGCACACAACCGCCTCTACTGCACTCTTCACTGCCCTCATCCACTGCCACGCCCTTCCGCTAAGCAGCCCAGTAACGGTCAGAACCAATGCAAGCCGTGCTTGACGCGACACAGCAGCGCGTGCAATAATGACTGAAGTTCATTACAGCTCTGCTCATCATCTACACAAACAACGTCCCTCCCTCCAAATCAAACTTAGCCGAAGCCAGAGCGCGTTATACAAGTAGTTGTTCGTCCGGCTGTAGTTCGTCACGGCCTGTAGTGTCCCAGCATTCGCTGTGACGTCGGACTTGTGGTGAGTGGTAATATTGTTCCGGATGGCCTTCTCCTCCTTTTAACTGTTGCTGTGGCATTGAAGCTCCTTTCCGTGGAGCAGATTTAGTAGCAATCTACACCCACGGTGTCCATCCTTCGTACAGAACCGCCAAATTATCGGGATTCATAGCTTCACGTACGACGAAATCTACCTGCTCCAGAACGCTGCTGCGACGATTGGGATCTGGGTCGCGGCCTTCCAATTTCATACGTATACGCTTCCATACAGAAACCGCGTACGCATTACGCTTTTGCTCGACATGATTGACAGCAACAACACCTGCTAAAAAGAAAAGCATTAGAAGTCAGATCAATTCGTTAGCGGGGCGCAATCAACTCTTCTTGTCTGCCACGCTGCTTGCTGCAACACCCTCAATCACTACGCTCACTCCGCTATTGTCTTTGATGGTGTCCATTGATTGTAATGCATCAGATGAATGTGCCGGTTGGTTATTAAAAATTATGCCAGCGTCTTTTGTGAATCGGTACATCAAGGCCAATACTTCGTTGTGTATCTTATCTGCGGCGGCCGTCAGACTGGACAATCGCTCTCTCAAGTGCAACGGCGCGGCCGAGAAGCTTCGTGTGACCAGCAGTATTTGCAGCTCACCGAGTTTATTATAGAAGCACTTCAACATGTGTTGCATCTCACGTACACATACTAGTAAACTCTTGTAGCCTTCTATTCCACCCCTGATCATCCGATCAACTTTACTGATTTGCTTGAGAATGTGCCGCAAGTCGAGGCGCACCGGTGAGTCAACTAAAAGCTGCACCAAGGACAAATAATAAAAAAATCTAATCTAGGTAAAAGTTTAGCTTAATTAGTTCTTGGTTCTTACCTGCAGCTGATGACCGTCTTCGTAAAGACCTTTTATTAACGACTTCTCGTCCTGCTCCAAATTGGCTAATTTACGCTGTACGCTGTACGTCATTTCGTCTAGTAACCCGACAATATTTTCAATCCAGCACTGGTCAACTTTTCCCTCGGGATCTAATAGCTGCACAATGGCCCGCTCCACTGGTGTGATTAGCGACCCGCTCACCTGCAAGCTCTCACTGCCGTCGTGCCACTGCTGCAGTATAACTCCAAACGCGTTGTCCGCTTCGGAAGTGATGTCATTATGCATCTCAAAGCGCAATAACGCCTGGTTATAGTCAAGTAACTGTGAGGTCAACTGCAGCCAGAAATTGTACCGACCTGCCTGCGTATTGATGCATTCGAAAAACGTCTCCTGCAAGTGCAACAAGTTGCCGTTTTCCTCTACATTCCAATTCAGCTGTTGAATGGCAGCGGCTGCGTGCTGCTGCATGTCCTCGAAGATTTTTATCATGGTTTGCTTCAGCGCAGATAGTGACTGGTTGCAACCTTGAACCGACTTAAGCAGCTTTTCCTTAGGGAAACCGTACATCAGAGGCGCGTCACTCAAATACCGCTCATTAGCCCAGAAGTGCGCCGTGCCCACTAGCGTGCTGTGCTCCACCCACTTGCTATACTGCTGCACCTGCTGCTGGCAGCTCTTAATGGTGGCATTCTGCTGCAGCGCCAACAAAAAGTTTTGACACAGTCCGTTTGAGCTTACCAGCACTCCCTCGTCGTCGATGCCACACACGGGCTCTTGTGCCGCCACCAGCACCAGGACATTGCAGTGCAGGATATGAGCAAAAAATGACGCCAGCCCTCCAAGCGTGGACATCTGCAGCTGACTAACGTACGACTTTCCGGCCGACGATATGGCGCGAATGTCGTAGGCTCGCTGCGCTGCATTAGTCTTCAATGAGTTGACACTGTCACGTGCCGCACAGAACACCTCCACAATGGTTTGGCACTTTAGTTCATGAAGCGTCAAATGCAATCTGCGCTCAGGAAATCTAGAGCTCTAAAGTAAGTGGATAAAAACATTAAGTGTAAGTACTTTTGAAAAGCACTTTAGAAACACTCACCACGAGTTGCTTGAATTTTGAGTCGACCGAAATGTCCATTAGCTTCGATGCTATTTCTTCTAACTGTTCCAAATGGCTTTCGAAATTGCTAAAAAGAGTAACAATTTCACTAAACAAGGAGCACAGTTCATCCGTTTCGCTGCCCTCACGACCAAACTCTACACACTCCAGGCAATTGCTGGCAGTGGACGAGCAAATACGCGCCAAAGTCTCCTGTAACTCGATCACGTCGTCTCGCATAAAAAGTCTCACAATGTTTGCTGACAGTGACAGCTCAAAAGCTGACTTTAATGCTTGGAGTGATTGCAAAGTGTCCTCAAGCACTTTCATTGCCGCATAGATTTGCTGATCCGTATCCGGTAACACTGCCTGACACATTTCCATGCACATTTCGACAAAGTTCAACTGCTGACTTAGCAGTTGTTCGTTACTGACCTGCACAGCTTCTTCGTACAACAAAAATGACTCTATTGTCTTGTACAATGCATCCAGGACACAAGACTGTAGCGCCGCTGAGTGCCGCTCTGGATCTATGGCGATAAAATTTTGCATGACGTCTCCAGCAGCCTCCACCGAGTTCACCTGAAAAATTAAAAGTAAACCAATTTTTTTTCTGCTACGATTTTACGTCAATTACTACCAGCCCCATCACCCACCATCAATTGTGTGTTTTCGTTCAGCTCGTTTACTGCAGTGCGCAACTCAAAATTCAGCTCGATCCAAATTGTTTCCAATGCAGCCGAGTATTGCGAGGCGTATGCCGCGCCTAATTTGTCCATTCGGAGGCACTGTTCCAAATCTTGTTTCAGGGCGGCCAAGGTCTGCTCTTCACTAAGTAACTGTCGGCACCATTGTTCGTACTTCACCAGCCAATTCTGTTGCAAGCGCGATCGCGGATAGAACTGCATCACATTGGCGTACTGCTGCAGTCGCTCCAGGCAGTCCCTAGCACACCACGATACTTGGTACAGCGTGTTGGCCATCTCCTTTTGCACAAAGTTGCACTTGGCATATAAATCGGATTGCCCACCCTGTTCCAGCAAGCCCTGTACCGCTTCTAGCTCATTAGCTGACACAGTTTGTTGCTGCTGTTGTTGTTGTTGTTCGCTTAGCTGCAGCTGTAAGCTTTTCAGCTCGTTGCGTGGCAATGCAGCTATCAAGCGCTCAAAGTAGATGTCGAGTAATCCGCAAATTTCGGTTTGGTACTTCTTTACACCCTTCTTGATGGCACTGAATGCCTCCGCATCCCTCTTGTAGGCCTTGTAGCGATCGGATATGGTATTTAGCGCATGACTTCCCCTCGCAGAGCCAAGAGCCTCTAGTTCGCGTATCATTGCCAGTTGTTTCGTCAAGTTATCGCGCTCTTGCTCCTCGCGACGTATCTCCAGCTGAACACACATCAGTCGCTCGACGACATTACTAATGTCGAGCAACTTGAGGTGCACCTCGTCGCTGAAAGTAGACAAATTTATTGATAGCAAAGCAAAGTGAAACTAGTAGCAATTTACTTGTGTTTGATCCAATCCGGCTTAAATTCACTAAGTTTCATTTCAATCGAATGCCGAGAACATTCCCACTCCTGCTTCCGCTGCACCAACTCATCCTGCCCGCTGAGCTTCGCCAATCCGCTCTCTCTCCCTAAGCTGTCACCGCCAGCAAATTCTTGCAGAGCTGCGATACTAAGTGCAGCCGCATAAGCGGATGTACTACGCGCTACATTAGCGGTTCCGTCATCACTAACTGTCCAGTCCACAAGCGGGTCGTACACGAAAGCCTCCAGCAAAGTTAGCAGCGTTTCCCTCTCCTTGCGCAGGATTTTCAAGACATGCTCACAACCCAAACGAAAAGTACCCTGCAAAAAAAGCGATATGCGCATGGACGTTATTATGCATATACGCTTATTACTCGTTCGAGTTTGACAATGGTGTGTGCATATACCCCGCAGAGCTGCGCACGCCAGCTCCCACTGAACATCAATTATGGCAGATAACAGCATTGGCCTTACTAATCGCTTTTTATTATACACCATACCCATTATTTTTCCTACTTGCCTTGCGTACGGCCTCTTTATTTTTACACACTGCCATTAGGATTAAAACTAAAATTCATGAACAATACGTGCGCTGGTGAAAGCAGGATGTTCTGGACCATCTACACGTTCCACTTTTGACATTTGCCACATTGCAGACAACCTTTAGTAGCCAAAATTTAATTCTACAACAAAAACGCTGACGTTAGTTGAAACAATTACAATTTCATTTGAAGAATTTCCGGCCTCGGTGAAGCTACAAACGATGTTAACGGAATTGAGCCAAAAGCATAGAAAAACTAAAAGTGTAGAAAAACTATTTCTAATTTGGCGACTGATCTCTTAGAAGGAAATGCCAAACCTCTCAACTAAAATTGAGTATGACAAAGGTCCCAACCCAAGGTCCCAACTGTGGCTCCCTTCCATCCGTGTATATAGTACATCTACACGCACAACTTGGGATGGTTGCGTGTTTAGAGCACCGGATTATACAGAAATCAATTGGAAATTTTAACATAAGACAAAGTTGTATAGGGGCTCACAATTCTCTGCATTCCCAACGATCTTTCGGCATTATTTAAGTAACTATAAAACTCTTATCTCGTGCCATTGCCCCACTTGCCCACTATCGAGGACGACTGACGGACATGCGTGAGAAAACCCTCAGTACATTGGGTAGCTCGCCAATGGCGCGGCACCACCGTTCACCTGCCAACCGTTCGCTATTCACCCGCCGCTGCAGTGCCATTAATAGTGTCGTCCACGACTCATGCCACTTGTGCTTTGCTCCGCATGTCGGTATCTCTAGTGAAGCAGCTAGAAAGCATAAGAGATGACGGTGACCATTTTAGCGGCAGTGTCTTAACATGTAGCGCGCGCGAACTCGCCGATGTCCTGATTGCTACAATGGAGAGTGAATTCGCGCCACTCTACGTCGATGCAACGTCGACGATACCGCAAACGAATCCGGTCATCTTCGAACTGAATGTCGCCACCATACTATGGGCTGTTGCTAATGGTATCTTGTTCGTATGCATTTTGGCCGGCAATGCCTTAACCATAATCGCAATTCGTACGTGCCGCCGCCTGCGCTCGATGCTCGCCAACATGCTCATTCTGTCGCTAGCTATTTCGGACTTTATCGTCGGCGTCACGCTACCATATCACGTTGCCTTCTACTTGGGCTCGACCTTGGGCCAGTCACACGGGTTGTGTCTGATGCGGTTTTTCCTTATTATATTCGCCTGCTGTGTGTCCATACTGACGCTCATTTCGATAGCCATCGATCGGTACATCGCTATCGTGTATGCGTTGCACTATCGCCGGTAAGCGTCGCAAGCGTTTAGTTTGACCAACTAGAAGTTCACACAACTGGACATTCTTGTGTTGGTTTCGTTTTTGGCACTCACATACAGTTCGCCATCATTCATTTGCAAATATCTAATTAAAATGTCGCTTTTGCTATTTCTTTATTCTCCTCTGTCAATAGCTGCATGACACGTCGCATTGCTCTTTTCATAATCGCCGTTAATTGGACAACGGGCGCTTCTGTAGCAACAATTCCTGTTTTTTGGAACCACTGGAGCACAGCGTCCGAGTGCGAGTTCAGCGAAGTGCTGCCATCGTGGTACATGGCGGGCCTCATCACACCCGGCTTCGTACTTATCTGGACATGCATGCTCCTTATTTACTGGCGCATAATGCGCGAAGCCTCTAAGCAGACCAAGCAACTGCGAAAGTCGGCCGTCATCAAGCGCTCCACCAGCCGCATCATCGACTGGAAGTCCATGCAGGTGAGCTCAATGCAATGACAGCCCAATAAATTTCTGCGATGTGTTCATGGCGGTCTTCATGTTACGCTGCTATGAGCGAATAGATAACCGCCTATTGTGGGAACGATTTCCGGATGTAAATAACGCAGTTATAAATAAACAAATATGTTCGTTCAGCACCCACCATCCCCTATCGGCGGTATCATTTAAAAACATGTAAACACGCAGCCATAAAAGTGCAAATACGTATACACCCATAAAACTGCTAGCGCGTACTATCCATAGCAGGGTATATGATGGAGGTACTCGCTTGACTTTTGCCTGTTAGGCTTGCAGCTCGATAGTACTTTCTTCAAGTCGTTCTTTCAATTTCAGATCGTTGTCTTCATTATGGGCTGCTTTTCTATCTGTTGGCTTCCCTATTTCGTTGTAGCCTGCGCACAAATATTCCATATGTGCACCATCACATCATGGCTATACAAGGCTGCGTTTTCGCTGGCCATCGCTAACTCTGCCTTCAACCCTATCATTTATTGCTGGAAAAACTCAAACTTTCGGAGAGCATTCGCCCAGTTGTTACGATGTCAAAGCCCCAACAACTATGCCAACAACGAGGACATGAGCAATTGGAGCATTCGATCGGAGCACTACTTGCCGAAGCAGCCCAGCATGATCTCAATTTCAATTATACCGCTCCCATCGGACCAACGCCTTAAAGCTAACTGCACCGTTCCAACAAATGTTCACAAAGAGCAGCAGTGAAGCACTGAAGCGTTGTCTACTTCTTATTTCACTCCAGGATTTCGGTCATTTTCAAACATATGGGATTATTATAGTTAATAAATTAATAAAACATCGTTAAGATTTGAATATGAAAAATCGTCATTACCGAATCTCTTAAGTATCCAAAGAAGAAAATGAAAATGCTATGGGTCACACTATACATACATATGTATGTATATCTAGCATGCAGTGTCGCAAGTAAGTTTGAGTAACAACTGCGTTATGCTATCGTGCAAAAATTAGGCGACAACTATTAAAATAAAATACAAGAGTTTTCTTACCTCAACGCCCGTAATCCCGAGAGCTTCTTCCAGATTAGGTGTCATGCGAAATGGCACCTTCTCGGGCACGCGAAGTGTTTTGCCCTTCTCAAAGCAAACGTTGTAATCGATGTGTACGATTTCGCCTGTGCCCAATTTTATCAGCACATTATCCAGATGGCGATCGCCCAACCCGATAACATATCCAATAATCGACATGACAGCCATCGATATCGAGTAACTACACACTGATCTGCGCCAGTCGACTGCATTAACAGCATAACACCACAATTCCCTAGACAAAAGGTCCCGCGGCGTTTCTTTTACGAGCTCCTCAAGCACTCGCCGCAATACAGATACCGGCCATTGCTTTCGCGGATCAGTAACTTTCATATTGTGTTCCGCTAAAAGTGGTGTCAACTTACTGTAGAATAGTTCCGACGGTCGAGTGGCAACCGGCATAGAACACTGAGGTTGGGCACCTTGATTAGCTGGTTGGCGCTCCTTTTGTTGCTGCTTCAATGCAGCATCGCGTTGCTGCCACTTTTTGTAGATGGCAAAAAGTGGCGTAACACCGTCTACCCAGCTTATTAAACCGGACTGTGGCCCCAGTGGTATCACTGAGTAGTGATGCGCTTTGAAGTCATTCGTACCGCACCTGGTCTCGCCGCTACCCGCGCGCGCCATCATCGAGTTTGATATAGACAAAAACTGCATAATACGCTCGTCCAAATGCAGATCCTCCAGGCCTTTGAACAAATACGTGTATCGCCGTCCATCACTACCGCAAAATGCCAGCTTTTTCGGCTTTGTCTTCGTGGGCAGAATGTGTACAGTGCTGTCAACCGATCGGATGAACACTGGATGCTTCTCGAACGTGTCCACGCCGGGCATCGAAATAGCAGTGTTACGCATGCTGGCCAGCACGGGGCTAAGGTCAACTATTTTTAAAGTCGAGGCGCAGCCACGCACTGTACGCTGCTGGAACAGATTGTACAACTGTTTAATTCGCACCCAGCCTTCGAGTGGCTTTGCTAATCTGAACGGCTGCTGCACCTCGCTTATAGTGCTGCTTATTATCGCGTTATAGCGTTCTTGGAAGTTACGCTCATAGCCGGTGTCGGCTTCTTTTTCCGTCACGGAAGCAATTCGCTGCAGATCAAAAGCAATGTGCTTCATTAAAATGTCGTACTTAGCACTGGTCTTTTCTAGTAGTGAGTCATCACACTTCTTTATCTCGGTTTCCAACGAAGCGAAGAGACTAGAGTATTCACTGTACAGCTGAGACAGTGAATGTACCCAATATTCTTCCCATAACAGTGTCACGCGTTTCAGCTCTTTCACAAGTAGCTGCACATGTAGCACAGTTTCCGGTGCCTGCTTGGAGAGTGTGTGCAACAATGAACCAAAGCAGCTCGAAAGCGTCGCAGTTTTTTGCCCGGCGTCTCTTTCATTGACCATGGAATGTTCGTTTCCGATTTCGCGTTTTGACACAGAAAGACCCACAGACTCTTGATGGGCACCCACGACAGCGGGAAATATGATCAAATGGGGACGATCACGTGCCAGACGGCACAATAAGTCTGAAACACTTTTACGCACGTACGGCTCGTGGTGACTGAGCCGGCTAAACAATTGCGGTATTATTACTTTCCATGGTCGCAGTGGCGTAGTGCGTAGACCTTCCTCTAACACGTCCTGCAGCCCGGCTGCGTGTTTCACAATTAGACGCAGGAGCCGTAACGTTGTCGTTACAGAGGTGCAATCACCGGCGGCACTGCTTGTTTTTGAATTCGAATCCTGATTCGACTCAATTGCTAGGTACTTGAAGTATGCCATCGTTGCCATTTCGTAGTACGCGTACACGCTACGATGTGCTTGACGCCAGATTTGTATAATACTTGCGATTTGTCCATATGGTTTATCAGCCAGCCCATCTATATGTCGCAACTCATTTTCCAGTACTTCGGCGGAGCTAATATCGCTCTTCTCAATATCTTCTTCCGCATCTGCATCGCTAGCACTCGGCTGGTGGCTGTTGAATACGTGCATCAATTGATTCATTAGATCATCACCGATATTCCCGCCAAGTACCTCCTTTATGGCATTCAGCTCACGCTGTGGTAGTGTGCCTTTTTGTGCGTAATTTTCCGCGTTTCTGGTCTCCATTATCCGCTTACCCCAGCGATAGCACCAATTTCCAAACGAGTACCAGCCCTCCGCCGATTTGTTTTTTTGAAGAACACTGGCATTGATAAGCCGTCCAACTGTCTTTTCCGCAATGGGAATCAATGCATCAAAGTGCTCGTGGGACTCCCCGGCGTACATCGAAATTTCAGGTAACTGCTCTAACAGCTGCTGGAGCTGCGGCGAATTCATCGCATTCACACTGGCGTTGACAGCGCCTCTCTGCGACAACCACTCGGCTAGAGTAAGCAACATGCCAGCGCTAGCGTGGGGGTAGTCAAGCTGGGGAAAAGCTTCTACTTGCTGTATAATCTGCGAACAGTATGTCGCGGCCAGGTTTATTGCATCCAACTGACTGGCTGAGTTTGTATACTGGCACTTGGCCAACTCGGCAAAACCACGCAACAAGTCCGTATCCACTATGTTCACAGTATAGCCGCCGCTTTGCATCTGTTCTGCTATTTTGTGCAACGGCTCTGTAAAGCCCTTGAGCGCAAAAAAGCGCCGCAACATTGTGTTGCATAAATTCGCGTTGCCCTCGCGCCGCGCACTGGCGGTCACGTCCAAATACAACGCATGTGGCTGACCGGGGCCAAAGCCCTGCAAACGACGCTCGAACAGCAACGTCCACAGCAACATTTTCATCTGTAACGTTGACTGGTCCTCCACCATACTCCAATCTGTAAACATCGAACCAAACTCGTGCAGTCGGCTACCATTGCATTCTACCAGCTTTTGAGACACGTGATTCAATATATAAAGTTCAGTCAATTGCACATTCCGCTTCAGTGTACTGCTACGACAAGCACTCTCTTCGACCGCTAGGCAAATCGCCTCTTGTACTTCCTGCGGCAGCTGTGTGTCGTCGTCTTTCAATATATGCGCAACGCAAGCTTCTTCGAGGTGGCGTATGATGTTATAATACGAAAATGTCGTTTCGGCAGCATCTCTGCTGCCGTTTAAACTTCTTGGCCACGCCGAAAGCTCTGACATGGCACCGTCAAGTGCCAGACTCTCACTCGCGCTGCACTCATAGTCATGGGTAAGAGCCTCCAGCAACTGAAGTTGCGTGTCGGTTCTTATGTTGAATAGTTGCATGCTACCGTCCGTTGACCGCTGTTGCTTTAAATGCTCGAGAAACACACGCATTGCTCCCCACTGGCCCGTGTAATACAAGCAGTGCAGTAACTGATCAGTCAAGAACTCTTTAACGCGCGCGTCCAACTGATCCTCGTGGTCGCCAAGAAAATTTGCGTACGCTGTAGCCGCTTGTTCCTTCCGACCTGCCGCCTGATCAGCTGCCCATTGTACCCACACGTAACGCTTGCCCGATCTGGCCTTCAACCAAACATGCAGTCCCTGCAATGCGCAAGGTTCACCGCAGCTCAGCAGGGCCCACACCAAGGACACCACTGTGTGGTCCATATGTACATCACTTAGCTTTTCCATTCGCAATATGCTCTGGAAGAAGAAAGAAAGCATTTGACAACGTAGCATGTAGCTTTAGCTATTTTGAGATTCTCGGACTGTAAAAGCATCGAGTTAACATCAGTTTTAGTAAACGGTACCTACCTCTGAGTGGCGCACGACCATCTCTGGTTCCATGCTATGGATGGCGATGAGATTTACAGCGGGACGCACACGATTCAACCACTCGCTACAGGTGTGCGCGTTGATGCGGAAGAAAGTCTTTGCTGGTTTCTCAATAGCCGGAACGGCAAAGGCCGTACCCTCGGCTGCATTATATATGTGTTTTTCCAAGTTCTCGAGAAAACCTAGCAAAACGCGAGTAGAGCTCTGCATACCCACCTGGCCACGCATGTCTGAGACACTAGCGGATACTCCATTGCGAGTCGACAGAGTGCGTGCGTATTTTGTTATTATAGCCTCAATGGCCAGAAATGTCTCCTGCGGCTTGCCGACGGCAGTGCGCAGCTTGTTGCGAACACACTGTCGCGCAGCCTCATACTGCAGCCAGAAAGTCAGAGCACTTGTACTGATTCGTGCAATGCGATGATATTCCATTGCGCTTTCTCTACAACGCGCCGTCCAGCATTTAGAAAATACGCCCGCGGCAAACTGTTCCAACGGTGTAGCTTCTGCCGGCGTAAACATCTCAATTTGCTCTAGGAAAATTTTAAAGTATTTATTGTGCAGCGACGCGTAGACCGTTGTCGCCTTATACCACAGCTGCAGGTCATACAGTTGTAGGTTTCGCTCCACGATTACATTCGGCTCCTTCGCCACAGAGAGACTGACTGCCAGCGGCAACCTGGCTAGGATAGTGATATATATACGTCGCACACTCGGCTCCGGCGAGTCCAGCAGACGCATGGCGGCATCACGTATGTACTCCAGTATATCATCGCTTAGGTTCTCAAACTCAAGCACAACCTGAATACACGCAGCACACTTTATCGGCACGGCCGAGATTGCAGTCACACACACCGCTTTACAGATGGATTGAAAATTGCCGTTACTGTTCAGCACGGCAGCGTTCTCTTTGCATTCCAGCAACAAATAGTTCGTCCAAGTCAGCAACAAATCCAGGTTGGTTTCGGGCAGGTCGGCGGTATCACAGAGAATGTCGGCAAGGAATTGTAGAATTGTAGCGAAATTTTCAGACGTTGGGGAGTTATTTTCGTCCAGTACATGCTTCGGGAGGAGCGGCTCCGCCAGCAGACGTGACGTCGGCCGAAAGTTATGGTTTTTTTGGCAGTGCACCATGAGCACACTGAGTAAGGCATAGTGTAGTGTTGAGTGCCGCGACCACAGTCTCACGTCCACCGCTTTGCAGTGTACAGTCAGCAGTTCCAGTATGGATGGACTAAGCGCATACATGCTGATAATAGAGGAGGTCTGTGTGGCCAGAGCCGACAAAGCGGCCAGGCAAAAATGAAGCATAGCCTCCGCTTTTGCAATTTCGTATGCATGTGACTCGGCAGTGCGTGTCTCCAGCACCTTAACAGCGCAGTCGATATCGGCAGTCACGTGCCGGTAGGCCTCTTGCAACAACGGCACATTCTTGATCATTAGAACCTCGTGATATAGCCGCAGAAATAGCTTCTGCAGGCGGCTATTGCTGGTCAGCTTGATAGACGCCAGTGGATTTTCAGATCCGCGAAAGACTAACGTAACAATGGATAATGGTAAGTTGGTGCGCAGCTGCCGAAATATGCTAAGAATTAGCTGAAGTAGGCTTAGCTTTTGCGTATCGCTAAAGAATTCAAACTGCTTCAATTGCAACGCTATCAGCGCTTCAACGTTTACAAGTCTAATAAAACTACTGCTGTGTGCAAATATCAAACAGTAGAAGTCGTTTATGTTGAGCACTGTTTCTTCGCTAGCCAATGTCGCCGCCAGCGACTGCTCAGCCGCTTTCGCAATAGTTACAGCCGCGTTATTCAGGATCTCTGAACACATTGTAATGCCAACAAACTTGTGTCGTGTGGCCAACGACTTTAGTATAGAATTGAAAGCGCCCACAAATGCCCCCACCCGCGCCTCTGCTTTAGTACGAGCACACAGCATATCAACGGTTGCATGTGCCAACTCCTCGCCTATTGCCGAAATATCTTCCAGAAATTGCATGAGCAGATCAATTGTAAACTCTACATCGTTAAGAAAGTAGGGCGCAAATTGCTGCAGCACCATCGAACAGTGCTGCTTTAGTTGCTGCGGTTGCTCTGCTTCCAGGTGCCAGCCTACCGTAATGTCGACAATATCAGTGAAATGACTTTCAAAAGCGCGCTTGTAGTTTTTTGAAAACTCGGCGATGGTCTCACTGACTGCTATAAATGTGCTGCTAACCTCGGCGTTCTCCAGGTAATCCTTCAGCATGTCCAACATACGCTCGCTGTAGACCACCAAATCTAAATTTACAGCGTCGCAGCTACATAGGCACCAAGAAAATATATAAAACATCGGCACTACAATACTCATTCAAAATTCCTACCTGAATGTGGTCTTCAGCGCCAGCATTATGTACTTGCGCAGCGCCTTGCACGATTGATACACTTTTGTGAGGTAGTTTTTGTATATGGGAAAGTCTGAACGATTGATGTAGCCCATCAGACCCAGCACACTACTTGCCTTCTCCAAGCACTCCACTGGGCACTGCTTCAGCACGCCGATCATATTGTCCACCAGTATATCAAAGGTGCGACAGATGAACGCGGCATTGGCTGGCGCGCGCACGGCTACCTCGAGCTTGTTGCACAGCTCTAAAGCTGCACCAGGGCTGCTTTCCTGCAGCAGCCGTCGCAGTATCTTCAAGATGCGCAAGTCCTCCGCCGCCAGCTGTGGCAGCGTAAGTGGCGACATATTCGCCTTATCCTCTTACGAAAGCCACGAAGACCGCAAATATCAATTACTGTGTCTATTACACTCGAAACGAGAAATATAATTTAGAATCTAATGTTTTACATTTGACATTCTTCGTTGACAGTGGTGTGGTTGCTTCGCTGACAGCTGTTGCAGCTGAATGACAAAGTTGCCACATTCTTTCGGACTTGATCAAGATAGCAGAGACAATACATATTGATAATGCGCTCATGGGCCAATTTATTGCAGACACAAAACAAAACTTGTCTTATACATATTCACAGTATTCATTGCAATAGCATCACAAGATTTATAGATTCAATTGAAGCAAAACCAAATACCGTATATGGTATGTATTCGTATATTGTATTGAATTTAATAATAAACACGTTATATTAAGTATATCAAGTTGACTCATTGACAGGATGACACAATTGGTAACCAAAAAAAAGAAACTCCCCTAGCATTACAACCTTGTGCAGTTTTCACAGTTCAAACATTTTCGGTCAAGTATACTGTAACCAAGGCACATTAATAAGGTAGTGGTGGCAACACAGCTGATTAAACTTTTTTCTTCTCATTTTCTTTTGCTTTCTTCTCATTTTCTTTTGATTTTTCGCGAATGGGCATCCTCATTGTCAAAAATTGGTAAAATTGTTTTTGTGTTCCTTGTGTTTTGATTTGATTTTGACAACGAGGATGCCCAAAAACACTAACAAAATACATGGGAATTTTGTTTTTGCAGTAGTGCCATCACCTTATTAATACACCTTGACTGTAACACACACATATGTACGGTGGCGGTCAAAGCACGAGGCCTATGAGGCAAATGCCTAGGGCGGCGTATTGGGAGAGGCGCCAAATTTCAACAAAATACTGTCTTTATGTTGCATTCACATAAATATTTCCACATGTTCATTATAATTTTGAATATTGATCGATTGTATGAAAATAATTAAATTTAACACATGTGGTTGATAATTTTTCGTAAATTTTTAATACAAACATTTAGGAGCGGCACTCTGGCGATTTGCCTCGGGCGTTCCATCTGTTGGTGGCATTTTGAACTAGCGAGTAAATCGACTTTGGCAGCACTTACGTCTGTCATTCTTTGACAGATAATTAGCAGAGTCTATTAGCCTATTACCAGCGGGCCTTAAATGCATTTAACGATTAAATGTATTTAATAGCCTATTTCCACAGAGCGCTTAAATGCATTTAAGGGCTCTGTTAAGCTTGAGAACTGTCAAGCGTTTCCACCAAAACTGAGTTAACTCCAACAGCTGGTCTTTGTTTACATTTTTAGTTGGTCAAGCCAAATTCTGCATTTATTTCTGGGCAGCCGCAGCTTACCCATTGCCGCCATCTCCTTGTATACGTATGTATGGTTTCTTGTAGCCCCTCTACTGCAAGAAAACCAATTCGCTTTCCTTCTCAACAGTCTAGGAATGTCTGCGTTTTCAAATTTGTTTAATTTGTCAATGTTTATTTCATTTATGAAAGTTGTCAGCTGATTGATACCAGAGCTGTCCGAATTTTTAATGTCAAGAGGGTTCATGAGAAGTTCCATGTTTTCGATTTTCTCTTTCAGCATTTATTATTGGCAAATAATAGAAGTTTTGACTTTGATTATTACAGACGATATGTATTTTTGCGAAAAATGCAGTAAAAAGTAATTGTCTTAGCAAAAAATCTACCACACCGAACGCAATTCGAATCCTCTCATTTGGTTGTGTTCGTACGGCTCTTGCAGCGCCGAAAAGCATGCTATCAAAATTTGTACATACTGTTTATTCTGTGCTTGTATATAGAGCAGCAGTTTGAAGTAGCCCCCCTACGGGACATGGGTGATGGAAACTCATACACGTAAATCGCAAAAACTAACACATTCACACATTGTGGTCAAATTTTTGTACTGGAGCCACTTCGGTGGAAAAGAGACTGTTTGGCTATGAAATTATTTTATAAGAGAGAGCGAGATGAAGGGCTAATGTACAATGACATTTCAAAATTTGAAAGAAAAAATCAAACTTTCATTTCATCAGCTTTTGCATCAGCGATGATGCATTTATACAACAGCAACGAGGAATAAATGCCGCAGCGCTGACAGAAAGGAGAGCACAGAAAGAACTAAACAGTTCATACGTATAGGTAACTATGTGTGGAAAAGAGACAGCTATACCAGCCGCCACCACGTGGCACCTTGTCAGATTCGATTTTGACATTATGTGAAATTTCAGTGAACGTGGTGGACGAAGAACTCGACGCAGAAAAATAAACGGTTTTTTAAAAGGATTTAAAGATAAGTATAAAGAAAATTAATAAAATTAAACAAATTAATTAACATAATAAACTTTTTAACGATATTTACAGGGGTTTTCAAAACGGATGAAATCAATTTCAGCGTCTTGACGTCTACAAAGCTCCCAACTCAAAAATAAATTATTATTGTTTCATGTAACCTTGGGTTACTATTTATTTTACTAATTTTTGTTAATTCTATTGCTTTTTGGTATTGTTGTATGCTAATTTATAATTAATTTTTGTATTTGTTAAGTATATTGTTAGGTTAGGTTAGGTAAGACAGGCGGCTTACTGGTTCTTAGCAAGTACACTCGGAGGGCCCCAAAGGCCCATTGTGATGCCCGATGAGAGTGTGGCAAGCCCTTTTCATCCTGTATTCGGTGCTGGCTGAAACCAACCTGAGCGTCGAATGAATCTGGCAATATCCTCCAGTGGCGTGGTACAAACCAAGCCCAAATCGCCCAGCACTCTGCCCCCTAGATACCGGTGGCGTATGCTGTGAAGCGCAGGGCATTCGCATAAGTAGTCTCGATGGGGCAGACCGAGTCTTTCCGCATAAATTCCGATGGCGCAGTGCCCCGTTAAGACTCCCGTGAGAGTACGAAGTGTTGATTTACTAAACCGTAAGAGTTGCAGAGTTCTCTTTTGGTCCAGTAAGTAAATTAAAGTAAATTGTTAAATTAAGTAAATTGTTAAAATAAATGCAAATAATTAAAAAATTTGTATTATTTAATTTCACATCACCGCTGATGGAATTTTATATCAGCGGTGATGAATTTAGTCATCAGTGGTGATGAGCTTTCCCATCAGCGGTGATTATCACCGTTGATGGATATTTACATCAGCGGTGATGCATTTACACATCAGTGGTGCTGAACTTCTTCATCAGTGCTGACTGAAAGCGTGCATTCAATTTTAATAGGGGTAAATGAGACAGCTGTATGTTTCACAAGCTACTGAAGTTCGTGTGTTGAAAGGTGATGCAAGATCACATGTACACAAAAGTTTCCATCCATTTTTTCACAAAGCCCTTAAGAACGTGATGGGAAAGGTGATGGAAACTTTAATCAGCGCTGATAGTCAGATGATGGGTCACGTGAGCATCACTGTCCCGCAGGGCCCTGTTGGCAAGAGTTATTTTCCGTTTGATCTCCAGGCTGATGTAATTTTTGGTGTTGATGCTGATGCCAAAGTAAACAAAGTCCTTTACTACTTCGAAATTGCGGCTGCCAACAGTGACGTGTTGTCCAAGACAGGAGGTACGAGTACAGGAGGATTTTTCCTGCAGGAGGTTGAAAAAGTCACACGAAAGGGGGTCGCCCTATCAGGATCCAGTCGTTTGGCATGCTTTCTTTCGACCATATCTTGCAAAGGTGCTGGCACATGCAGCTTGATAGTTCCTTGCCCCCAGCTTTGAATCGCTCGACCGACAAGCCGTCGGCTCCGCCGGCTTTGTTGTTCTTGAGCTGCACTATTTCCATTCGAACCTCATTATGATCGGGTGGTGGTATGGCAATCCCATGAACTTTAGGGTCATGTTCTTGTGTCTCAGTTTCTCAAGCTCTTGGTTCCACATCTTCCCTACTTGCTTCGCGGTGTCTTTCCGTTGTGGCCATCCGGAGATTGGCTCTGTATGCTGCGTCTTGCGCTGCGGTGGCGCTCCGGCACTCATCGTCGTACTACGAGTTGCGCTTTTTGCGGTGGAAGCCAATCGTCGCTTCGGCTGTTCAACGCACCAAGCGGGAGATAACATTCCACTGCGCGTTCAGTTCGCTGTCGAGCAGAGTAGTGCTTTGGGTAAACTGGGGTGAAAGTTGAGTTGCGAAATTCCTGGCTATTTGTTGTAACTGCAGCTTTTTGACGTCCAGCTTTCGCTGTGCGCGTTGACATATGCTTTTTGCTGCGCACAGGCGCGTACGAACCTTAGTTACAACAAGGTAATGGTCCACGTCCGTCCGTCTATCACAAGGTGATCAATCTGTAAGCGCATTGATTGATCAGGGAATAACCAGGTAGTCTTGTGGATGTTCCGATGCTGGAATTTGGTGTTAGAAACTACCATATTCCTTGCCACGGCGAAGTCGATCAGCCTCATGCCGTTGTCGGTGGTTTCGTTGTCGAGGCTGAATTTTCCAGGGTGGGCCAAAAACACCAAGCACGCTTTTTATGTTGTGGTGGAGACAGCGTTCGTACGCTCGCTCCGAAGCCGTCTTTGCATGCACGCAAATCAGGCTCATGTCATGAAAGCGATCCTGGATTCGGAGAATCGCTAAGCGGCCATCAACAGGAGTCAAGCTGGAGACAAGATGTCGTATTGAGTCTTCGACCGACAGCAAAACCTACTTCAAATTCGTGCTTGGTGTCATAGCAGCTGTAGTAGATGTCGCTGAAGCTTTCTCTACATAATCTAGGCCTAACCTTGTTTAGTCAGATTTTTAATTTAAAAAAAATTGAAACCACGTCTCTAATTCATTTCAGGCCCATCAGTTCAGTTTTTTCATAGTCTTCCCGTATCCGAAACTTATCCCATTATTGAACCTGTTAAATTTTTATTTTCGAAAAATTGAAAAGTTCATGTCGGATTATTTTTGACTTGGAGTATTTCCATGGAGTTTGAAATCCATTAAATCGTACAACCTTAATATAATCTTAACCCATGTTCGCTTCTATATACCCAGAAGCGGGGTTTAAAAAATAAAATTTTCAATCACTATGCATGGTACAGTGCGTTTAAAAATAAAGTATTGCTAATAAAACTCACTGAAGAAGGTATAGTAATGAATTATATATATTTTCTGAAAGGCTATGCAAAGATATTTTTCGCATTATTAGCTATACTCTCAAAAATTGTTGAGCATACTATAAAGAAAACCCTCTCCAAATCCGTTTTAATGCCAAAATGAGCTGTTTTGTTGTTGCTATTCTTTTTCCTCTAAGCTTTTGTTTTATTAAGGACCAAACATTTTCGATTGGGTTTGCATCTCGACTTTGAGACGACATTTCAGACGATTTTCCACATGTTTTTCACCCAATAGCGGTTTCGACATGGTACTTCTATGAAGAATGCCCGATTTCAAAAGCCTGCGTCAGATAGTGGCCGTTGATACTTCGACACTCCTCTGCGACAATCCTTCCTTCGCTTGCTTCAGGCTAAG
Source organism: Melieria crassipennis (assembly GCA_963668005.1). Classification (NCBI taxonomy): domain Eukaryota; kingdom Metazoa; phylum Arthropoda; class Insecta; order Diptera; family Ulidiidae; genus Melieria; species Melieria crassipennis. The sequence goes on along the minus strand of OY764962.1, from coordinate 652,501 downwards.
AGTTGGAGTATTATCAAACATCCGGACTATCGCCTTATCCGCTTTGTTCTGAGTGGTTCACTTCCTGCCGCTCCGTGGATCGTCGTCAACATTTCCGAACTCTTCAAATCTACTGACCCACTTCCACACAAGTGAAACTGATGTTTTCGTGTATTTTGCGACTTGTGGAAGTTTCATTTTTGGACCCAAAAACACTACTTCGAAAAGTTTTTTAAATATAGCACTCATTTTAAATTCTTGATATTTCAGCGTAAATTTGTACTTAACTAACAAAACAGAAACACATGCGAAAACGGTATTTTAATATAGAAAATAATGTGATATTAAACCATGGCAAACTTCTACAGTTAAAAAAATATGGTCAACACTTTATTTTGAATCGCACTGTATGTACTTTCCCACAATAGAAACAAGATCGTTTCACCTTTCAACATTTAAAAGAATACAAAAAAATGTGTTTGGTAAAACCGATATAGTTTTTTTAAGTAGTCCCCTTCAGGCTCAGTACAGCTATCTGCATGATCTAAAAGCATGTCTTATGAGTGTTTTAGATCGTCGGCTGGAATGTCCTTTAGGATGTCAGTAAAAGCATTTTGGATGGCTTCTACGTCCTCAAAATGCCTTTGTTTAATAAGCAAATGCATTTTTTTATAAGGTGAAAGTCGCACGATGCCTCGTCAGATAAAAACGAGGAGTGGTTGATTGTTAAAATTAAACTTTTAGTCAAAAAATCAGTCACAAGTGTCTATCGATGAGATGGCGTCTTTCGACAGCCAAAAGTTTTGTTAAAATGCCATAAATTTATGTTATTGAGATGCTTAACTTTCACCTTGCCAAAGACGTTCGTCCTTGACCAATACCCACCCGGATGACGCCAGGCGCTTCCGCCGCCATCTTAAATTAAACTCTTAATAAATAACTAATAATAATTTGTTTCATACCTCAATAGTTTTTCGAAAAAAAGTCTAACTTTAAGGATTTATTTTACGACTATGGAAAATATTGGGAGATTTCTTTCCAAAGCGTTTATTGAACACATACTGAGGTACGTAAAAATAATTTTGTGTGAGTTTTTTGTGAGTATTTGGTATACAAAAGATCACCCGGGTGGGTATAAGGAAAACGAAGGTTAAGTCCAATTTTAAGTAGATTTTGGCTGATCTATGATGAATTACCGCCAAGTTTTGATGGAATCTACGGTGATCGCGGATTTCAGTTGGCTAACATGTTGGTCATCATTTATGTCCTGACAATCGTTTTTAAATCGTCTGCCATGGGATAAACTATGATCACCATAAACTTGGTTCATCAATTGAAACGAATTTTTGTACCAGTGACAAAAACATACTTTTACTTCGGACGCAATAACTTCGCTTACAGTGAACCAAATTTCATGAATTTTCCAATGCACTAAGTCACATATGTATGTATGGGTAGCACAAGCACAAAATGCCTTCTTTGAAAAGTTTAGTTTACTTTAAAAAGGATGTAATACCAAATTGGCAAACAAAATTTTTTAAATCCCCCCCATGACCAAGTTCTGGCTACGCCCCTGATAGACCCCGAATTTCAAAAGAAATCTCTTCTCAGTGGGGATTTATTTTCTAAATGGAACATAGAGTTCAAATTGCATGTTGGGAGCTTCAGCTCTTTTGGCTGGGTGATGATGAACCAGTCCGTCAGTCAGTCGCGACTATGTACATAGATTAGATTAACATTAGAAGAAGTAAATACATAAATGTTTTTCCAGTTGAATCTCTTAAGATAATCTAAAATATTTGAATGCAAATAGTACGAGAAAAAAATGTCCATGAGATCACTGGCTCACGACCGTCTGGCTGAACTCAGCTATTTTTGCACTTGCAAATTCCGTTTATTTACATTTGTTGATAGTTTTGATAGTGAACTCTTCTGAATTTAGTTGCTGGCAAATTATTACAGGAGAAACACACAAACAGAGCCATTGTTGCATTAAGATTTACTCAGAAGGAATAAGGCTTGCAATTAAAAGGTAAGCTAATCAAATATAAGATATTTTTATGTTTTGATCCCAGGATCGCGGTTTGTCAGTCCCAAGACTAAAGTTTTCAGAATGCCGGGGTAGCCATCTCTAGAACATATGTACTTACATACGTACATATATACTTACACATAATTAATGAATGAATAATTTTAGTACATTAGTACAGGACGAGTCTACATTGAATACATCAATACTTGGACTTATAAAAGGAAAACCCCCAAGACCAACAATATCGATTCGAAGCTTGCGACGTGCTTTATTGATTGTATGAATCAGCACGCCTTTCGATGAAGGTCGAAAATGCTAACACGTGCACATTTTACTAATAATGTTGTACCACAAGTTTCAGCCGGTCATTAATTTATGTTACACGAAAAAATCCATTGCTTTACACACCAATTCGGCGTACCAGCACGCTGAGCATAATCTGACAGCATAATCAATACATACGAGTATACGAATATGTGCCCTGAATAGAGAGTGCCTGCCTTTAGATCGCATGCATATTCATATGTATGCATACATACTTATAACAACATGCATACATATGTAAATGGTTATGCACACATACACATGTACGCACATATTAACAATATTATGTCACGCAGTAATAAAAATGCTATTGATGAAACACATACCGAAATATAAATGCTAAACACTGGGCCTGCTAATAACGGGAGTGAAGCCTGGTGATCGCACCATATAAATAGTACGCATCCCCATTTAGAGCAATCACATTGAATAACTGCACTCGCTGCTCCTCGGCATTGCTGCGGCGCACCCGATGCAACCAGAGAACATTGGCTTCAAATTAAAATTAAATCGCTAAAGATTGGCAATACCAACCGAGCTTCTTTAATTAATTATATTGTCGATGTTTGGCAAAGTCGATACAAGCCAACACGATACAAAACACTACAAAATTGTTGGGTGAAATTAAATTGAGATAAGGCAACGCTCATGTACGCATTCGCAACAGAAGCCAAAGCCAATGCACACACACCAATACATGGACGTATGGGCATACTTTTGTACATGTTTTTACAAATGCAGGATAGAGCGCGCCAGCGCTATAAAAGTACCTGCACAAGGCAGGTGCTCATCAGAAGTAGATTGTGAATCGCTAATCCGACTTATAGCAATGACAAATCAGTGGATCGGTTATGCCTGCGTCACCCTAGCCATAGTGTTCCTGGGTGGAGCAAATGGGGGCCTGCCCACGGCGCGAGGTGTAAAGGAGAAGAACGTTATCGTGGAAATAGTATCTAGCAAGAGTCTGGGAAAAGTGCTCGAAAAACACCCAGGCGCCATCGAGTTGGTACCCGTGCGTAAGACCAAACCTTTCGGCGCGAGCGCTCAGACAAGAGACATTGTAACCTACTCTTTGGGAAATCGTGTTGGAGGTAAGCTTGGAGCCATGCCGCTTTTGCTATTACTCTGTATACATTGTGCGGACACACACACCCCCTAAACACATAATTCATTCAACCGTCACTAACCGTTTATACTTCCAGGGGACTACCGGGTTGCCTATGATACGCAAGCGCACTCCTGGCTGGTACCACAGGACGTTCAGTTGAAAATTAACTATCCCTCAAGCGGTCTTGGTGCTATCGTCAGCTACGCTGAAATTATTGTACATCAAAGCAACAGCTTCGGCAGGGCGTACGTCACCTCGGGAGGCATTGGTCAACGACACATATCAATTGTAGTCGAAGGCGTTAACACTTATTTGTTCGAGTATGTGGTCTCCATTTATGGTTATTAATTCAATAAAACATGGTATACGAGGGCTGATACTTAATTTCGCATAATTATCCGACTGTGCCACCATCGAAGTTAATTAAATACAGAATTCTTCAAAACCTATTATCAATCTTTATTGCAGTTGTTACAATGTCTGAGTTTGTGTTTTTCATATGGCTAAAATTTAAATGTACAGTATACTGATACACGTATCGAGCATTCTTAGCTCTTGCTTACACCCGATTAGAGTAGCAAATTTTGAGACATTTGGAGTGCTTACTTAGCGATTGCAGTAAATATAACCTCGAAGTTAGATGTGCCTGCCGCGAATCCTTAAATTTAGATACACTCAAAAGTGCACATGTATGCACATGCGCCCTACAAAACACAGTTATAGTTACATACACACATATATTCTTACAACTAGACGAGTAACTATGACAGTGCCTACCATCCACTCTACGTAAGTTTATACTATACATGAACAATACCACATAAGCAAACAATAGTAGGCTATTTCACATCGATGGACATGGTTATGTGAGATACAATACAACGTCCATTGCCATCTGCGAGTAGTGTACAGCGGCTACCGCGGCTAAATAGTTTGAGATCTTTTGCTATTTAAATATTGAAGAATCATAGTCCGATCCACTAGATGAAGTTTTTGATACCTCAGGGGTTTTGGTACTGTTGCCGCCGGCGGATGGCAGACGCTGCGGTGGTTCGTATTCGGCGGCCTCATCATCGTCGCTATTGGGAATGCTCTCCGGCGCCGACCATCTTCGTTTGCGTGATACAAGGAGTTGTTCCTCGGGCTCACTTTCCAAGTCAGGCGCGGGTAGAGCGCACCGATCAGATGAACACATTTGAACATTTTGTTGGTGCTGATAAAAGCGGCTCATTATTTTTGGGGACAAATGATTGTTTGTGTTGCTGATAGGCTGTGGGGGCTCATTAAGTGCGATAATCTGAGCATTTGCATTACAGGAGACAACCATGCCAGCCACCGGGGCATACGGTGAATGAGCAGACAAGTGGCTGGGAAAGAATACTTCTGTCGTAGGATTTCGCAACGCCGAGTATTGATATGCGTCATTAGGGTCGGCAAAAGAATTTGCTATTCTATTTGACACCGTACTGTCCGCCGCAGCAGATGTTTGAGTTGATCTTTGTGCATTTTGCTGATTCTGTGGCATTATATGGCTGATACTTCGTTCAAGATCCGACAAATATGACTCTTTGCCTATGTTGAAAGGATTTCGCTTAGTGAGAGATATGCAAATATCTCCCACTTGCAGGCGTTGGCATTTCAAACCAAATGCTTTGAACGACATGTCTGGATTGCAGGATGCCCAACCTTGGCCATAGACAAAGAACGGATGGTCGCTGGTTACTTCAATATCAACCTAAGGCACACAAACGAAAAATTAACAGCATTAGCAGTTAGTCTTAACAAGCACACCATAACATCTAGCGAAATCAACGAAATATCGACATCTAACAAAATATGTACGAAATCTGTTAAAAAAGTTACTTCAAATTTAAGTGGGTACGTAGTACGTGAATTCGATTTTTTATTCTTTTTACGTTGGTTACATGTGTCCAACGTATGTTGACTTTATAACCCATTTGGCATATTTAGTTTGTTTTGTATAGACATAAAGGTTATATGTACATGTTTTGTTCTTTGTAATTTTGATACCAATTTAAAAACCGTAAATCGAACTACGCAAAAAGCTTTTACCTCCGATTTAAACTACGAACAGGATATTTTAAAGAATAAGGATAATACCTTGGATCGGTTGCGGTCATAACTGAAAGAAATTACGACGGTATGTAGCTGTGATGTGCTTATCTTCACCACCGTTGACTCCGTGAGTTGATGGTGCGGACTGCGATCTGCACATTGAATGAAATCCTCTGTACGCATGTCTTCCACACGGCGAAACACACCATTTGCCAATTCAATGTAAGATCCTTTTTTGAAGTTGGACGTAGAATTGTGTGTGCTGTTGCGTGAAAAGTAACAAAAAGAGGAACAGCAAACAATTACGACCAGCCACTAACGAGATTTATTTAAACTCACCGCATTACAGGAACTTTAATTGTTTCCTGTTTTTCCAAATTTATTGGGCGGGTCAGTATGCGGTGCTTGAGAGAGCCCTCTTTGCCGATGGGAATTTTGAAGTAATTATCTGCGTCGATAACGTCTGCAGTCGAAACCTTCACCTTGTCGTTGAGATAGGTGCCGGCTGAGAACTTCGTAGCTTTCAGTTTTTGTTTATTCACTGCCACTTGATTCTTGGGTGGCACATCCGACTCTGTGGGGGGTTGGACCTCAGCAGAGGCCTGCCCTAATATTGAGCAGGGTAGTGAGCTGACTAGCTTTTGCTTGTTTGCTTTGCTTGTGTTTACCAGCGATGCAGCTGAAAAGGCTGATGCTGAGCTTGTTTGGAACACGCCCACTGCCACGGCGTTCTGAAGCGCTTGTAAGTACTCGGCTGAGTACACGTTCGAGTCAGTAGCAGACACGGTGGGATGGCTCGGCACACTATTTAGAAACGGCGCCCCGTGGGGGCCCATGGTCGCATGTGGTTGGTGCGAGGAAAATATCACAGGCGCGCTGAACAGCGCCGTTCTGCTCGGATACAGCTGGGAGTAGTTGAAATGGTACGCGGCAACAACAGACGCGGCAGTCGACACATTGTTGTCATAGGAAAATTGCTGCTTACCCAACGAGTCGGCATCCAATAACCGACTACCTTGTCCTGGAGTGCAAGTCGTGGACATGAGTTCGTCATTCTCAATATCCACAGAGGACGAAGAGGATGGCGGCCTGCTAGTATCTGCATGCGAAGTGTTCCCCATTGTCAATGTGTTGTTCGTAAATGGGACATTCACATTTGTGACCAAATTAATTGGACTAGGTTGATCAACGTTGCCGTGCAACAGCGCAATAGATGTGGGTTGATTTGGATGTTTCGGATGAGGAGGTGTAAATTCATTTGTGGACATAATAGATGGTACGACGTTCTCTCGTAATGGGGAAACAGCTTCTACAGCGCACACTGCTGCTGGCCACGTAAAATTTGTACTGTATGGTTGCTTCGAGTGTTGCAGCGAGTTTTTTATATCCTTGGACACAGCTAAAGAACTTCCGTCAGCATTTGCGTCCGGCACAGTCGACAAAGATCGATGAGGTAGCGTTAAATTAGAGATTGACGGCGAGGGCGGCAGCAGGCTGCTCAGACGCTGTTCGTACTTCTGTTGCAAGTGGTGCAATTTCAGTGCTTGAAACGCATTTAACTGTATCAAACTGGTCGGAGTGAGCGGCGCTTGTGACGATGATATCGCTGCGGCATTGACGTCGCCGGCTATATGAGTTACATAGCTGTTGTCTGGTCGTGCATGTGAGAGCGTAGCAGCCGGGCCGACCAACGGACCAAAATTTTCAACAGCCGATAACATTTAATACTATTATTAATTCCAACGAAAATATGTAATTTAAAAACTCAAATCGCTGAGTTGTCCGTAGGATCTTGTATGTTGTTCATATCAGCATCGAGTGATTATCACATAAGATCAGCGGGGATGCTGCAACAAAAACGGAAAATGTATTTTCAAGAGTTAATTTAAAACATTAAGAAGGATTATTCAGGATATATAAAATAAATATCTATGATAAAAAGCTGTAAGTACACTTTTCAAAAAGGTTTACTCTCAACCGTAATTTTAAATGTAAACAGTTATTTCTTTTGATTACACGTACTCGTATGTATAGAACAAGTATAATACATATTTCACCTGTGCGGATTTTTAGTAATAATCAAGTATTTATGGGAATAAGAGATAAATAAATTATACTACGAATCCCACTAAGATCAAATCCATAAGCACACTACGCAATTTTTTAAACCACGCCGGGACGAGTGTTTTCCGATACTCGGATAATTCGAATGTTGTTGACACTTTCTTGAGCCACGACATATAATCAATTGTTCGGCCGCACAGTTTGATTGTTGTTCTTTTACTGACAACTGGATCCAACTGCTCACATTTCCCAATGTTAATCTTATAACGTTCGTTGTCACTGCTCATTCTCATTGCACTGGCCAAATATATATGTATGTATGTATGTATGTATGTAGGAGCATAATGTGACCTGCTCTGCTCCTTACAACACTGCACACTGCACTCTACACGCACTCAACATTTATAACAACCCAAAACAATACCTACCCGAACTCTCCTATAGTACTACATCAGTGTTACGAGTATTTACATGTCCCGTATTTTCTACCTTTTTCCACGCTACGCACATCGGCGGACAGACAGGTACCAAATTCTTGTTATTCAGGTTTTCTTGACCCCCGTCGCAGCACAGATGCTGATGCTGTTCTTGTTATTAATGTTAATGCTGACGCCGTTGGTAGACAGTCGGTTATATTGCCCTACGTCGACGCCCTACCAACATATTCGTACATATACGCACACATACGGGTAATAGAGTTGTGCATCTCATCTGATCCTGATCCTTTGTACTCTTTATAACACGATTTCGGTATCAAAATAACCATTCATGAACCCCCAGAAGTGAGCATTGCCTAACCAGTACACGGGCACTAGTTTTATTTGGCTACATTGACTTACCATACATGGGTCAGTACATGCATACGTATATATGTATGTATGTTCGTAGCTTTTGGAACATTTTTGCTTGAAAATAAGTCGAAAATTTGAGTCTAAAATATACGAATGTAAGAAGAATTTTATCGAAGTAGCGTGATTATTTTTGCCGATCTTATCGACTTCCAGGATATGACGTCTGGTCGGCACTTTTCAACATACACACGTATACGTACATATATAGATAGTTACATACGTATATATCTATACCTACAAAAAATAGATGCAAATATTTCTTCAAGCTTGCGATCTATCCTTGGGCACCAATAACTTACACCTCTTGTAATTTAAAATATATAATCCATGAGCAGGACCGATGTGCCGGAAATATTCTTGAATCGATTAGCGTCATAGCGAAGTTCGCATTCATGTGAAGTCTCCTATCTGCAGGAATTCGAGATAATGCCGACAGTTTGCCGACGGGTTTGTGTGAAGTTGCCTCTCAACAATACCTGCAGCTTTTTCTCTTCACTCATTTTTCAGGTTGTCAGTGTGCTCTTTGTGCCCATGTACATGTGTACTGCACGTATAGGTGTATACGAGCGTCTGCATATGCGTTTACACAAAACAACAGTAGTAGTAAAGTGGTTCGGTTTAATTTTTGTTTATTTCTCAACAACAACAATGGCACCGGTAGTCTCTTTATCGGTGCTTCCTCGTGGTGTCATTGCCAAGGCTAACATGATTTGATCAGCTACCAAACAAGTCAACTTCTTTTTCTCCACCACCACCACCGCCTCCTTGTTTTCCTACTATTCTTTGGTATTTCAGTACGTTCAGTGCTGTTAAATAACAAAATGTGTACATCTGAAAATATTGGAATGCGATGGTAAGAAATAACTTAAATAACAAACCTATTCAAATAGCTTGTCACACACCCGAGTTTTCTTACATGTTTGAGCTGAATAATTTAACACAAAAACCTCTTTGATAGCATACGTATAAGGGACTCTGAGTAGTGGAATGCACCGACCATAGTTCTGTTCGATCAGCGAAAAATCCGCCGCTGGCGGGGACAGTTGCTGGTGTACAGTTTAATGCCACCGCCAAAACTGTCTCTTAGCCACGGACACCAATGGGGACGTCGTTTACGAAAGTGTGTGGGAATTGGAATTCACTTAAGTACAGATTTATATTTGTTCGCCAAGTTTTGTGTGGGAAGTAGGAGAACTGGTGGAAACAAGATTTCATCGACTCGTTGAAATGGCCTTGAACGAAAGGCGTAGACAAAGCAACAGACGTTGTTTTCCGCGGTTCGAGCATGTTGTACGCACATAAACATACATATCTACTTATGTACATATGTACGCACATGTCCACATGTCCTTCATGGTGTCTTCAAGTGCAGCAAAAGCAAACAAACAACAGCCAGAACTCGTGCTTGCGCCTGTTTACATTTCTGCTCTCCGTTGGCGCTCTCTCAACTGCCTTCCCTAGAAAAGTCTATTTTTAGATGAAACAATGGCTCATCCGTGTTATTTCAATGTGTGTCTGAAAGTATCCGGGCCTGCCAACTGAAACTCCGTTCGACTGTGTGACTACCCCAACACCCCGCGTTCGCCGATGTCGTTGCTTTCAACAACAAAATGAATCGGTGTACGGCGCAGTAATTTGCCGTAACAGCAACGGGCTCACACGCCTAAAACAAAGGTATTTGGCAAACCTCAAAAAAGCCGGTTGTGGAGCTAAGATCCATACGCACACCGCAAATTACAAATTTCGCCAAGCAGCGCCATGACCAGTCGCAGTTTCAAGTCGAAAACGAAATCGAATGCCGGGCGCTAGTTTTGTTATGCAATTTAGTGAATCACTCCGCAAGTTACTTCTATTGTTTACTGGTTCTTTGACGTTCTCTTTCATTTGTTTTGTTTACAATTCAAGTACGCGCATTGTCAATTAATTGTGCGGATACACATACATACATATGTATGAGCGTACATAAGTGCTGTACGTCTGCCGCCACCTACATGCATTCATACAAGTAGTATGTACGTTCATACGGCCATAACCACTCACGCATCTACCTACATATGTACATGCATACATTTGTACATATTTGTATCTGTATCAGAATCAATTCGAGTTGTACATATGCGCTGCCGTTTGACCGCAGTGCGCCGAAGGCATTCTCGTTGGTACAGAAGCTTTGCACATATCGCTTTTAATGAAAATTGTTCGCATCTAAAGAGCAGCATGTCTTCTTAGCACATTCGTGGTGACAGCTTGTCGTTTCAAGACCCTTTGCACATTGCTCGCCCGCGTACATTGTAAATATGTTGCGGAAATACTCGCCAATCACTTACAGAGTTGAATCAAAGTTCAAATCAACCGTTGTGTGCCACACCTCCACATGCACACATTAGCCACCGAACACCTGACACAATACAGTTTCACACAGGCCCGCTTTGAAACATAGACGTGTATTCAAACGTGCGACATACGACCACTTCACAGTTCGTACTATTGTTGCTTTTGTTTGTTAGGCTAGCTCCAGCTGATTTTTGTCAAGTCGAATTTATTTACTATTTGCACAGCGCATGTCCGGCGAGAATTCGTCCCCGTCATTGTCCTCGCACTCCTTGGTTCATGCCTCTATGGCAAATTGAAAGCGGGAGCTTTTACTATTTTTACACTTCAGCACTTTGCCTGGAGAACAGTGTGGTACTTGTGAATGGGCAAACACCGACATTGCAACTGGTGTCGTGTATTAGACGGTGTCAGTTTGGGGTGCTCCATTTCCGACACGTGTTGGAATGCAAAGCACACACTTTCGCGCACTTTCATTCAGTCATCTATTCTCACGAAAATTCAATGAAAACCAAGACAAAGGGTAGAATTTTGTGGAAAGCGGCACAAGCTTTCATCAACGCACATTCCAACAAGCATATCTACAAACACTTGGGTACTCTAGAAAAAGCGTTTATTCGGTAGTCAGAAATCCTGCCCGAGGAACAGCGAACAAGTCAATTCATTACGCTCAACATCCTCGAGCACCGGCAAGCAACTGCAAAGCATGTAAACACAAGTCTTTTCCTCGTATGAGCGAGGAATACACCAACAAAACTCGATTGTCTTTCCATAGCATCAATGCGACTCGTAGCCACATAAAAAATCAGCAGTGATCTCATTGTTTTAAAAATAGAACTCTGCAATACATTAAACACAACAAAATCATGCCTGTACCACGATCAGATCGGGATGCAGACGTAGCGTACGTGTTTGTATCTACAGCTTCGAAATGTCGCTATTACCCGCATTGTCCATCCTCTCATCTCATATAATGCGCCTTATTTGTTGATTGCAAAAGCGCAAATATATACATATGTACATATATGCACACTTGTTCTATGTATGTACGTTCATACGCACGTAGATACAGTGGAGCAGATTGAAAGGGGGTTAAATATATAACTTTTGGGCCCACTAGCATTTGAAACCATATTTTCCAGCCAAACAGATATCTGTAACAAACAGATATTTGAGAGGGGTTTCAAACCCAAACGCCCTAGGCGCGCCACTGCCTACGTATGTGTGAAATTACAACCACTCGCAGTGCTTGATGCCCCTTCACGCCTCATCCGTGTCATGCAAGGGACTTCATACGATTTGGTCCGCTTTGTATGAAGTGGCCTATATTTTGGTTCAGGTGCAGAACCACGGACTAAGATTTAGTCATCGAAAACATGTTTGTTGATCGTTGGTTGAGCTTTACTTTAAAGTTACAACCTCGCATTTTATGTTCTTTCTAGTTTAACCGGCGAATACTGAACATAGCAATTCAGCCACAATTACTTCACAATTACAGACGGATGTGTTGAAATTTACGCAAATTTATAATGTTCGGCCACACGACAGACACAGTCACGATCTGCTCCGAATCACTATTAGCAAGCAGCTCAGCGCTGACGCCTTGACGCTTGGGGGCGAGCCTGACTTCTTTGCCAGGACGGTATCGCCGCCAACCCGAAATGGATTTGCCTGTAACAATCGTTGCCTGATCGTTTTGAACTGACGCTCACTTTGCACTCGTTTGCCGTCTCCCACAAATAGTCATCAATGTGAGAGTGTCGATTACGACTCACTCATTTTTGTTCTTACGAAATTTATATTTTCTTACTGTTTTTATTCAGCTTTGCTCGTTTATCAATTGCCCTCGGCGCACACCCTGCTCCCTGCACCCTCTGTGCCAATAGCCGCCGCCATGGGATGTCAAAATGCCGTTGCTGTATTTTTTTGTATTTGGTTTTGGTTTTTCTCTCTTTGGCGTAAAGTAAGTTGGCCTACGAAACCAAAAAGTGTTTAATAAATATAAAATATATTTCGGCAACGAACACGTCCGGAATTCGTCACGACATTAGCGCACGAAGCTTTTTGCCACACTAAGGAACAGTGCTAGCACTGCCGTAAGCTGTGGGGAGCACGTTGCTCGCCAACACGTACATACATATATGTGTATAGTATACGGTATGTTCATATTGCCGGTGAGCAGAGAGCCGGCTCTACAGGGCTCTGATTAGGCAGAGCAGTGAGCGGCCGTTTCGTTGCCAATGCCATGGATCGCAACAAAGGTGCCGGCAAAACCGAATTAAAAGCATCCTACAAATACGTTTGTGTGAACTGCATTCCCGACGTAAGCATCCAGAGGGTCGATAAACTTGAAAATGCTGAACGCTGCCGAAGCACTCACTGCCATCCTCATCACAGTCATGTTCTTTAATCGATTTATCTTAAAGTAACGAAAAAGCTTAAATGGTTAATAGAGCTTCATTTTCCCTCATATTCCACCACACACAAGCTACAAAATTTAAATCTCGTTAACTGATTAGCCTATGTGTTCGAAACTGTCTTTGAGAATATTTGGTGAAATACATTACTCTGAGCAGCAGTACAAAAAAATATAGTACAGACCAACTTTGCGCAGACCAGCATGCAATACGTTTGCAACTTGCTACACGCGCGAATGCTCTATGATCCGCAGCTACAATAGCTAGCCGCCGGCGTATATAAATAAGAACTACAAAGCAATACAACTGTGATTTGGGGGTACTCTCTGGCACCCCGCACCGCCAAAAAGCAGTTGTCTGCGTCGAGCTGCTTGAACAAAAGCATTTGCTTAATAACCACTTGAATTTGTGAGGCGTAAAAATCACATAAGGACGCCGAACAATCAACATACTCGAGTTCGCTGCGGGAAAGCAAGTAATTGATCGAGCTCGGAAGACTACGGTCAAAAGAACAACAGGCAGGCACAAGCTGAGGTGTTCCTGTGAAAATGCCAGCTACAAGGATTGAACGCGACCCTACCTGTACTCGATGTGTTGCCAATGCCATTACGTGTCTTCGCAAGCGAGACAATGGCGCAAAGGCATGGTGGCTAATCGCTTCCGAAGAAATACGAGACACGCCAGAGTATTCATGATAACAGCACAACCATTCCGTGGAAACATTGTCAGACCGAGAAGCGCCACAGTAATTGCAAACTCAGACAAACTGTAGCAAAGAGTATAAAAATCGAATATGTAGCTTAAGCGGCCTTTAGACGATCATTTGTGTTTGCAAACATGTGCGGTGTGATGAGAAGAATGAGCGTGTAAACGTAAGAAATTCGTGTTCGTCACACAAGTGCGATGGTTTTCAAAAATTTTTGATTTTTCTGTCGGTGTGACGAACATGTACCATGTGAAGGGCTACATCATGCACATAGTGCATTTTTTCAGTCTAATAGTAGACAGAGAAGGGTGATGATGGCGTCGTGAACTAATGAAGATTTGTGGAAAGAGTTTTTCGAACTGTAGGGTGTCCCAACAGAAACTTGAATTTTAAATTGGCTACAAAATAATGAACGCACAGGTATTTTTCCAAACGGTTTTTTTTTATTAACGATTAGAAATTAATGATTAAAAATCATAATCAAGAAATTTGATTAAGATTAATTAATCATAATCAAATTTAAAATGATTAAGATTATTAATCATAATCATTAATTTTATTGTTTGATTAACTATGTTTTAATAAAATTTATAATGGGGCAGAGGAACTTGCGTTACACTACTACATACATATAGTGAGCGAAAGAGAGGGCACGCAAATTATCTGGCGACTTATTCCCCGAACACATCGATCAAAGCACCGACACGACTGCATCTGTCAAAATATAGAATCAGAACGTTCGTATGGAGGCGATTATTTTGACGACTGCACTGCTACACGACCACCGACCGCAGTTGTCGCTGTCGCGAAACATAGAACTATTCTCTATTTTATAGGCGACAAAACCAAAACTACTTAAAAACAGATTTTTTTGATGGAATTTTTCTTACTTTTTCGGTGTGCTTTGAACAACAGTTACCATCTTGAAGAAATCAGAAATGTAAAGATCAGGGGCAATTTATTTGAAAATAATTTTTCAAAATAAATAAATAATAATAATGATGAAAATATTAATTGATTAATGCCAACACTGGTTTATACTATATGTTTACGTTCTTAAACATCTAAAAGAAATATAGACACATTGCATTGATAACGATTGAAATAATAGTATACAAATAAATCAGAACATACGCCTAACGTGTTAGCAGTTGCGAAGTCTGTACTAACCTTGTTGAAAAAAATGAGTCCCAGCTAGTGATTGAGAAGATTTTATGGAAGGTATTAAAAAACCGCATGCTAATTACAAAAGATATGACTAAAATATATATGAAGACCAACTAAATACACAAAAAGATTGCAAACTTAATTTAAAAAACATATTCAGCCCGATCGTGAACAAAAATTTCCTTGGAATTTTTCTCTTCCTTCGAAATTCGGAATCGTGGCAGACAAAAAAAAATACGTGAACAAGAAACTAGCTGAAATAGTTTCTAATAGGGCTCCTGGATATTAAAATCTGGTCGTGCGACTAGTATGAAATATTTTAGTTGAGCAACAAATACAACTCAGTTTCACACGTTGAGAGTATTTGTACAATGAAGTCAAGTTGTACGACAAATCGCATCGTGGGAGCCCCTCCCTATAAATATTTCCGTGGCAAAATTTTAAGTTTGTTAGACTAAAAAAATACTTCTCTTTTCAATTAAAAAAACAAAAAATTGTTTAAGACAGTGTGATATTCTGCACTTAAGCCCTTATTTCTATTAAGCATTGGATTTTGTACATTTTCACGCATACTTATAGTCGGAGAATACTATTTATAATTATTGAATATATGTAAATATATTCCGTACGCAGACACCCTATACATCCGTTGAGAAGCACCCCTACTTTGTGATAAAATTGTAGACTTAGAAAATTTGACATTTGCCATTGCGTCGTCATTCGTTACTCACACTGCGAAGGACGCGGAGTAGCAAGCGAACGACTAAAAGTACAATATTTGGCATAATTTATCAGTTTGTTCCTTCCTGTTCAGTGTGACCAAAATTTCAATTAAAATTACATCAAAATTTGTTGGCGTCTATGTATTCGAGTACAGCAGAATGTGTGTGCAGCAATTGTTGAGCGGAAAGCAGAAAGAAAAAAGCGAACGAGGAAGGGTACAACGAGTCTCACGAGAAGGAGAATGTCAAATGAAGCAAAAAGAATAAAGTAGCGAATGAGGTGATTGTGCTGCGATCGAAGAAAACGACAACGAAAATGCAAACTGTTCTGCTTTGACTTCGATGTGAACACAAAGCGCACAGATGACGAGCATATACCGTATCTCTGTGTGTGATTGTGCGGAAACCAAACGCTTTATCCGATAAACAAAGGGGAAATAGCAGTGCACGCTGCATTCATATGTGCATGAACCGCGTTCGTCCGTCGTCCTCGCACCGCCCAATTCGTTTACAGTTCGTTCAGGGGTTAACGGGCCCTCACTTCCTAACCCGCATCAATCCAGAGGCGAAACTCTGCTTATGCGTTGGGACTACGGACGGCGAACACTGCCAGAGTGGTAGATAGCTCTAGGTGGTCTGACACATCAAAGTGATCTTCATGACCACGATGCAAACTGCTTCTTCGATATGACGACATAGTTTTGTTCAAACATTTGTCTGATTCAGGAAACACCTAACGATTACTTTTTAATTGCAGGTTAATCCGAGTATAAGTTCACATCAAGACACGCACTGCCATTACTATTATAAATATTAGAGATACTAGCTTATATAATTAGGCCTGGTAGTAAGCAATATCTACGACCCCGCGAGTTTTACACATCTCAACAATACACCAATAGCTAGTGAACGCTGCACCTCGCTCGTTTTGAGAATTTGAATTGCAGGATTGCCGGAGACTTAAAACACTGCAAAATGTCCAATTCCAACTACCAAAACCACAACTACCGCTCTGGGTCGCATATGAATGGCCAGCGGCCGCAAAATCACTTGAACTCGAATGGCGATGGTGACGACGAATACCGCCATAGGAATAATATAGGTGGCGGATCAACCCGCTTGCAGAACGGCTACAGTTTGAAGCCGCTGGACAACGTGGCTGTGCCGGACATGTGTCTGTTCTGCTTCGAGGTATTGGACTGCGAGCTGAATAATGTCGAGGGCCCTGGGGCACCGAAATTCACCAATGACGCTTAGTAAGTTAAGACTGAAGAAACTCCAGCGATGTTAAAAGCTATTGAGCTAAATTTTATTTCGACCATGTTATCTCCGAATTAGACGAGAACACTAGCGTCTTGTTAATTTGCAAATTTGGCATTCGGATCATTAGGAGAGCGCAGCGCTAATATTTCAAAGCTTTGGAATGCACTTTGCCTTCTCATACACGGTTTTTTGCATGCATTTCAGTCCTTTGTTCGTCACCTGGAAAACTGGGCGTGACAAGAGACTTCGCGGTTGCATAGGCACCTTCAGCGCCATGCACCTGCATAATGGGTTGCGCGAGTACGCGCTCACGAGCGCCCTAAAGGACTCGCGCTTTGCACCAATTTCACGAGACGAGCTGCCTCGGCTGACTGTGTCGGTTTCCATACTGCAGAACTTTGAGGAGGCGCACGGCTACATGGACTGGACGCTGGGAGTGCACGGCATTCGCATTGAATTCTTGAACGAGCGCGGCTGCAAGCGGACTGCTACTTACTTGCCACAAGTGGCAACCGAGCAAGGTAACTGCATGCATGCAATTTCACAGCCTAAAACCGTTGAACAAATATTGCTCATTCCTCACTACAGGTTGGGATCAAACTCAGACCATTGACTCTCTACTCAGGAAGGGGGGTTACCGTGCAGCTATCACCCCGGAAACACGCAAGTCAATCAAGTTGACGCGCTATCGCTCACAAGAGATTCAAATGACCTACAAGGAGTACCGTGAGGTCCTGGAACGCAGGGCACAATACGGCAAAGTACAATGCTAACAAAAGCAGAAAACGCGACCACAAAATCAACAGCAGAAGCAACACAAACAAAAGCAAAAACAGAAACACGATCGTCTGCAGAACCCTAGACACAGTAGATATTACTATTATTACAATTCTTATTACTTATAGTTTAATGCAGAAGCAGTAATAATCGCGTTTTCCAAACAATAACACTAATGCATATGTATGTATATGTAAAGTTCAAATAATCAAATCAACTTTTAATGCTAATATTCTAAACTACTGATGAATTTTAATTTAAGTCGTCGTTGTCGATGCCGTCGGAAATGCAAGAAACGGAAGTACGGCGAAATTTGAGCGATAAACTAGGCAAAGCTAGGCGTCCGGGTCAAAGAGCACATGCCCCTCTCCCCCAATAAATCTGATTTGCAATATCACATCGCGCAAGTCCGATATTTAATATCTTTAAATTTAATTGTTTCTCTTGTCTTATTATGCCGTAATGTACTTGTAATACGTGTTACTACTAAGGCAGCATTTAAGTATTTTGATCTTAATTTAGTAAATTGAACGTTGTAAACAATTTTAGGAAATAAAAGTACATAGACTAAGCAACAGCGTTTTGAATTTGCTTAAAATGCCGTATCTCCAACGTTGGACGAATTTGTGGAAAACACTAATTGGCAACATGGTCATACGGAATTGACAAACTCATAGTTAAACGGGCTGGCAACGCTGGAGTGTCACTTTTGTTTCTATCTTCCCGAAAAATGTCGACTGTCATATTTTGCTACAAAAATACAAAAGTATTAAATTAACTTAATGTTTCCACAAATCAACGATTGCAACTGAAAATTTTTAAATAACAGCAACAAATCGAACTAGCAGAAGGGGTACAGGGAATTTGCGGACAAATGTCAAAGGTGTCAAATGTGAGCAAAAATTTTCATTCGTTCTGACAAATCGCAAAAAGAAGGCCGCAGTCATCGACGCACCAGCATATAAAACCCAACGTAGAAAAGCCAAACGGAAGTTGTTGAGTTTGTGAAGCAGTAAAACTTAAAATTAAACGTACGTTGTGCTTTGACGAATTGGAAACTGTTCTTGAATTGGGATTGCGGCAAGTAACCCATCGAGCGGTTGAAGCTGATTTATTATTGTTTATTTGTTATTATTTTTGCTGAAGAGGACACCAGTATTCGGCCTGCAGAGCGGTGTTGGCGATTATCTTACTCATAAATGAACATCTAAACGAGCAGCTACATTCCGACTCACTCCGGTGCACGCGCCGCCGCCTTCGCCATTCTCTTCAAACTGCGCCTCCGATTCGAAAACGGTTTTTTAAATGGAGTAGCCACTGATAGTGAGTGGTCCAGTGCAAGACGCAACGTATGTTATCACTTCCCTCCCGCACACGAAACACCTGAAAGAATCCCAACGAATGGGCGCAAAAGCGAGCACACCTACTGCTAGCGGCCAGAGCCCTCGTTCGCGCACATTTTCCAGTAGCTCTACTGGTGCGAACAGTTCTCAGCCCTCATCGAGCGGAATTGGAAGCTCTAGTGGTGATGGCGGCCAGGGCTTTAATTTGTTGCGGACGTTACCAGGCCTGCAGGTGCAGCACCACGTCCAGAACTCGTCGATCGACAGGCAGCGTGCGCGCAGTTTGAGCTCCGTTCCTGATATTCAGCAGCAACACCATGGCGACGGCACACAGTGTGTGGGCCCGCATACACACCCCGCAGTCTCCACTACACCCAGCAGCAACAGCTTCGGCGGTGTCGTCAGCAATAATAACGCTTCGCAGTCACGTGTTGGCTACTTGCAGCAACATTCACATACCCTGGGCGAGAACAGCATTCGCATGAGCTTACCTGTCAGCGGTAGTACCTTTCACGATCATACTCTAATGCTAAATGGTACTGGTGGCGGTGCGATAGGTGGTTCTGGTCCACACGCGCACACACTGAACTTTGACGATTTACCCGACGTTTCCTCGGTGGCGGGCGCTAATTTCGTAGAGAGCATTGCGCTAGCTGCTTCCTCCTCCAGTAACGCCAGCGGTATTGGGCGCGTGTACACGGCGACATCCCTTCCATCGCATATATGGTCATTTAACGGTAAGTACTTGTCTGTGCAAACATACAGTTCGCGTTGGGCGACTAATATACATTTTGTGAATCGATTTTGGAAAATACGAGGTAGTGCAAAGACAACCAACCCTAAAATGTATAGTGCATTTCATGCATTACGCTTTTAAGAAAGAAATTTGATTTCGTGTTGCATTGTTAAGAGAATAGCAAATTTCGTCCAACCGTTTATTCAGTTGAAGGAGGTACGTCGGGTTACTGTTGTCAGGTGTATGGCCAGATTTTTAGACCATTGGATTTACGATTTGCCATTCTCCAGGAATAGTTTAGTAAATATTGTTAAGGTTTGCATTATAGCTCAAGAGTGATGATGTGTCGATTTAATTAAGTTACTTTACAAGTCTCAACACACTTTGACACACATTTCGGGCATATCTCGTAAACGGTCAATGAGACATCTGGTATCCGGGAACTTGTACGTAGACCAATTTTTTGTTTCGAAACAGTTTCAGTTCCGTCTGGGATGTCAACTGTTCGCACTTCGCACGGTTTTACAAGAGCCCAAAAAACGAAAGCTGGCAACGCCAGCACCCGCCAGTATATTCGCACTACTTGTCAATTTGTTCACTCACCGTTTTGCGCTACGATTAATCGCTGCTGCCGCAATTTTAGATTTTTTTATTAAGTTTCTAAAAACCGAACATCGAAGTTTAGCAAGATTTGTTGAAGCCGAGCTGGGCAATTAGTGGCGGAGGGTCGCAGCGTATTTTGAATGGATCGTTGAGTTCGTATTATAAGAAGTAATGGGGGAATGGGGTGCATTCGAAAACGTCAGGCGAAGAAGTCAAGCCGATGAATGTACAACTAAACATACAGTCAAGTGACGGACAAATAAGCGGTCGCACAGCCGACGGCACACCAGTGGTGAGGTGCAACTACAGCTGTGTGAGTTCGTAACTAAACTCTCAACCCGAAGCTATAATATTTGCTTTTGAAAATCACATTTGTGGTGCATCGCAGTTGACTGTCGAGTCGAATTGAGACGCGGTGAGGCGAGTTAAGTGCAAGATCTGGGTAATGCATCTGAGTGTCTCGGCGTGACGTGTCGGAGCAGGAACGGAGTCAAGTCCGTGGGTCCGCATTGCTTGTGGCGTAGTAAAAGTCGTAGATTGTTTTCCGTGGTGCCCCTCTTCGTAGTGAAAGGGCAAAGAGTGGCATACAGAACAGAAACATTTTCACTCTAGCTCACACACACTTGAGCACATGCATAGATACCTACGTACAGGGAATGTATCCGACTGTGGCCCTCCCAGAAAATCGGTTGACAAAGACATTGCCAATCAAGAAAATGTACAAGCTATGCAATTTCGCGTTACTCGGGTTCCCAGTGTGCCATCGTACTTTTATGTGGTTTCTACTTGGCACCTCTGCGCACTTGATTATTATCAATCGAGAAGAAAGGCGTGGCGAATAAGAAAATAAAAACCAAAAAAATCGTCTGTCCGTCTGCATCGTAGTAAAGATGGAAATGGTATTTTCTTCGTCTGCTTCAAGCATCAGTCAATCAAATTCCAGCTGGGTGGTAGTGCGAACAACTGAAATTGTAGTGATTCTACGTTGAATAACAATTGGAGTTTAGCTGCGACCGACCGACCAACGGGAGCCGCGTCAGTCAAACTGTAACTGAGTATGTGCGGCTTACAGAATGATTTTTCCTCAGCGGATTTAGTCATTTGTGCGTGTGCTTGTGGTAATTACTCTCCGTAGTTCCAATATTGTTTTGGTTTCTACGCGCCTGTTGTGGCCGCTATGGTCAATAGTGAAGGGTGATGTCGGAGCGACTGCCGGTGTTACGTAGCTTCTTGTTTTCTTCATGATTCGATGTTCGTTGTGCACGGTGCCAAATGTTAATTTTGTTGTTTGTGAGCGTAGTTAAGCCGAGGTGCCGGAGTTTTTGCGTCTTAGCCACCATCGCGATTCCAGTGATTAAACATGCACCAGAAAACCGAGCAGAAGTTACTCCGTCCGTTTTGTCCGCTGACGGATTTAGGGAAGGGTGTTCTTTGTGTTAGATAACACGAAGGATTAAAATTGGATTTTGCACACCTTGCAGAGCGTATTCGCTTTACAGGTTTAGAGAGAGTAAGAGAACAGTGGGTGACAATTGCGTATTTATTGATCACAGAAAGATCGCGTAAACGAGCGGTAAACGTTGGTAACGTTTTTTTAAACTGATATTCACAAAGACTGGAAAGACGTAAACAAAGCAAACCAACAAGGAAACGAAAGAAAATAATAAAAATCAATAAAGCAGAAAGACCAACCAGTCGAGATGGGGCAAGTTTTTGGTAATCCAAACAACCTCCATGGCGAGTACGGGGCCACCAGCAAATATGGCGGTAAGTCGCACAATCGGTCAGCCGTGTCAGAGGAGTTCAAGCTGCCTGGCGGAATGCAGTGAGCGGCACGGTGGCGCTAGGAGATGTGCGGGCGACTGTGGCCAACGATTGCTTGAGGCGATCGCTGCAGTGAGCTGAATCCGCGCCACCTATAAAGGGCTGCTTGCTGACTTACTTCTTACTCAACTTTCTCTGGCTGCTGTATCCGGCTTGCTGGCTTAAGTCTAATGTCGTTTTCTTTTCTCGTATTTTCAGGTATAAAATGTCCCGTTTGTAACAAGTTTGTGTTACCTGACGATATTGAATGCCATTTAGTAATGTGCCTCACCAAGCCGCGACTTTCATACAATGGTTAGTCTGCGTGGCCAACCATCTGACTGCAGCGTCGACTACCGCAAACGTATTTGCATGACCGCTCCTGCCCGAGCCACACTTGTGGTGTTAATAAAACGCCTTCAGATGCGCATCTGATTCGAGTTGGGGCCCTGTGCAGCGAGCGGTGCATGCGGCGCTAGTTTGACGGTAGCATCGTCATTGGGATTGGATGTTTTGATGACCTCTAATTTTTAATAATGTATCGCTCTCTTGTAGAGGATGTGCTGTCAGATGCAAAGGGCGAGTGTGTTATTTGCTTGGAAGATTTGAACCCCGGTGATATTATTGCGCGATTGCCGTGCTTGTGTATTTATCATAAAGGGTAAATATTTCTTTCGATATCGATTTAGTGTGTGTAAGATTTCTTTGATTGAAATCATTGTTATCGTCCTGCCCATAGCTGCATCGATCGATGGTTTGAGGTGAATCGGTCCTGCCCTGAGCATCCCGGCGACTAGTTAAACCTCACTAAGTAATTTAGCTAATATTTTAATATACACGACTAATACATTTACAAATAATTAATTTTTTCTGAATAATGCAGAACAGTTTTAGAGATGAATTGGAAGCATAACTAATCGATGTATTGAGTAATAATGAACCTAGTGATATACCATATTCAGAAATAAAATAGAAATTAGTTGTAAATTCTTTTTATACTGTGACGCAAATAGGACATAGAACACAAGCAAGAAAACAAGCAAAAACATAAACAACTGCAAACAAAGCGAAAGCAATGAGAATGTACGTTATTTGTGTATCATCGGTTATGCAATAACAGTAGTTTTGTGTGTGATTAAAATTATTTGTAAGCTGTGAAGTCGCGCCGGTAGTGAAATTGAGCAGCAGCACACGCTGTGCGTTTGACTTTGCGTTGTCCGCCATAAACAACGCCGACAGGCAAGCAGAAAATTGTGATTGAGTTTTAAGTTTCATTATGATCATTTTTCCAATAGTTTCACTTTTGGTTTAAATTGTACACAGCGTAGTTAATAAAACCATGCAAACCGGCTCTGCAGGGCCTTGCGGCGGAGCGACATGTTTGAACACTGCAATAAAGCTGGACGAAATAGACAGTTTATAACAAAAAATCGATCATTAAAATAAGCAGAATATGCGTACCAAAAACACATGCATGGGTATAAATAAATATATATGTATGTATATTTAATATGCACATGTATGTATATATTTGTGCGTATATGCATAAACGAAGTTATGAAATGTACATTAGTCTCGGAGATATGGTCATAGAATGCCCACAAACTACAATAAAACGAAAGAGTAAAAAAATGAATATATACATATATATCACTGCATTTCACCGAAGCTGAGAAGAAACACGGAAATCTTGTCAAAAACATACCAAATTCTAAGGTTAGACAGTAATTGTACATAATAATTACGAATACATAACAAAACAGAACACTATACCTATGTATACATGTATGTGTACATCCGAAACATGCATGCACTTACACACGAGTGCATCCAATGCAAAACTATAACACATTGTAATCTTTATGTGCTTGTACGTTTCTATATGTAAATGTATTGTATTTGTTTTATACCACATTGTTGCTGAATTACTAAAACAAAAACTATTGTGCGTTTTCCTTTTTATAACTCGGTTCAATATTTTTACACTATCTTAATGAACACAGGAGAGAAAATGAATTATTTAAGTAAAACGGTCTGAAGTTTGAATGTGGTTTTGTATTTTTTCTCCGGTATGGTAATCGCTGCTGAACTTGTTCCCAGCCATTCAGACTGAAAGTGAGGATAATGGGTATCTCAAAATCACATAGTAGCATTGGATTGCATTTACATATTGTGTCTCTGCGACGCAAAAAAGTACGATCTTGTTCAAAAGTTCAGAAACAACAGATACAAATCGACCAATGGATCCACAGAATTGTAACGAAAGCATGATATTAAAACCTACTGTTCGAGTAAAGTCTCACTTAATGGCTGCCGTTTTCGGTACTTGCACTTTTTTCAATCCATTTTCAGCCTGATAGATATTCGATTTTTTTTTATTATAATAAATAAGATTACATAAATTTTTCGTCTTAAATTTGTTTTGAGCTAAGGAGCGTCGATCTTCCCACGCTTTATTTTCATACTTTCTTCTCAAAACTCGTACAGTTGATGAAGTAGCTTTATACTTGACATTTCAAATGTTAGTTTAAAGCAAATTGATCATGTTTGTTGCAACATTAAAATTATTAAAAAGAAAGATAATTCGTGAAACAAATGTTCTAGCTTTTTAGCACCAGAAAAGTAAAACTACCTAGCAATATCTAAAAAAAACTACAAAACAATATGTTGCTGATGACTGATGGCTTTATTCAGGAATGATCAAATAATCTTCCATCTGGAGTAACTTAATAAAAATACTACCAATAATAGCAGACAAGTAATCCGGCATTTTTGTCCAACATACCATATATATTTGTTTTCAATCCTCAATTCAAGTTCTATTCGAATGCACGCTGTATCGCCAAGTTTAATACACTCTGGTATCGACTATAATACAAAAATAAGGTAGGTCCATTGTAAAATTTTTTGATGAAAAAGTCGTTTTTAAGCATAGTACAATAATAAAGTAGTCCTAATAAAAGAGTAAAAGGTACACCTAATGTACCTCTATTTTGATTGACAAATATTGTCAAAAAAGTCATCAGCAGATTAAACAAAGTTGTATTAAAATATACCTAAGCATTTTCCTTTGCTTTTAGTACGATTTTATTTGAATGAAGTTGCGACTGCGGTTGAACATTTTTTGAACTGACAAATTTCAGACATCAAAATTGACGTAATTTAAAAAAAAGTGGTTTTCTTTGATTCGGAGAATTTATATTAGACTACATTATTATTATATTATACCATGATACAAAAATATCCAGGTAGCTTAATGCGACAGCTAAAAATAAAATTGGCAATTGGAAAAAAATATTTGTTTACAAATTTTGTACTACTATTTTCATTTTTGCTACAGAACTGCAATTTCACACAATTAGTTTATGTAGTATATCATTCAGTTTCTGTATTTCTACTTTTTTTTGCACCCTTAAAATTTTATTTTTTTTTGTCAAAAAAGCAAATGACTTAATTTTGCTCGATTTAATCTACCTGTATATTTTTGTATCATGTATTATACTATAGATAGATCCATAGTGAAATTAATAAAGTGTGCCAGATAGCAGGAACTCTCTCTTCATCGTACACTTATTTTCTGACAGTTATTGTCATTATGCTCAAAAATGTCAGAGATCATAACCCGTCTGTGCTGTATGAAAAAATTTCAAAATAAATTGTTTTTTGAAAATTCGTTCTGCACCAAAACCGACCCAAAAACCGCAATTACATGCCAGGAAAAACGTGCTATCTCTGCAAAAAGCGACCGGCAATGCAGTTTCTATGTTTATCTAACATAAAATGCATTACGAAAATGTATATTTCTGGAGTACTGAAAGTCAATTTTAAATTTTGTGCTATTTTAGCGACAACAAAAATAAAGGTTAATCGAACTGACACAAATAAATTGACACTTTGACAATTGCTACTCAGAGAAATAAGTGTACGTCATCTACCTGGTACACTTTATTGATTTCACTATGGATCTATCCAGAGAGAGTTCCTGCTATCTGGCACACTTTATTAATTTCACTATGGATAGATCTTATTGTCAATTGAAAATTGTTGCCACATTATCAATTCGTTTAAGGGAAATGTTGCCTGAGCTAATGTCATCCCAGAACTGTGAAAGTACAGTTGAATCTCCCAAAACGCAGTTATTCAATAAAGGCATATACATATGTAATACTTCTATATTGGCAGTAAGCTCAAGGTACATTCGCCAACATCACAGTACAGCAATAGTAAAATATGAGCGAGAAAGCATATAAACGAATGTACCTTGACATTTGTCAAAAGTCAGGTGCGTTCAGGCGGGAAAAAATTGACTGGGAAAAAATCAAAATTTGTCGATATTAACTGAAATTTCTTCAACCGCCCCTGGAGCAGTTTGACAGTTGTTCATGTGTAGAAGTGCTCATGTATATACGTATAGAAACACATTCACAAAAATTCGTGTTTTCTGTCTCATCGCTTGTCGCCCTTTGATTTCCGAATGAAAACACATTGTGAAGATAGGTTGCTGCCAATATAGAAGTATTACATAAGTATATTGTTACGATGAAGCACCTTGTGCTGTGCTATGCATGAATGCATAGCATACTTTTAGGCATGCACTTTGAAGAACGGCAAATTTGGTATAATTCGCTTGGTATAGTCCGATATGGAAAGGATGGTTCGCGAAGGAATGGGCTGTGCGAGAATGGTCGAGCGTTTTCCAATTGGAAGTTGCAAGAAACTTCGGCGCGATAAGAAAACTGGTATAAAAGCAGCAGTGTGCAGCGCAAAGAGTCGAGTCTTAGCTGAGCAAGCAAAGTAGAAACACGTGTAGATACAAGCAAAGTGTGAATCTGTAAATAAAGTGATTGTAGATTTTTGACTGCTTTTTGCGCTGAGTAATTGAAGTTGTTTTATTTTCAAACACAATCCAGTAAACGAACTTAGAGAAGTCATTTTCGTAACAATATGAATAGAGGCAACCGCTTCGCAGAGACAATATATTACTCTAAAACGCAACTTTTTGGTTGCGTTTTCAAGGCGGTTAAAATTTCTGAGCATTTAAAAAACGTACATAGAAGCCTTGCATTTTAACGAACTTCTTTGTCAATTTTTGTCGATTAGCAAATCAAATTTGTTTGCCTAAAAAAACTAGCTACTTCAAACCAATTAGTATTCATTAGTAGTAATTGATTCTTTTTTGCTGAAATATTTGTTTTTATACTAATTTTATTTTAAATTAAATACATATAATTTTGTTTCTGAGGTTATCCTATTTTGAATATAAAATGCATCTATTTCTCAATAAAATGTAATTATATTGAATCATTTATGCTTTTCAAATCCTTCCAATAAATGCAACGTTTCGCTTGCAAACACCCCTGGAATAATTTGGTTGCATTTTGGGAGATTCTGACTTGCTCTGATTACAAAAATGTAGATATTAGAAATTTTCGTTCAAGGAAGGCTTTTATATCAAGTGCGCAATATAGCTGCTGAGAAAAAGCAGTTGAAATACCTTGTTTTTTAAAATTGCATCAACTTGCATATACATATACGACTATTGACATTGGGTCTGTAAAGCTTGTATGCCCAAATAACGGACTTCAGACATTTCTATTCATTTCCATATCACCATTACACTGTAATGGTGTAACTCTATAACACGCTTTGTAAAATCAGAGTACAGGTAGACCTCGCCTAACAAGTACCTCGGATAACACGGCCTCGTTCTAACACGTTCACATTTTGCGACACATTTTCGATTAACACCTAAAAAGCCTCGGTCTAATAGCCTATTTCCACCGAATGCTGAAATGCATTTAAGGACTCTGTTAAGTTTGACAACTGTCAAGCGTTTCAACCAAAACTGAGTTAACTCCAACAGCTGGTTTTTGTTTTTTTTTTGTTTCATTTGGACAAATCAAATTCTGCATTTATTTCTGGGCAGCCACAGCTGTACCCATCGCCGCCATCTCCTTGTATACGTATGTGTGGTTTCTTGTAGCCTCTCTAGTATATGAAAACCACTTCGCTTTCCTTCTCAACAGTCTAGGAATGTCTGCGTTTTCAAATTTGTGAAAATGTATTTCATTTGTGAAAATTTATTTCATTTGTCAATGTTTATTTCATTTGTGACAGTTGTCGGCTGATTGATATCAGAGCTGTCTGAATTTTTAATGTCAAGAGGGTTCATGAGAAGTTCCACTTTTTTATTTTCTTTTTCAGCATTTATTATTGGCAAATAATATAAATTTTGACTTTGATTACGACAGACGATATGTATTTTTGCGAAAAATGCAGTAAAAAGTAATTGTCTTGGCAAAAAATCTACCACACCGAACGTAATTCAAATCCCTTCTTTCGTTTGCGTTTGTACGGCTCTTGCAGCGCCTTAAAGCATGCTATTAAAATTTGTACATTTGTTAGTATTGCTCCCGCTTTTAACATAACATTTTCTGTTAGACGTCTGTAAATGGCAAACCTGAGTTATAGCACAGAATAAACAGTATACAGCAGAGGTGCCCATGCCCTATGCTCTCGTTCCTCATTTGTTTTTGCAAATCCTCTTTAGCATAGGGTGAGGAATCTAATTCATCACGGCATAGGCTGAGCATTCTACACCTTTTCAAGTTCGATTTCAGAAAGTGTAAAAGCAATTTCAGGAAACTGAAATTGAATTTACGCTTTCTGTAATTAAATTTATATTTATATGAAATTGAATTTACGCTTTCTGTAATTGCTTTTACGGTTTCTGGAATTGCTTTTACGCTTTCTGAAATTGTTTTTGCACTTCCTGAAATCGAACTTGAAAAGGTGTAGTATACACACAGCACTCCGCACGCATTGCCCAGTAAACATTAAAGCATGCCATGAATTTGAAAACAATAGCAATTTCAAATTGCTAAATTACTTCCCTTTTTATTGAAAAAGCTATTGCTTTCAAATTGATATCAAGCCAAAAGCAAGTGTTGCTTTCAAAGGTAAGGGTTGAGAAACATGCTTGATATCAAGTTGCTGGTAATTTCATAACAAGCCCAAATGTTTACTGGGTGGCGACAGTTATCTTTAACGTAGGTTTTGTTGTTGTCTAGCGAATGAATTTGCTTCAAAATGTGTGCGGCTGTCGCTTGAAAAGCACTATAAACAAATCGGTGTTTGTTTCTGGAAAATGATATTTTTAGAAGAAATTTTAAGTTTGTATTCCAGGTTTGGTAGCACATATATTTGTGAAAGTGCTTTTTCGAATTTAAAATTAATAAAAAGGAAGCACAGAAATAGAATAAGCAACGAACATTTGGAGGCTTTATTAAAATTGTCCACAACTGATATTGATATAAATTTGGATAATTTATTAGGAGGATCATGGAAGAAGGAAGATCAGAATTGTTTTTTTTTTAATAACATTACAGAAAATGAAATTTTTTTTTTCGGTGTACATACTCAATTCCATTTTTTTGTTTGCATTTTTTTGGCCAACTTTACATGTTTGGTGTTTACTCTTCCATAAGAAGATTTTGGGCACCCCTGGTATACAGAATGCGCATGTCGACCAGCGAAGCAATCTGAATTTATGGTGCGGGCCGAAAGCAGCAGGGGGGGACATAACAGAGTTTGTTGAACAGAACTTTTGTCTCTGTTAATTTCTCGTGCGACGATGATCTCTGTTATTGTCAACTTCGGTAATAGCCTATTTCCACCGAGCGCTTAAATCAGAGGTGCCCATGCCCTATGCTCTCGTTCCTCATTTGTTTTTGCAAATCCTCTTCAGCATAGGGTGAGGAATCTAATTCCTCACGGCATAGGCTGAGCATTCTACACCTTTTCAAGTTCGAGTTCAGAAAGTGTAAAAGCAATTTCAGGAAACTGAAATTGAATTTACGCTTTCTGTAATTAAATTTATATTTATATTTATATTAAATTGAATTTACGCTTTCTGTAATTGCTTTTACGGTTTCTGGAATTGCTTTTACGCCTTCTGAAATTGTTTTTACACTTCCTGAAATCGAACTTGAAAAGGTGTAGTATACACACAGCACTCCGCACGCATTGCCCAGTAAACATTAAAGCATGCCATGAATTTGACAACAATAGCAATTTCAAATTGCTAAATTACTTCCCTTTTTATTGAAAAAGCTATTGCTTTCAAATTGATATCAAGCCAAAAGCAAGTGTTGCTTTCAAAGGTAAAGGTAGGTATGCAGCTTTCAAGAAAACGCTTAAGAAAAAACGAGCATATATTTCTTGAGCGTGAAAAAGTAGTAGTCAAGTAATCAGCTGTCACTTTTCCTTTGAGAAATAAATAGGTACACATATCGCTCCTTCGCTGCAAGAACGTCATAACTCAAAAACAAATTTTTTTTTCAGTTTATGGCAACCCTGTGTGTATCTGCATATGATCTTTTATCTGTCAAAACCACTTTGTAAAATATTCAATACTTTGCTCACAAGACGACATGAACAATTTTGTGATACCTTGAACTGCCTGTGATGGTGTCGTTCTTGCAGCGAAGGAGCGATATGTTTCTTGCCGAAATCAGTGTTGTCATTTCACTTTCCAATGAAAAAAAGTATTAAAAAACCGAATCAGTTTTCTTGTGAGGTGCGTACACCTCAAGAAAATTTTACTCAAGGAAATTTCCTTGAACATTTCTTGAGCTTTTTTTTATATGAAGTTTTCGCTTTTCTTGAGAGCTGCATACCGACCTTAAGGCTTGAGAAACATGCTTGATATCAAGTTGCTGGTAATTTCATAACAAGCCCAAATGTTTACTGGGTGGCGACAGTTATCTTCAACGTAGGTTTTGTTGTTGTCTAGCGAATAAATTTGCTTCAAAACGTGTGCGGCTGTCGATTGAGAAGCACTAGAAAAAATTCGGTGTTTGTTTCGTTTCAACGAAGACTTTTGGAAATCTTTAACACCAAATAAATATCCTTCACTGTACAAAGAAATTTTAAGTTTGTATTCCATGGTTGGTAGCACATATATTTGTGAAAGTGCTTTTTCGAATTTAATATTAATAAAAAGCAAGCACAGAAATATAATAAGCAACGAACATTTGGAGGCTTCATTAAAATTGTCCTCAACTGATATTGATATCAATTTGGATAATTGATTAGAAGGATCATGGAAGAAGGAAGATTATAATTGTTTTTTCTTATATAACATTACAGAAAATGAAATTTTTTTTTTTCGGTGTACATACTGAATTCCATTTTTTTGTTTGCATTTTTTTGGGCAACTTTACATGCATTGGTGTTTGCTCTTCCATAAGAAGATTTTGGGCACCCCTGGCTTAAATCCATTTAAGGGCTCTGTTAAGCTTGAGAACTGTCAAGCGTTTCCACCAAAACTGAGTTAACTCCAACAGCTGGTTTTTGTTTACATTTTTAGTTGGCCAAGCCAAATTCTGCATTTATTTCTGGGCAGCCACAGCTTACCCATCGCCGCCATCTCTTTGAATACGTATGTATGGTTTCTTGTAGCCCCTCTACTGCAAGAAAACTAATTCGCTTTCCGTCTCAACAGTCTAGGAATGTCTGCGTTTTCATATTTGTGAAAATGTATTTCATTTGTCAATGTTTATTTCATTTATGAAAGTTGTCAGCTGATTGATACCAGAGCTGTGTGAATTTTTAATGTGAAGAGGGTTGTGAGAAGTTCCACGTTTTTGATTTTCTCTTTCAGCATTTATTATTGGTAAATAATAGAAGTTTTGACTTTGATTATGACAGACGATATGTATTTTTACGAAAAATTCAGTAAAAAGTAATTGTCTTAGCAAAAAATCTACCACACCGAACGCAATTCGAATCCCCTTTTTCGTTTGTGTTCGTACGGCTCTTGCAGCGCCGTAAAGCATGTTATCAAAATTTGTACAGTTGTCAGTATTGCTCCAGCTTTTAACATAACATATTCTGTTAGACGTCTCTAAACGGCAAAACTGAGTTAACTCAGTTTTGAAAGTGAGTTAACTCACTTCGATACAAAAACAATTGCATGGGAATTAGAGCATTTAAATGCGATGTTAAATGCATTTAAGCGTTAAATGCGATGTTAAATGCATTTAAGCGTTAAATGCATTTAAGGCCCGGTGGAAATAGGCTATAAGTGCCGAGTGGTGCAGAGCGAGTTCGTGCGCTCGATGCCGGCCATAGAAGTTACTGTTATTTGCAATGAAGCGAATGAAGGGCGATGTGCTATCGTTGTTGTTGTGTTGATCAGCGAATGAAAATTGTAAATTTTGAATTTTTGTTTATGGCTGACATTGGCTGGCAATTCCCGACGTGTGTCGGTTAATAAGAACAAGTTTTTTTCATCTTATTATGCAATCGACTTTCTGCGTGAAGAAATTTGTATCTCCTTATGAGCACTTGAATTCTAAGGTTTCGCTAATTTTGGCGTAAATGACTTCTCGCCGCGATTAATTATTTTATCCCTACGCCTTTTATCCTACTCTAGGCCCCCAGTTTTTGGGCCCAACCATTTGTTTGTCAAACCTAAAAAAAAAATTAGGGATTCCGAAGAATCGTAATTACGAACTTGTTCATTTAATCATGTCGAATGTACATATCTATAGTAAAGCAAAAAGCTATAAGAAAAGAGTAAGTAAGCAACGACGATCCCGAATGATGGCAGAATAAATTTTTTTGTTTTGCTTTTTTTCGATATATTACGTACATCCACCATTTAAAGGATATTTCGTACATAACGATTGTGCCACATCGTTTAACTATCATCAATATTAAAAATAGTGTGATATCTCTATACCGTAGTGACCTTTTAAGTCGATAAGTTACCCCCTTTTGACATTCGTTCTCATATATTTTTGCACGCTACATTCCGTCGTAAAATTGCTACCGACAGCGTATGTACGCACTGCGCTGCACGCAGAATGAACCACAAAGCAAAAATAATTCAAATTTAACACGTTCGCGGACAGTAAAAATTTCAGTGAGCTGCAAAAATAGACAGGCACTATCTGAAATCTGATTACACATATATTGTTAGAGTTGTCAGATTATCATATTTTAACCGTTATACACAATGAATGCTATAGCATTCACGACGATATAGATCAAAATTTTCAACTAAAGTGACGTGAATGCTATAGCATTCATTCATAGAAAACATTAGAAGAAGAGGTTTATTATATGTTTATAACTTTATTTATTCAACAGTAGTTCTCTCTTCGTGTATAGATAATAACTGGACGCGGACAGTATACTTCAAACCATTTTGATTAAAAAATCTGTCATAAACGGACAAAATTCAGAAATATGCCTAACCAGTTTTTAAAAATCTGTACTACCCCATAATACCTACAAATCTCTCTCTTATTTGAAAATGAACATTTGAAATTAAAAAAATTAGTGTTTAGGCCAGTGGCGCACACAGGATTTTATTTTGGGGTGTAGAGTTTGCGTACAACTTTTGAGCCGAATACCACTTGAAACCATATTTTGTACCAGCATTTATTGTGTTTGGGGGAGGAGGTTGGACCCCAAAAACCCCGCCTGTGAGCGCCACTGATTTAGGCGATAAACCATTACAAAATGTTTACAACCAAAGTAGTACTAAAATTTAAACACTTGTACAATGTGTGTACTTTACCTATACATGTAATAAATATTAATAAAATATGTAATATTCATAAATTCGTACAAAATATTAAATAAATAAACAAACAAGAAACACTTGGATACAATTTCAACTAATTTTTTGTGTCTCCGTCCCCCATAACCGCACATCTCCCTTAACCGGACAAATCCACTGCGATGGTGAGTGTCCAGTTATGAGGAATTTCATTGTACACCAAAAAACAAATAAAATAATATGAAACTACTTAATGAATCAGTTGCTAATTACTTTAAAATGTATATTCATTACAAAATTTTAAGTTTATAAAAATATAAAGGAATAAAAATTGGCTTTAAAATTTGAATGCTATAGCATTCACGTCATTTCGCATCACTATGAAAATGACTGCTATAGCATTCACGTCCGCGAACGTGTTAATGTTTCAATTCCTAGCCGGCAACAATAACAACAACCATACCTTATTGCTCTTCTCCCCATATATGTAAGAAGCAAGTGGCACTTCGTTTTGTTGGCCGACAACAACAGCAACCACAGCCTGACGCTATTTTCCCTTCGGAGCTGCATGCGATCATTACTTTCTTCTTATCTCTGTGCTGTTTGTTCTGTGAAATAACAGAAACGAAAGCTGTCTAGTGCTGTTCGTAATGTTAATAGCAGAGGACGTAATGTTAAATTAACAGTGGTCGTAATATTACGACCCCTTAACATTTTTGAATTTGTATGAGATGCGCGTTCTGTATTACTGTTTATTCTGTGGTTATAGCCTATTTCCACCGAGCGCTTAAATGCATTTAAGGGCTCTGATAAGCTTGAGAACTGTCAAGCGTTTCCACCAAAACTGAGTTAACTCCAACAGCTGGTTTTTGTTTACATTTTTAGTTGGTCAAGCCAAATTCTGCATTTATTTCTGGGCAGCCGCAGCTTACCCATCGCCGCCATCTCCTTGTATACGTATGTATGGTTTCTTGTAGCCCCTCTACTGCAAGAAAACTAATTCGCTTTCCTTCTCAACAGTCTAGGAATGTCTGCGTTTTCATATTTGTGAAAATTGATTTCATTTGTCAATGTTTATTTCATTTATGAAAGTTGTCAGCTGATTGATACCAGAGCTGTCTGAATTTTTAATGTCAAGAGGGTTCATGAGAAGTTCCACATTTTGGATTTTCTCTTTCAGCATTTATTATAGCTAAATAATAGAAGTTTTGACTTTGGTTATGACAGACGATATGTATTTTTACGAAAAATTCAGTAAAAAGTAATTGTCATAACAAAAAATCTACCACACCGAACGCAATTCGAATTCCCTCTTTCGTTTGTGTTCAAATTTTTATCAAAATTTTATCAAAATTTGTACATTTGTCAGTATTGCTCCAGCTTTTAACATAACATATTCTGTTAGACGTCTGTAAACGGCGAAACTGAGTTAACTCAGTTTGGAAAGTGAGTTAACTCACTTTGATACAAAAACAATTACATGGGAATTAGAGCATTTAAATGCGATGTTAAATGCATTTAAGCATTAAATGCATTTAAGGCCCGGTGGAAATAGGCTATTAACGCAGTTTTGAAAGTGAGTTTATGCACTTTGATACAAAAACAATTGTATGGGAATTTGAGCATTTAAATGCGATGTCAAACTGCAGTTAAGCGTAAACTGCAGTTAAGGCCCAGTGGAAATAGACTATTAAATGCATTTAAGGCCGGGTGGAAATAGGCTATTACACGGTATTGAAAAAAAAATTCTCGTTATGTTTCCCTGATTTATACACTTGCATATACATGTATGTACAGTCGTATATAAAATGCCTTGCAACAAATTTAAAGAGTGCAAGACCTGCTTGTTTCAAACAATTATTTATGTACATATAGGTAGACCTCGCTTAACACGGCATTTTCCAGGAACGTAACTACCGTGTTAAGCGAGGTCTACCTGTATTTGTATGCAACGAGTTACAAAGCGCAAAGCGTCGGATGTCATCATGCGAAAAAAAAAACGGAAAGTAGCCAAAATTTCTCCTTTTCGACGCCTTTCTACCCTTGTTCGAACAGTCCAGCTGATTGCGACAACCACGGGTGGTAATTTTATATTTCGTTTTAAGTGTTATCGGCAAAAAGCTTATAGCTCTTTCTCGTAAATAATTTCTTGAAATGATGGTGCTAAAAAATGTTTTAAACAAAGCAGATATTATTCATAACTAAGTTTATCCAAAGTTTCAGTGAATAAAATGCGTTAAATTAAATTATTAACGTCAATTCTACCATGAACAAAAGCATGTTAGGAAATTGGCTATGACTGGTGGGTTGCTATGCTTGGTCAAATCTTGTTTGACTAATTTGAAAAGCACGTCAAACACTTCATTCGAGTCATAGTTTTATATTGCTCCCGGTCACTGTTATAGAGATTCTCAAAACTGATGGCTAACAAACCCCTGTTGGTATAGCGGTCGTACCCAAAATCGGCGGCGTCCTCGCATTTCAGAGAGGTACTGTTTCGGCTTTGTAGAACAGCACAAAACAGGGAGCTCGAAAAAAAACCACGAATGACATTTGAAGAGCAATCAATTTGGCTGCGATGCGTACTTCTTATGTGTTTTGCGAAGTGTGCTTGAAGCACGCGTCATGCATGCATGCTTTCTATGTATTTTGCCCATAAAGGTGGCATCACTCAAGCTTCGCAGTCCACTCTTTTGTGGAACTTGTATCACTCCGATATTTTCAAACAGTGTGACGTATTTCTGCGATTTTATGCACAAGAAATAATTTTCTTCGTATCTGTATTCAATGCAATCGTACAAGGCTCGCTAAAATAAAATTTTTTTGACGTGCTGATACGAACGGTGCATGAACTTATCTTACCCCAACAGCAAATTGGAATAAGAATGCATTTGTAATGATTATCGCTTGCAATTATTTCTATACTGTCTACTACTCTTTTCTGATAGACAATTTAGCTAATTCGAAGATCCACTTTTCAATCTCTGCATCAGTAGCCCTGGCT
Organism: Melieria crassipennis; assembly: GCA_963668005.1. Taxonomy (NCBI): domain Eukaryota; kingdom Metazoa; phylum Arthropoda; class Insecta; order Diptera; family Ulidiidae; genus Melieria; species Melieria crassipennis. The sequence continues at coordinate 615,623 of OY764962.1, read as the reverse complement.
GTTGCCTGCGTCGCAGTCGTAAACATATTTTCTTTCGTTGTGCCGTGTTTGCTATATTTTGCAAGTGAGAATAATGAAAATTTCCAAGTTGTGTGAAGTTAATGAAACTTGCTAGGATTTCACGCGAAAATTGTGTAAAGCTGCACATTTGCCCACACGAATGAAGTGCTCGTACCGCGTTTCGTGTAATTTATTGGAGGTTAACGACCGAAGGGGCAGTCCGTCTGCACCACTAACGGCCTGGCTGCGATAGAACACAAGAATCCTGTGCCTCCTGATACGGTAAGAGTGAGCTAAAGTACGAATTAGCACTCAACTTTGCTGTGTACCTGACAGCATTCACACTTCCAATGGAACTCTTCAGAGTGTTTGATTTTCGTATAAACTGTGTTCAGTTCAGTATCTACGTCCACTGAAGTTGACCTTTACGTTTCCGTTTTGATTATTGAAAATAAGCTCAACAATACTAAGGGGCATGCCTGCACAGTAAGCGGTCTTACAATAAACACTTATCCAACACTGCATTGTTCACTTGCGTGGTAAAAACCGGTGAAGCCACTGTAATCATGTCAGAAGTAAGTAATGCCGGAAACCCAACAACCATTTGATTGATAGTGAAAGGGTGAAGGCATTCTCAACCAATTTTCTAACCAAAAGAAAATATAGTAATAAAAACTGGGACATTGGCCGTGTAATTAATATTGTCAGAAAGACTAGTTATTTCCATATTTTTAATGAAAATATTTTCAGTCCATGAAAATTCTGCTTTAGCAATTATTTACATTGTAAAAGTTGTGACACGTCGCATTGACGGTATATATCAACGGAAAATAATTGCGGATACCACCAAAGGGTTTTGTTCGCGATTCGTCGATCTGTAACAATTGACACCAGCCCGATCCCAAAACCAATTTTGTGAACATGTCTACTCGGGTATATTTTAGTCGTTCGATCTGATATCATCAGTTAAAAAGTTATTTCTCATTAGTTCTTCTGCGCTTCCCATCGCCAATCGTTGGTTTGATATTCAATGTTTATTGCATAGGTGTGCACGTTTATTCTTTTCATTTTAGTTCATTAACGCCTTTGCTGACGCTGTCCAAGCGTGTGTCGTGCCGCAAGTTTGGCGACGCTACTTGTCAAGCGGCTGCGGCTTTGCAGTTCGTTGACTTTCTCGATTTTCGCTCCTCAATCTGCCAACGTTTTTGCTTTAGCACTGTAATTTTCAATCAGTATTCTACGAATTTTGTGGAAATATGTAGTTCAATATAAGAAGCTCTTGAATTTGAATCGATTACCACGGGGAGAAACGGCAAAGTTTGCCTGCCTAATTATGTTTTCTTCTTTCGCACCACTGAGTGCTAGTGGTTAGCTCGAAGTGCTTCACATTCACATTCTTCCACTGCGTTGCTCAACAAGAGATGGTTCTCCTTCTGGATCTGGGTAACAAAAACTATTACCGTGCTAATAACTACTAAAGACGTGCGATGGATTTACATGCAAATATATATTTGTAAATGTGTAAGAATAGCTGGCAAATATATTCCACAACTCCTAACTTTCAACCGATTTCCACATATTTTAAGTTTATTAACATTATAGCTACTGAAGTCAAAGAGTATAGGAGGATTTCGATACTAAGAAAAAGACATATAGCACTTCGCGCATTTTTTCTTGGATCTTTTTTGCAAATGCAGCAACTGTGTTTTTGCCATGTAGAGGGGAAGAAGGGCATAGCCCCTTTTTTCCTCTAAAATTTTTTACTTACTCTATATTGTCATTATTTATATAAAAATCATAATTATAATGAAGATTACTTCAATTTATTTCCCTATAAGACATGTTGGGGAAAATGATGTTGCATACACGTTTCAAACGCATTTAAAGCATTGAATAGCGGATCTAAAACGACGCTATAACCAGATAGCCGACACGTATAGATTCAAATAGTTCCTTGCAGCGGTTACCTTCCTGGTAGGATATGGCAACCCCTTGCTAAACTCCTCCCATAAAGACAGGAATTAAATAAAATTCAATTTTTACAATCATAACTTAACAAGATTAATATGGCATAAAACTTATTTCCTTAAGGACATTTACTCATGCAACGACGAACTAAGCCTTGAAAAGCTACATATAGTAGGTATATGTATACACATACATATGAGCCGTTCAGTGCACAGAGTGATTAACTCCACTTTTTGAAAAATCTTAAATTTAAGTGTCAAAGCACTTGGTATAGTCATAACTTTTTATATTTATTAAAACTTTCCTGAATAGTAAAGATTAACACCATTAAACGACAAAATATATATATTTGAATTTAAATTATAAAGGGAATTTTAAAAAACAAATTTTTATTTCATCGCATTTCTCAACTTTTTGTTTTATGGAGTTAATCGATTTGTGCACTGAGCGGCTCATATATGGAACTACACGTAAAAAAGTTTTCATGTGGGACCGCTAAGCATCCCTGGTGGTGCTCCAGGCTTGCAAAACCGAAAGGAAAAGAACTGCACAAATGTATAACAAGTGATCACCTATCGGTTTTAAGTACTGGCGCGCCCACATACTGGCCTTCTGATCCCAGAAAGATTCCTGACCTTCTGAACTTTATTGTATACAAAGAAATTGCGCGACATATTCTATCCATTTCCGAAAATTTCGACTTGAGCTCGGATCATTCCCCAATTATTGTAACTATAAATACACTACCTGAGACCATAAGAAGGCAAAAGTTAATAACTGCAAACTGACATTGATTATTTTCATCAGTATATGGATGCTCGCATTAATATCAGTACTCCTATTAAAAATGGTTTCGAACTAGACACTGCAATCGAGTCCTTTACTCAACTGATATACGAAGCAGCGTTTCAGGCTGCTTCCACACAAGAATCACATTCTAAACACAAAACCTTCTTACCCACTGAAATAAGAGATATGATTAGAAAGAAGCGCAACCTACGGAGAGTCTGGCAAAATAGACGTCAACCAAATGATACGAAGAAGTTCAATAAAGTCACTAAAGAACTGAAATTACTATTTAGCAAATATAAAAACCAGATAGTTTCCGAATTTCTTAAAAATCTTAATGTTGATAAAAACAATGAACACAACTTGTGGAAAACCACGAAATATTTAAAACCTCCAACAAAAAGAAACGTTTCTATAAGAAACACTGATGGGATATGGTGCAAAACTGACATAAGCAAAGGTCAAGCATTTGGTGAATACCTGGAAGAGATCTTCAAACCGCTTTCACTAAACAGCTTGTCAGATGAGGAAGAAGTTATGGGATTTTTAGATGTGGCATGTCAAATGGACCTTCCAATAAAATATATTTCACAATTGGAAGTTGAAGAAGAAATAAACAAATTCAATAACAATACAATTCTCCGACTTAACCATTTTCCAACAGAGTGGAAATGTGCAGAAATAATAATGATATCAAAACCTAATAAGCCAGAAAATGATATTAAGTCATATCGACCAATTAGCCTGCTGGCGATATTCTCCAAAATATTTGAAAGAATATTTTTGAGAAGAATGTTGCCAGTTCTTGAAAGATACAGTATTATACCTGAGCATCAATTTTTGGGTTTAGGAACAAACATGGAACGATAGAGAAATGCCATCGAATTGTCAATGTCATAACTGATGCACTTGAAAACAAAAAATACTGCATGGGAGTATTTTTGGATGTTCAACAGGCCTTCGATCGTGTGTGGCATCCGGAATAAAAAACGTCTTCCTTCGCCATTTTATCTATTGCTGAAATCATATTTGAATGATCGCAGCTTCTTCGTAAAACACAGAAATGAACGTTCAGATATTCACTCAATTGAAGCTGGAGTGCCCCAAGGCAGTGTACTTCGACCCGTGCTCTATACCATATTCACTTCTGACTTGCCAACAGCTGATGAGGTTTTAATTGCCACTTTTGCAGATGACACTGCTCTATTAACAGTGGGCGAAACCCCATCTAGTGCTACATCACAAATTCAACCAGAGCTGGACAGAATAGAAATGTGGCTGAAAAAATTGAATATTAAAGTAAATACCGACAAATCCGTTCATGTGACATTCACTACAAGAAGAGGAGACTGCCCTGACGTATGTATAAATGGAACTCCGATACCTAAAAAAAATTCAGTAAGATACCTTGGAATGCACCTAGATCGACGACTTACGTGGAAAGACCACATTAAAGCAAAGCGGCAGCAACTTAAAATTAAGACGAGCAAAATGTATTGGCTACTTGGGCCGAAGTCTGAACTTAATAAATAATTGACTGGCACGACAGCCCGCTTACGCGAGACTAAGGCCTAGCTTCCCGCAACCACCCGTGTTGTGCGTGTGAATTTGTACGCGGGTTGAAGGGACCTACAGTTTTATGCCGGTTCCGAACGGCAGGTTGGGAGCTTTTTTTCATAAGCAATTTTTACTCTCAGAGGTTTGCCATTTCCAGCTGAGAGGACAGCCACCGAAAGAGAAAACGAGTTTTCCCGTTTCCCGTAAGTCTGAACTTAGTCTTGAGAATAAATTTCGATTATAGAAAGTTATTCTAAAACCAGTCTGGACCTATGAGATACAGCTGTGGGGCACGGCTTCCAAATCGAGTATCGAAATATTGCAACGCTACCAGTCAAAGACACTAAGAATGATTGCAAGTGCGCCATGGTTTATAATCAATGAAAATATACATAGTGACTTGAAAATTCGCTACGTAAAAGAGGAAGCAAGTAGATTCGCCGATAGATACCTAAACTATAAGCTTAGCAGTCACTGTAATACGCTCGCATTATGCTTATTAGATGATAGCCAAGAAACTAAAAGACTCAAAAGGCATCATGTCCTAGATTTGCCCTTTAGAAATTAAATAAATAGTATGTAAACAACCTTTGGCCTAGTTATTGTTAAAAAAATTGAATTGAAATGAAATAATCGACACTGTTAATTATAATTAATTAAATAATTAATTAATTCCTCAAATTTGCTGAATGTTTATAGGACAGATTGCAAATAAAAGACTATTATAAAAAAAAAAATGTGGGACAACAGCATGAGCTAAATTATAAAATTTAGTGTATATTTTATTGCCATTTTATGGAAGAAATGTTAGTGAGGTCCAAAGATGGATATGACATTGTCGCTGTAGCAATCTTGTATTAACGTTTGCACAAATTTGGTTGGAGTTGTATAATAAGTAAGTTACTATTGTCCAGATAAGATCAAAAGACGGACCCATTATTTCGTAGAATAACTGTCAACCAACTATAACAGGGCTGTGCTTTAGGTAGTATTGGGGGTTGTCGGAGTGCACCTATCAGGTCGTTTTGTTAGAGTCGTTTACCACGACACACAGTGCTTCGACTCCATACAAAATTAGGACAAAAATAGGACTGCTTGAAATTCGTCGAAAATTTGCAGGCTCAACAATTTGACGTCAAAAATGATATTTGTTTTCCAAAAAAATTTATAGTTTTTTAAAAAATCGAATGTATATAACCGATTATGCCATCACCACCGAGCACAAACCGTTGGTGCCATAATGGTTAAATTTGGTCAATAGTTGTCGACCTTGAAAGGCCGGAAAGGAGGGGGGTGGTTTAACTTATATAGACGGACATTGTTTTTTGGTCGGATTATTTTAAAATTTTGTACATACATATGTATATACTTAAAAAAAATAACGTAATACGTTTTTCAGCGTTTTTCTAAATTCGACCTTCAAAGGGTGGAAAGAGGGTGATGAAGTTGCTTGAAAGAAACCATTTTTAGTTTTATTTCCGTAGAGCTTAACATAGAGATGACACAGCTATGAAGATGCAATGCTATAATAAAATTTCCAGGATGAAAGATAATAGTTGGCATTTTTCAAAAATTTCAGTTTCACTATCATCAAGAATGATGTTTTTAATCCCACACAAACAGTTCAATTGAAATAAAACTATTTTACAAATAGTTTTCTGCCATAGTTTTCTTCTTTTTTGTAAATAATGCAACGTAATATTAACAAAATTGCCTTCCTTAACTTTCCTCCTTATTCTCAGCAAATATTAGCATTAAAACAATTTCTTAGTAATGAAAAAAACTAGAATATTACGGCTCTAAACGGATTAAACGGGTAAGCCAAACCCATTTTTATATAGAACTTTCATAATTTGTGACATTGGTTTTGTTAATATAGAAGTTTTCATATTTTATGTGAGACTTCCGTATGGCAACTTTGTCTTTAAATAGCCCATGCCCATTTTAAATAGCGACAGTTCTACTATACTTTTTCTTACCAGTTACATCACTTTTTGGGCGTTACAAGCTCCGTACAAAAGTGAATGTACCTGTGGGCACCTCAATGTAGAATCGCAGAATTTTCATCATCCAAAAAAAGAAAGTCCATTCTAGCGGATTACGTAAAAAAGTATGTGTAATAATGCGCAATTCGATGTTTTTCGATCCATAAAAATATATCGTTTTTATAGTTTTAAATAAAAACAATTGTTTTATTGAAATAACTCTGTTTTTTAACCTTTTTTTCAAAATAGCTCGTGAAATGGTTTTTTGGACTCTTATAAGTGCACAGCAGCAACATTTTCTCCGATTGAAGCGAAAATAGTGTTTTGGTTACGTTTTCAATTGTTGATACTCAAAACTGCATTTTATCACAAAACCATATTTCTTGATTTTGATCAACTTGTAAATGCTATAACTCTCTCAAAATTTACCCGATTAAGAAATAGTTTGAAATCTTGCTTAATGGAAGTATTATCATTTAAATGACACAAATTTCTTTGAAATCGGTGACATAAAATGTTTCTACTTTTGTCCCACTTCGAAGCACTGTGCGACAGCTGGATTCAGCAAAGTCTGTAGAGTTTCCTATCAATAATGATTAAGCACAATGTGCCCGTACCTTAAAATCTAAGAGATTTAGAGTTGCATGACTCGCAGTTGTAAAATGTGCCACCTGTCGCAGTCTGTTTCCGGGCGCTTTGTTTTAAATTGTTTTGTTTTTGTATTTTTCTTTGCAGTGACGATGGAAAATATTACTGAAACTTGGACTTACTATGTGCTCATTTTACTGACATTGGTTCCAGTCTATTTGGCGTTTCAACTAATTAAATTTTTTGGTTGGGAGCTGTTTGTCAACAACTGAGTTTCAACCCACGATGCAACACGCGCCGCCCCACCCAGCAGTGGACGCAGACACGCACACACTCAAAGAATAGGGTATTGGGCGAACTATGACGCAGTATGAAATTTAAAGCCCGATGCATATTTTGTAGCATGTCCACTATCAGCGAACTATTGTTTAAGTTGTGAGTGTGAGCGCCTATGGGAGTCGCTGTTTTTTATATCCAAAATCCCAACACTATAGTGGTAGATGTCGTTTGCAAATCCACAACATATACAAATGTTGTCAAACTAAGCCATTGCCTTGTGTTGTAGAAGGAAGATCCATAGCCCTGCCTAAGTACTGCCAAATGGAGCGTGTGTAGTATATTGCTTACCGCAGCACCAGAATATTCTGGGTGCGATGTTTTTCAGCGCGCTTCCGGAAGCTTTAAATGCGGTTTCCTAGTTTGAGTGCCGAGAAGATGTTCTTGCTACAAACTGTGTGTTTCGTTAGTCTCTGGCTTCGTTAACTAATGATGCTAGCAGCGATGGCGATGGCGTTTGAATATGCAGATATGCACAAATTATGTTGACGTGACATATCGGGCTGAAGCTTTGTGTAAATAACGAAGACCGCATTTCACGAAGTATGAACATTCCAATTCTAACTAATATAATCGGCCGCGAGCACTATGGCTCAGTGGTTAGTTCGTAATCGTATCAGTGTTCCTTGGGTCTAATTTGTTTATGAATGAATGAATAAGAAGGATTTATTCATTCACTAGCTGTTGTTTTTATAATGAAATGCGCCAGATGGCGAATCTATGGCGATGCAAGAAACCCAGCTAAAAGAAGAAGAAGAGCTACTGATTAAAGCAATTGAGGCCCACAAATCAGCAACTTACTTATGCCATGCCCCTTGTTCAATACCCGTCCCATTCCCTCTGTCGAAAGGGAAAATGGTAGGTTCGAACTAAGTTTCATTGCTGTGGGACTTATAGTTCAGCCGAATATTTGGATCACACAAAATGTGCCACGCTCCTTGTCCAACGCTAATCAAATCTTACCAGTAGAATGACATATCTATGAGACGACGCTATACTAAATTTCAATGCTGTGCACCTTACAATTTCGAAGATATTCCATTACTAGGATTTTGCTTGTATGGGTGGTGCCACGCCCCCTCGCCCAATATCCGCCCCCTCGTCCAATACCCGCCCCATTCCCTCTGTCGAAGGACATGACTAAATATTAAGTTTGTAGTGAATTTAATTTATGTGTGACTTATAGTTCCAAAGTTATCGTCTGAAAATTTGGGCTGGTGAAAAAGTGCCAGGCCTCTTTTTTCTAAAATTTTATTTCATACAAATATTGTTCTGACGACCAGCCAAATCGGTCCAGCCTTTCTCAAATGATTTGCGGTCAAACATGGCAGGTATTTTCCGACTTTCAATAGATTTTCTGGAATTTTCTTTTCGCATAAACCTGAACTGACTCAAGACGAATGCAACAAAAAATCCCATGGAAATCGGCCGATCCGTTTGAGTGTGATTCGCTTACACACATACATCCACTTTCTTTTATATAATAATAATTGACTGGCACGACATCCCACTTACGCGAGACTAAGGCCTAGCTTCCCGCAACCACCCGTGTTGTGCGTTTGAATTTGTACGCGGTGGAAGGGACCTACAGTTTTATGCCGGTTCCGAACGGCGGTTGGTAGCTTTTCATAGGCAATTTTTACTCTCAGAGGTTTGCCATTTCCAGCTGAGAGGACAGCCATTATTTATTACAGCCATTATTATTTATTTTTTTTAGGTGTTATTACAGGCAGTATTTGAACCTGAGGTTGCTGCCTTCGACTCGCGGTCCAACGCACTAACCAACTGAGCCACGGCGGCTGCCGTTATATATATAAACAAATTAGAACCAAAGAACACTGGGTGACAACTTTTGTGCAAGGTGACACCTTTTGCGCCACCCTGTATTTGCCCTGTTATGTATTCCCGCTGCGCCCATTACCCCTTATGAGTCATATATATTAAACAATGTTTTCCGACCCACAGTTATGTAAAGTTTTGATTTAAATGAGTGTTTCAGAGATTACGCTTCAATACGAACTGTTAAAAACGGATATTAAAATAATTGTTGCATTTTTAAGTTGTTGCAGCACACAAATTTTCGTTTTACATTTAGGGTCTTTCAATAAGGACGATCGATTTTGAAATATATGTAGGTAAATAAAACAAGTTTTGTGTGAGATATCTACTGATTTTTATTTTGCTTTTCATTCAATATTATATTATATACATATATATATTTTATATATACATATAAGTATATATTTTATATATACATATATAGATATAGATAATACATATATATATATATATATGTATATTTTATGGCATTAAGCGTGGAATACAACGTCTTTCGTCTTTCGCGGCTTTGCTTGGTGGCACGTATTCGGGAGGTGCAATTTTCAGTAACTTTGTCGTATAATTCTGCCTTAATTTGCTGGATAGCATTTGTTAAGATAACTTTGCGGTTGTTTGCGGTTGTTTGCGGTTAATTCGCATTGACCCGCTATTTAGGACAGCCCCAAAAAATTAACTCTAAAGGCGATTTTTCTTTGTGGCCAGGTCACGTCGCCGCCGCGCCTCATAACCATGCTCTCAAATCGCTCGTGCAGAAAATCTACGTGGTATGTGTTGTGTTGCATGTAGCGTCATTCTGTTGGAGCCACCTTTAGACTGTGGGTAGTTTTATAAGGGAGCAGGCCCAAGTTCCGACGTAAAATTCGCCAAGTTAAACTGAAAAAAGGCCAAGTTGATTTGAACGACGAGAATTTGATTGTCGTGGGGTTTTCCGTACAATCTCACGCACAGCAGTGATGTTTTTAACTGATCTTTCGTTTGACCGAAGTCGATTTAACAGCATGGCTGCTATAACCTAACCAATTTCGAGCGTCCCTTTCGAAAGATTCATATTCGAATATCTATCTGACGCGGCAACCCGATTACGAATTTGTACATGGATAGATGGAGGGAGATCATCAGGGCTAGAGTTTTTTCATACAATATGTACATATATTTTTTAGGTCCCAGTGCACTATAACCGATAATAATAATAATGTTATTCTCAGACGTAAAATATTTTATGCTGAGGGTACAGTCACCCAATGAAAAACCTGTTTCCACATTTTGATATTGCATTCGGCAGAGCTCGAACTCTGTGCTTAGAAGGTGAAAACGTCAGCAATGTGCTGGAAATGGATGTGGTACGTGTATAAATATTTGAGACTTGGAAATTGGATATGGGAAGACGCAAAGACGAAAGATCTCTTGCGAGCAGCATATGTGCAGTAGAATTAAAGTGTTTGCACATGAATGTCCGTTTGCTTTGAGAAAAGACAGTGTTAGCCCTGATGAATGCATGCCTAAGGGGTTACATGAACTGGGAGTTGGGGAAACAAATATTCAAACAGATATTTTGTTCCGCTTAATTTTTGCTGGAGCGATTTCGAAGATTTTTTTACGGAGCTGAATAAATATTTATATTTATTCGTAGAACGGTGTGTTAATTTAATTTTATGGTTCAGTTGATTCGCTTCACGGAATTTTTAAGTACGACAAACGACGACGAAGTATCGACAGTTTACATTTGGTGGTGCCTGCAGTAGCCACGCTCGCTGTGTGAGAGGTACTATGCCTGCGAAATTAAAAAAGTGAAAATTACGTAAAAGCCTAAAACTTTTCTTAAAAGTTCACATGCCCTGCAAGGGCTTAGTGAAAAGTTAGACAGTTAAAATTGCATTATTGGCATAATGTTAAGGTTAAAGTTAATTTTAAGGGAATGGAAAGTTGTAGAGTTATTACTTTCTTGAAAAATACCTCTTTGCTCTATAATTGCAGATGAATAGTTTCTAAGTAGCACTTCAAGGATAAAGAAACCAAGCTGAGGTATCGACAACCCAAGAAAAATACAGTTCGAGCACGGCGCGAAGTGTGTGCAACAGTGTCACAAAGTTAGCGCACACTTACAAGAGTCAAACATAAACAAGAAGTGAAACGACGACGTCAGCGGCAACCCAAACATTTACACACACATCGACAGATGGCCTGACATTACATACGGGGCCACATGAGAAATTGGAGAAAAGTAATTTTCTGTTTAGTGGAAATTGGACAGATGAAGAAAAATTAGCACCTTTTAAAATGTTAAAATGTTAAAGACTTTCCGTCAAGAATACACAGTGGGGGCTGCAAGGACAACATCTCAGTGCAGGCCCAATCAAGTGGCATAGTTGCTTTATAAGTAGCTCTAGGAAGATATGCAGTAATCGCCGACTAGGTGTAGCCCCGTATCACAATCATACAAAGTCGAAACACTAGAAAAGACTAAGTCATAGTTCTCATTTTGGTTACGTTGAAAACAACTACGGCTCATAATCCAGGGCAGCACAGCGCGAAACCAGCCAAAATGCGATTACCATACCGCAACAAGAAGGCCACGCTGTGGGTTATGTTTGGCGTGATTGTCGCCACCATGTGCCTGTTCAAGTTCACCGAGCTGGGTCCAACTTGTTTCTTTAAAAACGACGCACAGGGTTCATCGCTAATGATTAGGGAGGAGGTGAGTTAATGAGTGATATCACATTTACCCTATTTCTAGTTTGCCAGATGGACGTGGCTGACATGACAGCAACAATTAACAAAGACTAGGTATTTTCATATGCGGTTCGTTTCGTGCTTTTCCAGAAATACATTTTGAGTGATAATCAGAAATCATATTCATACGGTCGAGAAATGCCGCTGATATTTATTGGCGGAGTGCCGAGGTCGGGAACTACACTTATGCGTGCCATGTTAGATGCCCATCCAGATGTCAGGTGAGTGCAAGCATTAGACAGCCAATTGCGAGCAACGCTGCACGCTTTCGGCTTTAATTTTAATATGCAATTGCAATTATCTGCCGTCGTGCCATTCTGCAGTTTTTTGACAGCTCAGCTAATATTTTACTCGAAGTGTCCGCACGTGTATAGCAAGTGAATCGACTAAGTGATAATCGTTATTTGATAAGCGGTCTAAGAGCCGGGGCACTGCCGGCTTCGCTGCGTGCCCGTATGAACGCTGCTTACAAACAGCTTTTGTTCGAGTTTTCATATTTACTCAGCATGTTTTCTACAAAAAAACATTTTGCCAAGTTGGCTAACTGTAGTTTCTGGAGAGAGAGAGAGAAACAAAACAGTCGTCTTTTGATGACGTGAGGCAATATACATACATATTGTCCGACAACTGAAACCTGTACATATGTATGTATGCAGGGCAGGGTCTTTTGTCAGATTGAAAAATTTATTAAAGGTTTTATTATTATTATTATTGAAGGGGATAATGCACCGCGACCTGTAGATCTATTGTGCCCCCTTCTTGGACTTTAAAGACTGTCAGTGAGTCCAGTATCCAAGAGGAATTTTAGTATACTTCCTAGACCTCTGGATACCCAGTCTGTAGCTGGTATAAGATGGTCCCCCAGGTGTTTCTTTCTTTTATGCATGAGTACAGGGCATTCTCCTAGTATATGTATTGCAGTCTCGTTTTCCTGCAAGCAGAACCTGCAATACCCGTTTTCACGAATTCCTAGTTTAGCTAGATGATAATTCAATCTAAAATGCCCTGTTAGCATTCCCGTGATAATCCTTAGATTATTCTTTGATAGGGTCATACATTCCTCGAATCTTTTCCTATTGGAGGATCCGATAACCACCTTGGAATGCTCTAAACCTGGTTGATTTTGCCAGTATTGATTCCTTCTGGTTATCTCGTCCTTTCTCGTTAGGATCGAAACGAGAACCCAAACCACAAAAGGGTTCAGGGCCGACAAAGGGTGTGGAAGATCCCCTCCTTACCTTACCTTCTCTGCCAAACCTTTGATTTGGCCCCTGCACACCCAGGGTTTCTGGACCAGCACTACACTCAGTCTAGACCTGAGGTAGACACCTCTTAATAGGTTCAAGCGTTTGGTCGTCGACCCCAATCGTCAGAACCTTGCCCATCTTCTCGTCCCTGGAACGGAAGATCATCCATAGGTTCGTGTACAGCCCCTCGTTTTGGGCAACGAGTGTGTATGTAAAGTGTGTGTAAACATGTGTACTCCGGGTATACCGTCCCCGCCGCACGTGGTGAACTTTACCCCCTTCCAGCCTGGCAGCCGGACAAGGTCTTTGAGTCACTCCGCCGTCTCAGCACCCACGCAGTCCACCAGTATAAGACCTGGCCTGAAGTAGATGCCATCGAATTGGAGTTTTGCCCTCCAGCCTTTGCACATTTCCGCAACTAGTGCGTCTTCAATCTCTCCCTGCTCCTCCCTAGAGAGTATGTTTTCAGGGAAAAACTCCGGGAGTATTGCCTTTAGCAGCACTGGCATACGTGTTGCCTGGCTTCCTGAACCCGGTTCTCCGCTCCAGTGCAGGCCGCGTTCGCGCCTCAGTCTTGGGATTCTTGGCAGTGTTGCCTTCCTGAGGAGTGATCTCGGCCGCACCCCTCTTTTTCGCGTCAGACGAATTGGGTTTCGTGCGGTCCAAGACCTTCTGCTTGGCCTGCTCTGGTGAAACTGGTAGTATTTCATGAAACTTATATTCCAGGAATTTAGTAAAATTTGGGGAATTCCACAAAGTTTAAAAACATTGTGTTTAAAATAGAATTAATTTCTTAATTTGAAGGCCACAAAACCAAACCTTAGCTGAAATAATAACAAAACTTAAAATGAAATGTTAAAAATTAACTACTAATTACAGTAAATAACTAAAATTTCCTTCAAGTTTTCTACGGTCAGCATATGCTATGCCTGTACTGTACACCAGCTCCTGGAGTACGAAAACGTTCATTATTCTTGTATTCTCTACTCAACAATGCCCCAGAAAATAGCTTAGTGAACCAAACTACAACAGCCTCAATAAAAATCGTATCAACATCATTCTCGGAATAACAAAAGTCTTGGCTTGTCCAAATTGACCCCCCAACCCCTTACATACAGAAGCACACCAACCACAGTCTTGTTCGTTTACATAGAAGAGCATAAGTCTATATGAGTATGTTTATATACATACTTACGCCAAATACGGCTAAAAATTAAAAACGAATGCAAAAATATGCTAAATATGCAAATATGCAGTGCATAGTTAGCTCATATATTATTATTGTTATTATTACTTTTTTTAGTGTATGAAAATCCGATCCCTACTTATAAGCATCGGAGGGGATTGTTCTATGGCGTAGTTTTCGCCAATATCCTTTCGTTGAGAAATACTTCCTGGTTACTTAATTAATGGTGTGTTCTATGTATGGTTGAACAGATGTGGCCAAGAGACACGCGTTATACCACGAATTTTGCAGCTGCGCTCGCACTGGTTGAAGTCAGAGAAGGAGTCGTTGCGTCTGAGGGAGGCCGGCATCACGAGTGAAGTGATGAATAGCGCTATCGCGCAATTTTGTCTGGAAATCATTGCAAAACACGGTGAACCAGCCCCACGTCTTTGCAACAAGGACCCTCTGACGTTGAAAATGGGATCCTACGTTATAGAACTGTTTCCCAATGTAATTATGTAAATCCGTTGACAACGCTATCGTTCGCCAACTAACGCGAAATGTTTTAATTTCAGGCCAAGTTCCTGTTCATGGTGCGTGATGGACGTGCCACCGTGCACTCAATCATATCGCGCAAAGTGACAATAACGGGATTTGATCTCACCAGCTATCGTCAGTGCATGCGGAAATGGAACACCGCCATTGAAGTAATGTACGGGCAGTGCAAGGACATTGGCAAGGATCAGTGCATGATGGTAGTTTACAATCCGCGGTGACAGCGCACATACCCAAATATTGATCACAGAATTTTGATTCTATTGCGCCAGGTTTATTACGAACAATTAGTACTGCACCCTGAGGAGTGGATGCGAAAAATATTAAAGTTCCTTGACGTTCCATGGAATGACGCGGTATTGCACCACGAAGAATTCATTAACAAGCCTAATGGAGTGCCGCTGTCAAAGTAAGATAATTATGCAATTCAATGCAAAACCCGATTTTTTATTTCACTTTTCCGTGTGTTGCCTGTTGTCTAATTTCAGAGTTGAACGTTCCTCGGATCAGGTTATTAAGCCAGTGAACCTAGAGGCGCTATCAAAGTGGGTTGGTCAAATACCGGAAGACGTTGTGCGTGATATGGCGCAAATAGCGCCAATGCTGTCTATACTGGGCTACGATCCCTACTCGAATCCGCCGAATTACGGTAAGCCAGATGCATGGGTTCAGGATAATACATTTAAGGTATGTGCAGCTTTCTTCCATGTGTGTGCTTGGTTATGTTGCGTCCAGTTTTGTTGTCTTGTTGTTTTTATACCTAAATGTTTTGCATTTTATTGTAATTAGCGATGATCCTTTGAAAATCTGTGCAAAAAACCTTCACGTGTATGTCATGTAGATTTTTAAAACTCCAAACAAATTTGTCACAGATTTGGACTCAGTTCATTTAATTTTTTTTATTAAGTTTTGATAATACGTCGTTTCGTTTGGCTAAAACTTTAAGCTGCTTAAGATAAGCTTTGAGCAGGCTTTGTGCTCACATGATGAAATGATTATTTCGAATAGTAGCAAACATTTCACTCTCGGGAACCGTAGTAACCGAAAGATTTTGAACTGTCGATCTATATTTCTATCAAGTAATCGTTTGCAATAAAAAGCGTTTCCTATATTATTCATAAAATATATTTACGATCCTCGCTTTACTGCAAATTGATTTGCATAGTCACTAACACACGATTCAGCTGCACATCTTTATTGTTTAATACTTGCAAATAATATTTGTATATATAGTTTTAGAGCTCATAACTTCCTCTTTTTTATATATATATTCGTATATGCACATACGTGCGTGCATTTTAATTTATTTATTTGTTTATGAATATACTGCATTTTCATTAGTTCCATTTAAGTTGTTAGTTGTCGCATCTCATTCAAAATAGCCTTAGGGAACGAATTGCCAAAAGGCTTTAATTACCGGGATACAACTGCAGGCAAAATTTTCATCTGCATGTAGTTTTAGTTTAGTTTATTAAGTCTATGGATTACAATAGATCCTTACTTGACAATAAATTAGAGCATACAAATTACTTGTAAGTTTTGGTGTGGTATATGCACGCGTTTTTAACCTAAACTGCGCACACAATAACTGCAAAATATTGTATGCAGTCTTACTATATGCTGCTTTGTTAATAACGTAGCCTGAATAGGCCTGCATTGTCATGTTTTCAAATATCCCTCAAGCATATGAGTGAATATGTAAGTTTACTAGTTTCACTTTGCCCCACTTTAAACAGGTAAAAGCCAACCAGAAGTTGTGGGAACATAAGGCGCTGCAGGAATTGCACATAGTGCAGAACATCCACGAGGGCGATGGCAACGACACCGCCCCTGACGACAAAAATGACAGCAGCCACAACAATGACAGAGACAACAACGATGCGCATTCACAGACGAGCTACGGTGACAATAACAATAATCGCAATAGTTACGAGCGCGAGCCAGGCAGCGTGGTGAGGATAAAGCAAATACAACACAACTCTGGCACGAACTCAAATACGAACGGTGACGACAGGAGCTACAAGGGCACTTTGCGGAGCCGCACATGATACCGGCAGCAGCAGACGTCACTTCACCAGCAGCAACAACAACTAGCCCGGCGCTCCGGCCCCATGGTAGCAGTTCGACGGTCACGTCGTCGTCGACGTCGCAATCACTAAGTAGCAATGACAGCGGCCATTGCACAAGCAGTGGCGACGATCCCATACACTAAGCTGAATGTGAGGTGGTTAATTGCGAATGGGAAAATCAACTGTAGTTTACCTTAACATGAAAACGTGGCATAAAAACAACGGCGGAAGCAAAAATAATTAAGTATAGGCAAAAACCAACCCATAATCTATGCGTGCATGTGTATCTATGTGTGTGTGCGTGTGTTTGCAAACGAATTTAAAAAAAATATATTGTTGTGAATTGATGAGTTGTTAAAAATCTGCTCGCTTTTGGACTACTGACACCTAAAACTTTCGCCTCTTTGTATGTGTGCAATTTTTTGCACTTTAATTTCATTTGCATACGAAAGCTTATTTAGTTGTGTTTCCTAAATCCCTTATTAACATTTCAATCCGGCGAATTGTACATATTGCCCAATTTAGCTATACTTTTCGCTTTTAATTTTAGTTTAATTTAACTTTTTTTAATCATGCCGCAAATAGAAACCTATAAGACGAACTCCAGGAGCTTTTAAGATACATAAATAAAAAAATTAATAACATTTACAAGAAACACGTACATACATATGTGTATAATAATATAAATAATACGATGTTTGCATATAGGTTATTATGTTATTGTCCACATTATTTATATTTTATGTCTATTCTAAAAAAGCGCAACTACTTAACCTTCATTAAATGACACACACATTTGTTGAATTCTTTGAGAATATATGATATACATATTGCGTTCTAATGCGTGTAATATAATCTGTAAGACGGATGTTCGTATGTGTATTGTATGTGTGTAAACAGTACATTAAATTTTATACATACATCGCAACATAGATCGCAATCGACTTGTAACTTTTTTCCATTGTGAAAGAAAACGAGCGTACATACATATGATATCTGGTGGGCTTATTCCTTGCTTCAATCTCGTCTCTTTTAAAAATCGCTGACAATAAAATTCTAAATAGAAATGTTTCAAATGTCTCAATTTATGTTCGTATGTAGTCGTACCCAAGTAACCTAAACTGGGGCCAGGCACAGGTACAGGTTGACTCTGCGACCGAAACTGAAGCCTAGACCAAAAAGTGACCGATCCGAGAGCCTTGCACGAACTTATATATGTTTGCATAGCCGTTTGTGCGTGCAAGTGGTTCTGGTATGGGACTTTGATTTGTGTTATACTGTGGTTTGAGTCCAATAGTGCCCGCATTTGCGTCTGCGCGTGTTATCTGCGGTTTCGCCCGTGTAGACTAATTCCTCCTACGAACAAATGTAATCCACCACGGAAGGGTATGCGTCGGCGACTCGACATTGAAGTGCATTGTATTGTAGGAAACAGTAGACAAAAGTAGAATTTAGTGAATGCTTAAATGTAAATGTGAATGTAAAATTGAAAGCCAAATAAATGAATTTTTTTTTAATATACATATGATATCGAAATGCGTACATCTTCTTTTTATTTTTTGAGGGGGGCCGAAATCAGCCGTAGTAAATACGTCCACTCTCGCCTTTACCTCGTGCCGACATTACCCCTGTGACCTCACAATAGCGTTGGTGCAAGTGTTCGAGTGTGAAGATGCATTGATGCCAGCAATAATTCATTGAATTATGTGTCCGCGGTTGTTTGTCAGACTACAACAATTTGCAAGTCTGCGACGACGCCAACAATTCGCCCTTGGCGCGGCCCCGTCTTTTTCGATTGGCTGTTTTATCCCTTTACCTCATTTATGCATGGGAGAATTTATGTGGAAATATCCAAATACGATTTCACAACTAGGCGGGAAATGAGATAAATGACATGGGACTAGAGCAATATATCTACTAAATAGCTTCATTTTTATTTTGTTACCTTATTATGTCTATTAACCCATTAAGCCCTGAGCGTTGCGTTTGCGCAACGTTTGGGAATTTCGCTATATTAAATAATTCATAAAGACATAAGACTTGAAAATGGGTAGAATTGGATTAGAATTGATCGTTTTAGATTCTGCCATACTCAAATTTCAAAATTATTTAAATATTCATACGTTTTTTTCGATCCAAAGTCAAAGGTTTTTTTGGGGAATTTTTGAAATTCAATCAAAAATACTTATTCTTCAAACCTATCAAAATCCCTTAGTGGGCTGCATTTTGCAATGCTAAACTATTTAAAAATAAGTTTTGAAAATTTTTTTTTTATTTTTTAAACAAAAAATATGCTTTGAGTTTTGTGTTGCGCGAATGCAACGTTGGGCCTGAACACTGCCAATTTTCATACAACGCAACGCGTGAAAATGTCAAAATCCAAGCAGCTGATATTTTATTGGCACATTTTATTTTCCGCAAAATATTATTATTATTATTTTGCGAAAAACATGACAAAAAAAAAATGGTATGAATTTTTTGCTTGATTTTTTTTCTTGATTAGGTCAATTAATAAGATTGTGTAAAATTTTATGGAAATCGCACAAGCCTTCCTGGGGTCAGGTTTTAATGGGTTAAAGATGTTAACAATACATCAGTAATTAGGATACATAAATAAAACACCGACATTCAAGTGTGACTTTAAACAAGTTGACTTGTTTAAAGTCACACGCACACACCTATAACTTTGCCTGCAAGTCAGAATCGTTCAACTGAAAGACTAGCGACTTGAGATATGACTTAAGGGAAGGCTCCCCTGGATTTGGGCAAAAATAAGGCAAAGTTTGTAATTTTTTGTGGGATAATGAAAAGGCGTACAAACTTCCGGTTTTGACTATTAAATTCGTCTATTATTTAGGAGTTTAAAAAGTTAAAAAACTTGATGAAATTCAAAATGGCGGCCTCTGCGCGCCAAACATCGCTCGAGAACTGTAATCCTGCAGCCTCTTGTAGTGGACTGAAATCAAAAAGCATTGTCATTACTTAAAGATAACAAAATTGTCTGTGCATTGAACTAGACTCAAAAAATGTAAACGAAAAATTCTTGCACAATGAATATTTGAAGTAAAAAGTTAAATTTTTTGCACCTTTTTTTAATTTCAACCACATTTAAAAATTAAAAATAAATAACTATTTATGCAAATTGTTAGTTCAAGGCATACAGAAAATCAAATACATTCGAGCAGTTTTTAGATGAAGAAAATCAGGTCATTAGATCAAGTCCGGGGATTTCAGTTAGATTGGAAAAAATGGTTTCGAGATAAACGCGTTTGAAGTTTTTAGAAAGTCAAGTTCATCAAGTTTTTAACTTTTTAAACTCCTAAATAATAGACGAATTTAATAGTCAAAACCGGAAGTTTGTACGCCTTTTCATTATCCCACAAAAAAATTACAAACTTTGCCTTATTTTTGCCCAAATCCAGGGGAGCCTTCCCTTAATTTCTAGTAGAACTAAAAATACTGCTCCGTGATTGAAGCGATTCAAAAGAAAAAGCAAACAATTCATAGTGTGCCAAACATTGTACGCAAGTACGCAATCTACTATATATTTATTTGAATAAGGGCGCTGAGATCTCAATATCCACACATCGTACAATATCATATGATACATCATTTCAAAGCTCTTGATGAGTATATTTGCACAAATGTAGATTGATAAAGCCGAACTGCCATTTTGAATTTCATCAAGTTTTTAACTTTTTAAACTCCTAAATAATAGACGAATTTAATAGTCAAAACCGGAAGTTTGTACGCCTTTTCATTATCCCACAAAAAAATTACAAACTTTGCCTTATTTTTGCCCAAATCCAGGGGAGCCTTCCCTTAATTTCTAGTAGAACTAAAAATACTGCTCCGTGATTGAAGCGATTCAAAAGAAAAAGCAAACAATTCATAGTGTGCCAAACATTGTACGCAAGTACGCAATCTACTATATATTTATTTGAATAAGGGCGCTGAGATCTCAATATCCACACATCGTACAATATCATATGATACATCATTTCAAAGCTCTTGATGAGTATATTTGCACAAATGTAGATTGATAAAGCCGAACTGGAGATATTTGCATCGAAAGTTGCATTATTTTCCCTATTGGAAACAGCATTGCTCTTTACGTTTATCAAATCCAATCCAAAAGCTGTCCGCTTGAGCCAGAAGATTAGAACAAGCAAACAAACAAAATCGTGCATGGAACCCACACGTTCCACACAGGCATGTGGTGAGAGCACGGTTGCCAACTTTCTATTTCAGAAAATTTACAAAAATCACTAAATTTAGTGCGAAAAGCGCCAAGTTGGCAACAGTGGTTGCCTTGCCCCAAATTTTGCATTTTTATGTTTTGTTTTGATCACGTTATTCTTAAGAGTCCAATTCAAATCTTACAAAAATGTAGTTAGAGTCAGCGTTGCCGTTTTGGTTAAATTTAACCAAAATTGGTTATTTTTTTTTCGTATGGTTACATGGTAACATGCTTCAGATTTTGGTTCTTTTTTTAGCAAGCTCAATACAAGTCTGCTTTAGGATTTATAATCTGTTACTTTAACATATGTGTATGTTTTTAAAACCAAAAAATTTGGAGTCATTCAAAATAAGATTTGTTACGTTAGGTTTTGAAATAAAATGTGTGATCTGAAGTTGTTGTCAATGTACCAGGCATTTGGTTATTTTTTTTTCAGGATTTGGTAATTTTTACTTAAGAATTTGGTAACACATTTTTTTGGTCGTGGCAACACTGGTTAGAGTTCTTTTTGAAAAATGGCAACATCGACTACAAAAAGAAGAAACAAAATTTTAACGAAGGGAGGAAGTTTGTTGCTATAATTAAAAATTAACCACATCGATGGCTTGACCAGTGCAAGGTATATTAACATTAATATACCTTGGACCAGTGCATGTTCACATTGTACAACCAAGCATTTTGTATCCGATGTGAGGTAAAAACGTTGTTGTTGTTGTTGCGCTGGCGAAAGGCAAAAATTGTAAAACGATTTCTATTTTTTGACAAGCTTTTGTTCTTCTTTAAGGCTAGCCAGTGCTGCTATGTTCCAAATTTTGCATTTTTATGTTTTGTTTTGATCATTATTATTCTTACGTTATACTTAAGAGTCCAATTCAAGTTTTACAAAAAAGCCCATGTGAACGCAGACGGCGAATGTAGGATTTCAAGAAGTACTATAATGCAAAATATATACATTAAATTTTAATAACATAACCAAATGGTAGTTTTTTGATTACACCCGAATTTCGGGAGTTACATCTAGTTTCATTTATTTCAACTGCAACCTCTTGCCTTCGTGTTTATTTTGACTGGAGGAAGCAGTAATTTGTAGCCGATGGCCGCCTCACATAATAATAACCTCTAAATAGTTATTATTATTATTATTATTATTAGGTGCCGGTTTCAGCTCCACAAATATGGCAGCTGCATGCAGCTATGCAGTATCGTGCCGATGTGAATGCCTGAATAAAATAGAAATACCAACGGCTTTCGAAACACGCCGCGAGACGAAACATTTTATAGAAGACTGGAGGTTCCTCCAAAATGATCACACGCCCATTTTGTTTGAATGATATTTGATGGCCAACGTTCGACTGTTCAATTTTATGCACTAAAAATGCATATAGGGCTTTCATACCAGATGACACGATGCTATCTCCGTTAAGTGGGTTAAGCGTTAAATATTTAGTAAGCTAGGAACGCAACAAACATTGTCGTAATCGCAAAGGTTATAAGTACATATATAGTATGTAGGTATAACTAAAAGTTTTTACTGTATAACTTTAAACTAAAATCAGTTTATAAGACCAAAAAGAGGTGCAGTGAGAGTTTCAGCTCTTTTCATAATTAGTAATAATATTTATTTATTATTGTGACAAAACTTGCACTCTATAGGACGCTTATTCTGCCCGCGCTCCTCTATGGCGTAGAAACATGGACGCTGTCGCGTTATACAAAATTCAAGCTTAAACATAAACAAAGTTTCCAAACAAATATTTATTTATGTTATTGACTACTATTTTCGAATTTGTTCAGTAAGTCGAAATAATAAGTGCATTGGATAAATACTTTGGCAGAAATTAAACATGAATATTAAAAACATAACCCGGATGGGTATAAGTAAAGTGAGGGTGAAATCAAATTTCAACAAATGTTAGCTGATCTTTGATGAATTACCGCCCAGTTTTGATGGAATCTGTGGCGAACGCGGATTTTAGTTGGCTAACTCGCTGGTCATCATTTATGTCCTGACAATAGTTTTTAAATCGTGTGAACCACTCATGAACTACACCACGCTATAAACAATCTTCACCATAAACTTGGTTCAAATTTAAAGCAAAAATGTTCGATGTTAATTTTTGTACCGATGACACTTCAGATGCAATAACTTCACGCCAGTTAACAGGATTTCATTTTGGGGGAGAGAGGAATACCTTTCGAAACCATATTTTGTACCAGCAGTTTTTGTGTTTGGGGGTTTGAACATCCAAATCCTCCCCTGCGTGCGCCACTGCCTGTTCGTATCGTATACGAACCATGAGCTTTGACATGGACATAGCGCAGCGAGTCAACATTCAGCGGTTACGCTGGCTTGGCCATGTCTCCCGTATGGACAATGAAGCTTCGGCTAAAAAGGTTTTCGATGATGTAGTTACAAGTCGACGGCGAACAGGGAGACCGTGTTTCCGATGGAAAACTCTCATGGTGTCATCTCTTGGTGTGAAGACGCGTAGTTCTCTCCATGCTAAGACGTATGGGGAAAACTTTTCCGGCAAACCGTAACCCGCTCAAGTAAGTACTTAATTTGTTTAAACAGTGGAGGTTTTTCTGTTTTCATGTGCACTTTTACCATAGCGATAAAATATCTTTGATTAAGAAAAAGATAAAAAAACATCTTTTTCGAATTCTTTTTCTTTTGGCTTTTGCACCTTGTGCTGAATAATTCATCGCAAAAATTACCACGTTCACTTTGGTTTTTCATTAATAATTTATTTTACTTTTGTTTTAATAAGAAAAATAAAAATATCTTAAAAGAAAAAAGGAATATCGAGAGAGAGTTGTGTGATGCTGGTTCTTATAAATATTACTGCTTTTGTTATTACTGTTACTGTTATTTGATAATGTTGCACTTGATCATCGTTTACTATAAGATTGTTCTTTCTTTCAATCCGAAATCTATTACAAACAAATTTGAACAATTGCTTTCTTGGCGGGTGATCTTGATTACTTTCTCGAAACTGAGTGCGCGAGACAGAGAGAGATTATGTGAGTGCGTGTGCTTGAGCAAAGTAAGAGTCAGTGAAGTCCTCAAGTTTCGACATGTTTTGCGATTGGGGAAATGATCCTTCTGCTTCCAGGAGTCGGTAGTCGAATAAGCTAATAATAACTATTCTTCAAGTTTTTATTAAATATAGTTAAATTAATTTATTCTTCTTCCTCTTCTTCCTCCTCTTCTTCTTCTTCCTCCTCTTCCTCTTCTTCCTCTTCTTCCTCCTCCTCTTCTTCCTCTTCCTCTTCTTCCTCCTCCTCGACGACTTCCTCTTCAACTTCTTCCTCATCCTCGATGACATCCTCATCGGCCTTGGCGTCTTCCTCCCCTTCGGGTGTTTCCGGCTCGCCGGCCTTCTTGCCCGGTCGCTCGCCGAACCACTTTGGCAGTTTAGCTGTGGAATAAAGAAACGTTCGCATTAATCACACATGTCACGCAATTATCAAAGTGCGAAGTGGCAACAGTGCCCAAAAACATATCTTTCACAAAAATCAAGCGATCGAACAGTCACAAGGGTTTAACCAGCACGCATCGCGGGTTTGCGTGCGTGTGACAAAACATGAAGTGATTATGAACAGAGCTTCATACATACATTTTTGACGACCAACGTACTGCTCCTTTTTCTCGTTCCAGATCTTCTCATTCACATCCTTGGTGATCGCGTCAAAGCCCTAATGAGCAATTAAGGGTGTGAAGAGCGTGCACAAGAAACATGTAACAAACACGTACAAGGACATAATACGAAAGAGAGAGAGAAAATTGAAAGTTTGTGTTGTAGTGTGATGTGTTAATGGCTACAGAAGATGCGCACGTATTCCTGTTTCAATCATTCTTAATATAAATCACTTGCGAAACTTGCCGATGCCTGCTCCCAGTGCTAAGTAAAGTCGAGATATATTATTCTCATCTGCCTATTGAATTATATTCATTCGCTAGTCGCACCCACTATGCCCGAAAGATATGAACATGACCTATAGACCTCTTGCACTAATCGCTCCCTCCTAATGCGCTGCATGAGAATTTCTGAGTAAGTTTTTGCGTTTTGTAGAAATAACTGAAGTTAGTGTTAAGACATATTATTGAGAGTGATTGCAACAAACAATATCAGAAGACGATCAATGTTTAAACTTAAACGCTGTCGTGGCCTTTCGGCGCACGAAAGTCACTGCGCTAAAGATGAACGTTTTGAGGAGAGGAAAACAAATTATCAACAAATAACATCAACGGTACACAGGTGGTCCGATGTTAGGAATATGGCTTTGTTGTAAGCAAGTCGCATTTTGCATAGAGCAGAGCCAATCCCAAAAATCGTCCTTCCACAGTTTAGTTCTTACATTTCGATCGTTGCATAAATCGTTCTTGCCTCTCCTGCCATGCCTTTTCTTTATTTTCCGCATATAGCGTATTATAACCCTTCAACAAAAAATTAGACAAAATTGACAGCATTAAATATTTGCCAGATTCGCACACACATAAAGAGCGCCTTCAGGTGCGAGCTGTTTTCATCCTTTCTTTTTGTGGCTTTTAGTGCTGACTAGCTTCTAAGAAAACGACTGAAGTTATGAGAAATGCTCGCAGCTAAGATACTTACGCCTTCGAATAGCTTTTTCTTGTCATCATATGAGCGTGTATCCACACGTCTTTCGTATTTGGACGCTACTTGAATCTTGGGCTGAAAATTTGCAAGACAAAGTATGTTAGGTATGAGTTGCCGTCAAATTGTTACGCCAAAACAACATACCGGGTACTTGCCAGTCAAAGCCTCTGGGTCCAGACCCTTCTTTAAGGCTTTGTGCCTGAGCTGTTGCTTTTGTCTTTCTTTCAACTCCTTCAACTGCATAGGGAAATGAAAAGCTATAAATTACGGAGGTCAAAAGGAATTAGGCAAGACTCACATCGTAGTCCTGACGTTTCTGCCTTTCTTCCAAGTCATACTTCTCAGTTTCCAATTTAACGATGAGTTCCCACAGTTCCTGGGCTTTTTCGCGCAACTTCTGTTCGCTGAAGCCTTCGATGGCGAGCGGCTTAATGCGGAACGACAGCGAGATCTTCTTCTCTTCCTCCAATTGCTCCTTAGTCTTGTTACGCTCCATAGCGGCGGACGAAAGTCCCAACTATACTCATGGCCAATCAGAGGCAAACCAAACGCAGATGAGTTCAAAGAAACAGATATGATATAGTCGTTGGAGATGCAAAGATAAAAAGAGAATGTATCGGTTTTTGTTCGGTTGACGTTGGTTGCGTTGCGTAGTTTATGTTTCGAAAGAAGCGTTTGCGTAGTTTGACACAGTACACAAATTTAATTCGAGGGGTGCAGTCGGGTATAAATGGTTTGTGTGGACGTATAATTTACAAAGAAACATGAAAGGTGAAATCATAATAAGCTCAAACAAAAAACAAAAACAAAACAAATTGGAAAATAAGGAAACAGGGAGAGTTATAGGAAGCATATAGGAGAGACGTTGAAGGGAGAGAAAGGGCAAATTACAGAAGAAAAGAGAAAAACGGAAAGGAATAAAGAACAATAACGGAGAGAACAAAAAGACAAAGAAAAAAACGGAAATTCATAATTATTGGGCATTGCAGTGTATTGAAATAATTACCACGCCTGCCTCCTTCTTGGCAATGGTGAAGTTGGGTCCCTTCTTATCCTTGTCCTTCATAGCCTGGAGCATGGCTTGACGTTTCTTCTCGGCTTCTTCGAGACGCATGCGCTTCTCTTCAATTTCGCGCTGTTTCTTTTCCTCCACCTCACGAACGCGGCGCTCCTCCTCCTCCTTCTTACGCTGAGCCATCTTTTGTTCCTCTTCTGCACGCGAGATCTTGCGCTTGGCCTGCTTTTCCTTGAGCTTCTTCAGCTCATCTTCCTCCTTGGCTCGCTGTTTGCGCCAATCGTTGATGTACTCTTTGAGCTGATCGTCGAGATCGGAACGCTTCTGGTCCTGACGTTTGATGAACTCTGGATCTCCCTCACCTCTGCGAGTTCAGGGCCGAAACGAAAGCAATTATAAGGGTTGCATTAGCAAAGCGATAACAACAGTTTCTCTCAGGCTTGTATTCTTATCAGAAAGGCTTCACGCATATATTTGTTTAGCTCACATTTAGAGTAATACATGATATGAATTAATTGAGTTAAATCGACTGAGAAACATTTGAGGTGGCTATATGTAATGTAAACCGGTTGGTAAGAACAGTCACATTATTGTATTAATAGTGGAATTTAATCACAGTTCTATGTAGAACCAGAGCAGAAAAGAGCGGAGTACTACATTTAATAAGGCACTACTGAACGCTTTTCATTTTCGAAAATTTATGCTGGTTGAGATTTTTTTTGGTTGGATTTTTTTCTCTTAACAGTTTTTACGAGCATTTTACTTTTTTCATTTTATCTTGAGCCGACTTTTCTGTTTCGCTCTGTTCTGCTTAGTGTAGGAGATCCTCAAACTATCCTAATCGGTAGAACTTGCGTGAAGCCATATGCATAATGTCTATATAGTTAAATTGATTTCACCTATGAACGGCGGTGCAGGAATAAGTGCATGGTGTGCGTATACTATCGATATGCTTAGGTATGGAAAGAAAACCGAAAAGCCGGTCGAGCAATAAAAGCGCTTGCTTGAAGCCGGATCCATGCATACCGGAAATGTTCGGGTTGATTTCGGATCTTTAATGTGTTTCATAATAGCGCCTAATATGTACAGCTGTGCCTTTACACAATACTGGAACACAAAATTCTGTGCAAATCATTAACTCAAACATACACCAATTGCAATGCGACACAGATGGGCGGAAATTGGATGGGAATTGGGATGTGTGGCAATCTGCTCACGCGCTTCGCATCAAGACAATTGCCGAGCTTTGCCGGCAATTGGCGCGCGGGAGCGCAACGCGGCAGTGTCGATGCTCGTACTAGCAGGTGCTTATATATGCCTGCGGTGACTGCTCCGTTCTTAAAGGAGGGAAGGGCCACACCTGTCACATTTAAGACTGTGGAATATTTACAATTGCTGGTGGGACAATAGGCTATGTGCGGTGCGTGGTGTGTGGTGAGCGTTGAGTGGAGGGGTAACATTCTGCACGGATGTACGATTGTGAGTAGGATAATGTTAAGCTACAACTACACAAAATTTATATTTAAATGCACGAGTATGGATGTATGTATTGATGCGCAAGTGGATAACACACAATAAGCAAAAGTAAAAGATAATGTAAATGTAAAAATGGCTGCAAATGAAGCTCTTATGAAAAATTCACTTTTGACGAAACCGGGGCAGCATGAGGGGCGCACAAGCCTGGCAGTTCTTCTGGCAAGTGACTGCTAGTTGCGTCGCTTACTGAGCAGAACCGGCAGGCCGCTTCGTCCAGAGGGCGTGCGCTCCTCCTCGGGCCAGCCCGCGACGCGATCTGACGATGAGCCAATGCATGTACGGTTCAGTTGCAGCCAACTTACAACAACAAAAATACGATATGTTTTCGATCACTTACTCGGCTGGTGTTTGAGGTGGTTTTCTATTCGTAAGGCATTGCAAACATTGGAGGATTTGTGTGTTCAAAAATTCATATTCATAAATCCGTAGTGTGAGATCAACACAAAAACATTTTCATTTGTACATGTTCAACAAAAAAGTGTTTTCGATTCGATTTGATTGATTTTTTGGTTGTGTTTGTTTTGGTTTAACAAAAAGTCGAAAAGAAAGAGAAAAACATTGCTTTAAAAACGTGTGTATAACATATGCTTAAAAAGAAGCTAGAACTATGTAGGTGGTAACTTTAATTCTATGTATGCGAGTGAAAGGAAAATTAAAAATATAAAAACGAAAAGGAAAGGAACGCTTAAGCAGCTTTCGTTCCTGCTGTTGCATTTGCATATCTGTGGTCTTATGATACGAAATATTTGTACAAATGAGCTCTCGGTTGAAATGCGAATATGTTTTCGCAGGCGTGTACTCAGTAATATAGACACGTACTTGTACTTTCAATGGGTGTGTGTGTGTGTGTGGGTGCACGTTCTGGACGGGTCCTTTGAAAAAAGTAAATTCATTGGAACCGTAGTGACTAAATTTGGATCATCCTGGGTACACGCCTGCTCACGCGTACAACTCAAGACAGCAACTCTGGTTGCCCGCCAGGCCGTGGCCACTAAAACTAAACTATTACTTTGCCAGCAAAGACAGTTTGCATGTGAAAACGCAGATCTAGGAAACAAGTCTTCCTGGCTTGGGCGGTGAGTGTTGGTTTTTGCTATGCACTTAGGCACTACGAAATTAATCTTAACAGGACCCTTACGCTATGGCGCACAAATGCACCGACAATACACGTATTCTACTTACTTCCTGCAATTAGAAAAGAAAAAGAGAATAACGAAAATGTTCAGTGGTCGATTGAATTGCTTTGCAATGAATAGAGCATACGGTTATTCGGTGGTAAATAGTAAAGCCAGGAAGGAAGTCAATAGAGTTGTTCATTAGATTCGAATAGAGTTATTGGTTATTTATAGAATGAAGTATCGAATCGGAAATTCAAATTTGATTTACTGAAGTTGCAGCGCTGAACATATCGCCGATTGTTTGGTTCTGTTTGATGTCGACTTCTGCTGATTTATTCACGAATTGCATTGCTTTTAGTAAATTTTGTTCTTCAGATACTTAATTTGTTCAATTTTCATGTAAGGCGTTGATTTTGGTCGAATTTGTTGTACGAGCAGTTTGTGTGTGTTATTTCTTAGAGGGAATGTGGTAAGTCCAAGAATGACCAACTTGCCGAGTGCTAGGCACATACTTACATATACACGTTGTATGTGTATAGGTATATATAGCAGCTCGCATAATTTTGATGTTTTCGGTCGGTTAATTGTATATGAAATGAGCTAGATGTTACTTACGTCTCCTCCTTGGTTTCTTCGACAACCTCCTCCTCCTCCTCCTCGGAACTGTTGTTTGTGCAAAGGAACATTAAACATTGGTGTCATGATACGTATTCGGTCGGATGGGGAAAAACGTTCAAGGAAACAAAACGTTCGGGAAACAAATATGGAAGAAAGACATAGTATTAGGAAATCTGTGAGAGTTATGAGAGAAGGACAACCGTAGCACGCGTAACGGATGAGCAACAAGTGCACACATACGAGAATTTACAATACGTCGTTGATCGTCGGTTGGTAGATCAAACCTGCACATACTTCCGTTCTAATATGCTTCCAGTCTCCGTCGGTGTGTAAGGTCTGCGACTCGTAGTACTTTAAAGCATATCTAGTGTCGCTGAACTTTTAATTTTACTTTGCAAAAAGGAGCCGCCGATATTTGCCGAGGTAGCATTAAAAAGGTTACTGAGCATGGTCGTGCTATATGTCCGATTTCAGAGAAAGGGAAACATTGCGTGAGTCAAAATTAGTTAGCAGATGCGCTTGTATTGTAGTTCGCATCCTGCCATCCGAACATTCGAAACAACAATTCGAAATCTAAGAACTAATTATAGAAATCGAGGAATAGTAAACTGGTAGGTGACATTCCAAAGTGATAGGCTGGGCCTTTAGGCCTCGAGCCACAATCAAGTGCGCTAATCGGTTCTGTATTTGTGTCTGTGACTGCTGCTGTTACTGTCAGTGGAAATTGTGTGATTGCTGTTACGGTTGTTTACGACAACTGGTCTACTTACGTGTACTCCTCATCGTCGGACATGGTTATGGTTTAGGGTTAGAAACCTGCAATGAAAATTAATGGAAGTTGGCGTGAGAATATTAAGTAATTAAGAAGTGAGTTTTACAAAGAGCGTATCAAAAACCTAAGCCTGTAAAACGCATTTATCTTGCTGTGCATAAAAATAACACTAAAGGAAGGCTCAGTCGTTTCTGCGAATAGCAATATTAAAATAATAAGAAACCCGATAAATCTCTATATGAAATTCAATCGACAAGGAGAGAAAATTATTTATGCACACCCCAGATCTCGAATTTAATCGCAATCATGCGGCCAACATTTTATCCATATTGGAAGCAAAATGCCGCTATAGACTAAGGTGTCCTTCAGCTATGGATGCCGGCTGTGCAACGAGCCCGTGAGTGAAACTCGATGAGAAAATCCTAAACATTTAGTGTGAGTGCGTTGTGCCATCTTCAAATGATCGTCAATATCTTTTGGAAGAATTTGCATAATTTATAAGGCATTCTCATCACTTTTCATTCGGCATTCCTTTTCATTGTCGACAGCAAAATATCGAAGGCGGACAAAAGGCAGGTTTTTGTATAAGTATGTACATATGTACCAAATGCCTGCACCCATACCGTGTATGCGCATGTACGTTCCATTGCCACCCCTCACACATGCATACATGTGCTGCTGAATGTTTATCTCGAAGAGAACTTTTATAAATAGATCGTATTGAATTTCTCGAAAGCACATAGAACAAAGAGGCAGACTGAGTAAATCAAGGAG
Organism: Melieria crassipennis; assembly: GCA_963668005.1. Taxonomy (NCBI): domain Eukaryota; kingdom Metazoa; phylum Arthropoda; class Insecta; order Diptera; family Ulidiidae; genus Melieria; species Melieria crassipennis. Next base: position 584,094 of record OY764962.1, on the reverse strand, counting down.
AGCGACTGGGATAGCAAATGCCACACACGATTTCATAGTGAAATTATGGCACATTCGTTTGGCAATATTCAAATTTAAGTTTCCTAAGGCGGGGGTGTAGGCGGTGGCGTGGCGAATGGCATTGAGCGAAAATAGGTGAAAAGCGGGGGCGGCCAACTCGTATTTGTGTGGATTACACTGTCGCGTCGTGCGTTTCGGCTTGCCGAAGCGTGGATGACGCGACCACAGCGGGGAATCGTTCGTTTTGTAGCGCAATGACTATGCAATAGTTTGAGCAATAGCGTCATTGAATGGGGCATTACAGCTTTTCAATTCGCTCAACACCATGTCCGTTGATTGTCGCTGTTCGATGAGGTAGCATTCGAGGGCCTCGCAGTGTTTGGCCACATGTGAAATATGATTTCCATACACAAATTGAACGAACTAATTTTGCTGGAGTATCGAGTGTTTGCATTAACATGCCAAAACTTCAGGACGCGCCAATTGCGTGGGCCCTTCTTGCAATGAAACTTGAAAGGGATTTTTGTATGTGTTCGTATTCGAAGGCTGTGTGTGTGCGTTTGGGTAAAATTTGACACATTGGCAAACATTTTAATATACATATGTATGTATTTGGGTGCAAGCGGGATACTGCGGGTTCTAATAATTAACACATTACACGGCGTACTGCTGGCATATCTCAGTTTGCGAGAAGGCAGTTTTGTGCACACACACCAACACACACATACGAAGGCACACATTTTCACAATTTTAATTGTGATTTCTTGCCAAGGCAAGGTGGCTGCCGAGAGTCTTCCGTGGATTTTATTTTTAAACCCACGCATAAGTACTGTTCAATTCTGCTCTCTGCGGTCTTGGTACTCTCTAATCTGCAATTTGTGTGTAGGTATTGAAGAAACGAACGAACGGACGAGCTGGCAACCGCCAATGTGTCGGACGGTATATCATGTAACAGGCTGAGCTCATGGGGATAGCTATTTTTGGCGCTCCGCATTGCCTTAGCACCTTGGACGCACAGATTGCCCGTGTGCACATGTCACTGCTCCTACGATGACAGGAACGAATCTCGTATCCCAGTGCCAACTGTTCTCGCCCTATTGCAGAAGTTCAGCCGCTGTACTGCACATCTCGATTTAGTTAAAACCACTATCACTACCAATTCCGCGAGAATATTTTGATGTTAGTGAAATCACAATTATGTTACGTGCACAAGCTAGGACTGAACCGAGTTTCTTAAAATCGCACAAATCTAATGTAACGGTACCAAATGAAAGGCAGTCAAATGAAATCAAATATAACCCGGCTTTAATCCGAACACACATACGCACACACACTGTATGGATAGCGCCAAACTAATTATATAATTTTCGACTTCGACAGAACGGCACTAGCAATTTTTCGCGCTGTCTATCCTCTAGTCAGGCTTCGATTTCCAGGCTGTGCGTGCAATAGAGACAATTGAAGGATATTGATCGTATTCAAATTGTTCCCTTGATAGATTTTTTTATGCAATTTCTTAAATTGGTTGAATTGGGCTGCCAACGGGTACACAGAGTTGGCACTTACTTAGGGAAAAGAAACAAATTAAACTCTCTACGATAGTCCGAGCAGCTGACGTCGTTTGGAGCGAATGCTGCGGTTCGACTAAACAGACTGACGATCAAGTAAGAAACCAGTGCGTTAAGTTAAAGAATTTTCTGAAATGAAAATTTCACATTTTCATCCTCACACACGGTCATACACACACACACACACATTCACATATACACACATGCACACATATAACAGCGACATCAATCGCTCATTTGCGTTTGCTGATCGAAATGAAAATTGGCGAGAGTGCACTGGTGTGAACAGGATAGCAACAAAGGAAAGCACGACCCAAGTGGAAGTGGAAGCAGTGTCTTTTCTCAGACCGAGCACCCGCCGGTCTTTCAGGTGAGCGGTGCTTGCAATCGGGCTGCTGAAAGTGTCATTGGTGGAGTGCGGTACGGAGAGGGAATGTGCTTTCATAAACATGTAAGATGAAATATAAACTTTTTATTAGCCATTTGCTTTCCTAGCCACATTCCCAAATATTTAAGAGCGACTGCTCCTTGTGCGCGGTGCAGTGGGCTGAGATGGTACCACCGAAATTTCGCCGAGGGGTCGTGCGATTCGCCGTTGACGCCGAAGCATTCATTTCAGTTCGTGTTTATGTTGCATCGTAGGTATAATTTCACGTAGGCATATGCTTAATATGCGCTCATATTGCTATTGAAAACATGCATGTTTCCCGCAGCAACTGTGGTTGTGCATCAGCCGACCAACCACCCAGCAAACCAAACCCCAATCGGTCGCATAGCCACAGTCAGTCACTCGACGGACAACTGGCCTGAAGAACACAGCTCCGGTGCTATAAGCGGGGATGCACTGGTTTATACATTCAAACCCAGATACGAGTATGTGTAAACGAGATTGTCCATAACACAAAAACAACAAATCTATTATCTCTTTAAACTTTGATATCGCAACTTAAAATTACTATACAGCCTTAATTTCACAAAAACAACTATACACGGGAGAATATTTTTAGAAAAGAAAATGTTCACTACTAGTGCAGCGAGGCTCACTCACTATTGAACCAAATATTACATTAATTAACTATTAATTAATTTTAGTTACAACTTTTGTCGTAAAATTTGTTACGTAGTTTTAGTAAATTTTTTACTCAAAAATGTATCAGAAGGAAATCATTGCTGGTTTTGCAGTAGAGTCTTGTCCGTGGAATGACATCAAAGATTAGGTAAATGGTATTTAACAGTCTATAATATATGTAATATTCATATTTCATGGCCTATATAAAGCTTCATATCTCCAGGAAAGCAAATATTCGAGATTTCAGTTTGATTGTACTCGTATATATACATATATGTATATGTACTTATAGTACATATTTATTTTAAGCTAAGGTCTATAAATTACACACCTACTCCAAAACTGTAGAATAATGTCTGGAAGAATGATTTTGTGTTTATACAACACGTTTTCTTTTTGGTGGCACTTAGCTTTCTAATGTTTTAGCCCTAACTGTTTGTGTTTGAATAATTTTCAATTTGCTATAACATGTAAGACCAGGTAAAGGCACTACTGAAACTTTACTTTTCGCCAGATTAACCGGCGTTGCAAGCAAAGTTCCTGAAACTAAATGTTTTTGCTTTTTTTAATAAAAAAAGGCTTCAATATACTATACATAAACATTTTTATAAATGCCAGATACCAAACAGGAAATAAAAATTTGTTATGTGTAGTGAATGTGATCGTCTGACCCAAACACATCTGCTAACCATCACTTCATGGAGTTAATTTTCAACCTCTCAAACGCTTCCGACCTCTCATCCCCGATCACAAAAATATCCATGACATCCCACGCGAGACGCCAGCGCCTTGCACATGCTTACATACATGCATCTATGCAAAGATACCTTCGCAATGGTTTGCTATTCACACAGTATAAGTTATACATGTACACACACTTACGAAAACATACACACACACATACATACGTATATGTGAATACCACATATGTGAATGTGTGCACTGCACCTACAATCTTTTTAGCAATTATGGCTGACATGTGTGTGCAGGAATTGGTTCTCCAATCTTGAAAAACAAGTGGAAAGAACAGCAAATGTGTGAAATTTTTAGCACAGAAACTATTTTTGGATTGTATGTAGGCGCGAAGTGAATGTTTTTGAAATGCTCTCATTTTCTGTTGTAGGTGTTGGCTGACTGTGCTGTGCCTCTGTTGGTTTTGATTCTTCATATTCTTTTATTCAATCTTAGGTGACTGATCTATATAGAGTTCTCCTCAGAGAGGAATTAATCGATTTACCATGCATACTGACTGTACATACGCACTTAGATTTTGATTGCATTTCTTCGATTTATTTATTTAGTTATTCGATTTTTGATGTTTTTTGTTGGTATTTTATTTTTTTTCTAAGTATTTATTTATTTTTTTATTTTATTTTTTTTTAATTTTATTTGCTTGTTCTTTACATTTTTTGTGTATGAACATGATAGTTAATTTTAACAAAAAAATATCTACAAACAGTTCTTAACTATTCTATTTATTTTAGTATGTGTTGTATTATGTATATATATGCATATATGTATATATGTATATATTAGCTGTTGCTCGCGACCTCGCTCACTCCATTTAGTAAATACATTAGTTTAAAATTCAGTATGTATAAAAAATCCGAAAAACCAGTTTCGGTTTTTCTGTACAATGTTTTTATGCCGATGACACCTGCCAAATTTTTTAGTAAAAAGACACTACTACTTAATTAGTCGATTTCATACTGAGTTACAATCCTGCCCAACTTTAAGTTATTCTTTATAAGTAGTTATATGGGAAGTGCCACATCCTTGCGCTGATCACTTTTGGCTACAACTGTAATAAATAACATATCACGAACAAGTAAGGTTGTGAGGTGTCACAAAGCTTTGTCGAACGCTTATTAGGTTTTTAAGTCGAAGGATAGGTGATAAATTCATTCTGATTTACAATGTGTGTCATCTAGAATGTTAAAGTTATGTACCATGTACATGAAGAGTACAGTGTATATACCTAAGGCTAAAGTACTCGTGACGTGACGTAGCCACAGCTCCACTATGAATATGTTAATGTGTACAGTGGATGTGTCAGGTTAGTTTTCCAAGGGAGCGTGACTAACCCCAACCAGATAGGAAGGTAGGGGCGACTGCGAGTTCGTTGAACACGCACAATTAGCACTAGTGTACCGTTTTGAAGTTATTTCCTCAAATATGATAAGTCTTCCCTACATGGGAGAGAATACTAGGCCAACCCGCATAACTAGTCCAAATAAAACTTGATACATTTCAATCTTGTCTCCGACAAATCAGCTAGAGAGCTGATCCAGCTGTTCCATAAGGAATTTAATCTTTTCAATGCTAAGCCATCCCGAAAATGCCCACGTGACCGGGTAGGTCCACCCGGCAGCTCACCAGTCGTAGCAATTTCCTACAGTCTCTGACTAGTTTGGATTTCACTATGGGCTTGGTAAGTGCTGTAAGGGCTACCTGGCTGTCTAAAAAGATGTAAAGATCCCTACCTCGGACCTTTTGCGGTAGGAGAATCCTTGCTTCCCTTATTGCAAAAACTTTCGCTTTAAATACACTACAGAGATCTGGTGAAGGCTTTTGAAAGGTGAAACGCCTTTTGTACCACCAAATCCCTTGAATAAATCCCTGCGCTAACTCCACACTCCATCTTTGTACCGTTTGTGTGAAAGGAGATTCCTACTTTCGTAGAAATGGATGCGTACCGCTTCCATTCTCTTCTGGAAGAAAAGAGCGTAGTAAACTTAACATCAAAGTCGGCACCATTTGTGGTGGTGTCCATTACCCCACTCAAGTCTATGGAACCTTCGTGCAAATACTACTGTGCCCGTATGGTCTCACCGCTTAGGCCGATGTTATGCTGTTTCAATGTAAAAGAGAAACATTTCACTCTCCCAATTTTCTCTTTTACATTGAAGCAACAACAATTTTATCAGTGATCGGGATCATTTCACCGGCAGCATAACACCGCCCTTATTGAGATGATTCTCTCAGTCTCAATGCGCTCGAAGCGAAAAGATTCAATTATCAGCAGATAGAGACACGTGTTCAATGCGTCCGAAAGGTCAGAAAGATCGCCCATGTAATCCCGACGCCGCTGCCCTCAGCACTGCCGTGAGTCTCTTGACGCGCCATCTTCGGTTGCAGATTGAACCTTTCACCGAAGAGCCTGTTGCACGAGTTGTACGCTACCAGTGCGCTCTTGGCGCCAGTATGACCCCAAGGTACTTAGCTTCTGATGAAAGCCTAAGCTAACACTCATAGAGCTTTGGTAGTCGGTACTTTGTACCTCCTCGTAAACAATAGTAGTTCCGTTTTGGCAGGGTTAACCTCCAGCCCGCATCGGGCGGCTCAGCTACTCAAGTATATCCTAAGGGTCCTGTCCCCATGGCTACGATGTCATCGGCATACCCAAGTATGACCCCACCCCTGTTAAGTGTCTTCAGTATAAGGCTCAATGTAATTAGCCACAGTAATGGAGTGATTACCCCCTTAGGGCGTTCCCCTCTTTGCATAACGTGTGATACTAGAGTTGCCGAGTTCTGCTTGGATCTGCCTGCTACTTAGCAGAGCCGAGGTCCACGAGCAGATGAAACCCTCGACGTGGCAGTTAACCCTCCGAACAGGGAGTTTATGCCACCAGGATGTACTCCTTAAACGTCAGAGTTCTCTCTACAATCCTTACGACTTCCTGCAGGACCGTCTCAGCAGCACTTATTTCATTCACATCGTTTTAGTAGCTTTTGAATGATTTAGGCGCAAAACACAATGTCATAATAATTTGGACACCAGTGCAACTCGTTTTACCCAATATATAGTATCTGAGCCAGCAAATTAAGGTAGTAAAGTGTGGTGGATATGCGATTCTCAGTCATAGGTAGGTATTAACTGAATCAATCGCCGAGTAGCCTTCACAATAGTATTATATTAACGATATTAAAGAAACGGACGAGTCATTTATGTTTAACTTGTTTATAATATTAGAATTGGCATTGCATCTGTTGTCAAATGAAGTTGAAAATATACAGTAAACTTAACTTTTTCCCCCAATTAAGGTATATTAACCCTTCTGTTCGTGAGAAGGTCCCTGGGGACCTTTTCGATTTTCAAACTCACATAACATTTTATTGTTGTAGGATCGAATATTCGAACCGGACATGTATTCCAAGAGAAAATTGTGCTAAAGCTATTAAAATTGGTTTCGAAGTGATTCTAGGAATAGTTTAATTTTTATTGAGGTTTAACAACGTTTAGTACGTGGATTAGTGAAAAGGTCCCTAGGAACCTTGTACTACTATTTTCAGAAATAGCTAAAATTTGCACTAATTCGTCTGGCCAGACGAAAATAGCATGGGGCTAGGGTATGTATATAAGTATATATATACACAAACGATGTTATTTATACATTGTTATCTACAAATACACTGTAAAAAGAAGGATATGATTATATGATTTTTTTACTTTTTTTTAATTTTAACGTTTTTAGCCTACTTATATTTTATTTTTTGTAGTTATATGGATCTATTTATATAATATGTAATATGCATATTTTGTTAAACTTTTTTTCATGCAATGCATCTATGGCACTTGCGTAAAAGGCAAACGTAATCATCACATTGCTGGCAACGAAATCCAGTTTTGCGGTGCTTGCAGGCCTAAATTATTATGGGTATACGAATTGACCGAAGATGCAATGAATATATCAAAAAATAAAGGCTTGTTTTATCCATACTTAGTTTTTGAAAATTTTACTTAACTTTACTTAATTTTCCATTTTTTAATATTCAACAATTTTTCGTCTGGCGAAGAAGAAGATGTGCATAAATAAATTGACTTTGTTACAAAAATAATTCATAAACGCGCTTGCAAATTGTTTCGATTTGTTACGTTTTATATAGAGGGTTTAAGTTCTAAAGTTTCATAAGCCCAACCATATAAAATTTCGATAGTGAACAGTGAATCGAGTGCGGAAATTTGAAATTTGTGTAAAAGTAAATTATGTCATATACAGTGTGTTTCACAAAACAGATTTGTCTGGAGAATTTTAAAGAAAGAATGTTTCAAAATAGTATTACTTGTTTACTGTTACACAACTAAATACCTAGTGCGCGATATAGTTAATATGCAGTCCATTCCCCATAGCTTTCTATAATTGCTTCACATCGTCTTACACAACTTCCGCTTAATTTTTTGGCATAATCTGGAGGCAAATTCATCAAAATTTTTTTAGGGTCGCAGAAAGCTGCTTGGTGGTTTTTTTTCCACGGATCTTAGCCTTCATAAAAGTCCATACATTTTCAATTGGATTTGCATCGGGACTTTGGGCAGGCCAATCTAGCTGTTGTATACCTTCTTTCGTTTTCCAAAATGTGCATAGATGACTACGGTGTTTGTGTAAAGATAGTCAAAGTGCCAAATCCTTTTTTTAAAAAGCATGGACTTTTGTAGGGGCTTAACAGTCCGCTGAACAAATTTTTGGCCTTTAGCGATCCAAGCTTTCCTCCAGATATTCGAAACAATGAAAGTGGACTCATCCGTGAATATAATTTTACTCCAATCCCAAACCAAGTTTTCCTTTTCCCAATCTAGTCATTTTTGGATATGAGCGTCATTCAATAGCGGTTTGTAAAGTGGTCCTAATTCGAAATTAAACACAAAAATAAAATGCTTATTACACCGCGCAGTAAATATGTATATGTTTTTTAAAATTTAACGTTTGATTGGTACCGTTATCATACATGGTAAACAGTTTAGGCGAATTTCTTTTGTGGAACACACTGTATTTTTCTTCTACATAAGAAAAAATTCTATTTCACAAAAATGTGATTATCAATCAATCTTTATTGTGCCCTTTTACTACTATATATAACCTAAAATTAACAGCCAAAACCATCAAAACACACCCTATGAAGCAAAATGCTATACAATGCGTTATAGGTTCCCTGGGGACCTTTTCACGACGCTTAGGCCAACGGGCGACTCACTAATCGGAGGGTTAATAAAGAGATAGCACTACGGCAACAACAAAAACCCCATGTATTTTGTTAGTGCTTGGGGCATCCTGCTTGTCAAAATCGGCTAGTAACAAAACACATGAGCCAATCAGCAGCCACAAATGGTGAAGCCCCTTTTGACCATTTTCACAATCAGCATGCCTATTCGCCCATAATCAAAACAAAATGAGAAGAAAACAAAATCAGAAGAAAAAAGTTAATTCAGCCGTTGTGCTGCCACTACCTCTTAAATTTGCCTTGATCAGAGTATGCCAGCACATCGACTCAGTTGAGCGTCAAGGCCCGAACACATTCAAGACGGCAGCGACAAGCCCACACAACTTCAAGATGGCGTCAGCTTCGACCGTCGCCATGTAGTCAACTACGTAATCCCAATGAAAGCGGCAGCAACGTTATCACAATCATATTTTTGAACTCCTAAACACAAAATTTTTAAACAAGTCATAAAGTACTTGCGCACTCCCTTTATTAAGTAATCAGCTACATATATTAATTTTATCGTTTTCAATCAATTTGAAACCATCATACAATTAACAAGGTATAATTGTCGTCAAATGTTCTCATTGAGCAGGCTGGTGGTGATACAGTTTAAATTTATGAACAGAAAGTAGATCGACAGGGTGTTACAAGTATCAAAAAGTTAATTTTTTAAAACCGAAAATTTGCAAAAACAAAAGTTGCATATGCCTTTTTTTATATATCCATGAAAGTATATTTGAAATGTATACTTAGAATAGAACATCGCTCAACAAAATAATTGTTGTTTGCCTATTTTTTTTTAACGCTAATGAATAGGCGGAAAACCAATACTACGAACTTCTACTTGCAAAATGCAACCATGCTCTTTGGGAGACGCGAATCGTAGCTCTCATCCAAATTGGCGTACGGTTGGCGCATGGCTCAACTATAAGGTTGTAGCAAGGCGAATTGATACAGGTGATAGCGTAAGGGCAACAACAAAATTTCAATGTATTTTGTTTTTGTTTTCTGGGTTTAGATTGTCAAAATCTGCCAATCAGAACAAAGCTTGCTTTTTTCATTTTTAAACTGTCAAAGTTTTACACAGGCATTTTGACAATCTAGACCTTTTCCACCAGAAAAAAATCAATTCGCCTCATCCAACGAGGTCACCTGTATTAATTCACCTTGGGTTGTAGCAAGCCTCCGGCTGATCGTTTATCGCTTTTGTCAAAATCGTCGGTGTGCTGTGTTGCCGTATCGGTTGAAATGAAAATACCTGACTGAAAACAACTGACCTGAGCACTTTCCCTTTTTTTCACTCAAATACAGCACCGTCTGGCAACAATCACTTTTGTATGTTTTCAGTTTCTCCCTCTTTCGTCGGAAAATATCAGCTGATTTTGAAAGTAGCGATAAACAATCGTACCAACAAAATACATGTGGTTTTTGGTGTTGCGGGCATGCTATTACCTTATTATTGTGCCATGGGTTGGCGTACGCAAACAACGAATTTCGGAGAAGGCTTTCCGTACTTATAGTACGTTTTCATTGAGCCCAAATGAGTCATTTCAAATTGTTTGCATTGCCTCATTTGCATTTCGTTTGGCAGCTAATGTCAACCGCTCAATGCTCATGTCCTCTTGCGGCAGCTCATAGAGCAGCTCTTATCTTATACAAATATATTACATATTAGAGTCCGACCGATTAATCGGCATCGGCTAGTATCGGCCAATAAAATTGGTATTGGCATCGGCCAAAAAACAAAGAATCGGCCTTTTTTAGCCGATGCCACATTGGCCGTTTTTGGTCGATGATGCCATCGGCCTATTTTTCTGCTTTCATTCTTTTGTTTTCATTTTTTGTACCAACGGGTTCTTATAACCCTTTTCACTAATCCAAGTTTCCAAGTTTGTTTTCTGACTTCTTCCCACTGCATCTGCACAACGGGTCGCAATTTGAGAGTACAAATTTTAATATAAAAATCGTAATTTTAAGTTGAATAAAAAACTGAATTTGTATGCAATATTTACGTCACTATTTTTGTTTCTCTCGCAGTGGATAAATGTGATATATTATTTTTTTTAATACATGTTAATGTATTACAATTCTGAATTCTCTTGTTATTTTATTTCGTTTTTAATTATTTCTTTTCTCGTTGTTATTTATTTTTTAATTATTTCTTTTCTCGTTGTTTTGTTATTTTGTGATGAATATTACAAACAATATGTAACTGTTCCTTTTGTTATTTTATAAAATAGACTGTGTTTTTGATTGAATTCGTTCGTGTTATTTTTTCTATGTAATCGGCATCTGTATCGGCATCGGCCGATTTTCGCCCTTTCGGCCGATTAATCGGCATCGGCCAAACTCGCCTTTCTTGCCGATTAATCGGCATCGGCCAAAAAATTTGGTATCGGTCGGACTCTATTACATATCTTACATGTTAAGAATATTCCATGATATAAAAAATAAAGGTAGAACCGCTGTAAATTTTGTTTACACTAAACGTGCTGACTAAGGAATTTGTTACTTTTTGCTCTCTTTTGTCTCTACACGTCTTACATGTTAAGAATGTTCCATGATACAAAAAATAAAGGTAGAACCGCTGTCAAATTTTTTGACACTAAACGTGCTGATTGACGTTCTTCGTATTCGTCAAGGCGTATTAATTCGCCTTGGTATTCGTAAAAAGCTTGAGTCGTGAAGGCACTTCGATATAATATTAAATTTGTGCTATTTAAGGTTCGAAGAATGAGAGTTAAGATCTTTTTTTAAAATAAACACGGAATAGACGTTTCACTGTGACTAATTTATTTTGGGCGAAAGTATAAAAATGTTAATGCGAATTTAACAATACATAATAATACATTACAGTATTGAAAAATTGTTCAAGAGATGTTCTAATAACAGTTCGGTAGCACATTTTCAAAGGAGAATGCCAAAAAATCGTTTAGTGTCAAATGCGCGACATGGTGGCTGAAGAGAAGCATTATCTCTTCCCTTATCTTTTGTGTCATGAAATATTTTACAAATGTAAAGAAAACAAAAATTTCAATTTAAAATTTCCAGTTTTCAAAAGGGATAAAATCGTTTGAAAGCGCCTTCATTTTATAATGTTTTCATGGAATCATGGAATATTCTACAAATTTAAAGAAAACGAAAATTTCAATTTAAAATTTCCAGTTTGAAAAGGGATAAAAACTTTTGAAAGCGCCTTCATTTTATAATGTTTTCATGGAATCATGGAATATTCTACAAATTTAAAGAAAACGAAAATTTCAATTTAAAATTTCCAGTTTGAAAAGGGATAAAAACTTTTGAAAGCGCCTTCATTTTAGGATGTTTTCGATAAAATTGGTCATGCTTTATTGCATTTGCTTCGTCATTTTGTTGAAGATTTGTCATTTCGAAGATTTGACATTGTTTGGGGAAATGCGTGATTTGGCTTCGTATTTGAGAATTTTCGCCCAAATCACGCACTTAGGCTCAATATAAACGTAGTATTAGTTTACCTTGTTTATTGTTTCATAGTGTTGAGTTACCTACCACTAGTAAGAACTTGAACTAATAGACGATTCCAATAAATGTTTCAGTTTTTTCGCATAAAATTTGTTTAGCGGGACTTTTTAGATCTGTTTCATAATTAAACTTCGATATCAATATTTAGAAAGACTGTAACTAATACATGTTGTATAATCATGAAAAGCTGATAAACTTCATATAATGGTTACATTGTTACAATCAAAACTATATGAAAAATGCAAAAAAAAAGTTTGAGATAAATACACCTTTTATTTTTAATTTAGTTTTGTATTTTATTGATTGATGATTCGATTGTAAGACCGAGAGCGAACCACATGCATGAGGCATCCGATTCGATTATTTTGACGGTAATTAATCGATTAATGCACAGTTGATTCGTTGTTGTCCCCATACCAGATACAATACCTCAAAGCGCGAAAACTTTGTGGAAACCATGAAGGAAACTCCGTTGTCTACTTGTGAACGCAATTTTATCAACCAAGCCATAAAGCAAAATCAGGTGAGGGCCCTGGAAATTCGGAAAAACAAGGCGTTAAATAAATGACTCGATTCCTGATTGCAGCGCCTAGACGGACGCAAGAACGATGAATTCCGCGATGTAAAAATAAACTTTGGTTCAGATTGGGGAAGCGTGCTGGTAGCGATGGGTGAAACAAAAGTGTTGGCTCAGATCTCCTGTGAGCTGGGCATGCCAAAGGCGACGCGGCCCAACGAGGGCCTGATGTACATCAATGTAGAGTTGGGTCCGATGGCGGCGCCCTTCCTTGAGGCCAATAGGAACTCTGAGCTGAATGTGCAAATCAGCCGGACACTTGAGCGCACTTTCAAGGACTCACGTTGTGTCGACTTGGAATCGCTATGTGTGACTTCAGAGGAACGGGTGTGGGTGTTGCGCGTTGACTTAAATGTACTGAACCACGAGGGCAATCTTATCGGTGCGTCGTCAAAAGTTGTTTAAAATATTGCGAATGCCCACTAATGTAGTGTTCCAGATTGCTGCTCTATTGCTGCACTGTGTGGCCTTGCACACTTTAAGCGACCTGACGTAAGCATAGTTGACGATGACGTCCACATTCACAAAGCCGCCGAAAAAGAACCAATTCCGATGGTGCTGCATCATTATCCCGTATGCGTTAGCTACTGCACCTTCGATGAGGGACGCATCGCTGTCGCTGATCCGAGTGCAATGGAGGAACGCACTACCGATTCGTTAATGGTGTTCGGATTGAACTCGTTCCGCGAACTGTGCTGCCTCAATTTGGGCGGCACAACACTGACCAGTTCGCTGCTTCTGTTGCAATGTGTTAAGCGCGCAGCACAACGCGCTAAACTTCTAGTAAACTATGTGAAAACAGCTCTGGAAAGCGACAAAATCGCACGAGAGAATAACCAAGTCGTTGGATTCACCGAGTGTCTGCGTCTGAGCAGAATCACCGCCCTAACCGAGGATCGTCTTGCACTACGCCTACGTCACTTCACGTTCAAGAACATACATCAGCCACCAGTAAATGCAGAGCAGGCACCGGATAATGTGATGGAAACACACTCAGACGACAAATCGGATGGCAACACTGGTGAGCTAGTGAAAAGCTTTTCAACTAATCACACAGAATATAGATTTCTAACATTATTATTATTGGCAGTTGTTACTGTTGACTCACGTTCAGCTATACTGCAGTCAAATCAGGCAAACATTCGTTGGGTGCCTGATGACGATGATGACGACGACAATGTCGTCAATATGGAGTCGGACAATGTATCAGACGGAGAAGACGACGAGACCAATTTGTCGCACAACGTGGAAGTTGCGCTTCGCAAATCAAACAATGAGCTCAGTCAAGCGTCCAAACCTCCGCGATTACTGGGTACTAAAAACCTTCAACGTAAGTGTGTTGACAAAGTTGTTTTCTTTTAATTTTCTATATATTTTTTTCTAGTTGATGATGAGAGTGACTCAGAAGAAGAATCTAACTTGGTAATCTAGTAACTACAGGTGCCTGTGCCAGTAACTTCAGCTCTGTGTGTCTATTTGTGTACTGCTGAACTGTTCAAAAAGCAAATTATTAGTTTAAATTCTACATTTTGCAAATAACAATTAATTAATAATTGTGCATCCAAGGAGGCAGAGATGTCATAAATTAATAAAATTTTAAATTGAAGGAGAGGTGTTTTAACAAACATTTGAAATTTCGACCTCAGTGAGATTTTGGTTTGGAACATGTGGCCCGTTCATTGCACAAATCGATTAACTCCATAAAACAATGTACGGTGTTTCTTTAAAATTCCCTTAATTTATATTCAGTGGCCAAAATAATGTTAAGTTCGAAAATTTTTTCATAATAGAAAACTCTCGCAACAAAATTCGCATTATAAAACTGTTAGTTACTGTTAAATTTGTTACAAAAAAAAATGTTTTCATTCTTCAAAATACAAAACTTACAATTGCACTGTAAAACTGTTAATTGTTGCTGAAATTTCCAACATTTAAATATTTAATGAAAACTTACATTAAGGCAGGTTTCTACCTTGTGCGGCCGAGAAAACATGTTTTTTTTGAAAAATTGTTGATGGGAAGGTTTTTAAGATAAACACTGGAAAATTTTTTCGGATGTAGGTATATGTTTATTGTACAAGTAAAAAAAGTTTCAAGATAAAATATGCAAAGGGGGGGAGGGGGCCATCGAGCAATGGCGGCAGGACTTCCTTACTCGCGGAAGTCCTGCCGCTATTTGAGATGACTTGAAACACAAAAATGAAATTTTGTCTTATTCTGTATCCTTTTGTCTATGGCTGGAACTAGGATTTAAAAAAAAAAAATGAAAAATGAAGGAAATATGCGATTTTGACTAAAAAACTCAATTTTTACCTACTTTTTTCAATACAAATTTCTGTTTTTAATGAGAAAAAATTATTATTTCTTGAAGATCCTAGTTCGTGCCATAGCTAAGACCTTGATAAATGACTGTTTAAAATTTCGTAGCTATTGCTCAACTCGGGTGGCCTAAATCACTTCCGCAAGGTCAAAAAATGTAGTTTTGAGAAAAACGCGTTCAAAGTTTTGCTTCAGCGGCTCGGGGCGCTCGACACCGCTACCTGTTTCGATAAATTGCTTCCGTAATTCGAAAGATTTCAACTTCAAATTTTGGGAGCGTATTCTACAATCATGTATTAATCCAAAAATGCATGAAAAAAAATCGATTTTTTTGACCGCACAAGGTAGAAACCCCCCTTAATGTTATTAAAACCATCTTAAATATGATTCAAATTTTAACTTATATTTAACAAAAAAGAGAAAAACCAAGCACTTGCCTTTAAAATGTAAAGTATTTTTGGAATTAAAACATTAACACAAATTGGATAATGCAAAAGAGATCTATTAACAAAATTTTTGGCAGAATATTTGTCATGTTTATTTTCTATTTATGAAGACATGAAGTCGCACAGTGTAACGAGTTCATATAACGATTGGACAAAAGTAGAAATAGTTGCCCTAATACAACTATGTAATACAATTTTACATACATATTTTACTTTTTATAAACAACACGCTTACCTCCATATAACTTGAAATTACAAACCTTTGTGAAAGCCGCTAATATTAGTGTAGGACGTTGAAATTTGGTACACATGATGTATTTTTTAAAGGTACCATTCACACAATATTGCATTCAAATCGGTTCATTGTCATGCCCACTCTTCATATAACAATTTAAAGAAAATAATAGAACGTAGAAATACAATAATAACGTTGACATTTATATATTAAACTTTCGGCTTTGCACACAAGCCCAATGCAATGGGCCCAATAAATCACGACTCTTCATACAACACCATAGCGCATGTTTAGACCCCGAATTTTAAAAAATCCCGTCTTAGCGGAAGTTTATTTTCTTAAATGTACCTATAGTTCAAATTTCATGTTTGTAGCTCTAGCGGTTTGGGCTGGGCGGTAATAAATCAGTCAGTCAATGACTGACTGACTGATGATGTGTGACCTGTAGTTCCAAAATTATTCAAAACATTTGGGTCGGTCATTTTATAAGTAGTTTGGACGATATATTAATATTTTCATAGAAACATCTGGTGGTATTGCCATCATTTGATGTACCGTATCTCGTTTTGACATAGTCTACAAATAAATCTAGCTTTTTTTTTTATTTTTCCTGGAATTTTTACATGGAAATCCAGGATATTGATTGTGGTCAAAGTTATCGAATCTTAAAGTTGAAGTACAAAATACGCTTTCAATGAAATGAAATTAAAGCCAAGGGAAGCCTTTTTTTCTTTTTTAGGTAAGTCATTACAGTTAAATATAAAAAGCTGTAACTATTGAAAATATTTGAAAAAGTGGAGTTAATCGAGTTGTACACAGCGTTGTCACAAGAAAAAAATTCATCACCAGGAACAAAAGTAAAAATAACGAAAATGTAGCAAAACGAACCAAAATATTAAGCGGCCTTTAGACCACTGGTCGGCAAAGCTTACGCATACGAGCAGTACGCTCAGCACACGCATTCTTACGCTCTTTCAATCAGTCGTTGTTCAAACCAACGATGCAACACGTGTATTGGCTGCGTTGATTTTTGTCTTGTGTACGCTGCAAGAAATGTTATGTATGAACAAAAATAGATGCTTTTGTTGTTGTAGTTTTTGTGTGTATGCTTTTTTGTGTTGGCGATTGGTTTCTCATTCGCTTTTCGGTTTAATTTTATACAGTGTAGAAAAATTACTCTGCGCTCACTAACACCATCTCATTGTCAATTTTGCCGACCCCTGCTTTAGACGGTCGCACACAAGGCACATTAATAAGGTAGTGGTGGCAACACGGCTGATTAAACTTTTTTCTTCTGATTCTCTTTTGATTTCTTCTGATTTTCTTTTGTATTTTCGCGAATGGGCATCTTCATTGTCAAAAATTGGTAAAATTGTTTTTGTGTTGCTTGTGTTTTGATTTGAT
This sequence comes from Melieria crassipennis, assembly GCA_963668005.1. Classification (NCBI taxonomy): domain Eukaryota; kingdom Metazoa; phylum Arthropoda; class Insecta; order Diptera; family Ulidiidae; genus Melieria; species Melieria crassipennis. Next base: position 566,991 of record OY764962.1, on the reverse strand, counting down.
TTTGACAACGAGGATGCCCAAAAGCACTAACAAAATACATGGGAATTTTGTTTTTGCAGTAGTGCCATCACCTTATTAATACACCTTGGCCGAATCCGAACGGCGCACAGTGGGGTATTGACCATTGAAAACGGCGATCAATTCTCCTGAGCTATAGTGGTAGGTGTTGAACCTTTTTTTAGGAAGTTTCCTTAAACTTGATAAAATTGGATCGGAAGCAACAAGAAATTGATGCAAAATATCATTATTGATTTGCGTGTAAAATGTTCTCTGTATTTTTTAAATTCTTTATTTAGTGCTTCTTGAGCTTCCTCAGTTAATTGGCCAATTGGTAACAGAGCGTGGTGTATTATTTCTGGCCCATGAATTAGAAATTTGTGCACCGTAAGTGGCATATTGCACCAGGGATACTTTGATACAAAATATCTCGCAGTATCATGTGCGAAATTTTGAAACTTTACAATATCTGCCTATGGCCACAAGAAACCACTATCAATATAACGTGCAACCAAATATACAGTCATACAGTCAACATTCGTGATTTTCAAGTCAACATTCGTATTTCCATCATTTGAGTTGCCGAATCCGGGTTTCGGTTGATCAACAATCAAACCTGCTTTTTCTCTGAATCCCTTTTGAATATTTTTTTGGTTTCGTTAACAATTTTCTTATTTTCTATGTTTTCTGACCTTATTTGCCATTTTTTTTATTGGTAATTTGTACGATAAATGAAGAAGGCATTCAAAAAATCGTATCCAACCATGCAGTACTGACCGTCCAAAATTAAGATTAGCAGCATAATGCTACTTTTATCCTTCTACTTCTATCTAAATCTATCTATCTAAATATATCAATAACAAGGTCACTTTAACTCGGAATGTCAAAATATCTCGTCAAATCAGAAATTATAAGAATTTCATATAACATTTTTTTACGAAAGTACAATAAAAGTATTAACAAAATTTATATGCCCAACCTTATTTGTAATGCCTTGCAATAGAATAACCAAAACAAAACAGAAACACATGACAACTACAACATTCATTTATGCATGAAGATCAATCGAAATCACACAATTTGGCACAAAAGGGCACTTTTTTGCAATATAGTAGACAAATATATGTTCTTTACATATAATATAAAATTATTACGGCCTTTCACAGCCAAAGTAACTATATGTCTACCTATATCCTTTAAATATGTACAATTTTAAGACTATAATTAATACATTTTTATAAATTATTAATACACATATTCTACAAATATAATTTTGCGTAACATTAGTACAATACCTGAGGTTGAAGGTTCCATATTAAACAAGTTAAGTTTTGCAAGAATGATATTAAAAAAAAGCACTTCAAATCACTGGCAAATGCGTAACGCGCTCTAAACACAACGGAGCAATAAACAAATATGCATTTTGCAAAGCGTGCTGTGACAATACCGTTCAATGTAGATTATTTATTTTTTCACCCAGTGATGCACAATTTTATCTACTTTTCCCCCATACCAAATATTATCAAGATATTTGAATTTCATTTTTTGAATTAATCGCCATTTTGGGCATCAAATACCCCACTGTGCGGCGATTAACAGTTTTTCTTTCACACTTGGAGGTTTTGCCATTGCCTGCCAAGAGCGCACTGGAGCGATTCTTGTAATTCTCATCTGCTTCATGTGGATAGCGATAGAAGTAGATGAGCGTTTTACCAGCCCGAGCCAGGAATCGAACCTGGGGCGCTCGGTATGAGAAGCCAGCGCGCTACCCGCTGGACTATCGAGGCCGGCAATGCTGCTTTCTTTTCTACGAAAAAAAGGAATGGCTACGAGTTGTCACTATCCATCAATATCAATATTATTGCCACTCCTAATAATATTGTGCTCGTTGATATTTAAGATACATTTTGTATCAGTGTGCAATATTCTAAAAGATACATTTTGCATCAGTGTGCAATATATATAAATATAACCAAATGGGATGAAAAATCACCAAATAACCAAAACCCATTTTCAAAAATAAAAATTACCATTTTTGGTTAAAAATAACCAAAACGGCAACGCTGTTGCTAACCATAACTTACAATTTGTAAACTATTTAACTTATGGGCCAGTTAGCTGAGACGTAACTTAGTTTGACGTGTCAGCTGACATGACCTGCCATACCTGAAAGCTGTACAACTAACCGTAAACTTAGAACTTAACCGTAAACTTAGAAATCTGTTTCGTTTCTAAGTTTACGTGTACGGAAAACGCAATCACCTGATGGGTTTGCTCAGGGAAATGTTGCCACTCTGCTTTGAATGAATTGGAAACAAGACAAAGTAATTAAAAATTGTTAAATATGCAAAATTGAATGAAATTTTTATTATTTTAGTAAATATATTAATATTTAAAGTCGTTGGATGCTCATCAGAGCTGTTAAAGAATGCAATCATTTGCGAATAATTAGTCAGTTGATTTTTTGGCAAAAGAGTGCATTCATTTTTTGTATTCAATGAATAAGAATAAAAAAATGAAGTCATTATTCAGACTAAAAATTTATGAATAATTATTCATTTTTACATTAATTTTTTGCTAGTCATTTGATTGCAATCATTTGATTGCAATATCAAAATGAAGTCAATTGAAGTCATTTGAAGTCATCTGAAGTGATTTGAAGTCATTTGCAGTTAAGCTAAAGCCAGCGACCCTAAGTCAATTCACTTTATGCTTGACATTCGTTAAATGCATTGACGGATTGCGTAGGCGGTAGTCAATTTTTTTATTTTTCATCAACAGGTAATATCAAATAAATCAATATATTCAACAGGTTTTTACTAAAGATTTTATATAATTTTTTCTAGATGAGTTATCGCTGGAAACTTCTCGTTCTTCCATTGAAGATGAATTCCTTTCATACATGGTTGATAAGTCTTCATCGATAACAATGCTGAATCGCTATCCAACAATTAAAAAAGCGTATTTAAAATATAACACACCTTCTTCAGCTGCCGTGGAACGGTTATTTTCGTTTGCAAAACAATTAAATACGCCTCGTCGAGGTTCCCTTTCGGACAAAAATTTGGAAAAATTATTATTGTTAAAAGTAAATCATGTCGTTTAAATGAATTTACATTCATTTGATTGCTACCTTTTGTTAGAATGAATTATTTTAATTCTAATTTTGTTAATATATTAAATATTTTTCAAAAACCGCTGATCTTAATTTAGTGACTTCACTGAAAAATGAAGTTATTAAGTGACTTCACCAAATGACTAATTAGTCAGAATAACAGAAATGACTTCAGACTTCAAATTTTTAGTCTTTAGTCAAAACGTTAGTCAAAGACTGCAATCAAAAATTGAAGTCATTGACTGTGACTTCAACTGATTTAATTCGCATTTGATTGCATTATTTAACAGCTCTGATGCTCATACAATAAATAATATTAAGCGAAAAATGCCCTGAAAAGATTTAATTTGCTTGTGCACCAGATGGATAAAACTGAGTGGCAATAGGTCTGTTTGGAGGAGAATAATTTGTACGAATTTGTACAAATTTGTCCCAAGAGTTAAAACTTGCAAATTCTTACAAATTACTGTTTGTTCACATTTTTGGATAGTTTCATTTTTGGGAGCGTAACCTCGCTTAATCTCCTGATATTTTTTACTGGATAATTTTTACTGGAAATCTGGCCAAACACACCTAATATCTTTCTCTCTATTAACAAGGAAAATCAGCTGATTTCTAAGTTCATGTTTACGGAAACTAAGTTTTGGGTAATCGCCCAAATGTTCTAAGTTTACGGTTAAGTTTAAGTTCTATCAAAATAAGAGTACGTAAACAAATAGACGTCACCTATCGGGATGACTTTATTATTTGACTATGGGCAATACATTTTCCGATGTTTTTAAATGGCTTTTCATTTGGACTAAAAGAAAAATTACAGCAAAATTTTGTCGCATAAGATCCAAATTTCATGTAAATTAGAAAATGTTATGAATGTAGTGGAGTTTCGGTTAGGCACGTCTTGGGAAGGACTCTTATATCTGTTCGTTCGAAGAGGGGACTAAGATTCGAGGAGGGGGTAGGGCGAGTCCTCCATATACTCCCCTTGAAAGAAAAACCGTCGGATATTTATTGTTGTTTTTTAATGAATTTTTAAAATTTTACCTTCGAAACGAGAAAAATTGTCGTTACCAGCCCATTAGGGGAAAAAGGAAGGGAGAGGGACAGTAACCCTCTTAAGTGCAAGTAGGGCTTTAGATTCAGTAAAATATTTACAGTATTTCTGTATTCAAACTCCTTTTGTGTGAAACTACACAACTCCGACGACTAAAAATTTAAAATTCCACTTTTAATAGTGAAAACTTCCTACCGTAAAACTTTCAGCGCTCTAGCTGACCGAACAGATATAAGAGACTAGCCGAATGGATGCCAAATGTACTAATCTCTTTAAACTATTCAGATATAAATGCGATTTTATACGCGGTATGCGATATGTATATACGTACCATACGTAAGGAACCAAAACCAGATTAGTTCACGATAGTGAAAAGTCAATATTGAAACTCGAACCAAATCATTACTTTATTCATGAGCTTTTGAATGCACTTGTACTGCGCTTTTTTGGGCAACATAAGCCAACACAATATTGCACACACGCACACACACATGCCTACAAGTTTGTAGTTGTAAGGACTTTTTCATCACTCGCTCCCTTCAGTGAAATCTAGTATTACGAACATGAAAAATTGATAATATGCACTAAAAGCCTTGAAATTACTCCAGTGGGAAGCCTAACTTAAAGGATGCGCAAAAGTTAGGCGGAGCGTCCCAATGCCTACTGCTTTGTACGGCAGCCATAGCCCGTTCAAGTCGTATCGTTGCCAATGTTGTTTTTTTGGTCCAGTTTATTGGAGTTGGATTTGACCATGTACACAAAATATGTTATGATCTCCTTTTCCTTGATGGGTATTGTCTTAAAGTGTTTCATGATGGTCTGCAAGTGTAAAAATTATTGATTAAAATGTAAAAAATATTAAAGCAGTGGCGGAACGGCTGTACTCACATCGGCCAGCTGCTGACGCTTCATGCCAGGCCGCGTCTGCACCTTGTAGTGGCGTTTGTAACGCCGCAGGGTGTTCACTTGCAGCTGGTAAAGGTCGGGCACTACTTCGGGTAAGTCGTTGTCCGTTTCGTTGCTGTCTTCTTCAGAGTCTTTGCGGCGCCTTTTACTGCGCGCCGACTGAATTCGGCACTTATGGTAGTCGCAGATATAGATATGTTCCGCTGATGGGTCATTGCGTAGCTTTAGTCGTTTTTGCGATACAGTCTTCTGGATTCGTTTGCTGTAGGAGGCGTACCCTGCCGGGTTCCGACAGCGCTCCTCATCGTCAATCAGGCAGCAAGTTGTGTGCCCGCCGCGCGAGTCCTCCTCACCAGTGCTGAAACCGCCGTTGTTCATTCCCAGCCTACTTAGTCAGTCGCCCAATTTCTTAACTATAGATAGGATGCAATTACGTCGCAGAACCTTGGTGGCAATTCAACTTTCCAAAGTGCAAATTGTGCAGCTAGCCGCTGCTATGACGAAATGTATGCAAGACGCCGGATGCAGCGTAGCTGAATACAGCGCAATCAGATTGGCGATTTGTCTTTTGTCAATTTATTTGACAAAATTTACTGCAATTTACAATCACTTTAAAAACGACTTCAATATTAAAAGAGCGCTTCGAAAATCACAAATGCGGTTGACATAAAGAAGAGACGATAATCACACCTTACGCTGCACACGAAAGTCCATAGAATGGATGAAAGATGGTTATTAGGATTACGTGGCAACATCACCACAGCTTTATTAAAACAGAAATGGGTTTCATGTGTTTGCATTTTCGGAGTAGAATAATTCATCTTTTAAGGAAACTGCAAAATTTATTAACCATATTTTTATTCGATAACTACAAAACATCAAACAGGTACTTTGATAGTATTAAAGCAACTTGCTTTTCACAGTGGTTATTACTACAAGGCAATTATTTCAGTTTTAACCAATTCGACTTAAGTGAACTCTCTAAGCAACCCTGCGTCGAAGTCGAGTTCAAAGCAAAGCACTTTTCATTGGTTCGCAAGCTGCCACACTTTCGCAAGCTGCCGTGCGGTCTATTTGGTTATTTCGGGTTTATTTGTTAAATTTTGTGTGTATCTAGCTCGCAAATAGTGCATATTTTGTGTATTTTTGAAGACACATCTCTTAGCGTTAAACTAAGTGGAGTGTGCGTAAAGTTGCTCGTGAATAAGTGGATATTGGTGAATCGCCGGCAGAAAATAGGGAACCGAAAAAGAACCAAAGCTGAGGTGTGGTGTCGCGAAGCCAGACTGAAGAAGGAGAAAGAGACTGCGTCGACAAAGAAAGAGTTGAGAAAAGGCTTCTCAAAGCGCTTTAAGAAAAGTGGCGGAAAGTAGCTTGAATCACGACAGCAAAGGCGTCAACAAAAATGTCATCAATAAACAAATTCACAAAGTGCTTATCGGTGGACGAGAAGGCAGAAATATTGGAGAAATTCACAGAAGTAAGTGGATGAGGGCTGGATAGGTGGCAGCGAACGCGATAGGGTTACCCGCTGTGGCCGTTGAATGGGATCTGTTTTGTTTAAACGAAATTCTCGCTCGCATTGCCGTTGAATGAGTCATATTACAGCTGCAAGCAATACACAGAGAAGACCCAGCAGTTGTAGTCGGAGGTGGGTGATATACATTGGGGCTTTCGGGCGCTGGCTATAAGTCTCGACAATGTGCTCCCTCCGTGCAGCGTGGGCACGGATGGTATTGTTTTCGGCAAAAGCGTCGTCTTAGCGCTGAGTACAATATAGTGTGGGCGAGAGGAAGGAAGGATTCTCATGTGCTTTTGTGTGTATCCCGGTGTTTTTAGCCCAAGCTCAGCCGTTATGTGGTGACTCAAGTGGAGCGACACTTGGAATCCACGATTAGTTATTATTCGTCGTTATTATATCTATACATGGGCGGTTGCGGGAGGGTTTTCAGCATTCAACCGAATCCGCATGTATATGCATATATACAGGGTGGCACAAAAGTCATCACCTTATCGGCAGATGCTATAACTTTTGCAAATGGCGGTAAAAGTAAATTTTGTTTTGACATTACTGCATTCATTTATTTTATTCATTATTTCATTATTTATTCATTCATTCATTCGTAAACAAATTAGAGCCGAAGAACACTGGGTGACAACTTTTGCGCCACCCTGTATATATATATATACATATATATATGTGTATATACGTATATTGATGTATATATGTATAACTTTTTTTATTTAACCCTTTCCTTCCCGAATTATGAAATAGCCATAGGAAGAAATTGGAAGTTCGTTATTTAAAACGACACAAGTTTTTAAAAGTATTTTGCATCATATTTAAAATGGTTTCGACTTTCCAGTGGGTGGTGCGAGGGGGTGGTAGCCATACTACACTGGACTATACTGGGCTTTTATGAAGCAAAATTACAACATATTTTATATGAAAACAAAATTTCCCTTTATTTACAAGTTTTTAGAGTTATTTGTTAGATTTTTAGAGTTTTTTGGTGTCCTTTGTTAAACATAGAGCAATATTACATTTTTGGCATTTAATTCTGCTGCCCTGTCGAGCGGGAGCCGTTGCACAAATGTTAACAATTTTCAATTTTCCCAAAAAAACAAACTACATATTTTGCTGAAAAAGCTCAAAACAATGTTTCTTTTAAGCGACACAATTCATAGAATGGGGAAAAATAGAAAATTATACATCGAAATTCCAAATTTGAATTTGGTAATTTGAATATGGCTACCATGGGAAGGGAAGGGTTAAGTCTTTGCTTCAGACAAGGTGTCTCGGTTTCTTTTTGCATGAATAAATTTGCTCCGTCACATAAGACTGGAGAAGAATTAAAATTAAAAAAAAACCCAAAATCAAAACAAAAAAGACTGATTGTTCTGGAGATTAACTACGCATACTTTCAACAAATTACGTTAACAAAATTGGGCTTGATCCTGGTTGTCGATTAGTTTTAGTGGCAATTTGCAATTCTAGTTAAAATCAAAAATTCATATTTTCAACATTTGTCTGGTTTCTATTCACGAAAATCCAAACTTGAGCAATATACAACAAATCTACAATCAAAAGCGTGCTGTCATCAAATAGTTCAAAATTCCGTGAATATTGCGAACATCAACTTGAAACGTAAATCGCACGTTCCTACCGGACCACGAAACTTTGTGCCAATTGCTACACCACAAACTTGACATCCAAATCTCCACATACGTACCAAATTGCCGTACTTGTTAGCATGATACAAAAATATATACAGTGGACATCCAATATAACGAATCTTATGTTGTACCCCCAATTTGTTAAATCGAAAAATTCGTTAAATAGATCGAATTTTTTTTGTTTTAAACCATCCTTAAAGAAATAAGTCTCACATATTCAGTTTTTAACCTTCTGCCGGTCTATTTGACCCCAGGCGGAATTAAAAAAACGGTTGAGCGGTTTTGTGCACTCGTCTACTTGTGTTATTTTGTGTTAATCGCGCTTACAACCCAATAACCAGGGAAAGGATTTTGTGGAAATTGCCTTTTTTGTTTGCTGCTAAATAGAGCATTTCTGATTGAAAATGAGCACGAATTAGGTCCTCCTGATTACAAATATACCACTTTTATTTTGCCTTTTTTTGCCTTAAAAAGGCAGTTTGCCTTTTTCACCCATAAATGCCTTTTTTAGTGCCTATTTTACCTATAAAAGCCACAAAATGCCTTTTTGTCGAGCGCCGTTTTATTTTTCTTTCGTTTTTAATATTTTCCCCCTTCTGTTTCGCAAAAATACCTTGAAACTAAAAAAAATTTAAGTGGCAACATTGCAATTTCGTTAACTTATCGATGCTTTTACATTGATTTGATCATTCCTAAGCCGTTATTTTTTCTTGTGCATACGTCAGATGAAATAAAATTATTAAAAAATACAAAATTTTTTTTAGATTTTCTAGCATTTTTTTTCTTATTTTTAAATGCCTGTTTTTGCCTTTTTAACAGTTTTTAATGCCCTATTTTGCCTTTTTATGCAGCTTTTAGTGCCTTTTTCTGCCTTTTTGGCAGTTTTTAGTGCCTTTCCGTGCCTTTATTGCTATTTTATTTTGCCTTTTTTATAGGTTTTTAGGTCCTCAAAATCCTTTCCCGGCCAATAACAAATCGAGAAAAACACTTTTCGGGGCTTTCCCCTTTTCTTTTGTGATTTATGTGTAACATTTCTTCATGTTTTGTCAGTAAATTATATAACCGTTTGATTGGGGTCATCCTGACTCTTATTGAAATTTTAATTTTTAAAAGAAAAAAGCCGACCGAACGCAAAACAAATCCTGTGAAAATGATCAGCAACTTGACGTAAATTTGAAAGTTTTAAAGTAAGAAAAATAAAAACAATTGAGAAACCAAACATTCATTGTTAATGTAAAGAATGTGAATGCTCAAATAAAAACAATTCGAAGGGTGAAAAACAACATAAATATTCGTTATATCGAATAGCAAATTTCACTATTGTTCGTAATATAGAACCATCAATGGAAAAAATTTGGCCGTACGTTAAATCGAAAATTCGTTAAATGGAAAGTTCGTTATACTGGACGTCCACCGTATATATATATATATTTGTATCATGCTTGTTGGAATCGTGATGTCAATGCTGGGAAGACTTATATATAAATAGACTAGACAAATATCAAAAATTTATTTTTTAAAAAAGGTGTCATTATTTCTTATACATATTTCGAAAACTATGTACACACTCGATAAATACATTTATTTAGGGCCAATTTGTTCACTCGGAGATAACTTTATCCGCAGGGTAATTTCAGGATTTTTCCAGTATTTCATTTGTTCATTGTGAGTTAGAACATTTAAACCAATAAACCAGGAACAGTTATCAGTTAGCCATGAAACAGTTATCTCGTGCATATCGTTGGGATAGGCTGCCCAACTCGCTCTTATATCAGCTTTATGCTCATTTTTCATTTGCCTGCTCACTATCGAAGAACGTTTCAAGCTCGCCGTAAAGAAGCTTATACCAAAACTGTTCCTCAGCAACAACCATCTGAATGAAAAAATTGCATCCGAACTATGCATTTAGAAAATCGCCACCATGACGCAAATCAGCTATCACCCTCTGCATTGAACGTGCAAAGCAACTAGCCATCACAACAACGTATCCCCGCCGGCGGGTTAGCTATCCACCATGGCTGCTAATTAAGTATGCGTTTATCCTCCATCTTAACGCCCATGCCAAGGATAATAACCCCAAAACCTACCAACGCTTTTTTACCGATTACACAGCTACGTCACGTCGGTATAAAAGGAAACGATCTGGTTGACGAGCGGCCAAAATCCGCCGCCTTGGAGCACTGATAACGTTTAACTACCTTCTGAAGAAAGACGTTTACAAACTAATCTCCTTCCACCAAAACGACAAACATGAAACCGGACCTCAATCCAACACCACTACTCGATCTGGACGCTAAATGACATCGAAACTTTTATTCGACACACAATTGCTTCGCACGCCTATCTTCTAACTGGCTCCAACACACCTTACTGTCAATACTGCATCTCTAAGCCTTTTTATCTTAACCCTTTCAATACTGCGGGGATATATAAGTCCCAGATAACGTATTCGCTTTTAAAGTGCTGGGATGGGACTAAACAGTAGTCTGTAGTCCAACTTATTACAAAACTATTGTTTTTATTTTTGAATTTTTGTTTTGGCACAGAATTTTCGTCAATATTGATCAGCTGTGAGGATAAAGTGACATAAAGCATGAAAAGCATGGGAAAATTGAGAGCGAAGCCGAGATAAAATGTTAACAAAGTGAATTTATAGCTGTTTATACTGTATTTCCACCGAGCGCTTAAATGCATTTAAGGGCTCTGTTAAGTTTGACAACTGTCAAGCGTTTCCATCAAAGCTGGTTTTTGCTTAAATTTTCATTTGGACAAACAAATTCTGCATTTATTTCTGGGCAGCTACAGCTATACCCATCGCCGCCATCTCCTTGTATACGTATGTGTGGTTTCTTGTAGTCTCTCTAGTACATGAAAACCACTCTGCTTTCCTTCTCAACAGTCTAGGAATGTCTGCGTTTTCATATTTGTGAAAATTTGTCAATTTATTTATTTTTTTTATCAATTTATTTATCATTTGTCAATGTCTATTTCATTTGTGAAAGTTTTCGGCTGTTTGATATCAGAGCTGTCTGAATTTATAATGTCAAGAGGGTTCATGAGAAGTTCCACGTTTTTTATTTTCTTTTTCAGCTTTTATTATTGGCAAATAATAACTAATAAAAATAAGTTTTGACTATGATTATGACAGACGATATGTATTTTTGCGAAAAATGCAGTAAAAAGTAATTGCCTTAGCAAAAATCTACCTCACTGAACGCAATTCAAATCCCCTCTTTCGTTTGTGTTCGTACGGCTCTTGCAGCGCCTGAATGCATGCTATCAAAATTTGTACATTTATGAGTATTGCTCCCGCTTTTAACATAACATTTTCTGTTAGACGTCTGTGAACGGCAAAACTGAGTTAACTCAGTTTTGAAAGTGAGTTTACGCACTTTGATACAAAAACAATTGTATGGGAATTTGAGCATTAAAATGCTATGTTGAATACATTAAAGCGTTAAATGCATTTAAGGCCCAGTGGAAATAGGCTATTATACTTGGGGAATAAATTAAACCCAGGCATAGTTATCCCCGAGCTAAATAATTTGTATACCCCAAGTGAACAAATTGGCCCTAAAAAAGTTAAACTCCTAGGAGCATCGTTGGTCTCAACGTCTCAATTTCTCCAAGCAACGTTGGGGTCGAAAGGGTTATCAACATTATTGGTTCGCATTGGAGTTCATGCTTAATGCTAAAGCAAATTGATGTTAAAGAAAGTGCCAATTGCCCGATGTTAGCGTATAGCTGAATTGACTGGAGCTGCTTGTGACCATATTGTTATTATTAGAGTGTAGGGAGCGTCCCGAAACGCGAGCACGTAGGCAAAAGTCTGATCTTTGTGCACTGGCTTACGCCTCCCTCCTTGCAAGCAAGAAAGGGGCCCACTTCGGCAGACGACCTTCAGAAGGGGGCCATTTCTACAAACTACTCAACTGCGCCCCTGCGGTAAGCTGGTCACGCGACAAGACCAGTCTTAAGTGCCCAGTTGGATTCAGCTTTGCGGTCACCCTAAGGAGGTTTTCCAATGCTCTGGATCTCAGCCGGAGCGTTGCTTTCGCGAAGCTGGGCACTCACGTATGAAGTGCACCGAGGTTTCGTCGTTTTCAAGACACCTGGTGAGGTACTCGTTAAAAGGAATAAACCCTGTGACGAGCACTAAGATAGTTCTCAAGCCAGCCAGCCAATTCTCAGCCAATCGCTGATTCAGGTCCTACGAACGGCCATAGATCCAGCTCATGTGAGCTCATTCGACTTTTCATTGCCCTCGACATCGGAATGCTTTGGTACCCCAGAAGTGTGACGACGTTATCAGTGCATAGTTCGTTCATTCTGCAGACAGCCTCCCGCAAAATTTTGGATCTTGTCAGCATTGCTTGACAGCCGCTTGACTGTCGGAGCAAATATATATGTCACACCTGAACCTTCCCCTCCGCCGCAGCTCAAGCGCTGCTACAGATATGGCAGACACCTTTGCCTGAAAGACAGAAGTGTGACTGCGAAGCGGATAGGAAAGTCGAATGTTATCAGTGTGAGAGTGAACCCAGTGCCAGAGCCAATGCCCATCAGTGACCCATGCGTGTAGACCATTGACGAATCAGGCTTGAAGCCATTCGAGCAGTTCGTCCATTCCGATCGATCAGGGATAACAGTTTGATACCTACGGCGAGGCATACGCTTTTAAGAAGGCCTCTTTCGGATTCCCCCTGTCTCCAGCGCTAGAAACAAGATCCCTGCCGAGCAGCACTTCAAAGGGGGAAGTGCAGCTAGAAACAAAGGGGGAAGACACAGAAGATCTATGGCAGCCGTTGTGGTACCACTGGTAGCGGCGGTTATGCAGCGACATGCAAGGTGCTAAAGCTTATCTAACTGTCGCCTCCTAGAGTACTTGTGACCATATTAGCACATGTAGAGCATTTTAAAAGCGCTCAATTTTTCCTTTTTCATTTTTGCTGGTGCAGTGGTGGTTGTTTGTAATTCGCTACCATGCCGTCATTGGAATGAAAGAGTTCCCGTGAGGTGAGAGCTGCATTGTTAAGTCATTGCGCATTGGACATTACGTGCCTAAATTGGGTATGCGCCGCAATTTTCAGTCAAATATTCGTTGGCCAGGAAATATGTATGTATGTGAGCGCCTGTGTGCGAATGGTCCGGGTTTTCGCTTAGTAGCGTAGAAATTTGATTTTGGGGAATAGCATCTGAAACTATTTGGAGGCCTTCTGGTTGAGTTGTTTCACGTTAAATGCTCACAAACGAAAGAAAAGCCGCAAACTAAAAATACTCGAATCGTTTCAGCTACGAATGGTTCCACTCTTGCGGCAAGTCAGTTACAAGCATGCACATTTCGACCCCAGTAAACGTTATTTTCAAACGTTCTTTCGATATGTAATCATTCACGCAGGTTATACCTACGTTTTTGAGCAAACTATTTGATTCTACTTACATATTTTTACGATTCAAAAACCTATCAGTTTGGCATTTTCGTTTCCTGCAAAACTCCCGTGTACGGTTTATAAAATCTCTAAACAAAGCAAATAAGTATATACATTTTTCTTTGAATATCCGTAGTTTATGTTTCGAGATGAGCCACTTCACTATCACGCTCTCACATATGCAAACAGTTATAATAACGTGCTGGGATGAGTCACCGGAGTGGATTGGTCTTCCACATGTCAATTCAAATTTTTGTTCTGCTACCATTTTAAAAAATGCATCGCTCACTGTGGCAGAAAATATAGGAATGGACACGGACTGCGATCGCATCAACTTGGCCCTAAGCGGGGTTAATGTAAACCATGTCGATAATTAGGCGGCGCCGTAACCCATTCTCACAGAATGTGCCCTACAGTTGGTGCATTAGATTCGCAACAAGCTGTCGATATCCCTATAAAACCCATATCTGTTCTGTTCGCGTTTTGCTTGCACCACATCAATCATCCACTTTCCATTTAGTCGGTTAGGTCGTTGCAGTCATTTGTGTTAATATTCGCGATCATGTCAATTATATTTAGCAAGTGAAATTGCGGTAGTCACACAGTCGACAAATTAGTATGCGTGACCGTTGAAACCATGTTTTGACACTTTCGTTGGCCGCACCAGTGAAAAGCGTTGTGCGATAAGTCAACCGAGCTGAGCGTATTGTTGGGACTATAGTTTGAGCCCGCGTCACAAAGCGGTGCGATCACTACTTTGACTCAGTGACGTCTGCTGTTTGCGCTTGTTGAGTAAACGATTAGAGTTAAATGGCGGCGTCTTGAAACAAGACTTGTCTCGAATTTGCACTTCTACTGCTTTTGCGGGCCATCAATGGAAATGAAATGCTTTTCAATTTATTTCAGTTAGTTCCACTGAGAACAGTACGACATTTGCTTATGAAATGTCCGCGATGAGCGCCAACGGCGAGGCCTTTCTGTTAGATCCACAATCGAGGCATAGCTTTCGAACATCAAACGGAACAAGTGGAATGAGCGCTTATAAAACAAGTCTTAATTGTATGCAGTTAGCTTTTCCCAGGTGAGTTGTCATAAAAGTTGTAGCTCGTGTCTGCCACCTGCCCAGACAGTTTTGCTTGGCTTCAAAACACAAATTGTTTGTTCATCTTGTGCTGGTCGCACCCCACGACTTATAACGCTGAAAGTTATACCATGCGGACTACGATAATCCAGTCCGTTTGCTGGCTTGGCTACATGAAAACGCATCATTCAGGGAGGGACTGCTTATTCGGCGTCAGCCGCAGCCACATACCGGTTTTAGTTGATGAGTAATTTCGCGCTGCGTAGACCACTTGCGCCCGCAAAGAATGTGCTGGGAAAAATATGGGCTTGCAGTTCACTCACACGAGCACACCACTACCTATCGGAGCATGTGCGATGATTGCTCAATGCCGTAGTTAGCTCTGATGGTGCATGGTTTTCACGCTTGGCAATATTGGTAACATAGATAACGAATACTTGTCGTTTTTATCAATTCATAAACCATTTGCACTGATAAACCTTGCAAGCTGGTTCGATTGAGGACTGTCTTGGAGCTGTTGCCGTAGTCATGAATCAGTTCAGTCCAGTTGTTTTTTGCACTCAGACGCGTCAATCGGGATAGTGTAGTTCTAGTGCTTAGTGACGTCACTCCACACATACTCGCCAGTTCTGCTGTCTTTAAATTCCAAATCGAATTGTTTCTTAATACGATCTACTTCACAAGTATGGCCGACATTGTGGACTTGGAACACCATCAAATCCTTCAGGAATACAAACAAACTCTAGATGAATTGCTGCCAACAGTAAGTCTTCATTTTTTTATGCAGTAAAAAATCTCTGATCTCTAGGGGCTTCGAAAATGCAGGAAAAGCAATTTGAAATATGCTTGGTGTGTGTTTTTTTTAATTTGTGACACAGCTAAGAATTGCATATACGAATCCTATTAGCTGGCAATGTACCCATATCGCAATTTACTAATGTTTTTATTTATGGCTTATCATCGTCTTATCGATAGTGGGGTTGGCGCGTTTTATCATTATTGAGCTGAAAGTTTCGGACTCAATCATATAACAGCGTTTGTGGAAATCAACTGCTACATGTATGGCAAGTCAGCAAGGCTGAGAGCATGTGAGCCGCTCCGCATGTTGGACAAACATTGTTAGGGAATTCTGAACCCATCAGCTTCAGACACTTTTGCACTTTTTTGGCTCATATGTGGACACACTTGTACTGTAGAGCTTGGGCTGTGTGCTTGCTTGTGCCAATGCCCGTTGGGCTTATGTGTATGCACACTCCTCATTCCTATTCCGAAATTATTCGTTATCTTATCGAGCAGTGATGAAAAAATGCAGCATTATTGCGGAAAATATATGCCGGCAACATTTGTACCTGTCCCAAATACGTACATATGTATGTATATTATGCAATGAATGTATAGTATGCATTACAATATGTACACTTTGAACTAATAAATATCCCGAATCGACAGCCGCGTTCAATACACACTCAACGTCTGCAATATCCGCTGTTCATTTCCCATTTCAATGTCGGACTGAAAAAGAGAACGATTAATCGATGCGCAATAAATGAATCATAACTTTCTAACAGAAAATGAATGAGCACTAGTCGCCTGAATGGATTTCGGTGGTGTATTTGTTTACAGTTTTCTTACTGAGTGCTTAAGGAACTGCTGTACCGTTTACTATATTTGGTGGTGGCTGGTTTTTCAAATGCCACCAAAACAAATCGGTCGTTTACTCAACTGTACGAGCGATGTGGCGACAAGGCATGGCGTCTGAAGTCCGCTAACTGAAGTTCCGAGCGAGTATGACCCAACGCAATGAGTTTCGTTCTCAGCGCCACATGCCGCGAGTGGGTTGTCAGCTCGACGACAGAACGGGTTTGTTGCTATAACCGAGATGTTAGAATTGAACGCGACTCACGTGATATATATTGTGGTTGTGAGCGCGGTTTTTGCCACCATCGTTTCCCCCAATGACGCATGAAGTCACCTATGGATGTTTGTCAACGGGACTATTCGTCACGCGTTCTATATGTTTCACTATATTGTAATAGTGAGCTACGTTCTACTTCCTGCAAGTGAATCACATCGTCGAGCTTTCTCACTATTCGCACCCAGAGAACAACCAGCGTTGTAAAGTGTACGGGTTTGCAAGTTTTAGTAAGAAGTTTACAAAGCTCAGGAATAGGCGTGACATATAGGTACGGACATGCATACTTATGTAGTACGTATCGGTGAAACCATAACATGGTTAACATCTAAAATCTCCGAATTTAGTGCTAATTGATACACTACGCCTATTTTTCGTAATACTTGCTTTAAGAATTTAATTAAATATAGCATTGAATTTGTGACTTTCAGATCGATGCCAACAAGGATGGTTTTATTGACTTGAGCGAACTAAAGGATGCACTAGATCAAGTGGGTTTCAAGCTACCTGGCTACCAGGTGCGGGAGATGATCGATGAATTCCAGAACAAACAACGGACCTCTCATCAAGGCAAGTTAAACTTGGAAGAGTTTGAGAATCTATGCCTCGATTTGAAGTCGAAAGATGTGGCTAGCACCTTCAAGACCGTTGTTTCAAAAAAGGAGAATTTAGAGACACTGGGTGGTATGTCGAGTATATCATCCGAGGGCACGACGCATTCAGTGCGTCTCGAGGAGCAACTCGCCTTTTCAGACTGGATCAACTCGAATTTGGGGCATGATCAAGACCTAAAGCACTTGCTACCCATTGATCCTGAAGGCAAGCAGCTGTACCATTCCATCAAGGACGGCATCCTTCTTTGCAAGATCATCAATCACTCCTGCCCAGACACGATTGACGAGCGTGCTATAAACAAAAAAAACCTAACTGTATATCGCGAATTTGAAAATTTGACACTCGCGTTAGTGTCGTCGCAAGCTATTGGTTGCAACATTGTTAACATCGATGCCCATGACTTGGCTAAAGGCAAGCCGCATCTGGTGCTCGGCTTATTATGGCAAATCATTCGCATTGGTCTGTTCAGCCATATTACATTGGATAGCTGTCCGGGACTGGCAGGTCTGCTGTTTGACAACGAACGGCTCGAGGACCTGATGAAATTATCGCCAGAGGCCATTCTACTGCGCTGGGTTAATCACCACCTGGAGCGTGCGGGCATCTCGCGCCGCTGTACCAACTTTCAGTCGGACATCGTCGACTCGGAGATTTATTCACATCTGTTGAAGCAAATTGCAGGCAACGATGCGGATGTGAATCTGGATGCACTTCGCGAGTCAGATCTGATATCGCGTGCTGAAATCATGCTACAGCAGGCAGCCAAGCTAAACTGTCGCAGCTTTTTAACGCCACAAGACGTTGTCAATGGGGTATACAAGTTGAATTTGGCATTCGTTGCGAATTTGTTTAACAACCATCCCGGTCTGGACAAGCCAGAGCAAATCGAGGGACTTGAGTCCATTGAGGAGACTCGCGAGGAAAAGAGTACGTTTGGGTGAAACGCGATTCGAATAGCGGACACTTTTCTGATTGTGTTTACATTTTCTTACAGCATACAGGAATTGGATGAACTCAATGGGCGTATCGCCACATGTCAATTGGCTGTATTCGGACCTGGCGGACGGCTTGGTAATCTTCCAGCTATTTGACGTAATAAAACCGGGCATTGTCAATTGGAATCGCGTACACAGGCGTTTTACTCCGCTACGCAAGTTCATGGAAAAGCTAGAGAATTGCAATTACGCCGTGGATTTGGGCAAACAGTTGAAGTTTTCGCTAGTTGGCATCGCCGGTCAAGACCTAAACGACGGCAATGCTACATTAACACTGGGTGAGTTACGTCGAAGCCAGTCGCAATCATACACAGTCTAAACGACATCGCATCTCTTACTTTTAGCGCTAATTTGGCAATTAATGCGCGCGTATACTTTGTCTATACTGTCGCGCCTGGCTAACTCCGGCAATCCCATTATTGAGAAAGAAATCGTGCAGTGGGTAAATAACAAGCTAGTTGCAGCCGGCAAAGAATCGCACTTGAAGAACTTCAACGACCCCGCCATATCAGATGGCAAAATTGTGATCGACCTGATTGATGCCATCAAAGAAGGCAGTATAAACTATGACTTAGTTCGAACCGGCGGCATGGAAGAGGTAGGTGCTTAGAGGGTTGATCGTGTATCGCTTCACTAATAAGAGGATTATTATTTTTTTTTTCATAGGACAACTTGGCCAATGCAAAGTATGCTATCTCAATGGCACGCAAGATCGGTGCACGCGTTTATGCACTACCCGAAGACATCACAGAGGTAAAACCCAAAATGGTGATGACTGTATTTGCTTGCATGATGGCACTTGACTACATTCCCAACATGGATAGTGTGCCCAACCAGAACCTGAATGAGAACGAAAACAATATCAGCGCTAACAGCAACAGTAACAGCAATTAGCCGGCCTTACGGCTGAGCGTCCCCTTCGGACCCCTATGCCCGACAACAATTTTAACATGAACACAAGTAACAAATGCATTGCGGTATTGCTGGGGCGTCACGGAACCAAGCAATATACAATTATTAACTTTGTCTTTGTATTCTATGTAATTTATTAATTTATTGCAACGAAAGTGGGCACACGCCACTCCAGCATACGTGCGCTATACAGAATGAAAACCATATTTTATTTTGTTATAAATTCTTTAAACCTTATTTTATAAATAACCCTTTCGACCCCAACGTTGCTTGTAGGCAACAATTGAGACTTAGGAGTTATACTGTTTTATTGAATTAACAAATACAGTCAGGTGTACATAGTTTTCGAAATATAAGAAATAATGACACCTTTTTTACAAATTAAAATTCTGATGTTTCCCTAGTCCATTTATAATACATCCGCCAAGGTACAATATGTTCTTGCCAGCATTGACATCACGATTCCAACAAGTACGGAAATTTGGACAAAATTGGTACCTATGGGAGCTTTGGATGTCAAGTTTGTGCGTTGCCGGCATTTTCATTTGGCTTACTCTGCATGACGGTTCCGTTGGACCCCTTTTATAGAATAGAATAGGAAATGGTGCGCTTATAAACTTTTTTCTGTGTTTTATGGACTTGTGCGTTATGTGTTCCCAATCGTTTTTTGTATCCACCTGGAGATGACTGAGCGGGCTTTACACATTTAAAATTTGTCGTGCCATCGACCGCTTGGCAACTATAGCAAAGCATAACGTCTGCGATCTGTTTAATGCACACATTCACGTTATCATCTCTGGATATTGTCCTTTTTATGCTTGGTTCCTGAATCGCGTATTCGTCATTTTCGTCGCTTTCATCATCGTATTTCTTTGGCGTCCGGGGCTGCTCCCCACTCCACGAATCAGCATTGTTCTTTTTGCCTCGATACGTATTAAAGCTCCGCTGCTTCTCATAAACATAAGTCTGCGGCTCGCTTTGTTTCGAAAATGAGCAAGTTTCGGATGTTTCGCTATTTTTCTGGTTGCTGCATACTTCACATTCCTGACCATTTCCGCGTATTCTCTTGCACGTCTGATTCGAAGCTCGACGCGTTGCTTCGGGTCCAAGGGACTCTGGCTGCTCCGAGTTGTACAACGCATCTTCGCTGTGCTGCTTCTCAGCACTCTGGTCGTCCCGCATAATACTGCTACCCTCCTCGATTTCAGTGGTCGCGTCTTTTTCAATAGAAACATATTCTTCATAAGGCGCGTCTGCTCTTCGCAAAATAGCAGATGTGGGTGCTAGCATGGCGGTATGATTAGACGTTGTGTTTGCCGCGATTGAACTGTCTAGAACCTTTAGCAACTGGCCCGGAGGAAAAGATTCCCACACGTTTTCGATATCCAATCGTTCGGATGTGGCTAGTTGCATCCAGACGCAGCCCGCCACTGTAGCCAACCAAATCAATCTTACACGCTTTTCGCAAACCATATTCCACTTAATCCAAAGTATACAATTGCCAATAGAACCCACCATTTTGATAGTAGCAAGTCAGAGCTAAGAGCACAAATGAGGGCAATGTATCGACTTCGTATTATTTATAGAGTGAATACGGTTGTGAGTTTGCATGGCAGCAGTATTCCACATACATATACACGCAACGCTCTAAACCTAATTAAGCCGCCTAGCTGTACACTTTCGTTTCAAGAGATACGAATAGCAGAGCAATTTGGCGTTTTTGCCTTAAACCGCAAAACCACTGTTTTCCATGCACTAAGGAAGTAAAAGCAATCACTCGAAAAAGTAAATTACTAGAGATGTGCTTTAGCTTCCATTGTCACATTCAACTTTTAACCGCATCTGCATTTTGATGTCTGCTCAGATCAGGTAGTAAAACTATTTAGAGACGTATATCGGTAAAGTAAATACGTTTAACATCTGACCCACCTCCATCTAATACTGATACCATTCAAATTAGGGTTGCACTAGCTTTTGCAGTACTTACTAAATTTACTTAAAGCAGTTTTATTGCATTGCTTGTAAATGTATGTCCCAACCGAAATTTCCATAGTATTGTATTTATAACTTAACATAAAAAATATACTATAGTTCCAAGCAACCATGAATAGCTGTTGCCATTCGTCTGTGCAGACTGTCGATGACTGTTGTAGAATCTTGCTTAACGTGATTTAAGCCGTTGCCACGAATTGGAAATCCGATGCTGAGAACTGAAGTTGGTGGCTTTGGTTCCTGATGAAAGCATATGCTCATAAGTTATATATGTATATGTTGTATGTATGTACATATGTACGTGCGCTGAGTGTGCATTCGTTGAGCATTTGCAGCTGCACTGGAGCAAAATGATAGACGTTCAGGCTGTCACGGACGGTTGCATACCAGTTATCGAGGAATGTGTGGGGTATTCAGTTTTCTCTTAAGCCTACGTGCAACTTCGAAATGCGTTTGGTGGTGTTGTTAAAACAGTACTAGCGATTGTGTCAACAATTCCGATTGTATCCCGCCCTAAGTTTTGCGTTTCAATTCCATTTGTCCTTGCTGTCTTCTGGTTACGCTGGTGTCGTAGTTCTTTTCTTTTCTCACGAATCATTAGCTTCGTCTGCTCTGCATCCAGCTCCTCCCAGCCACCGTTTATTGCATCATCTACCCAATCCTCCAGATCGGCCTGCACCAAAGAAAAGACTTTAAAGATTTTAGTGGTACGATCTAACAAATCTTACATGCATAGATATGGGCACATCTATCTTTGCTTCCAGTCGAGAAAAGTCCAACGATTCCTTTTTCTCATCACCCAGGTAGTATCTCAACTGTGGCTGGATCACAGGCGCCAATTCCTGAGAAGAAAAGTTAGCGTAGTAGTAGGTCGGTAGTTATTAGACACCACACTTTACTCACGCTGAAGAAATCTGGCTCTGACTCCTCCGGCGGCGGTGTTGAAGGTTTGGCAATACGCTGTCGATAATGTTCGATGTGTTCTGAAACCGTGCGCGGACTGTCATCCCATGAATTCCAATCGCGCTCGGGCTATCACAAAATGCATTTGTAGAAAGTCGAGACAGAGACAATCATTTTTCCACTCTCACTCACTTGCTGTTCCTGGTGATACTGGGTCTGAGCTTGAGGCAGGCGGTATGAGGAACCATCTCCAATTGCACTGCAAAATTGTGCTTTACCTAAAAGTGAAGTAAATGTATGTTCGCCTCAGCACTAACCGCACAAAAAAAAACATTACCATCCACCACCACGCTTATCTCCTCCGGTTCTGCCAAACTCGGCTTGCGCTTGCGAAAGGAGAAACAGCAGAGCACCTTTCGGAAAAGCCGAACTATTCCAAGCAGCAGCGTTTTCATCTGCTGGACAACCATTGTCGTGAATCTTGATATAAGGTAATTGGATAGTTGAAAATCACAACAAATTCTATTTACGTTGGCGACCAACCTTGCTCAAACCGAAATGTAACATACTCGCTCCCAGTATTCGGAACAATTGGGAACGGGTCACTGCCATTTGTCATTTCGCAGAGTTTCCAAGCATCTACAAGCACAATCCTTTTGACAATTGAATGAGTAATTTTAATTTCATCATCGGCCTTATTTAATATTCGTTACTTGGTAATTCGGTAAAGTTTTAACTGTGAGAATGCTTTTTTTACTTTCAATGCCCCTAAGCGGCAATGAATGTAGTTTTTAAATCGAGCCAATCAACCGAGCCAGTTGGTTGGCTAACAACGATTTTCTGATTCCCAAGATATCTTGATTTGTAAATTTTACTGAATAAAAGTCTTTATTCGACTTAACAAATTCTAATCTAATACTACGTTTACACAGCGAGATTAACTCATCGAGATTAAGATAATCTCGTTGCCCGTTTACATAGAGATTAACTTCAATAAGATTAATCCAACACACAAACCTTTTCGCGCTACATGCCCTTCGCCAACAAAGAAACGCATTATTCCTTGCAATGATTAATCCAACACACAAATCTTTTCGCGCTACAATTAATTTTTTTGTTTATTTTTGCATGACTTCGCTTAGTGATGATACAAAAATAATCGATTTCAGCCAAATTTGCAGAGTTGCATTGGGGAAATACGAGATTACTTCGTGAGATTAACTTTTAATCGCCCTATTTGCGAGGTTATACTACGTTTACACCGACGAGATTATCTCGATTTGCGCGATTAAGTCGTTAATCTCGTATCAAAATGCGCGATTACCCATACAAAGTTAACCTCGCAAAAAGGGCGATTAAAAGTTAATCTCACAAAGTAATCTCGTATTTCCCCAATGCAACTCTGCAAATTTGGCTGAAATCGATTATTTTCGTATCATCACTAAGCGAGGTCATGCAAAAATAAACAAAAAAATGAATTGTAGCGCGAAAAGGTTTGTGTGTTGGATTAATCATTGCAAGGAATAATGCGTTTCTTTGTTGGCGAAGGGCATGTAGGGCGAAAAGGTTTGTGTGTTGGATTAATCTTATTCAAGTTAATCTCTATGTAAACGGGCAACGATATTATCTTAATCTCGCTGTGTAAACGTAGTATTAACTTTGCATGGGTATTTTGGTAGCTGGTTGCAAGGTATTTTGTCAAGATTTTTATCAAGCAAAAGCTTCTTGGCATTCTGATGCAACATTGATAAAGTAAAAAGCTCATTTAATTCAACATAAGGTGAATATGCGACAGCTGTCAAATTGTCAAAAAATAAGACAACAAATTAAAGAAAAGTAAGTTTTGAAAAAAAAAACCGGCCTTGATAGCCCAGCGGGTAGCGCGCTAGCTTCTCATACCGAGAACCCCAGGTTCGATTCCTGGCTCGGGCTGGAAAAAGCCCTCATCTATCAGGTCAGTCCATAAGTTCGTGGGTTTTTTTAATAGTTTCACAATAGGCGATTTTTGCATACAAAAAATAATTCGTGGGAGGTAACGGATTTTTTTATTTTCTCTGATGTAAAAGTGTTAACATGCACAGTTCTTCCAATTTCAATAGGAAAAATTTCAATTTGTATGCTCTTGTCAATAGCATTCAAACTTTTGACAATTTATCAAGAAAAGAGCTTTTATTTTTAGGAATAGAATACCAATTCTTGACAAATAGTAAAAAATTGACAAATAGTCAATATGGTGAATTTATCAAGTGTACAGAATTGGGCCGTTAGTATAAGTCCGTATGTTATTTTATTTACATACTAGTTGACCCGGAACGTCATATCACCTAAAATTGATTTGAATGTAACTCCACGGCATTGTAATGCCACCCAGACCAAACCGCCGAAGCTACAAACATTAAGTTTAAACAATAGGTACATCTTGAAAACTGAACCTCTGCTAAGACGGGATTTTTTGAAATTCGGGGTGTAAAGGAGCAAAACATGTGTTAAGGTGTTTTTTGAAGAAACTGGATTTAATAGACATATTGATTTCGAACTTCCTGAAAATATGCTAGATCAAAACTCAACAAAACAAAATCAAAATTTAACTGGCCCAAATATGGGTTAAGGTTTGTTTACGGAGAGACTCCGAAACAAACAACACGAACCGATGGGCCTACTGACTTCAACAAATGTAAAAATAATTGAAATAAATAAAATCAGACAAGTGTTTCTAACTGGATCAACGACGGTTTAAAAGTACGTATGGAGAAACAAATGTTTTTGAGTCTTTTGAAAGTACTCTTAGTGAGAAATAATTTTATACGTGTTTTTCACTTTTTCGAAAATCAAAATCTAACGGAGTCAACAGTGGGGTAACAATTTGTATAGAGAAACAAGAATTATTGGGCGTTCTGACTTCAAACTAATCAAAAGCATTTCAATCGGCAAATAATAAAAACGTGCTTTTAATTTTTTTGAAAATCGAAATCTACCATTGTAAGTCAAGGGTTAAGAATTTGTTTGGAGTAAATGTTAAATGTCGAAATCAAAGATAGTTGGACAGGTTTTTTTTAATCAAAATCTGATGGGCTCAACAATGGATTAAGAATTCGTTTCGGGGGAAACAGGAGAGCTTGCGTGCAAAGCCGCATGGCCCAGCTAGTTCCATTTAAAGAACGCTAAAGCCCAACCCATTCTTTCAGCCGAAGGGCGTGACTAAACGGTAGGTTCGGACGAAAGTTCATTGATATGCGATTTATGGTTCCAAACTTATAGTCTGAAAAGCGGTCAGCTGCCTACTCTCCCGTCACTACCAGCTGGGCAGACCAGCTGGCGGGGGTGGAAGAACTGGCGGAATGTGACTAGACTTCCTCATGGTGGCCGCTGGAAAAAGCCACCGGGGTATGGTCTCGTTTCTACCCTTCTCTCTGCCCCTTATTTCTTTCCCCCTAATCCAGGGTGTCAGCCACGGCAGCTGCCGTGGCTCAGTTGGTTAGTGCGTTGGACCGCGAGTCGAAGGCAGCAGGTTCAAATACTGCCTGTAATAACACCTAAAAAAAAAATAACGGGAAAACTCGTTTTCTCTTTCGGTGGCTGTCCTCTCAGCTGGAAATGGCAAACCTCTGAGAGTAAAAATTGCTTATGAAAGAGCTCCCAACCTGCCGTTCGGAACTGGCATTACACTGTAGGTCCCTTCCACCCGCGTACAAATTCACACGCACAACACGGGTGGTTGCGGGAAGCTAGGCCTCAGTCTCGCGTAAGCGGGCTGTCGTGCCAGTCAATTAATTAAAATTAATTAATCCAGGATGTCATGCGACCCCGTGCCCGTTGGATGGTTTGCAGCCGGGGTATACCGGCTGTATTATCCTGGAGTCTACCCGATACCTGTCCACCTCGGGTAGTATCTTGGACTTCCCATGGCATGGGGCTCTGTCATGGGTGACCTCCTTTCCCCAAATTTGAATAGGCCAACGAAAAGCCTCGTCGGAGTAAGTGGCCGAAAGAATCAGATGATGATGAGTTCATAAACACTTGCCTCGGATGGTAAGGACGTCGGACAGACTGACCCACTAATCAGCATACTGCTGAACTGACAAGCGCTTGGTGAGACCGACCGACTAAGAGCAGGGGGAACAGTGAGTGTACTCACGCGAGTGTGACCACTGTGTCAACTATGGCAGTTGAGGGGGCATCATCGCTTGGCGTACCTGCGCTGGTAAAAGCTACCGAAGCCATTTCTCTTAAGAGAAAGCGGTTGACGACTTATTAAAAGAAGTGGCTAAGGAGGCTAATGGCGTCGGGTAAGTCTTACGATGTGGCTGTTCGATGACTGTTCTGGAAGAGCCGACAAAGACGGCCGAAACCGATGGCTGCAGCAGAGCGGATGCGGTGCAACGCGTACCGAAGAGGGCGAAGTTTAGTCCGTCCTTTGCTGAAGCTGCTGCAGCGATCAAGGTCGGAGCTTGGAGGAGCAGAAGGCGATCGAAGGACTCATTAAGGAGAAGATGCGCAAGCTCCCCGTTGATAGCCTCAGATCAGTTTCCAGGGCTGCTCGTTCCAGGATGGATAATTGTAAACTGCGCCGATGAGGCATCGTGAAACTGGCTGAGGGAGGTCATGGTGCAGGGAACAACGCTGATATTAGCCATCGACGACACCTCAGTGAGTCAGCTGGCTGAACTAAAGGACCTTCCTTTCTTTGAGTTGGGGAGAGTTCAGTTCAGGGTACGGCACGACCAAGGGGCGAAATCGTCGGTGACTAATAGAAGTGGCACGGAGACGAGGACGCCAACCGAGGACCTGCATTGTGTTTAATAACATACCTTTCTTCCCGTTAACAGATTATGTCACGCTTGATCTTTGCGCAGGTAAGATCATCTGGAACTCCAGGGAAATCATCATTGCCTCCGCATATTTCTCTGGAGACGATGACTTCTGTCCACCCCGAATAGCAGAACAGCTGATTGCGTATGCTAGGGGCAACCACATGGACCTTATTCTGGGAACGCACCTTGTGGGGGAGCATGGACATCAATCCCAGAGGTGAGTCACTTTTCAATTTTATACTCCTTAGATTTAAGCATTTGCAATTCCGGGGATAATCCCACATTTGTAACTAGAGTAAGAGAGGAAGTCTTGGATATGACCTTGACGACCTTAATGACAAAGGACCTTGTCAGCAATTGGCGGGTATCTGATGAGCCATCGTGCTCGTACCATAGGCAGAGGGAATCAAATGCCTTTGGAGGTATAATTTAGACCAAAAAAACAGACCGACTGGGACAGCTATTGCTACCAGTTAGGACATAATACGAGTATCCCAGCTCAAATTGAGAAGAGAATAGATACCATAGACAGACTGGAAAGGGCTTCTACAATCCTTGGAGAGTCCGTCTTAAAAGCCTATGAAGAGAACTGTCCCCGCAAAACCAAAACCTTTAGGAAACAGACACCATGGTGGAGTAGTCATCTTAATAGACTAAGGAAGGAAGTAGGGAAACTGTTCAATAGGGCCAAACGAAATAATGACTGGCAGACCTACTGCCTGACTCTCACCAAATACAATAAATAAATCAGGAAGGCCAAGAGGGAATCCTTTAAGCGGTTATGTGAGGACGTATTAGATCTGTCCTCCAGTTGAAGGCTACATAAGATTCTCTCGATGGAACTGTCCCCGCAAAACCAAAACCTTTAGGAAACAGACACCATGGTGGAGTAGTCATCTTAATAGACTAAGGAAGGAAGTAAGGAAACTGTTCAATAGGGACAAACGAAATAATGACTGGCAGACCTACTCCCTGACTCTCACCAAATACAATAAATAAATCAGGAAGGCCAAGAGGGAATTCTTTAAGCGGTTATGTGAGGACGTATTAGATCTGTCCTCCAGTTGCAGGCTACATAAGATTCTCTCGATGGCCCTTTGGCCCTATTGAAAAGTCCTGTCCAATTGGAACGCTGGTGGATGGTGACGGAACCTTCACAAGAAGCAAAAAGGAATCACTTGTTCTACTCTCTAATACCCATTTCCAGGGGTCAGCGATATGCACAAATGACCCTTTGACAAGCATTACTGGAGAGCTGCATTGTCCAGGTAGGGAAAACTGGAGAACTGCAAAAACTGCGTGTAATGCACCAGTCGTTAAATGGGTGCTGAAATCATTCTCTCCCTACAAGGCGCCGGAAAAAGATGGGATTTTCTTAGCTCTCTTACAGAAGGGAATGACAATACTAGCGCCTATTCTAACCAAAATCT
Source organism: Melieria crassipennis (assembly GCA_963668005.1). Classification (NCBI taxonomy): domain Eukaryota; kingdom Metazoa; phylum Arthropoda; class Insecta; order Diptera; family Ulidiidae; genus Melieria; species Melieria crassipennis. Next base: position 538,665 of record OY764962.1, on the reverse strand, counting down.
ACGTATGTAGCTTAGCCTCTGGGTACATTCCAGAATCCTGGAAAGCAGTTAACGTGATCTTTCTCCCAAAACCTGGAAGATCCGACAAAAAGGATTCAAAATCCTTCAGGTCAATAAGCCTGATGTCTTCTGTGCTGAAAGGTTTGGAAAAGGTCATTGACTGATATCTGAGAGAGATGTAGGCCCACAGAAATGGCGCTGTCGTCGCTGGTTCGCAAGATAGAGAAGTCCCTGACGGGACTTTTAACTACACGACCATCAAAGCAATAGAAACAGCGCTAGAAGTACTACTGGTACCTTCCACCCTCATAAGATGGATATCGGCTATGCTGGAAAGCACATAGAAACAGCGCCAGAAGTACTACTGGTACCTTCCACCCTCATAAGATGGATATCGGCTATGCTGGAAAACACGGTGATTCAATACAGCTTAGGGGAGGTAGAGATATCAGCAAAAACAGCAAAGGGGTACGATCTCCCCTGCTATGGTCTGTAGTCGTTGATGGATTCATCCGCTCTCTCGTGGAGCAGGGATACGAAGTCATCGCATACGCGGACGGCTTAGTTGAACGCGCGCTGAAAGTAGTGAAAAACTGGTGCACAGACAGAAATCGTCTGTGGATCCAGACAATACAATTATAGTACCTTCTGTACTTAAAAGGAATTAGGCCTTAGACAGATCAAGATCTTTGGAAAGAAACTGAACTTCTCGAACGAAGTTAAGTATTTAGGGGTCATTCTGGACAGCCAATTGAACTTGAAACCTCATGTCGGCCGCAGGTGCGTAGTGGATTTATACCGAAGAATGCACTTGCAATCGGCCACTTGTCTCTGTTGAAAGACAGGAGGCAAGATGGAGGCTTCTGGATGCTCTGGCTCTGATGCCCCCGAAACGCCTCTTACTAAGTCTTTCATGCTGAGGTCTTTGCCATAAACGAGAGTGCCAGGAAATTACTGACTCTTAATATCAGGAGGAAGAGGATAATCATAATGTCCTCCAGGCTGCAATAAAGGCTCTGAGCTCGACGATGTTTGACTACAAACTGGTCTGGGAGACAGCAAATGTTTTCCAAGACATCTCAAGGGATCCTGCGCGGGCACTGTCTGCTAAATATGTACAGAGCGCGTCTGGGAATCACAGATAGCGAACTATGCAGATTCTGCATGGAAGATGAAGAAACATCCGTGCACATTATAACTGAATGTCCAGCCCTTTTACACACAGGAAAGCGTATATTGGGAAGGGAACTAATTTACACGAAAGAAATGTCTGGAATCGATCTGGGAACAATCAAGGAGTTCCTGGACAGCATTGGAGGAGACGAACTCCTCCAAAAGGAAGAGGGGATTGGACACAATAGTTCTTATTGGACGCAGTGTCTCGGGTAGCTGTTGCTCGCATCCCTAATCTAATCTAATCTATAGTCTGAAAATTTGGGCTGGTGAAAATGTACCACGGCCAGTTTTCCAAAAATTTTCTTTTATACAAACCACAGTATACAGTAGACCAGATTTTGACACGGCTTCATATTTCTTCATAAATAGGAAAAAACATGACAAATATTTGGTCAAAGAGTTTCTCTGTTGCCTTAACTCAACACCCCTAAAATTGCTCTCTGATTCAGTGAAGTGCAGCTCACACTCTCGATCACTTTTTTGCCATTAGTTACTACGCTGGACACTACATAACTTGTCATGTTAAATGGACTGCCACCAATACAGCCATGATTTCCTAGAATTTTCTTGGTTTTTTTAATTTTGCTTGAAACCCCACCAAGTTTGAAACTATTGTGTATTATTCAAGGTTAATTTTTTTGAGCATTATGACATAAACGACAAATCAGTTTTCAAATTTCTCTCTTTTTATCATACAAAAAAGAGGCCGTTATTTTACCAGGTTCACTTCATAGTATAATAATAAAGTAGTCTAATAAAAGAGAGAAGCTCTAATGTACCTCTATTCTGATTGTCAAATTTTGTCAAAAAAGTCATCAGCAGAGTCTTAAAATTGTGTACGGTGTAAAAAAGGTTGTTTAGGTTGTTGTAGATGCGCACGGTTGACTTCCACAAGACGATTGTACAAAATCGCTAAAATTGATTTGATTGAATTGAATTTGATTGATTTAAATAACCCCTTAAAATATAGCTAGAGTTTTAAGCTTTCTGTAATGGGGTCAAACTCTCCATTATCCCTAAGAACAGTTATGAGCAAATCGATGCGCAAGGCTGACTTTGACAAAATTACTCCACAATCACTAACATGCTTATAGAAACCAAACATAATAATAACACAGCACAACAAAAAACACTTTTTTCTGTTGCATGGAGTTTTTCTACTGTTTCTTACCAATTTGGGTGCGCTGATTTCGAATCTATCCTCAGATTTTTTCCAGCAGCTTTAGTTAGTGAGATATAGGTACCGTGTCATTTTTCCAGTTTTTCCTCTACTTTTTCCATATTTTTGATTGTAATTTCTAAACCAAAAAACCGACAGACATGATTTTCACCTTATCGCACTAACAACACCACACGGCTTCTTTTCCGATCCAACTTATTTTGATAAGTTTTAAAATGCCGCGGTAATTGAACCTCAAAGTAGGAAAATATTGAATTTCAAGGCGTTTTTTCTGATGGCGAAAATTGTACAGATGTTTCATAAATCAAGTTACGAAGTATATGAATATCCTAAGAAGAAACATCAAGCAACACAAAACAGCCAAGTTATTTGGCGCAATACACATTCGCATCGAAATAATAGCAAAAATGTACCATAGTCATTTTCATCAAAATGTATGAAATTTCCTTAAAAAATTAAAGGCCTCAAAATATGCTCTTTTATATGTTACATTTCTAGTCTGAAACACAAGCAAAAAAGAAAAAGATTTTGAATTGCTCGAAACAAAAAAAATTAAAAACTTTGCATATTTTAAGGCTCCAAATTTTTTAAGGAAAAAGTATGAAAAGTGATGAAAATGACTATGACATGAATATGACTACATTTCTAGTCTGAAACACAAGCAAAAAATAAAAAGATTTTGAATTGCTCGAAACAAAAAAAATTAAAAACTTTGCATATTTTAAGGCTCCAAATTTTTTAAGGAAAAAGTATGAAAAGTGATGAAAATGACTATGGTACATTTTTGCTATTATTTCGATGAGAATGGGAATCACACCAAATAATTTAGCTTTGTTGTATTAATTGATGTTTCTTCTTAAGATTCATATACTTCCTAACTTGATTTATGAAACATCTGTACAATTTTCGCCATCAGAAAAACGCCTTGAAATTCAATATTTTCCTACTTTGAAACCTTATTACAACGCCAATTTAGAACGCATAAAATTGATTAATGCCAAAAAAGGCTTGAGATGTTGTAAGTGCAACGATATAAAAATCATGTCGATAGGATCATCGGTCCGGAAATTACAGTCGAAAATGTGAAAAAAGTCGAGGAAAATTCGTAAAAGTGACACGCCCATTTTTTGCTCAATGCAACAGACATGCTGTTGTGCAGTGTAATTGACTGGCACGACAGCCCGTTTACGCGAGACTAAGGCCTAGCTTCCCGCAACCACCCGTGTTGTACGTGTGAATTTGTACGCAGGTGGAAGGGACCTACAGTTTTATGCCGGTTCCGAACGGCAGGTTGGGAGCTTTTTCATAAGCAATTTTTACTCTCAGAGGTTTGCCATTTCCAGCTGAGAGGACAGCCAACTAATCACTAATAGAAACCATTAAAATGTAGCTAGAGATTGCAGCTTTATGGTATGATATAAATATTTCCCTTATCCTGTTGGAGTGATAAGCAGATCGATGCGCAAGGGTGACCTTTAAAGGTTGCCATTGTAAAATCGATTAAATGCTTATAAATTCTACAAGATTGTATTAAAAATAATCCCCTTAAAACGTAGCTGGAGTCCTCAGATTTCATAAATGGGATTCACCACCCCTCTAGCCGTAAGGATGCGGGAGTATATCGTTGCGCAAGAGTCATATGGACTACATGGAAGGAGCGCAATTGATTATGTTTACATATAAAATGTGAATTAAAGGTACCCAAAAACATTTTATTTCCGAGCACCTGGTGCAAAAATTCAATTTCTCATGTACCTCCGTCCTCTCCCCTACTTTCTCCGGCGCTCCAACCATTCCCCCCCTCTTTCACCTCGTACTCTCTCGTCCATTTGGACGTCTTCCCCATTCTTCCCTATATTTCGGACCTTACGACAGTAAACTTGCAAATTATTAAAATTGTATCAGTCAATCAATTATTATGTGGTAATCATGAGCAGGTCGATGCGCAAGGGTGACTATGAGTGGCTACCTACTGCAAAATCGACAAAAAACTAACTATTTAAGTTTTTTAAGAAAATAATTGCAATGTAAAGTTCGGGTAATGTGATATGGTCGGGTAATCTGATATAGTGGCTTATTTCACAACTGCGTTGACTTTTATAAAAATTAACCTTTTTAAAACATCATAACAGCTAAAAAACTCGTGCTGCATGATTTTGGATGTGTTTGCGTAAATAGTTTACAGTGAGTGCCATGAAGTACTTTCAGTAGGCTTGCACAAGTTTTTGGTCACGAAGTTAGAAAGCATAAATGGTACAAAAAAAATAGTATTAGAAAGTCGAGGCTAAAGAGGCTAAAGGCAGAAGTAATTCAGTGATATCGATTATGGGTTTGCGAGGTACGCTCTTCTCAAGAAAATTATTATTGTTTTTTTATAATATTTTTTCCGCAAAAAGTCAATTTGGGGTAATGTGATATACCAAAGTTCGGGTAATGTGATATAGTACATCACAGTACCCAAACTTATGACAGTAATACTATTTGTATACAGGAATGTATATATACTTTATTTTATAATATTTGAAGTGGAATATTCTCAAAAATTTGTTATGGTTAAGTTTCAGATAAAAAATCCATGAAATCATGTTTCTCGGTAACAATTTTTAACCCTTGGGTTACCTCGTCAGATTGTAATTTAAAAAAAAAATGGGAAACACGTCTCTAATTATTTTTGATTTTGATTTTGGGCCGAAACCGAATATTCGGTTTTTTTTAATATTCGGCCGAAACTGAAACCGAAACCGAAACTTTCTAGTTGAAATAAAAATCACCATATCAAGCACTTTTTTCAACAAACGAATTTTACATTAAGTAAATAAAGAACAAACAAACAAACATAGCATAAATAAATAAATACTTATTAATAAAAACAATTAATTAATTTTTTAAAAAGGTAAACAAGAAGAAATCACCCTTTCGTACCCTACTCGCTAATATTCAAAATTAAATAATTTAATATTATATGCTAAAAAAAGAAGTTTATTTACATTGCTGGCATCTAAATTACTCCTCCTTTTACTATATATCTGCTACACAATAAAATGTAAAAACTATTCCAGAAAGTTTCGGTTTCGGCTATTCGGCCATTTTTTGGCCGAAACTGAAACCGAAACAGAAACCACTTATTTGGGCCGAAACCGAAACCGAATATTCGGTCGGACACTAATTTTCATCAAGTTTAAAACTAGTCGGTCTGTTAATTTACGTTTTTTCGGGTATATCACATTACCCGCCGATAGTATCACATTCACATTACCCGCCACTTTTATCAGACCCCAATATTTGGATATTTTGATTTTTAATTAAAAAACTCGGCAACAGTTAATCTTAAAGAGTTAATAATCATAGATATACTAAATAATGTATCAGTGAACAGTTTGAGACCAAAAAAAGTGTGTTTAAGGCAAAATGTGTCGGGAATCGCTGTAAAACACACAGGTATCACCACAAATCACACCACACACACCACCACACCACAAATCACATTACCCGAACTTACTCTAACTATTACAATGCAACATAAATTTTTTTGTTGATTATAATTATTAATAATAACTGCGTAATAAGTGTTATGAGAAAACAATTTTTTTTTCGTTCTCGATAATTATTATTTTGGGATTTTTTTTACGTTGCTTCATAACGTTTATTTATGACTTTTTTATTTGCATTACCGATAACTATGGGTAAATGGGGTCAATCTTCTCGAAAAAAGCACCAAACTGGTGGAAGCTCCTAATTCAACCATCTCCGTGGCTAGACCTACTTCTCCTACCCCCCATGACGTGTTCCGACCATTATTGCCTTCTCTGCTGGACGTTTCCGACCATTCTTCCCACTTAGAACTTTACGGCAGTAAACTTGGAAATTGGCAAAAAAAGAAATGTGTTCTCTTTCTTTTTATTTAAAAAAATAGAGTTTATTAAACATACGTACTTATGTAGATACTGGTAACACACACGCATCTTTACGTATATACCTATTGTTTTTTGTTGTTTCACTCATAAAAGTATAAATGTATAAACAAGTATTCAATGTTAAGTACACTTTCATGGAAAACATATCGTTTGAACAATACGCTAAAAGTTTTGATTACAATTTACACTTCATGGTATTTACGTAGTTCTTTGTATTAAGTACAAGTACATTAAGTACAAGGTGGATATAGGGTAGGTAATCCTCCCTATATTTGTCGTGTGGCTGTATAATTGATTGTAAATTTTCAAAAAGATTATTGCATACAGGGCACTGTTCATGTGTTTTGACGCAACTACACTCATTAATACTTCCGTCGAGCAACCTCTTTGCCCAGCAACCACACTTTCTTTGGGGATGATTGCTATCGCTTCACTTGCTTTTGATCTTTAACAACAAACTGCAGCCTTATGTTTTACTAGAACAATTTGAATTATCACATTGAAATTCGTACATTTACGCACTGAAGCCCATAGTGCGTGTAGGTATGTATATATGTATTAGTTATGTACGAGGTCGGTTCAAAAAGTATCGCGAATGTTTGTGGCGTTATGTTGGTACTCATGTCCCTCAGTTATGCCGACACGTTCGGCCATTTTGAATGTTCGGTTAATATTTGACAGCTGCTTTGCTTGAACGGGTTTTGCCTCGTCTTCGATTTTTGCCTATTCCAAAAACTGGATCAAAGGATCTGTATCAAATTCTATTTGAAAAACAAAATTACGTGCGCGGACGCATTCCGAATGTTGACTGTGGCATATGGTGAAGCTACCTTGGACCGAAGCAACGATTATCGGTGGTACAAAATGTTCTCAGAGGACTGAGAAGATGTAAACGACGAAGAGCAAAAATTGGCTTTTGCACCATGATAACGCCCCTGCTCACACATCGTTGCTTGTGCACGAACTTTGGCCAAAAACAACACACTAATGATGCCGCAGCCACCGGATTCCCCAGATTTAGCCCCTTGTGACTTTTTCTTGTTCCCGAAATTGAAGAGGCGATGAAAGGGCTACGATTGAGGATATAAGGACGGCATCGAAGGAGGAGCTGAACAAGATCACAAAAAATGATTTTTTGAAGTGTTTCGAGGATTGAAAAAACACGTAGGCACAAGTGTTTAGTATCTGATGGGAATTACTTTGAAGGAAACAAAATAGATATTCATGAATAAATAAATAAATTTTGAAAAAACATAAAATTCGCGATATTTTCTGAACAGCCCTCGTATTATGTTTTCACAAACTATATATCTATATTAAAACTATTCCTAGCGCTTAAGCGAAGTTTCTTGTGGCATGTCTGTAGTGGCACTTTTGGACTCATTTGTTTTTCTGCTTTGTATGTAATTGATGAGGTACTCTATGCCCCAGGCAAATGTGCACAAGAAAATGCAAATGCTTTGGGCGTGAATGCAGATGGGGTAACTGCCAGTCTCATCTCGAATGAAACCTAAAAAGAATGTATTAAATTTCAGCGGTGATACATTAACTCAATGTAAGCTCACCAATCAGGGGCCCTAGGCAAACAACGAATACTGCTTTTCCAATAAGGTGCCAGCCAAAGGCCGACGGCAACTTTTCCAGCGAACAATATTCGGATACTGTCAACGTGAAGTTACTAAGTGCAGAACCGCGGAAGAAGCCACAAATTGACAGCCAGATCATCAGTTGGGTCCAATCGGTTTGTTCGGCCATTACTGTTAATGAAATAAATTTTGATAAGCACCGAAGAATAATTGTCAAACTTGTCTAAACTCACTGGATCGTGTGATTGCCACGAATATAATGGACACTAAGAAGACAGTACGCTTCTTGATATTGGTTCGATCGAACAACGGTGGAAGTAGAATGCGCGCTGCAATGTCTGTGATGGCAGTGATCGACAAGCAGAAGGCTACATCTTTTTTATCGTAGCCGAGATTGGCAAAAAAGAATGGTGTCACCATCTTGAAATTCATTTCTGCCACATAGAAAATTGATAAGCCGAACAATATATTGAGGAACATTTTGTCGCGCAACAGGTTCACATCCATGAGATCAGCAAAACGACGCCAGAAGCCGGCCTTCTTCTCTTCTTCTTTGCCAGCGGTGGCCTCGTCCATCTTTTCCATCTCCACCGGCCGCATCTTAATAAATGAGTCACGGTGGACATTAGCCATGCCGCTAGTGGCCGAGCTCACGCGTTTTAATTCACGATCATTCCGCTCAAATTCCTCGTCACCAACGTTCAAGTGCACTTGCAATATCGAACCCGTGAAGTCCATGTATGAAAGATTTGATGTGACTGACTGCTTTCGATGGCGCAGTTCTGTGTTGACATCGGCGCTAGAGTTACATCCATTCGCTGCGGATTGCACTCCAGCTAGGGACATGATGCGTGGAAACGTGGGGCGCTTCGAAAGCCCTAGTCGAGGTCCGTTCATTGTGTTCATAGCCATTTCGGAGTAGTTCTTTCGCATATACTGCTGGTTGTGCTTATTGAAGAGTAAAGTATTCATTTCGGGCAGTGCGTCTTCCTCGGTGCCATCCTCCTTGATGATTTTGACTTCCGGTGTTGGTGCTACAGCCATCATTTCCTCATCCATCACTTCCTCTTTCATATGCCATTTAGCCGGTTGCAGTAGCACCGAGCCAACGGTGGCATTCAGTGCAACACCCGCCAGCAGCAGTACCGCGCCTCGAAAAGCAAATGCTTCGAGAAGCACTCGCACCAACTGTGGCATTATCAACATGCCAATCGCTGTGCCTGCCATCGAAAGGCCCACTGCTTGACCGCGTTTGTATTTGAAATAGTGGTTTAGTGCAACAAATGCTGCCGACGTAGACAACCCAACACCGATTCCATTCACGACACTGTACGTGCTTAATATATGGGCCATGCTGGTTGCTGTAGAGGTGCACGCCAAACCAATGCCACACAGCAAGGATCCCGCAATGGCGACTTTTCGGTATGAGAACTCCTTCAGCAGTGGCCCCACGAACAGACCTGAGAAATTCATACATACATCCAGAGCACTCATAATAACTGCTGCTCCTGTCGTTCCCACGTCTAGATCACGCAACAAGTCACCAAAGAGCAATCCGAATGACGGCTCAATTGAGCGAGTGGCCAGCTGTAATGATAACGTTGACAAATTATACCAGTTAGTTAATTGTGGGTGAAATTTAATGTGATGATTAAACTGTCTAGAAAGTGAAGGGACTATAAAAGTCTTATGCGCAAATGAAATACCCATGTACACGGAAACTGGCATGGCTGTAGCACAGATAACTCATCAAGATGATGGCTTGATGAGTTTCTCTGGCCGTAGTCTACTAGGTTGAAATATGTGTTTAACTTTTACGTACATTTCGGGATTGAAAATTCGAATCATATAACAAACTTTTAAATAAAACAAATTTCCCAAATTGCATAAATACATGTTCATCATATATTTTCCATAAAAATGGACACAGTTTAATCACATCTGGGTTAAATTCAAGATTTTTTAACTTGAGTTTAAAAATTTATATTGAGTTTATATATATATGTATGTATATCAAAAAAGAATGATCAATAATTTTGAATTGCCGCGCTTATACAATCGGTACATTTTTTTCTCAACGTTGGTAATACTTTGATTGGTGTTTTGTTAAAGTTTGACGCAAGGCACATTAATAAGGTAGTGGTGGCAACACAGCTGATTAAACTTTTTTCTTCTCATTTTCGTTTGCTTTCTTCTCATATTCTTTTGATTTTTCGCGAATGGGCATCCTCATTGTCAAAAATTGGTAAAATTGTTTTTGTGTTGCTTGTGTTTTGATTTGATTTTGACAACGAGGATGCCCAAAAGCACTAACAAAATACATGGGAATTTTGTTTTTGCAGTAGTGCCATCACCTTATTAATACACCTTGGTTTGACGCATATCGTAAGACTAGTATTCGATTGGCGTCTATACGAAGAAGCTTTGATTATTTCGGAATTGTTGGCCAAAAAATCCACCATAGAGGCCATAAAAGAGATTTCGCTGCGTGAGCAAACATCTTTCAGACTCAACACATGTTGGTTGAATGCTTAGTAAATAATTATAAGCCTTTTGCAAAAGACGCCTTCTATCCCCTCCATTGCAAAAAAGGTAAATTTATTTTATCAAATTCTCATAGAAGGAATCGATTATTTTTTTTTGGCGTTAAATTTATTTCGTCTCAACTTTCCAACATTTTTTTAATAAAGTATTACAAGTAAGCAATTTGAAATGCAATCGATCTATTGAAATGCAATCGATTTTCGGGACTGGATAATGTCCGAGATCCCGGGATTGCGATGCCTAGTACATATGTACATATGTATATACTAAGACAACTGCACTAAATCGATGATACAAGAAACAAGGTAAACTAAGTACGGAAAGCCTTCCGTAGTATTGCTTTTCAACCTTTTCGTTAGCATTCAAAATAAAATAGGAAAAAACCAAATATTGTGAGCGATGTTCTATTGAAAATATAAATTTAAAATATGAAATACATATAAAAAAAGGCATTGACAACTATTTTGTTAACAAATTTTAGGTTTCAAAAATGAACTTTTTGATACTTGCGACACCCTTGCGATCTTCTTTTAGTCATAACATTAAACTGCAGCACCACCACCCTGTTCAATGAGAACATTTGATAACTGTCATTTCTCGTACGCCAATTTTCGTGACTCTCTGTACTTAGTCTGGACAAGTATGGCTATGTGTAATAATGGCTATGTGTAATAATTTTTAGAACTACTAAATTTTAACGGAAATACTTAGTATCAAATTTGTAACTGTTGTCCAAAGCACACCGGCAAAGTAGGGAAACTGCAATTAAAAATATTTGTTTTGAAGCAGTGATGCCAATTGTTTGGTTTTGTCGCCTGCGAAATAGAGAACAGTTCTATGTTTGGCGGCAACGACAAATGTGTTCGGTGTTCGTGTAGCAGTGCAGTCGTTAAAATAATAGTCACCATACGATTGCCGTCATTTATGTGTTCGGGGCATTAATGTAAGGGCGATGTTATGCTGCCCGTCACGGATCACGGTCACGGATTAAATTGTTGTTGTTTCAATGTAAAAGAGAAAATTGGGAGAGCGAGCGAGAGGATCAAATTTTACCGCACCGATCACTGGATAATGAGGCTTTCGATGCCGAATCAAACGATCAAATCAGTGTTGCGTCGTGAGATTATTCACAATAGTTGTGTTTTGGGAACAAATTTGTTCCCTTTTGGTGAAAATGTGTATGGAATGAGCAAGAAAATGGTTGGTAGTAACCCCTAGTGATGAGGGTTGTATAAATTTGTGTTTTCGGAGAAAAAGAAGATAGAAATATGGAAATTTAAATGGTAAACAAATATTGTGATACTTTCACACACATATCATATTAATTTCATTTATAAGCCATTAGCTCAGAATGCCAGAAATTTCGGCCCAATCAAATACTGAGGCGCTGATAACAATATTGCAGGAGCAGGAATCCCTTTAGAAATGTGTGCTATTCATGCACCGATGCACCGATGCAAGCGCGAAAAAGAATTTCACATTTTAATTGAAAATTGTATTTGCAAAAATAGTCTCAATAAAAAGTGCGGAAAAAGTAGTAAAAGTAACCGAAAATCGTGGCCGGCGATCAAATGACCGTCAGCATAACATGCTTTCGGCACCGAGTAGAGAAATTAAAACGAGAGCGTAAAAAGTGACGTGGCCGACGATCATTTGACCGGCAGCATAACATCGCCCTAAGTGTGCTTAGTGCATTTGCCAACCATTCAAATGGTCAACGAACGTGCGAAGAAACATTTTACAATAAATGCTGTGAGGCGAATGCGAAAATCTTTTTTCGTACAGACCTCAAACTCTATGTGCTTGATTTTGATTCGGATTGTACCAGAACCCGCGAACATTCACGGCCTGCCGACCCCTCCGCGGGCAAATTGGCCGATAGGCTAACGGGTGAACTACGCACCCGTTTTGTCGATCTATATTACAATCAGAATGGCTTTCTTCACTTAGACGGGCGATACTTTGGTGCTTAGCAGCCAGTATCCAATAAACAGAGCAGTTTGAACATGTGTTGATCGCATGATTATAAGTCAGCATTTTAGGCTGAGGAGCACGAGGCGGCGACCGTACAAGTAGGTGTAAGGCGGGCGAGGCGTCGAGTTTCTAGCTTCTAGCATTGTTAAACGAAGTTGCGATTAAAATATGTTTTAAGCGCAGCTCGTTCATCGGCTGCTAATTTTAAAATAAACCGAAAACAAACAAAGCAAACAACAAGTACCTTAAAGTGCTCTACACTGCATAAGCAATTATTGCGGATACGGCTAGCAAATGTTTCTCATCAATCACTACTATAGTCGAATGGCAAAGAACATATTACGGCTGGTTTGCGGCTTAATTACACATTTCAATTTGCAAATATTCTCGCGAATGTCAAGAGAGAAAACAACTTTTTAATTTCACGTGACGGTTTAGTTTTGCAATTAAGCCGACGGCTATTAAATTGTCGTAGCGTTTAAGCAGTCGACGCAGCAAGTCGGAAGTCTCTAGTACGTTGCGATAGTCTCTGATTGTTTTCGTATCTATCGTAGAGCCATGGACGATGAAGTATGGTAAATGCCAAAAAAAGTCACTTGCGATTTCGCACTTATCACAAATCGTGCGAAAGTGTGTTTACTGTGGCAGTAAAAGAGTAAACGGTTCGAACGGTTATAAATTGTTTCGACAAATACAAGCAGTTGCCGTGCTAAGCGCATGTGCAGTGCAATTTGAATGGGTGTATATGTTTTGATTATCGCATCGATCAGGCATTAAATGGCGACGTCAGCTGATTAGGGTTGGCCGCTGTCTTCCGTTTGCAGCATATCAATCCGAATAGGATCTTTTTCAAACCCAAACTCGTCACTTTTTTACGGCTGAATATACACGTACATATGTACTTGCTGTTACTCGTTTCTGATTGTTCTCAGTGATGTGTGTCATATGATTATCGGAAAATTTACAATTTCCGCTTTCTAACGCTGTACATATGTTAAAATTTGATTCATATACGAGCATTTTGACATACAAATAAAATAAAAAATAAATAAATAAAATAGATTTATAATAAAATATATTTTATTAAGTGCTTCAGTTTTTTACTTAGGTTGTATGGGTATGCCAACGCAAATTCAATACAGGTAAACTCGTTGAATCAGCTGATTTGTTTTTTATCATTTTGGAAAAAATCTAGATCGTCAAAATGGTTGTTTTTGGTTGGTTGGTTGCAAGGTTTATAGAAAAGAAGGTTACGACAATCAATGACAGGAAAATTGAAGTTTTCCCCAGTGACGTAGTACGAATTGTTTCAAACTGTCAAGGAACAGTGGGACGAGCACGACCTTTTACAAAATTAATATTTCAAAAAGAAAGATTATATGAAAATGCATATGAAGTACATATGTACTTACTTATAAATTGCTTAGAGCGATTTAGGTAGCGGTTAGGCAGATTTGGCCTCTCTGTGTTACCAATATAACACTTTTGCTATTTAATATAATTATATAATTTTAATTAATAATAATTGACTGGCACGACAGCCCGCTTACGCGAGACTAAGGCCTAGCTTCCCGCAACTACCCGTGTTGTGCGTGTGAATTTGTACACGGGTTGGAGGGACCTACAGTTTTATGCCGGTTCCGAACGGCAGGTTGGGAGCTTTTTCATAAGCAATTTTTACTCTCAGAGGTTTGCCATTTCCAGCTGAGAGGACAGCCACCGAAAGAGAAAACGAGTTTTCCCGTTATTTTTTTTTTTTAGGTGTTATTACAGGCAGTATTTGAACCTGAGGTTGCTGCCTGCGACTCGCGGTCCAACGCACTAACCAACTGAGCCACGGCGGCTGCCGTGATTATATATATTTTATTAAAAACACTATTTTTCAATATTTTATTTTAACAATTTTATTAAATTAAAAGCGATCAGGTTTTCTTTATATGATTCCCATTTTAACTTGAATGAAATCGTCCTCCTCGTCAAATCCTTTTAGTAATGAAATTGATACTGTCGTGTCCACAAAAACTCCCCAATACGTCTTTTGAGAACCTCAAATAATGCACCGCGTGTGGATCTGCGGCTTACTCGGCTTACGCGGCTTACGTAAAAATCGTATTAAATATTAACAACGCAACATATGGCACAACAATCACAAATATTTAAATTCACAATATACTTACATGCTTTTTTTGTATTATTTTGCCGACATTGGCCCACTGCACACTTCATTGTTTACGTTTTGTTTTTTATCAAAAACTCATTACAATTGCTGCAAACTGTTTTCACGAAAACGTTAACTTTTGTATTATTCCAAAGATTCCACACCGGTTTGGTAAAATTTGATCGCGTTAGTATATTACAAAATTCAAAAAATGCCGTTGGCCAATCAAATTTTTCATAACGAATGAAAATAATTTTAAGGTGCCCAATTGACATAGGATTCACATTTTATATGTATTTATTTTTTTCAAGATGAGGAAAAATACAAGGAGAAGCAAAATTTTGTGTAAGCAAAATTCTGCACATGTCATTGCAGAATTGGCAAAAATTAATTAAACTGTCAAAAATATATGTATAAACGTGTTTTCAGTCTTAAAAAGGAATATACGCACGAATAAAAAAAATAAAGTATTACACTCTGAAATGGTCACCTTATAAATTTTCACCAGTGACGTCATCAGCCGGATGTCGTAATCTTTATTTATTTTATCATTCTTGGTTGGTTGTTTATGGGTTGATTTTGATTTGATTTGATTTTGTACAACAAAATTCCCATGCATTTTGTTGTTGAGTTTGTGCAACTTGATTGTCAAAATCATCCAATCAAAATCAAGCCATCGGCAACCAACCAACCAAAAACAACCATTTTGACAATCTAGACCCTTCCAACATAAAAAAAAGAAAATCAGCTGGTTCAACGAGGTCACCTTCAACGAATTCGCCTTGGCCATGCTGATATACATACATATACTAATACATAAAATTTATGTAGAAAAGAGCCTTCTTTTAGCAGTAAACAGAGTAGAATAGCCATCTATTAGAACCGTTATAGCCGTCGTTTAAAGAACTTAATATTTTACAATCATAGAGCAGCCACTTCAAATGTGGAATTTAGAACCACGTGGCTTGTGGGCATACTAAATGCGTGGCCGGACAGCTGATTTCTAATGAGGCGCAATCTACTCAGCCAGGCAATCCGCTTTAATGACTTTCGATTGAGTTGCATTAAAAATCCAATTCTAATAATTAAAACAATTAAGATGTCAGGCGCTTCAATTGGGCACACAGCATATTCAAATCCTCGAACTGAGATAGAAAATATATGATGATCGGCAAGCTGTTCATCACACATACAGAAGTATTATAAGTTTGTAAGTACCATGATTTCCGCAGTTTACTAGTGCACACACCAGCACATCAGTTCCACTCTTCCAAACACTTTGGATGCTGTGGTACGTGACTATCCTATATGGTAAAAATTCTTATGAACAAACAACTATACATATGTATGTACTTATACTTGTATAAACGTCCTCCACCATTGTGTCAACAAGGATCGCTCCTGGTAAACACTCCGTTCTCGGGACTACCAGGAGAATGGACGATCAATGGTCCATTCATGTGAAAGTTGAATTTCTAAGTTCTTGGGCTCTATTCCGGCTTTATTCTCTACTCATGATAGCTGTAATGTCTGTATTCTTGGCGACTTCAACCTATGCAATGCAGAATGTCTTACATAGATAATAAGTTTGTTTTATTTAATAAAAACATTAATAGTTTCACCGAATCCTAGTTAGTTTACAGCTTCTGGATCTTATTCAAATTAATAGTTTTAAAAATAGGCTATTTAGAATTCTCGATCTTGTCTTCATAAATGATAACATGAATTTTTCATTGAACGAATGCCTCGACCCTTTGTCAATTTCTGGTTTACACCATGTGAGGTTTGTTATTCTATTAGAGTCCTATGACTTTAAAGGTCTATGTGGTAACAATCAATCTAATAACTTTTTTTTAAACGCTGCAATTTTGATGTTGTTAATAAGGAAATTTTTACTTAAGATTGGAATTCATTATTTGCTCATGCTGGTGTTGGCAAATGTTTTCATATTTTTAAACTTAAGATAAGTGATATTTGCATTAGGAATATTCCACGTACAATTAAGAAATGCTAAATTAAATCAAATCCAAAGACATTCTGGCATTATGTCAAGTCAAAAACGTCGTGCTCAAGTATTCCTTCTGAAGCTTCCCCCTGGAAGCAGCAAATCTCTACATTGTTCAAAAAATTGTTTTTTACAGTAAAGCGTATCATCTGTAATAACCAACATGGTTTTATGACCGGCAGATCAACAGTCCCTAATCTGACGGTTTTCTCGGAATTTTGTATGTCCGCCTTCAAGTAGATACTGTATATACCGTCTTTTCGACTCAATCTTGGTTTCAAAACTGGCTAGTTTGGGATTTCATTCCACTTTCTTAAAGTGGGTTAAATCGTACCTCTCCCTCCGTAATTGTTGTTGTTGACAACACTTACTCCTATTCCTTTGTTTCCTCATCCGGTGTCCCCCAAGGAAGTATTCTGGGTCCTTTGCTCTTTGTTATTTTTATCAACGATATCTCTGAATGCTTTAAGTTTTCTAAATTCCTCTTGTATGCTGATGATCTGAAAATCTTCAATTGTGTTTCAAGTCCTTCTGACTCGGTTAAGCTCCAATCTGATCTCAACAATGTTGTAGCCTGGTGTCATAAAAATCATTTGCTCTTAAATATTAGTAAGTGTTTTCATGTGTCCTTCTCCAACTCCCGTTCCGTAATTCCTACTTCGTATTTCATTTATGGTTCGCGAATGAAATACGAAAATTACTTTACAATTCTCTTGTACGGTCTAAGTTGGAATATGCCGTCTTTATTTGGAGACCTTATCATGTTTGTCATATCAATAGACTTGAACGCATTCAGAAATCGCTGTACGATTTGCATTGAGATCGTTGAATTTTGTCGATCCGTTTCTTTAATTTGACGCAAGTTGTATGCTAATAAATTTAAAATCACTACAGAGTAGGAGGGCTATGCTTTCACTTTCCTTTGTGTTCGACATTATAAGTGAAATGCCTACTCGAGCGCATTTCCTTTCATACCCTAATAGAAGCCTTCGGAGTAATGATATATTTTTCCTTGAATGCGTCAGAACTGTGTACGCTTCCCTTGCCTTCTAGAGCCTTAAAAGAATTAATTTTGCTATCAAATTGTTTGGCCATAGACTTTTCCACTTCATAGTAATTAACTGTATTAGTCTCATTAGATCTACATAATCTATATTGTATTTCTAGATTATTTAATGAATAAATAAATAAATAATCTTCGATGCTGAGGCATAAATAACAAGACACATGTCAATACAGAAGGTTCAGTAAGTTATCTGATTTTTTAAATTATGCAGCGAGAGCAATCACGCTTGATCATGCGTTCGTAAACTCAACGCTGTGTTATGCCAATAACGAGACTATACATATGTATATGTAGGTATCACTGTATATGGAGTATGGCAAACTTCGATGGAAATGTGCACGCTCTAGTCACATGATTGGTCTTCGCATTTATAAACTCTCGGTTCTTGATTTTTTTGCGGGGCCTTCATAGCACTCATCTGCGACAACAAAACAAGCAAACATACGACATCATGGCTTTACAACGTAGGTAGACAAAGCCGACTGACGTTCTATCCATGTGCGTGGCGCGGCTAAGGATTGTCGGTTCCAGATTTGCATTAGTAACTTATTTCAAATTACCTCATTCATGAACCAGTGGCACACGCAAAGGGGGTTTGGGGTTTCAAAATTCTCTAAAACAACAAATGATTTAAAAATAGAAAAACAAAGATAAAGCCAAAACCGAGTCTCAGATAGTATTTGTAAGCAAGCCGACAACAAGAACATTATCTTAAGTTGCCGTGAACTGTCGTTGTTGTGGAGAATTTAAATGATTGCAAAAGATTCCAATTATCCATGTGGCTTGTAAACGGCTCATGTACTTACATAGTGTAAGCATAGGTTCTTCGAAAATGTAGAAATTCTGACATTGGGATTTTCAGATTATAGATTCAGGTTATAAATTAAAAAGCCAAAAGCGGCATGTGTAAAAGATACCCAGTAACGTCGCACTTGAGAGTCTGATGAGTTTTTGGTTCATTGGCCGTTGTTAAAATATCAGGCCAATGTAAGGTTTCGGAATGCCAGTAGAAAAAAAGTCGACGTTACGGGTTAAAAACTTGTAGTAAAAATGCATACGCCGTATACAAGCATATGCAGCTACATACGTATTCACATACATATATACTTATGTATATAGAATAAAATCTTCGCATGCTCTGAGCACTGCTGAAACGGTGCCAAGTCTCAACATGTGGATGACAGAGGCGGAATAAGTCGGTCGTTCGTCGCGGGGCAGTGCTGTAGCAAGTAATGGCGAATGAGCAGCGCCAAAATGACTTATTTTACTTTTTGTAGAAACTCGGCTACTTTTTGGCTAGCGCTAATGACAATGTTCTTTTTTTGGTACATTGTTAGGAATATACAAAAGGAGGTGCAAAAGGACATAGACATATACACATGTGCATAAAGGCGTTTCGATGTACAATACCTATGTATGGTACGTTGAGTACTAAGCAGTAAGTTGTATTCCAAGTTGTATATGTAAGTCGAGAGCAACAGTTCAGGTATAGGCAGATAAGCACCAGTGACGGGTGTCAATAAGTGTTAAGATGAATTACTTGTCATATGGTGCCTTCTTCGAGCATGCTTGCCACAATAAGATATTTTCCAAAGTTATAGTAAAATATATGCTTTCACCCAGATATAGATGTGACCAATACCAACCAAAGAGTTCATGTATGAATGCAAATCCGGTGCCGTTTGTAAAAAATAATTTATTTTGCTGACATTAAGAAAATAAATGCAAGTAAAAAAACAACGGTGTGAGATATCAAATTGATTCTGGCTTTATTTTTAAGCTACATACATGCCATTATGTAAAGAAGAACACATCACTCAAATGGTCGCCTCTGCTTCGCTGGCAGTGCTTCAAACTGTCGGTCCAATTTTTGTGCACTCGGTCCAATATGTGCGACGTTTTTCTGACAAGGACATCCCGATTGTTTCCTCGAGCTCACCCAAAATGGTTGCTAGCTATATTTTTCACTTCACACCAATCTCTTTCTGGTTGGTGGCTTAAGGTCCAAAAGAGTGTACGTACGCTCAAACTTTTCAACGGTGTGGCGAATTGTCTGCACACTGCAGCTATGGCTTCATAATGATGATCGACCTCACGACGAAACTCACGTTGCGTGTTTACAACTGAGCCGGAATTTCGATAATATTTTTTAATAACTTCCACACATTCAGCAAGCGTAAAACGAAGCGTGATAAAAACCAAACTAAATATTTCGGCATTTAAACGTCATTGTTATCTGACAGTTGCTGAGACACTTCTATTGAAAAACCTATCACTGCCATCTGGTCGCCCTTTAAGCGATGTGCGTTAGGGGAGCTGGATATCTTAACAATTTCGGGACGAAATTCAATTTAAAAAGCAAAATACTCTTAGTAAAAATGTTTCTATGCTATGACAGTTGGGGCTAGATAATTATGTTGCATAATCACAAATTCTGAAATCATCTTTTTATCTGGGGACATATAATTTGAATAAATATTTTGCGTGGGTCATAAGACCTGACCCGAATAATTGTTTTGAGGGGCATTCATTCCTCATATTGCTATTTGGCAATTTAAACAGGAAGTTGCCGCTTTCAGCCCAGAAATGTGTAGTTCAATGAGACTACGGAAACAATGCAGGAAAAAATATTAGAGGTTATTGCTCATTTTCTCTCCTCACATTATGGTATCCGTATACCAGTAGTAAGAACTGGACTCGTTTCTCGACACCATTGGGATAAGAATCCGGGTTAAGCCTCCGGGAAGAGTAAGCTTCAAAATTGTATTATTAGGTATCATGATAGAATTAACAACGCAGACTAAGTACGGAGAGCCACGAAAATAACACGGTAGAGGCCAAAGTATACTCTAAGTAGCGACACTCGTTTTTGGAGCGGTCAGGTGGTACACTAATTCTGTTTGACCGTGTTACCCCGGTGCGATTTTCTGTTGGTTTTGGTAGTAAATTTAATTAATTCACTTTTAATTTAAAATATTTTTCTAAATTAAAAATCTGAAAATTGGCAAAACTTAGAGGAAAATATCTAAAAAGTATGTGAAAGTATGTTCCTGGATATTTTTTTTATTTTAAGAAGCATTCTTTCTTTGTCTCAGAAAATAATTCAATTTGAAAAGTGGTCTAAACACCCATTTTTCGTCAAAATTTATTTTATTTATCCCTAAAAGTATGTAATCAGCATGAAAAATTGAAATGCAAAACATACGTCTATTATTATCATTTTTATTGCAAAACTAAAGGGTTCTAAGACAATTTCTGTTACTCTTTGCAATCATCAATGTTGACGTTACCGATTAAATGTAAAATCTGAAAAATCTAGCCAACACGATTGGTGCTATAGCTCACCAAAAATGACGAAAATTGATCATTTAAGTCTCAGGCATTGCCAAACTACAAGAGTTTAAGAAAAACAAAATGGAGATTTCAATTCAGCAGACATTGATTAACTAGTATACCAAATTTTATGAAGAACGGACCACTCCTTCTAATTTTGTCCCGCGGTTGTATGGAGTCGAATCACTGTGCAGTGCGAGGAAAAATGCCAAAACTTGTATTTAAATGTAATTTTGTGTATCTTCGTTCACCACATCATTTATGTGCGCGATTTTTAAATCGGAATGCATTTGAGTTCGGAACGCATTTGAGTTCAAAAAATCAGTGTCCAAAATATAAAATCTTTTTAAACTACACTTAACAAATTCATGAAAACGATCGTTTTCATACGGGTTTTCAAGTGCACGTAACCGTCAGTTAGTGTACTTATTCACCACAGTGACAGTTTTACATGTGAACAACAACAATTTGACAGGTGCCTTCAGAAAAAAAGAGTGTCGCTACTTAGGATTTACTTTGGTAGAGGTGCTGCAGTTTAAAGTTATGACCAAAAAGAACATCGCCAGGGTGTCACAGGTAGATATCAAAAAGTAAATTTTTGAAACCTAAAATTTGCCAAATAGAATGCTAACGAAGAGGCCGAAAAACAATACTACGAGCTCCTACTTGCAAAATGCAACCATACTCTTTCAGAGACGCAAATTCTTGCTCTCATTAAAATTGGCGTACCGTTGGCGTACGTAAACAAAGAATTTCGGAGAAGGCTTTCCTCTACTTGGTTTACCTTGTTTATTATATCATGATCAGGCATTTCAAACTCTTTGGGCAACATGCAGATGTCCACGAGTAGATGCATAAGATAATTGTTGCACCTATGCAATTGTCACCGTGTGTAGGTTTAAGGGAATCTCGATAATAATTTGCAGTTTTGCTGTTATTATGACATGCGCACACATTTACTTTGGAACTGACGCTGCCATTGAAACATTGTGGCCGTTGTCACTATTAGCGAGGCAACGTTGACGCCAATTGCAGCAGCTTTCTTTGCTTTCTTCTCTTTGCAATTGTATTTTTAAACTCGTATGTACACACTCTTTCGTAAATGTGCAGCATAGTAGCAAATGTGCGCATGAGATCTTGCTCTAGCACAACGTGAGCAATAGATAGAAGAATAGAACCATGCTAGTCGCCGATAAATATTCAAACTACTTAATTGAAAGACAGACTGGAATTTGAAACATGATTAACTACGGAATATGACTGTTCCTCTGCAATCGCTATTTCTTCAGTATTTATTCCTTTTTCCAAGGTAATGGAAGTCCCCTTGACACAGGCACATAGACCAATAGTCCATTGTACTTTGAAGAATGCCTCGCTCCTGTTCTAGTAAATACGCAGCTCGCACTTGGCGAATGCTCCGTGCGAACAACCCATAAGGATTGCCGCGTAATTCTCAGTGATGTGAATGCCAATATATGTATTTAACATGTATGTACATACATACATGTGTACATTTATCAATTCGATAAGAAATTGAACAACTGTAGCACGTTGAAACATCGCAACTCTTCGACTTGTGCATGTACTCAATTAATCTCATAATTTGTCGCACCACTTGAATTCTTCCTCTGTCAGATAAGACGATGTTCTTTTACCTATAATATTGTGTACAGAATGTTCGATCTATGATTAAAATGCATTGAGGCGAGGATCTGTATAACGCGAATGCTAATGATAACGAAATATTTGGAGAGGAGTAGCCTGTCACGATGCGTACATTCAAAGAAACAAGTGGCTTATGCGTTGAAATTCTGACAGCTGTGAGCGGCAGCAACAAAAATACAACTATATCAATCACGAGTTCTCGTGACGAAGATTTGTAGAGTAGAGTAGAGTTTTTATCGAAGGGTAGTTTTCTGAATTTTTTTAATTACTTTGCATTTATATACACTTTGGAGCTGGTTAACCCTTTCGCTATTTTGTTGCCATATGGCAACGTGCTACTTTGTGGACGTCTGCATTCTCTATGGTTGCAAGAATACATTTTTTTGTTAGTCTTTAGAATAGTTTGAAGTTTTAGGAAAAATACGAAATTAATAAACTGAATATTTAAGTTTAAAGAAGAGAAGTATACACTTTTTTCAATGGTATATCTTGACATAGTAAAGGAAGAAGAAGCAGAAAAAATTAGAGAACTTTTTAATTTAATTTAGATACTTTTTTAAAATTTGGCTGAAGTAGATGAAGAAATATTCAAATTTTCGTTATGCGTAAAAAGTTTTATGTTTTAGTAATTATTACAGCCACAACGATGTGGTTGCTCTCATAAAAAAAATTAAAAAATTTCTTATGGAATGTTGCTAATATAACCACATAGAAGCCTAAGACGTAAAATATAATCTTTTAACTTTCCCCAGTAAAAACCTGTAGCGAAAGGGTTAAACAAAGTGACCGAATACATCGCTTCTCACATACAATACTTATGTGTACATGAGTACACTCAACATACAAACATATACACATGTGCAGGCCATCAGAAGGCATACAATTAAATATCACGCACGAGGTGCATGATCACTGCCTGCAGCTTGCCGCAAATGATGCGTCGACGGTCAAATGGTTTCAATTGAATGCAGAGCCAGACAGGAGCCTATAATATAGACTCATCATATTATGATGTAGGCTGATGAGAGCCAAACCGTGAGCGTGGTCAAAAGTTATTTGCCAGTTGGGCTTTAATACCAACGACTTTTCCATAATAACAGGAGTTTTATCTAGCTGGTTCCTGAAGAGCGTAGGAGTTCAGGGCCTCTAAGATCTGCCTGTCAGCCCGAACTGAACACCCGAATAACTGTTCACAAGATACTCATACTTATACTTACATTGACCAAACTGACGCCAAAGCAAGCCACCCATCCCCATCCGCCGTCAGGGGCAACCTTTTTCGTTTCCTTCATTGTGAATGCTCTAGTCTGACTGACTATCCAATCGGCGGGTTTGTATTATATGATGGCTCTGATGCCGTAATTAATATTTGTGGTTTACTGGTGTTTTCACGTTTGCATTAATTAATCGTTGCAGTTCATAAGAACCAGCCAAATTTATCTATTGTATCAACTACAGCTTTAGCTGCTTTAGTACTCCTTATGTACAAAATTGCATGTATTCGTATTGCATTTACCAGATACTTATTGCTTTTTGAAAGTTGTTATAGTTGTGTGAGGTTTGCGACCAGGCTTTGGCGATTCGGTGGTTTGGCGATCTGACAGTTTGCAGTTTTCACTTCCGGTAGCCGTAATAACGGCCTTGCGATGTTGGACTGGTTGCGGAAAAGGAATCTCGTTTTCGTTTTTACTGTGTGGCTGTCGTTTTAAATGTTTTGTGTTTTCTTTATTGTGACGATGACGTCAGTGATGCAGTTCTCGACGTTGTTGCTGCTATTGGGTGCGATTCTCTGAGTCACTTGTGTGGCTTAATTTCTGTTTACGCTGAACACAATGCTACAAATTGACATCTTGGCAAATGTAGCAACAAAACAACAACATAATTTTAAGCCGCTTTGTAATTCTTTCGAGAATCGTTCTATCTTTTTGGATCCATTCCTTCGCTGTACCGCGGCGAGTGTAACTTTCTTTGCACGCTGCGAGCTGCACTTCTATAGCGGACGCGTTTCCAATTCAGACTATCGGAGCAATTGTTGGCTCGGCAGTTCAATCGCGGAGCCGTCGATTAGAGACGCGCGAGTGCAGGAGAGTTTCAGAGTTTCTTTTGAGAGTATAAAATGTCTTCTTTTGCCCTGTACAAGCTAGCCGAGTGGCGGAGCAGTGTTGGTATTGCTTCGTGGTACTCTGGTCGACGGTCGGTCGATCGGTTGCTCGGCTGATCTGTACTGCTGTGTGTCGGGGAACTCCGGGGACGGATTGTTGGAGCTGTCGTGAACAGCTGACTTGCTGCCACGTTCGCTGCACGTTTTTTTGTTTTCCTTGTCTTCGTTGCTGCTGTTGGTTGTTTTCTTAGATGCCACACGCGATACCTAAAGCAACGGAATTACGAATCAATGCACTCACGTGTTGCTCATTGCTCTTGAAGCGCTCAGACCCACACGCATTTTTGTATTTAACAGGAATGCATACAAACAAAAAGGGGTGAAATGAATGCGAACGAAAATAAACAACAGAAAATTCTGAATTGTACACTGTATCCCAGCAAATGGATATGTAAAAAGCGATTTCTGGAAATTCAGTTAAATTTGCTGTCTTTGCCCCGCACAACGTAGGCTTTCCCAAGTTGCGACAAAGTCCGCTCGTAAAGTCAAACTGAATTTGAGATTAACATTGAAAATAAAATTTACACTCGTCGCGTTAATAACTCTGACCATTTCGTTATTGTATGCGTGCGGTCATGTGGTCGTGTGTGTTCCAGTCTAAATAAATATCCGTGAGAGAGCAACAACAATTAAACGTAATGTTGCACACATAAGTCCGTACATATGTATTAGGCATCGCAATCCCGGGATCCCGGACATTTTCCAGTCCCGAAAATCCCGGGATTCAAACTCTCTAATCCCGGGAAAATGCCTGTAATGGCAAACTTTAAAATTGAATTTTCTCGGAATGATATAGTTTTGAGTTATGACGTTCTTGAAGCGAAGGAGCGATATTTTACAAATCAATAAGTATGTTTAAGTGTTATTTTTGGATAAAACGAAATGTTATCAAACTGAAGTTAAATGTTGAATGAAAATGTGTAAAGTTAAACAAAATGTGATTAAACTCAAAATAAAAAAATCGTGAAACTAACCCAAATGTGATTAAACTGTGTCCATTTTCAAAATATATGATAAACATGTATTATGCAATTTGGGAAAATTGTTTTATTTCAAAAATTTGTTATATGAATCCCGGGATTCAATCCCGAAAATCCCAGGATCGCAAAATGGCCAAAAATTGCGATCCCTAATATGTATGTACACATATATGTACCTACGCATGTAAGTTGAGAGCAGAGTGGCAAAAACAAATCGGGTTCGCACTTTACACGTATTGTTATTGCTGTTGTCACTATTGCTTAAGATAAAGAATCGATTATTGCTAAAGAGAACGCGCAAAGTCATGAACAAAAATGTGCAAAGAGAGGAAGCGAAAAGTGGTGATAGACTATTACACGCGATAAGGACACTTTATTAGTAGTGAATGCATACATAAACGGTGTATGCAGCAGCCCTGCTGATTTTACTTTTTCTACCTTTTTGGTCTTCGTGATTGTCAAAAAATTTTTTGTTTTTGCTTCGAAGAGGGGCAACAGTATTGCCAGTTTAGTGCTTTTTCCATTAGATCTAGTAGATTTGAGCAACGGTTATTTTGTAATTGGTTACCCTACTGCCTGGAGATTTTTCGATGTATTCCATTTTAATTGAAGATATGTTTGCCAAGATGGTAAACATAAAGCAAACATTGCAAGAACAGTAGATATTTTTAGTAGGTCCCACTTCTCTTGGTGAAGAAAAGAGGAGTTATGCAGTATTAAATAGCAACAATAATAAATTAAATTAAAGTAATAATGAAGTCCGATTTCCTAAGTGATGTCATTTTATTGCAATTAAAGTCGATCAACTATAATTTTCAAAATTTTCGATTCTGTGACAACTATTACACACCCTGCAAGTTCTATTAAAATTTGATAAAACTGAATTAATTGTGTATTACAAATATATTTTGTATATGTCTATCCACCCCAATATGTATTTCATCAAGCACAAATACCAAAAATAAAGGATCTCAAAACTAAAATCTAAATTTATTAAAATTTTTTATTTGTGCATTTTTGAATTTCTGTAATAAAATTACTAATAATATGACTATTTAGATGACTCTAACTCGCTAAACGTTCTACAGAGTCGGGAAATAGAATAGAATACATACAATGAGTATAAAGGAGACGTTGTACCAGATGTACAGTAAGCACCGTAACCAGAAAATACTAAAATACTAAAAACTAAGTTAAATATCACTTTGTTCTATTAACCCTAGTGTGTGTGCTGAAAAAAAAAACACCCTTACCCGTGTGATGGGGTACCCGGGTATCCCAGTACAAATTGATTGAAAATTTCTCACTTTTTGTTCGCACTTTAAGAAAGTTTACTGTTTTCGCTTAGTTTTAAAGCTCTCAGTAATATAAAAGTACATTTTGGGATTTCCCTTGTTACAAAAAATGACTTGCAAACTTGTTTTTTTAATTTCCAGTAATGAATTTTTCTGCAATTTCGGATCCCCCTTTCATAAAAAGGGGAATACCATAAATTTCAATGGAAGGTCATTCCCCGCGGAAAAATTTGACATTTGAACTTTGTAACAAATTAATTCGTCGTAATTAGTTTTAATTGCATTGTGAAAGATCTGAATAAATTCGGAAATGAGTTCTTATTCAGCAAGAGCTCGTTCTGAAAGATTTATCCCAGCCGAAATTCAAGAAATACTGTGCGAAAGTAAAAGTGATGAAGAATTTTCCATTTCCGAAGGCGAAGATGAACATATCCATCAGTTGACGACGCAGCAATAGAAGCCTCTGACGCTGAGCCTGCGGGTTGCATAGAAACTGACCACCTCATATGACTCGAATGATAGTGACGAAGGGAAATATCCAAATATCGAACTTTGTGGTAAGGATGGCATAGACACTTGAGCCATTTCGGCGTAGTGTGCCAGCGTAGTGGCCTCGATTTTTCCTACAATATATGCACAGCAAAAGCTATATTTAAAAGTATTTTATCAAGTGAAATATGTGACATAATATTGCGTGAAACCAACCGAAAAGGACGCTTTACGCAATATATACCGTCGAAACCTGAAAAATATGAGTTAACTTTTTGGGCTTGTGACGCAAGAAATTCTTATCATCTCCAAGGTCAACTGTATCCGGGAAAACCCGCTGAAGGCGGACGTCGATAAATGTAGGCGAGAGAGTTGTTTTGGATCTGGTTTGCAAATCAGTTTTTTCGTTTCCTCAAAATCGATTGAGTGATTGTTTTCCGTTGATAAATTTTTTTATTACAAATTATTAACTTTAGAAAGTTTTACTTACAGGAAAAATTTATGAAATCCATGCAACTACATATAAAATGTATTGGGGTACCCGGGTGCCCCAGCACACGGGTAAGGGTGTAAAAAGTAAAATGTTGTGCCACACCCTCCAAAATAAAATAAATGGAATTAAACACTCGAAAATAAAGACAGAACACCATTTTGGGAGTTGTCATGAAGATTCACCTTTCTATGTTATCCGCAAGTATATACAATTTCGATATAAAAGTGATTTGGGTACCCGGATACCCCATCACACACATAAGGGTTACAAAAAAATGATTGCTTTACATTTTTTTTATGCGTTGCATCAAAATTTTTTGTTTTTTCAATACAGATTTTATATGTTATTATTTTCCTTGTAATACAAATTTCCAAAATGTTATCAGTAGATACCTATTGTTTAAATTTTTACTAGACTTCTTAATTTTTGCTGCACCCTTTGGGGCCAGCCAATTACAGTTTAACATTTTTGAAGTGACAACACTGCTCGCAGCAATTACTCTCTCATGGTAAATTCCCTTCGTGCATATATGTAAGTCGCCATTGCAGCTCGCGTTCCCCGACAGCTGTTCGATCCCTTTGCAGATATTGATTTTTGCCGGGCGCATGTAATGCGCACAGGCGCACATTGTATAAATATGTGCATAGATATGTGTGTGTGTATGTATGTAATCTAGTTATTTATTTTACTTAGAGGTTTATTATTTACATTGCGTCAGCTGCCGATTGAGTGCATACTGAGAATAGTGATAAAGAGCACAATTGTTCACAGACTCAATGCTACCGGCGTTTCATTTTTATGGATGGAAAATGTATACACATTATGTTTAAAAAATTGACTTTCGTGTTGACACAACAATTTTGATTGTACATAATTAAAAATAAAGGGCAAACAAAGTTTAAAACAGATTTGTTATCAAATAATGGATTAGTTTTTATTGTACTTTTTTCTCCCCTTTTATAAACATTTCTACATATGTATATACACTAAAAAGTTCTTAAATATGATTAGGGCGCATTTTATTGTAACATCCAGCAACATTTCTTCTGAACATTTCTGAACATTTCTTCTTCTACATAGTTAGTCATAATTTTCTCGAATTGTTAAAATGTTATTAGCTCTAACAGCAATATTGCTGTCATTGATCGCACTGCCTAAAAGTATGCAAGTATTCAGCTTTCGCCTTTGAAAAATATGGTGCTGGAAAAAATATGGCTTTTACGATAGTATAAAAGTAGTTTGTACAATAATATGATCTTTTTTCTTTTGAATATAAATAATTAGAATATGTGTTTTTATGTTAACTGAGAGAACGGCTCTCTGTGCACATAACTATTAGGTTTGCTAGTTGCCTTCAAAGCAATCTTGCTTACGTAAATCTCAACGTTCATGTACTTGAGCCGATCGTGTAAGCTAATCGTCGACACACCCACCAGCGTTCTTTGAACCCTTTACATTTCGTACGCTTATACAACGAAACGACTTCTAATCGTGGTTGCACAGTCATACAAACCACGCATTCTCGCATTTGTATATTGCACAGGTAGTTGTCAAACTTTAGATGTTTATGATGATTGCCCCCATTAGCGAGAATTTGGGACTACACAACGCCATTACTTGCGGACATTTCAGCAACCTTTAGACCGAAACCTTTTGTTATAATCGAAAATTGAAATAATCCGGTAGATGCTACCTTCGGTCACCCAGAACTTGAGTTAGACAAGGATTGTTGCTTCTGTTCGGCCTTAGGCGTAGCCAAATCAAGACCAATTTAACTTTCTGCCTGTCCCTTGCTCAAAATTGCGTTCGCTGTCCTTTGGGGTCAGTATGACCCCAACCAAACGGTTATATAATTTACTGACAAAACATGAAGAAATGTTACACATAAATCACAAAAGAAAAGGGAAAAGCCCCGAAAAGTGTTTTTCTCGATTTGTTATTGGGTTGTAAGCGCGATTGACACTAAATAACACAAGTAGACGAGCGCACAAAACCGCTCAACCGTTTTTTTAATTCCGCCTGGGGTCAAACAGACCCCAAGGGACAGGCAGAAGCTTAATATAATAAAAAAATTTAATATAATATAACCCAACTGAACCGAGAAAAATCTGTCCCTTAGACTTTGCCGATAGCAACGAGTTATGGACGTATGTATAATATGTACGTATTGTATGTTGTTGTATGCAGTATTGCTACTGATAGTAGCGCCGGAATACAACAAGTGTGCCAAACTGCATATATCCACCGAATCGATGTCGACAATGTGTGTATGCATGTACTTATTAAAGTAGCTTCACGTGTGATCAGTACAGCAACAGCTAGTTAGCCCATCCCGTCATTGCTCTCAATGCGTATTTATTGCTTTCAGAGCGGCTGCTCTGACATTAGCAAAGGCGCTAAACAATAAAACTTAACTACTTTTTGGGTAAAAAGTTGATAATGACCAAACTTTATCAATAGTTCAAGAATACTCAGGCCATACACAATTTTTCAGCACAAAATCGTTGAGCATGCGAACGCGGCACGTTGCGTATTCAGTTGCCTTTGAGAACCGGAGCAGTAAAGTTGTTTTCATTTTCGAACGAAAACTTTTGAAAGCCCCGTCCAGCCAACCGAGAGAACAAGCAAGAGTGGAGCGCGTGGCCGTTTCTGTATCCGCATGGAGAGATACAGCAATTGTAAATAAAATAAATTTATTGTTCAAACTAACGCATTTAAGACAGAGTGGAATTTTTAAAATCAATAAATTTTAACCTCTAATAAGTGGCAAAAACCCGATGCCTGATAACGTAGAGGAAGAAACAGATCTCTCGGATGCCAGCACGAATTGACTTATCCACGCAGATTACGAGACAAGATGCACAGACGTCTCTGCGATTCTGGAGAAAGCTTTCTGCGCGACAACATTCCCCTTCCCTTGAATTTTATAATCGAAATTGAGTATTATCGGCGGCGATTGCGCCGCCTACCGCATGCTCTATACTACACACACTGAAGGCAAAGTACACACCATGACAGCTACATTCGGCAACATCCGACAAGTGCGCCGTACATTGCCGTGTCGGCTATTGTCATTGCACATTGTGTTGATCAATCAATCAACTCATGTATACGTATTCCTAATACCTGGGTGATCTATTAGAAACAGCAGCCGGCTAAGCCAGGGAAATAAACCTTCATAGTACTATGACTCCACACAACACGAGTGAGCCAGAGACGAACATGAACTAAGATATTGAGCTTGAGAATGCAATTGGAGAAATGCAGAGTTTCATGCGACATCCGCCGGGTACCAGTGCGTATCTCACAATTAATATCGAATTAAACGTGTGTGCAGAGTTTTATGAGCATGGCGTGTCGACGTTCGGCGCCTCTGTTTACCACCTTTGCTCCAATTGCCGTGCCACATTTATCGCTTTTTATCACAGGACAAACTTTAGTACTGCTTATCGATATTTATTTTCTTTCATTTATTTTGCCATTGTACAATTAATACATTTTGACATTCGAAAATTGGTGCAAGCGCGTCGTCACATTAAAAAGCTTTTTATCACTATGACCGAACCCTTTCTTATCGATTGTAAGCTTCAATTCGTGGTTGTCCGCATTGCCATAAGAATTGACTTACATACATATATGCATATGCGCTTGCTATCGAAGGCAGCTGACTGATTGAAGGTCAAAGAAGACTAAATGCTGTCCATTGATTTCACCCATTTGTTCAATTCCGACAAGGAATTGGAAGAAACGATGAGAGGAAAGGAAGAAGGAATCGTTCTCCATGTTGTATTAAATTTCGATAATATTTGCACGAATAAATTATACATCCAACATGAATGAAAACAGTTTGTATGCGTCTAATTTTTCGAAAATTTTTGTTTGAATTTTTTTGACCAGATTTGCAGATCATTTAATACGGCAACGTCAATTTCGGCGAACGGATGGACCTCAATTCTCGCAACATGGAAGCTCAGACTGCCAACAAAGAAAGTAATAATAATGCAACACCGCCATTAAATCTTGAAAAATTAAAAATTCCCAAGAATGGACAAACGGTTGCGTCTGCGTCAGTAACAAAGCCGGGTAAACCAGTCAAGAAGAAACGTCGTGATAAAAGTGATCTCGGTGATAGTTTCGTCGCCCCGGATGGCGGCTGGGGATGGGTGGTCGCAGTATCCAGTGGTGTAAATGTGGTATGTAAAATCATAATAACATATGTCTAAAACTGTAAGCCACAGTTTTGTTGTTTGTTTGTATCGCCCACAGCTGGTAACATTCGCCGTGGCGCAGCAATTCGGTATAATTTTTCGGGACCACATGTACAAGTTAGGCATCACCAACTCGGAACTGACCACAATTATCAACACACAAATAGCAGTGTCCGCGCTCACAGGTACGGCTAAAACAGTTGTCCTGTTCTACATAATTTTTAAAAGGGATGCAGCTCTCGGAATCTTAAGAATCTGATCTATTCAAACTTTCAAGAAGAATTCAAGATACTCTATTTACTTTTTCATTTGTCCGATAGGCTTGCTCAATGGGCCGCTATTTAGAAGATTCACATACCGCCAGGTGGCTCTGGGTGGCTCATTACTTGTCTTCTTGGGTATATTTTTTTCAGTATTCGCCGAATCTTTTATATTTTATATATGTTCGTTTTCTTGTTGCTACGGTAAGTGTATTTAATTTTTTTTCGAACTTGATTAATGTATACAAATCCCACTATTTTGTTTGTGCAGGCTTTGGACGTGGACTGCTAGTTTCAGCCTCTTCAATGGCCGTAAACACATACTTTAGGCAAAAGCGCCGTACTGCAACGGCGTATCAATTCGGAGTTGCGGGCCTAGGACCCATTATTTTGCCCTATGTTGCCACATACATGCTACAATCCATCGGCGTTCAAGGGACAGTCTTGCTGTTTGCCGGACTTTCGCTGCATACTATTGCGTGCTCATTGGTCTATCAGCCTGTCATCTGGCATGTGAAGAAAGTGGATAAGGATGCAGAGGTATGCAACCAAAATAATGGTAATGAAGAGGAAATGGAACAATTTGCGGAGCCCGAAACTCCTATTTTGCCACGAGCCAATGACGGATGGTTCGGCTCTCGCTCATCCCTGAATACACTTAGCCATCGTAATCGGCTTGGCACTTGGGAGAAAGCAACGCAGAGCGGTACACAAATGCAAGAGCTGAAGCGTCTATGCAATGCGGATATTGTTAGAGGCAAGCCACGTTCATTTTCAACTAGCGAAAGCATTAAAGAAGAGGAACACGATCCGAAGCTGAGAGATGAATCCGAATACAACAAATCGCCATGTGCTGGAAAACTAACAATGCAGGAGAAAACTCAAATTGAACTCGAAGACCTCGAGGAAGCCGAGCGCCAGAAGTTACCGTTCTACAAGAAAGTCATCATATTTTTCGATTTAGATTTGCTTCGCGACTTTACATATGTGAACTTGGCTTTAGGACTGACTCTAATAACTTTCGTTGAAATCAACTTTGCCATTCTGACGCCCTTCATATTGTCCGACTTCGGATTCTCGAACAACCAAATTGCAATGGCAATGTCACTGCTGGGTTTCTGCGATTTGGTTATACGTTTTGCAATCCCTTTGCTCACCGCAAAGATTCCTTTCAGCAACAAGATGTTTTTTATAATTGGAA
The DNA here is from genome assembly GCA_963668005.1 of Melieria crassipennis. Lineage (NCBI taxonomy): Eukaryota > Metazoa > Arthropoda > Insecta > Diptera > Ulidiidae > Melieria > Melieria crassipennis. The sequence goes on along the minus strand of OY764962.1, from coordinate 504,977 downwards.
TAATTGGAATGTGTATCGGACGCGTTTTCTTGGCTTTCACGCGTGACTTCTATTTCATGATAGGAATATTTGCGTGGCTTGGCTTGTTCAAAGCCTTCCGTACGGTGTTCTGCCTCCTGATCATTCCCGGTTATGTACCGCTAAAACGTCTGCCCGCCGCCGCAGGACTGCAGTTGCTGATGTCGGGCATACTTTCGTTCGCGTTGGGCCCAATCATTGGTGAGACTACCGCATTCCCGATCATTTTTTAAGGTTTCACAAGCACTTATTTTATTACAGGTCTAATTCGTGATAACACAAATTATGCTTTCACTCTGAACTTTCTGAACGGTGTTTGTATCTTTGCCATTCTCCTTTGGGTGGCGGAAGACCTACTCAGAAAGAACAAGAAGACAACAATGGAATAAATTTGAAGCACAGCAACTACCACGATTCAACAGTGAAACAGAGTCGTAGCAATGTGCGCTGCATTGTATATTGTATATAACACATAAATATGGTTAGGTTACAAGCCCTATAGTAGTTTTATATAACTTCTTGGTAGGACAATTTTGGCTAAATATCGTTTAGCAGAACTGCAAAAATGTTTAAAGTTAATTACATTCAATTAAAAATGTATATTGAAAAACTAATGCACTCATGTACACACATTTACTTGAATGCTAATTTCTTAGAAGTTGGCCTTGGTTTAATTAATAGAATAAATCTATATTATGCTTCAGATAGTAATCATGAACTGATTCGAAAGAGTACCTAATGCGATTAAGATCTCTACAAAGTAGAACATTTGTACAAACGGCTTAAAATATCGGCTAACTAAAGTACTTTAATTTAATGGGCACACCAAATTATAATTGACATAACGACCCAACGGAAATCTAGGCTTATATGTCTAGAACTTTGTAATTATGTAGGTACTTTGTATAAAATGATTAATTTTGTAAATAAAATGTCGGAACATTTACCGAAGCTCAAAGTAAAAGAACACAACTCTTTGTTTTTTACTGCAGTGCTGGGTAGACAGGACATGTACATTTGATTATTTAAATTTGAAGGGAAAATTGTTATGAGTACTTAGCATCTATGCATTACTTACTATTATGCAACACTTACTTTGAAAACGACCACGAATAATATTGCTACGTCTTGGAACTTATGTTAGGTAGCAATCAGAGATCTGCATGCGGTCATATTTTAATCGCTCAATATGTATTCGTGTAAAATGCGGTGCGATATGTGCCACTGCTCAAAAAAACGGATATCAGTATGTGATCACCACCGCAATGCTTCATTCATTCCGAATACTAGTAATCCGAACGAACGAATCATCAGCTTGCATTACTAAACGATCGCAAACTATCGCATCTTCATTTCACTTCGGCTATGCGGTGCTGCCGATGATCCAAACGAACTATGCACTTCGGAATGCGGTGGTGCGAATGATTCAAACGAAGACGGCAGTGATCCAAACGAAAGATGGAAATATTCGTTTGAATCATTCGCACCACCGCATTCCGAAGCGATATGAGAATGCGGTGGTGCGAATGATCCAAAGGAAAAATGGAAACACCGCATACCACCGCATTTTCATATCGCTTCGCACTTGTTCTTTGACTCTTGTTGTGATTAAGCATTCGCAGAAAAGAAAAGAAATGACAGGCATTTTTTAGGATATACCCAATTTTTTTATGTTTTACAATAAATGTATACATACTCAAATAATAAAATTGATGTAATAGTTTTAAACATGAAATGAAAAAATGTCCTTTATCGAACGAAGTAATATTTAATTCATAATACGTGTAATAGATTATAATAATTAATAATAATTTGATATGTTAAAAATTTTTAGAGTACGAAAGGTCGAAAAGTCGATGGCTTTGCCCGTTGTATTAGAGCATTTCATTGATGTGGGTCCAATTACCGACAATTGATTCAATCATCATATATTTGGAGTTCCATCGTGTTTTTAAAGTATTTAAAAATTTTTGGTTTGCATGATTCTATAACTTTTAGACTTCAACTTGCTTAAAAAATAGCAGCAGTTGAGGTGACAAAATACATGCCGCAAACATTTCTTCCAAATGCGTATACCTGCTTCATACGCTTCGCGAATTGTGCATTATGTATACTTGTACGCATTGCTTTCAATCACTGCAAACAACGCATACCGCATAATGATTGAATTTGGGATACTTATGATTTGCGGTGGTTATGAGCAGTAGGTAGTAAAAAGAATGAGTATCAATGCGGTGGTGACCAAAACTGCGCGACTCGATTTGTGCAATATGCATACGATTACGAAGTCGTCGTGTAAGCAATACGCGAAATGAATCGATGATCGCAAACTCGTTCGGGTTTTGAATGCGTGCGGTTGCGATACTTATGTTATGCGGTGCTTATGTGTAGTAGGTAGTAAAAAGAATGCGTATTAATGCGGTGGTATCCAAAGTTGCGGTACTCATTGCTAATCTCTGAGTAGCAATTTCCCCAAACTACTGACCAGCACGATTCTTACACAATGCGCTTTTGAAACCAACTCACGATGCGTGTCAACTACATCACAGCCATGCTCAGTGGCTGCTTCAACCACTACAAACCACACCAAAAGCAACAAAAATATTCAGAAATTAACAACGAATTAATAAAAAGTATGATTGAATTGAATTACTTGTGTGCAAAACATTTCACTTAAAAAGAATTGCCCGAACTGAGAATGGAGCTATTGATACACAAACTCATTGTAGCGTTGTGAAATTTCGAAGAGAATTTGTGTATAAATGCTTTTGGGTATTTGCTTGAGGCTTGGAGTTCGTCATCCGATATCATAATGTTTAAGCATAGATACTAAAAGTAACTAGCATGACATTGATTATTTGAAGCTAATTAACTGAAATGGTCAACTCAGCAAGTTACTTGAGAGGCTTGCGGACACCATTAACTGATATTATACACCATATAATCTCTCATTGCCTTAGTATCGCATATAGTTATTGTTAAAAGAAAAGAAACACATTGCCGAGATGCCAATCGAGCAGTTATCTAGTGTTCTGTTCGAAAAACTTCTGTTGTTATGTTCATCAATGTACCCCACATCGGTATACGTGCCTGATGATTAGAGGGTTACATTAATTAATTCGATTCTTGTGTTCGATGAACAATGTCATGTTGCAAGGTTGGTTTGTATACCCACTACCATTGATTCCATTTTCACATATAATCTGTAAGTGCAATGTAATGCTTCTTGTATTTATCGGTGTCAAATTTACAATGCCAACACCATATTCAGAAAAATCAACTCACCATAAAGCAGTAAAATATCAAAATATTTGCTCGGCTCGATTACTCGTAAGCGACCGTCGGGATTCATGAGGCCATTCACAAGTAGCAGGTCGCTTATCTTGTTTAAACACATTTAATATGGTTAGCAAACGTAATGAATATTGCGAAGCGCGTGCACGTGTGATTTCTAAAGCGCTGCATATGTAAAGGTGCGTCCCCATATATTGGGTCTTGAACCTGGAGCTTCAGTCCGTGCACACTCAACTTTTTAGTTTTCTATGTAAAGTACTTTAAGAAAAATGGTTTATTCAAACAAGCCTGCATGACAGTGACACATACTTCTGATATCTTATCTGCTAGTCACAACTATGGCTCACTTTTTCAAATGGTCTTCTTCTTGATTATACCACAGGTTCTTGGCGAATATGTCTACAAAAATTTATTTAATTGTCTTTCGCCGTTCGCGTCAAGGTCGAAATATAAGTAATTGAACATATTGATATGGGCATACATAGTTACAATACATAGACAAATGCATACGAATACGGTATAGTTTAGCTAAATGAGGAATAGCTGTGAAAAAGATACTTATAAATATCGTATAGGCCATATGCTAACACAACTATTACTAACAGTTTAGAGGCAGTCAGCATTAGTAGTGGCCAGCTCATTTCATTTCAAACCACCTTCCTTTTAAATATCTATTAGATGAATTACGAGGAGATCCCCTCCTCTTCTTTCAAATCAAATTGCCAACAAGTAAAAAATGTCACTATTATCAAAACGAGTAAGAACAACACCCAACATGGCTCTTTGTGACTTTTCCCTATTCGTAAGGCTAGCTATCACTTCGCGGAAACCGATTTGAGACGATTGAGGCGATAAAAAAGAGTTTACAAGAATTTGAATTTTGAAAGCGATCTCAAAATCAGCCTATGAAAAATATTTTCAAGATTGGAGGAATTCTTGGATTATGTGTATTGCTTCCAATGGAGATTACGTTTTAGTTTTGATTAAAGAATCCCGGGTATTTTTTGATGGAATGGTATATATTTAATGCTATTAATGTAAATTAATTGTTTATGAATGCACAATACACCAGGAAAGTTTAACAGTTAACTAGCTGAGCAGTGATAATTTCAGACGCAAGCTTCAGCTTTCTAGTGCACCGATCAAAATCGCATGCGTGTACCATAAACAGGTATGAAATGAGACAGATTGGGCAGCATAATTTTTTGGTCGTAACGAACATATGCAAATATTGTAAGATATATTTTAGACTTCAGAAGTTTGATTTCAGAAGCCTCAAGGTATTAGTATGCAGCCATAATCCTACCTCATTTGGTGCTTACAACGCTCGCAAGCATTTCAATACGCTTTTCCTAATTTCGATTTAATAGTTTGAGGCGTTTTGAATATAGTATCGCTGCAGTTCGACTTGCAGCTCGTGAATGTGCTACAGATGCTGCAAAGTTTCATTAACGGCTTAACTCAGACACCGCCAATTTGGTGTGCGTTGTTATTAGCATTAACGCCACATGTTATTCGTATTCGCCATATGTTGATACCGGCGTCAGGTAGCTGCAGAGGATTGTGGAAGGGAGCTGTGGTTTGGGCTCAGAGATTTTACTCGCGTGCTTAAACGCATATGAATTGTAATGAAATCAAAAACACCCGACGCTCCATAAAATGAGCCGGCAAAGTGAAATACCAACAAGTCGAAAAGAGTGCGCGAAGCAGTCAGCACGAAGCGGCGAAGTGTAAAATACAATTAATTGTATTCAAATAAATTTGTTAAAATACACGATATTATCATTGTTGGTGAGAGAGCGCAGGAGAGCGGTATTTGGACTGTGTGAAGTGCGACTATTGAGTACGAAAAGTCGACAGAGTTGAAGCTAAGCAAAATACACAGGCGCGTTGATAGCGAGAAGGCGCAAATGTGTCCACGAAAATTTTCATGTACATATGTGCTCATTCCGTCCAGTGCCTATGTGGTTAAGTATTGAAAGCAAAAATCGAATAAGTATTGCACAATTTTTACGTTACTGACTCAGTGTTACTGGAAACGCCACTCCAAGCAAGTGTTGCTCGCGGTCACACAGTTATGTTCTTTCTTATCCGCGACGAGGAGTACAAGTGCGGTAAAGTATTGAAAAAAGATTTGAGGAGTTCAAGTTGGCAGATAGTTCCTAGCGGCACAATGTTCGCGCGTTCCAAATTTTTGTCTTCCTGCTGGTATTTCGAATCGTGCTATCGTGAATTTGGAACCTATCGTGAATCTAAATTTCTCTTAATGACACGATTCCGACAGAGTAAAGGCTTCTGTTGTTTGGCTGTAATTTCTCTACAATAATGGTTGTCGTTAACATGCATGGGGACACGGATGTAAATGCACCTTTGTGCGGAAATCAACAGCTGTGCAGCAGCAGGTTAATACAACAATTACATGTAGTACCAGTTGCTTGACTCTGGGTTTCTACTTTTTTGAGAGAGAATGTTCACGAGCCGTGATCTGCACAACGCTTCATTAGCATTCAGGGAGGCAAAGACCCGGAGAGAGAGAGAGAGGCGGTTGTTGGCTACGGTTCTATTGCGCGGTTTCGTCATCAAAAACTCATTACGATGATCTTGTTCTCCAACAGAGAAAATTTAACTAATAGTGGATATTTGTACTTAATACCTCAAAGGTCGAATAATCGAAATATAGCGAAAAAAACTAGAGCAGCAATCTATGTTTACATAGAAGCCTACACAGGCTGTCTTCTATAGTGCAGCAAGGCAAAAATGATGCCAAAAAAACGATATTTTCCAATATACACAAACAGGTTAAAAGTTATGTTGGTTGCGTCGTCTAACTTGCAACAGGGCTGACTACCCAGTGCTGTGTTTTCCTTTTAGAGTCCTGCTTGTGTTTACAATTTAATTCACTGTAATATAGAGTGCACTTATTTAAAAGATTTACGCTCAGTCGTAAATCCATCAAAATCGTGACCATAAATATTGAAATTGCTGTAATACAATACTAACCTTGCCTTTGCGGCTAACGAAAAACAAACGGCACATGATACTCAACATCCGCTCATCACAAGTTCTCCGCTTGCCACGGTTAGCAAAGGACATCTGACGCGGTTTTAAATTTTTTTAAGGACGCGATTGAAATGTTTACACTAAACGCAATACGAGCCACCACGAGAAGGGTAAGGAGATAGCATGCCCTTAATCCAAATTCCAAACATTTGTCCTATATATAGTGGACCTAATAATATTTATGAGCTCCTATTTGGACCATTTATTTACGAATTCTGAGCCTCTTGCTCCTTATCTGCGGAGACTAGTTTGTTGAAAGCGATCGAATTTACCGGCTACAAATATCACCGTTGTTTGCTCTAATCTAATTTTTGTTTGATTTTCGTGAAAGAGATAAGAATTTTTGATAGGGAATGTTTCGCTGCGTATAGCGTAGTAAGTTGGTTGTGATAAGGGTTTTTTTCGCAGCAAGTGTGATCTTCAGCAGTTATCGGCACGATTGATGAATAGCTCCGGTGCAGTTGTGAAACGTAGCGCTTCAATATGATAAGAGCATTACTTGCAGTTTTGAAACAGGTTTCTGGCTTTGGCAATTTGTAGTGTTAACCACCTCCATACACATGCGCATATATGTATGTAAGGTGTAAGTATGTATATATGAGTATGTGTGTGCCTGTGTCTGGCACATCTAGATAGCGAAAACGTCAGCTTGATGAACAAAAGTTTACTGCTCCACGTATTCAAATAATCAATCATTATGCTCAATCGCAATACCCAAAATTCGAAACTCTTGAGTCGGCTTAACCCTTTCGATCCCAACGTTGCTTGTAGGCAACAATGAGACCTAAGAGTTAAACCGTTTCATTGAATTAACAAATACAGTCCGGTGTACATAGTTTTCGAAGTATAGTTAAGAAATAGGATTTCAAGTTGATTTTCGCAGTATTCACGGAATTTTGAACGTTTGGATGATTGTAAATTTTTTTGCGTATTGGTCAAGTTTGGATTTTCGTGAATAGAAACCAGACAAATGTTGAAAATATGAATTGTTGCGATTTCCCTCTAAAACTAATCGATAATAGGGATCAAGCCCAATTTTGTTAACGTAATTTGTTGAACGTCTGCGTGTTAAATCTAAGGAACAATCAGTCCCTTTTGTTTTGAGCTTGCGATTTTTTATTTTAATTCTTTTCGTTTTATGTGACGGACAAAATTTATCCATGCAAAAAAGAAACCGAGACACTATCTTCTAAAGCGAAGAAAGTTTCTTAAGGTACCTTAAAATATTTTTGAATCTCTGCTTTTTCGAATGATGCAAACGGACCTTTGAATAATTTTAATCGAGCTAGCAACACATGAAAAGCAAATCGGTCGTATCTGATGTGATGTAATCCATGACCCAGTTGTGAAATCAATGAAACATTCTTGAGATTATTAATTTCATTATAACGTTGAAGATTGTAGAATAAATTCAGCGATGGTCGAAAGAGTTTAATATTCTTGATTTGTTCAAGTTTCTTGGCATCCCAGTGTAGATCGGAGCGCAAGCGGTAGAGTAATGCCAGGTCTGGAACCTTTGTTGAATTTTTTCCAAATAAACATCCAAGTGTATTATAGATTTTGCTTTTATCTGATTCAAATTTAAAATATCTCTTCAGTCGTCTATACGCATGCAACCATATGTTATGAAAAATAGTCAAATATTTAATCGCATTCTCAACAAACAAATTTGATCTATGCGCATACATCATATTCCGGATCAATAACATATTTAATTTTTTCTTCACCATTAAGGGACCCCCTAGTACAAACGGCGTTTTTAAAAGCTTTTTTTGGGATTTTTTTTCAGAAACTGCAAATGATAATGAGATAATTCTTCGAATATTTATTCTTTACTTACTTACTTAACTGGCCATAACAACCCGCTATCGGGTTACGGCCTGCCGCAAAACTTCTCTCCAGGCGCCTCTGCTTTGCGCGCGCCTTCTCCAGTTGGTCACAGTGATGACAGGGCCTCTTCAACTTGGTCCTTCCACCGGAGACACGGCCTCCCTCTTCGCCGTCGACCTCCAACCATCGCATCGAACACCTTTTTCGCCGGAGCTTCGTCGTCCATATGGCAGACATGACCGAGCCAGCGTAGCCGCTGGATGTTAATTCGCTGCGCTACGTTCATGTCCTTATACAGCTCATACAGCTCGTTATTGGTTCATATACGATAGTCGTCACCAACACGTACAGGGCCGAAGATTTTGCGAAGTACCTTCCTCTCGAACACTCCAAGGGCCGCTATGTCGTTTCGTGTCATTGTCCATGCTTCAGCGCTATAGAGAAGCACGGGCAAGATAAGCGTCCTATAGAGTGCAAGTTTTGTCGGTCGAGAGAGGTCTCTACTTCTCAATTGCCTACCGAGACCGTAGTAGCACCTGTTGGCAAGAGTAATCCTTCGCTTTATCTCCAGGCTGACATCATTGCTGCTGTTGATGGCGGTGCCAAGGTAGACGAATTGCTTGACAACTTCAAAGGTATACCTGTCGGCCTCGACGTGAGACTCTAGCCGCTGCGAGTCCCTGCGTGTAGACAGCATATACTTCGTCTTGCCCTCATTTACCACCAGACCCATTTTGGCAGATTCTTTTTCGATAGCCGCAAAGGCAGCGGTGACATCTCGCTTGTTACGTCCGATGACATCAATGTCATCAGCGTAGGTAAGGAGCTGGACACTTTTGTTGAAAATTGTGCCATTACGATGTACACCGATTCTTTACATATTGAATTATAAAAAAAAATCGTTTCCATGTGCTACCGCGAACACTGTTGGGGTCCGCCAGCTAAGTACCGGCCATGTTTTTTTTGTAAGGGTGTGTTTGCGCGATCTCTACTTTGTCCCTGTTCGTCTGAAATGTAATCCAAAAATGTTCTCTTAAAAAGCATTACTCCAATTAAAGGATGACCTACAATGAACCCGATCTGATCAAAATTGGACCCGTAGCGTCGTTTTAACGTGTTTTTTTTTCGAAATTCGCCCTTTTTTGCTCTAAAAACTCCCCCCCAAAAATCGGCTATGGAGCGCAATCTCCGCAGGTTAACCCGTGGAGCAAAAAGTTTTGAATACCGCAAAACAAGAATCAAGTGAATCGGTCAATTAGTTTCGACGGAATCATGGCGCAATGGTCAAAAAATGTGTTTTCGAGAAAAACGTGTTTAAAGTTTTAAAACCGTGTTACTACATATGAGCAAATTTGGCGGATTTGAGGCTCTGTATCTCAGAGACGTTTACGAATTCGACAAAATCCGTTCGTATACTTTTTCTATGATAGTTATACTATAAAAATATGAAATAAAAACAAAATCGATTTTTTTTTAATTTACAACTAGAGGACCCCCTTAAATGATAATAATAATCAAGAAAATTGACCAATTCAAGTTTTCAAGTTTCCAGCGTTTCATTAATGTGAAATGAATGTATCGTGATGTCTCGATGAATAAACAGGACATCTCCGTAACATCTTTTTGAATTTGATTGAAGACCGCTTCATTTTTGCACAGGATCGAAGCACCTTTTTCACTCACTGAAAGTCCATGTCCCTGATGGGTCGTCCTCTCCTTCGCTTGGAAACGATCCTGTCGGTGTCATCTGAATAACTCAACAAACAAAATATAATTTCACTGCCGTTAAACGGTAATCGCGTAACCCTATCGCGTTCGCTGCCACCCATCCATCCCTCATACACTTCAGTGAATTTCTTCAATATCCCTGCCTTGTCGTCCACTGATAAGCACTTTGTGAATTTGTTTATTTATGACATTTTTGCTGACGCCTTTGCTGTCGTGAGGAGCTGGACAATTTTGTTGAAGATTGTGCCATTACGATGTACACCGGCCTTGCGCAGAACACTCTCTATGGTGAAATAGAAGAGGTCGGATGACAAAGTACCGCCCTGTCTGAAGCCTCGAACAGTATGAAATGGGTCAGAGAGGTCACTTCCAACCTTGACGGAGCTGCGTGCATTGCTCAACGCTCTGCAAAGTCTCACGAGCTGTGCAGGGATACCAAGTTCAGACAATACGGCATATAGGCGATCTCTTATCGGGTTATCGAACGCTGCCTTGTAGTCGATAAAGAGATGGTGTGTGTCGATTTGACTCTCATGGGTCTTCTCTAGGATTTGACGTAAAGTGAGTATCCGATCGATGGTGGACACACCAGGTCTAAAGCCGCACTGATAGGGTCCAATCAGCGCCTTGGCGAGTGGTTTCAATCTTCCACATAATACACTCGTTAGGACCTTATACGAGATGGGAAGTAGGCTGATCCCTCTGTAGTTGGCGCATATTGTTGGGTCGCCTTTCCACAATACAGGGCAAAGGGCACTGAGGTTCCAATCATTGGGCATACATTCCTCCAGCCATATTTTGCAGATGAGCTGATGCATGCACCGCCGCCGGCCTTGAACAATTCTCCTAGTAGCCCGTCCGGCCTTGTAGCTTTATTACTCTTTGGTCGCTGGATAGCGACCCGGACCTCGTCATAGCTGGGCGGAGTCACGTCTACACCGTCGTCATTGATTGGTGCCGTCTGCACTTCACCACTGGCGTTATTGTTCTCTTCGTCGCCTGCAAGCAACTTGGTGAAGTGCTCCTTCCACAACCTCAGTACACCCTGCGCATCTGTAACCAGATCCCCGTTTTCGTCTCTGCAGGAAGATGTTCCAGACTTAAAACCTTCCGTCAGACGCTTGACTTTCTGCAAACATTTTCGGGCGCCGCTCCTGCTCCTGCACCTCCATTTCAAAAAGGCCCCTCTCTGTCTTCCTCTCCTCCCGGTAATTTTCCCGTACGGCTCACGAAGCAGCCGACTGCAGGGTCTTCTTGTAGGCAGCATTCTTTGCTGCAGTGGCTGCGCGATACTCTTCGTCGTACCATTGGTTTCTTGGTGGTGGGCGTCGGAAACCAAGAACTTTTCCTGCGGCGGCGCGCATAGAGTGGGATATGTGAGCCCTTAATTCGCCGATGCCATCAGGTGGAAAGGGAGAGCGACCGAGCTGGTTGGAGAGTTGAGGAATAGGCTTCGGCTATCCCTCGTGATCGCAGCTTACTGACGTCCAGCTTTCTTTGCAAACTAGGCTGTGCGGTCTTCGCTGCGCAAAGACGCATACGTGCCTTGGCTGCAACAAGGTAGTGGTCCGAGTCGATGTTCGGCCCTCATAACGTGCGCACATCTAGAATGCTAGAAGCATGCCTTCCATCAATTACAATGTTATCAATCTGGTTGCGGGTGGATAGATCGGGAGATAACCAGGTGGCCTTTTGGATGTCGGGTTGCTGGAATTTGGTGCTATTAACTACCATGTTTCGTGCCGCGTCGAAATCGATCAGCTTCAGACCGCTGTTTAAAGTGAAGAAGGCTGAAGTGCCCGACTGTGGGACCAAATATACCTTCTCGCCCGACCTTTGCATTGAAGTTCCCGAGGACGATTTTGACGTCATGGGCCGGGCACCCGTCGTAGACGCCCTCGAGCTTTATATAAAAGGCATCCTTGGTCGTATCGTCCTTCTCTTACGTCGGGGCATGCGCGCAAATTAGACTGATGCTAAAGTATTTAGTTTTGATGCGGATCGAGGCCAGCCGTTCGTTCACCGGAGTGAACCGAGAGACGTGGTGGCGAAGTCTCTTGCTCGCTTGGACCAACCTTGTCCTGTCCATCGCATTTCGTGGCTGGCAGTGATGTCAGGCTTACCTTTTACGAGGGCTCCCGCCCTATAGAGGGTCCGGACATTACAGGTGCATATCCTTAAATCGTGGTCCTTAAATCGTTTGCTGTGGGCGTCAACATAGTGGGTTCCTTCCGAGTCTTTTTTAGTTTTCATTGGTTGCTTGATTTTACGTGGTGAGCAACAAACACTGCGCACAACCCAAATTTCAAGTCCTGGGGATTGGACACGCTGCACACATTAGTTCACTATTCAGCCGGTGCCAAATAGCTATCCACGAGGGCCACGCGGAGGCTGTGTATCAACTTGGATTAGCCAAGGACTAGGATCGTTCTGGCGTTCGCCAGATTGAACGCAATCAGAGACTTTACCTTGGATGTCTGCTCCCATCTTCACATTTTCCTCTAACAGCAAAATAAAAAGAAATATTCCAAACCGTCGTTTGGAATAGGCATAAAACTATAAGCCAGCTTTCATTCGTGTACAAATTTGTACGTACGACGGATGGTTGCGGGAGCGCGGCTTAAGTTTTGTAATTAGGCTGTCGTGCCAATTATATACAATTAAGGACAAACAATACAAGAGATTTCACTAAGAGATTGTGTTTTACAATTATCTGTACCAATTTTGTCAATCGAATTAGAAGGACTTTATTTTTAATCAATTTTTAAAAACATTAATGGATTTCTTTACATTATTTTTATTAGTACTTATACTTGAACCAAACATTTAATCAAAAAATTCACCTCTTTTTAAAGTAGTGTCCCATGTGCAACTAGTACAATTAGATTAGAGTGATTCTATTTTATTGCCCGTAACTGTAAGCCCTACATATTATACTAAATAATTATACTAAAAATATTAGTTTTAATTAGGAGTTAATAAAGTGTTGGATAGTACTCTCATCCGCGGAAAATTTTACAATATTTGTCATAAATTGTATTTATTATTTATTACTTGCTTATTAATATTTTATTTTTTACTGCGAACAATAAATTTGTTTCGAAAATTCCATGTTTATGTTAGATAGCCTAAAAACAAATGACGCAATACGCAAGTGAAAACACAATTTGTGTCGCTTTCAGAAGTCAGCAAGGTCCCAGTCGCTTGTTTTTGCTGATTCACTGTGAATATCATGCACGCAACGATGGGAGCTGTCAGCCTCTACTTAAATAACATTTTCAAGCGCCGTACTCTGCTTGCGGCTATCTGTGCGTGTCACGTGTCGGCTATCTGAAGAACTACTTATTAGAGCTTGACTAGTATGTCAGTTTACTGCTCATCCAAATAATTATCTGCCCGAATATGTGTATGTATGTATTTATAGGCATATACATAAGTACATAACTATGTATGTATACATACCTATATACTGCACTTACTAAATGCAACGCGTATATTTTCATTTCTCTTTAAAAATTTACTTTATTTTTACTTAGCTAAAATGTAAATTTATGGTACTTTGAAACAGCGTTTGAAAATGCTTTCATATTTTCATTTCATTTGCTTCGACTATGCTGTTGCTGCGACCAGTGACCGCTGCAAAGACAAAGCAAAAGCAATCATAAAATTCCCAAAGCTGTGCTGTCGCTGTGCTGTGGCGACGCGTGCAGCTCGAAAGCAAAGCAGGCAGCAATCTTAAAAAACCCAAAACTGTGCTGTCGCTGTGCTGTTGGTTTTGCTGTTAGGATCGATTATATTTCTCATATTAGCCGAGTTTAGAACATTGAAAGACAGTGTGTCTTCTGTTACTAGTCCAATATATGAGCGAAATAATATTTTTTATTTATTTGCACTTTCACATTTTGTTTCCTAGCAGAAATTGATGATGATGATGATTGACAGCAACAGCAACAGCAAAAGCAAATTTGCTTTGTGCTGTCGCTGCTGCTGGAACTCTCATTTTGTTGCAGGCGAAGCAATAGCCTATAGCAATCGAACAAAAATGAGATGCTAAGCTGCAACTGTGCTGCAAGAAAAGTGCACAGCGACAGCAACAGCAAAGCAAAACGAAGCATGAATTGCTGCCGTGCTGTGGCTTTGCTGTTCAAATGATCGAAGCAAAGCAAAGCATAAAATCGCTTACGCAAAAAGGAATGCTGCCGCAGCACAGAGACAGCATATTTTTAAGCTTTTGCTAATATGCTGGCAGTTTTTCAAACCCTGCTTTGAAACCACAGATTCATGTAAATTGTTCGTGTAATAGCAATTTCCTAATGAGTATTATATTTAAAATTTCAGATTTTGTAATCATTAAGTAAAACAATCAGAAGCACAATGGCAATAGAAAAGTCGAATTCAACTGAAAAAACCCACACTGCTGTCTACAATAATACAAACAAACCAAAGAATCGTAAACGGAGGGACAAAAGTGATTTGGGTCCGGACTTTGTGGCTCCTGACGGTGGCTGGGGCTGGATTGTTTGTTTGGCAGCTGGGTTCAGTAATGTAAACCCTTGTTCTTCGACTCCTATTGCACAGTTTTCTTCATATCGTATATCTCAATTTTAGTTCTCTATATTCCCGGCCCTGCAACAGTATGGCCTTATATATCGACAACGTATGGAGGATTTGGGATTCGACGCCAAACAAACCACAACAATCGTAAATATTGTAATGGCCATTTCCTCGCTAGTAGGTACATAGGTTGCAGAGCATTTGCGAGGACTAAGTTGTAGTCATGCCGTACTTCAGTAAAATAATGAATTTCTTTTATTTCTCCTCAGGAATAGTAAATGGCGCCATGTTCAGGAGATTTACTTTTCGCCAAGTCGCCATCACTGGAAATCTACTTGTATTCACTGGAATCTTCTCGTCAGCGTTCTGTATGAGCTTTGCACAGTATTTCATATGTTTCTCCACTATTTACGGTATGCGTTATGTGCCTTTTATGTTTGTGTACGAATTATACATGCATTCGTGTTGACAACAACACGGTGTTGTTATTGCAGCTGTCGGACTGGGTCTAAGCATGGCCGCCACGTCGTTGGCCGTTAACACATACTTCAAAAATCGTCGACGACGTGCGACCGGGTTTACGTGGACCATCACTGGCCTAGGGCCGATTATTTTCCCGCACTTTTCCACGTTTTTGTTGGTTTATTATGGAGTTCAAGGCACCATTTTAATTTACGCTGGCATCACTTTGCATGCCCTCATGTGTGCAATGACGTTGCAGCCAGTGTTGTGGCATGCTCGGAAGCCAGCGCAGCAGCAGACAACGGATGCAAGAAACGGAGAAGTACTGTCCGGAGTGAATGGTGCAACTACGCTAGACGTCATCAGCGAGGAACCGGAATATCAATGTAAATACTGTCAGTTGCAGAAACGCGGCAAGCGTAGCATATTCTCATCACAGTATCTCTTTAACGATGACGATCCTGACACGCCCGGTTACGAAATTACCGAGCCGGGGACGCCGATGTTGGCTCGCGCCAATGATGGTTGGTTTGGCTCTAAAATGTCGTTGGCTTCAGATAGGGGAATACGTTTCCGACATAAAGCTCTTCGACAGACTTCAATTCGGAGCCGTGAAGATGCGGAAGCGACGAATGGAAGCATGCTCGGCGAGAACTCTGTTCGCCTGTATAAACCGAATTATTTTAATCGAGAGCGAGAAGATCTCGATCGATATACCAGCAAGAGCAGCGTCTACTCGAAGCCTGGACTCGATGAGTGCCGATGCACGTGCGCCGAAGAAAAAGTACTAATGCAGAAGGTATCAGACGAAGAATTAAAGTTGGAACAAGAAAAACTCAAAGCTGCAGAAGAAGCCGACGAATTGGCAAAGAGCAATATGACTTTTAAGCAGAAAGTAGTGAAGTTTTTTGACTTAGATTTACTGAGAGATTTTACATTTGTCAATCTCGTGTTGGGCATGACACTAATGATGTTTGCGGAAATGAATTTCTCGGTTCTAACGCCGTTCATACTATATAGCTACGGCTATAACAACGAACAAATTTCGATGGCCATGTCATTATTAGGCGGCATGGATATTACGGTGCGGTTTGTAGCACCTCTCGCGCTGGAAAAGGTCAAATTGGACAATCGTATTCTATTCGCTTTTGGCATAATAGCGATTGCTGTAGGTCGAGCAATTGTCACCTTAACTGATTCTTACAATGTCGTTTTGGCTGTTTTTGTCCTAATCGGTTTTGGAAAAGGATTCCGTACCATTTTCTCGCCACTTATCATCCCGTCCTATGTGCCTTTGAAACGGCTACCTGCGGCATCCGGATTGCAACTGATCTTCAACACAATATTTTCGTTGGCTTTTGGACCAATTTTAGGTATTGTCCGAAGTTAGACTTTTCGCTAAATAATCAAATTTTTCACTTTAGGAATTATCACCGACGCCACAAGTTACACCGTAACCATTCACGCCTTAAACACTCTAACGTGTTTCGCTTTACTTATGTGGTTCGGAGAATCCATGCTGCGTCGCTTATTAAGAAGAAAAGCTGCCCCACTGGAAGGTATTTAGATCGCAGGCGGAGCTGTTTTTGTACAGATTTTCATATGAAATTAGTTCATGTAGTATAAACGTTGTCCTACACAGTCATTCATTACCTAAAATACATTACCTTAAATATATTCAAAATCAACGAGTACATGCAAGCATATTGTAATAGCATAACTACGTTAAAAGTGAGAAAACATTTTAATTGACCTTGACTTTTGGTTTTTTCAGAAACCTAATTTTTGTAACAAATTTATGTAGAAATCAACTTAAGACCTAACTTTGGGTTATCGAACAATTTATTAAAGCAGCTGTTAAATTCTAAAAAACATGCAATTTTCACAAAAATGTCGTCCACATACATATTAGTTTTAAGTTTTGAATGCCAATAGCCATTTCTATTGCTGGTCAGTAAATGATAAACCATAGATTTCCGAGAGCAAGCTCCAATACCTGATATATGTATGTTTGTACGTGACTCGAACGTATCGAACGTAGTAGTAAGAGAATTCTTTCAATAGCGAAATTACGAGAGATTGTTTTTGTACACCAACAATACAAATAGGTTCTGTAACGAGTAAATAGATCTTATTATTTAAAGAACTGTATTTGTAAAATAAATTACTTTTTACAGTGCTACATAAACCTCTTTCAGCGTCTTTGTTTTGATTTATACTCGCTCTTGCGACCTTTGAGAGCGTTTGCATGCGATAAGGCACAATACTATTCCGATGCTTGCAAAAGCACTCAATTACTCGCTCGACACTTTTAAAAACACTGCAAATTGCAAGTTTGAGCCGCTTCTAAAAGTGTTGTATGAAGCCATCGCAAAATTGTATAATATCTGTCCTTGATAGCCAAGTGGGAGCTGTAGGGTGAGTGAAAAAAAAAACTACTTACAGCAGCAATCCCATATTTCACCACAATGCATTGTAAAGGTTCGAAATTTTGCGCAACCCCCGCGGTTGCCCTCATAATGTGCTTAAATGAGTGAGAGCACAGCAAAGCAATGAATTAACACTCAATTTTGCTGCAAGTTCTGTTAGCAACGCGGCTAAGAAAGCAACGGCGACTTGGGCCTTTAGTTGGCGAGCGGAATCGACACCATAAGGTCACAGCGGAGCGGTGGGCGGTCACTAGAAAACGACGCGACCACGAAAATCGCCGATATCATCCAGGCATTGCTTGCACTTGCACTGCAAACCAACGCACAAATCATCAGCGGAAGGGTGACATAATGAAAAGTGCACAAGTGCAGACGACACTCAGTTCATCTTCCATTGTAGATTGGATTTGTTTGTGTTTCCAATTAGTGAGCAAAAAGGGAATACGAAAACATATGTGGTATGGTAGTTGCATTAAATACTAGAAAGATGCATAAGGCTGCCGACAGTAGATAGTCGATAAAAACGCAAACCGTGAACTTGGGACCGCAGTGTGATTGAAATTAAACTAAAAATATGCCAAAAACGGTGGTGCCAAATTTTTACATTCGAGTGAATGCGATTTGCTTTTTGTTCTGTGCACGTACTTATGTATGTGCATACCTCTACAAATGTATGTGTTTGCACAGCAGAGTTGAGATGCTGTTTCAAAGCACTCAATACAGTTGCACTCGCTATTTTAGATTTCATTGCAAATCGAAGTGACCACCTGTGGATGTTAATGACGCGTATGCTGTCGACTGCATGTGAGCACGGCGGTAGACTGTAGTCAACGAAAGGTGTCAAATCATTTGCTTTTAGGACTCTGATTGAAGATGGTTGGTTTGTCTTGATGAGACATTCAAATTCTCCTCCCTGAGTGCTTTGTTCCTTCACTTACTTATCGAGAAAGCCTCAATTCTCCAAGTATCGATAAGACTGATAAGAGACAGCACCCAATGTAACAGCGCACATATAATAAGTTATTACACAAACACACTTAATAATCCAACCAACGCATATCTAGTTGAATCCACTTAACATTTGCCTCTGCATACTCGCACTACACTTGTGGCGCATTACTCAATACCCACAAGCATTGTGCAACAGTCAATAGACGACTTCAAAAGTATTTTTTTCTGCGAACGTACGCTTGCCCGGGCTTAATGACAAACTGCATATTTTTTGGGGGGAAAACTATGCCTTGGTCGCCTTGCGGCATATTTAACTTTTCGTTTCGGAGTTTTATCTCGAGTTGTTTTTTAATGTAAAATATGTAAACAAAATATGATTAGGATCCAAGCAAAGTCCTTGTTATCCTGGGATATAATATCCCAAAAAAGTTATATGAATGTAATGTCTCAATATGGCACCATGAGTTTGATTTTTTCAATTTATTTAATTTTGATTTATTTATGAAATTTCGCGAAACATGAATAGCAGGAAACATTATTGCAGCCAGAGCAAACATAATAGGATCGTGTTTCTTTTTTAGTGAAGTGCATCGAACGCAGAGACGACGCGAATCACCTTGGATTGGAAGATGCGAGCTGATATCCAAGATCTCCAATTTTGATCGATTGGATGGTCTTCTATCTGTACGTCGGGTTTTTAGATTTTTATGTTTAGCTCCTCGGCAATTAGCGCCTCAGCCAGGAGCACAATAAACTGAAGAACGGCATTTTACGGCGATGATGTTGGATGAACACCAACCATTCGTATGCAACGCACATCATTAAAATTTTGAAGAAGACTTTCTTCCACCACTTTTCAATTTCCGATTCACAGCGAGGTCAAAACCTCCCGTTAGGTGGTTGTAGTCACTTAAGTATTACAAAAGGACAGTCGACTTCCTTCTTCGTGCCATATTTTTGTTTTCTTTGCACTTTACACAAAGCTAGCTGATAGTTGGAGGCAATCAAAAACTCTGTGCATCGAGAAGCACATATTACTCCAGTTGATACTGCAAATTGGCTTTGTCCTCTATACAGCCGACCCGCAAAGGATGTCTTTACGCGTTTTCGTACAAATTTCGAACGTTCGAAAGCTAATAGTTTTTAGCAGATGAATGGACGTGAAAAATCTCTCAAAAAACTTAGAAGTGACGTAAGAGATCATGTTTCAGTGTTTTGCAATACTGAATACACAAAATCTCTTTTGGGATTTATGCGTGTTTCAAATTTGCTGGGACGTATAATCGCAGTAGGGGCGAAAGGGTTAAGCCGCTTACATTCCTAATTTGCGCACTTTTCATCTATAAGATTCACCGACTCCGTTTCATGCTGCCCTCTGTCGCATGACTTATACGTACTTTGGATTCAGACAGGAAGGAGTTTTGTTCTGCGGCAACTTTGCTGCTATTTACATAACATATAGTTTGTAGTCATATGTACACAATACCGCTCTGCTCTGCTTTGCAGGATGTTGAAAGTCTGTACAAATCACTCATAAAAACGAAGTCCAACCTGTAGCGGTGCGATTATTTCGTGCCAGTGCAGTGAGTATTGCGCGTGAGCAGTCTGTGGGTCACTATTTCCAGAGTTAGATTCACGTTCTCAGTATTCGTACTGATAACAGCGCTACACCGTGTATTCAATCCAGTGAGCGACCGTGAACTTGTCGTTCTATCAGTGCCCATTCGAGAGTAGTGCAGAGTCGTGCAGCGTCTTTGCATCTGCCTCATCAATGTGTCTTCCATGTCATATGGCAGCAGCGACTATTTCTAATACTAATTATGCTACGACCGGTGCCTTTGTTTCTTTCACTTTCAAGTTACGTTATAATTGCAGTTAGATTAAATTTTAGAATTTCAATATCAAAGTGCGCTATGGGAAAGACCACCACGTATGGCATAAACAGTCGCGTGTATCAAACGACAACACTCCCTTCTAATTCCACAACAAAGCAAAGTAAAAATGACGAACCACAGAAGTCCAAGAAAGTGCGTAGGGATAAAAGCGACTTGGGTGAAGATTTTAAAGCTCCCGACGGTGGGTGGGCCTGGCTTGTTTGTATAGCGGCAGGAGTCTCTAATGTGAGTTTTCCTCTAATAGACATATTACATACTCGCGCAATGTAAGAGCTACTTCGTGATAGAGGTAGTCAGTTAAATCATTGTTCTTCTCTTCCAGCTATCCATATATCCTTGTTTACAGCAATTTGGTTTCATATTTCGTGAACGTCTGACAAACCTAGGGTTGTCTACTTCAGAAATCACCACCATCATTAACACCAATCCAGCGATTTCGGCATGTACAGGTAACAAACGAGGCAAATTTGTTATTCCTAGTTATCGTCCATTCAACTCTTCCCTTCTAATCAACTTCCACAGGCTTGTTAAACGGCCCTATGTTTCGCCGTTTTACTTTTCGGCAAGTTGCATTAGCAGGCTCCGCATTTATCTTCATAGGTTTAATGCTGACGGCTTTTTGCGAATCCTTCATAAGTTACATTATGTCCTACTCCATTCTATTTGGTAAGCGATGCACGTTTCCTAATATAATAGTTAAATTTAGCTCTTCGTTGAACAAATAATGAATAATTCAACAATGTGTGTTCTATTGGCCTTCGCCACCCAATCTACATATTACACGTATTTGCTCGTTTATTTGTTCAATTTTGTTATTTACTGGACATTATTTCCTTTTTGAAGGTTTTGGCATGGGAATCAGTGTTTCAGCTTCATCTCTGGCCATAAATACGTATTTTAAAAATAAACGGAGACGTGCGGCTGGGTTCTCATGGACTATTACTGGCCTTGGACCCATATTCTTGCCGTACTTTGTCACATTCATGCTTTCTGTATATGGAGTGCAGGGCACAGTGGTAATATTTGCTAGTCTGTCACTGCATGCTTTCGTTTGTGCCTTGATTTATCAGCCTGTGCGGTACCATGCCCCGCCTGCCGACGTTCCTGTATTAACTGATACTGCAGAGCCAGAACACCTTTGCGAATATTGTCAAATGCAAAAGAAGAAAGAAACAGGCATATTCTCTAGTCAGTATTTATATCAGGACGATGACGAAGCTATGCCAGGGTACGAAATCATTGAACCTGGCACCCCAATGCTGTCAAGAGCAAATGATGGCTGGTTCGGTTCGAAGCTTTCCTTGGCGTCAGTAAATCGATCTACCCGCTTCAGATCGGTGTCTAGTTCGAAAGATATTGAAGCCACAGGCAGACTCAATCAAATCATACCGGAAGAGGATGTCTCTGACGAATTTTTCAAACCGAATAACTTTAATCGCGAACGTGACGAAGTGCTTAAGAACGCTAGCAGTAACGGAAACTTGCGCTCGCAATTTGGAAGGTTGAGTTCGGCGATTCAATTGAGTTGTACTTGCGCTGAGGAGAGAGCTTTGATGGAAGTGGCACAGTTTCGTGCACGATTGCCTGGTGTGACTACTGAATCGGGCAACAACAACACGAGTATATCAGAAGTAGCCAATGAAAATGCGCCGACGAGAAGCTACACTTTCATGCAAAAGGCAGTTGCATTTTTTGATCTGGATCTGCTGCGTGACTTCACCTTTATTAACCTTGTCCTGGGTCTGACCATAATCAATTTCGGAGAGTTGAATTTTTCAATTTTAACGCCGTTCATACTGAACGATTTTGGCTTTGACACGCCTCAAATAACCTTGGCCATGTCAGTGTTGGCGGGCCTTGACATCACAGTGCGTTTCCTAGTGCCTTTCATCACCGAGAAGATTCCGTGGGACAATCGGGTCTTCTTTTTAATTGGTGTGTAAACTCAGCCTTACTTAAGCTTAAAACGAGATTTGTTTTTCTTTATGTAAAACATGCTATCGAACAATAAGAGAATATGAATTTACATTTACAGGTGTGGTCGGAATTGCCATTGGGCGAACAGTGGTTGCGTGCACTAGATCATATTCTCTAATATTGACCTGTTTCGTGTGGATTGGCATGTGTAAGGGAGTGCGAACTATATTCTGGCCACTAATTATACCCGGATGTGTGCCACTTAAACGACTGCCGGCGGCGTCTGGTCTCCAGCTGTTGATATCGGGACTTTTTACACTAGCTGGGGGACCATTTGTTGGTGTGTTCAGTGACAGAATCAAATAGTCGAAATCAAATCCTTGATTAGTCGAAAAACTCAGAAATACTTATTGCTTTTTAGGACTGATTCGGGATCGCTTTGACTACTCTGTAACGTTGCACTTCTTGAATATGATGTCTTTCATAGCTGCCATCTCCTGGACAGTAGAAGCACTAATACGGCGCCATCACCGGGGAAGACATCAGGCTGCGCCCTCTAGCGATCACCACTGACAACGAGTATGAAGCGGCTAGGTGGCGCTGAACGATAATGTTAGGTATATGTTAAGTATCTCAACTAAAATGTAAAGGCAAGGCTTTTCGTTTGTTTCAACTTACTCATTTAAAGCCAATCTGACCAACAAATTTCACAATATAATATATGACATTTTCCGTCCCTTTAGTACGCACTTACTTTTTCGCTGCCATGTTACAAATTTTAACATACAATGCATATGTTTCTGTAGTAAGACTGAACTTCATCTCCCACCAGGGCATTGTTTTTCACATTTAACACGGATGGGATACTCGTAAAGTAATCTTACGCTTTCGAAACAGTGAATTAGCTTTGGTCAGGTACCGTTACAAATATTTCTAATTTCTCTCCAAAAATACTAAGTCGCAATCAATGCATTCAATTGGTGCTGGACATAACATTAAAGTTTGGAATTTAACGGTAACAGTCGTTTCATAATAAACATTTTTCTATTTAACCCAAAAATACTTCATGGCTCAATAGGACGTGCAAAAAAGAAAGGAAAGATATTGCTCTAATACCAGACGCCACAAGTTTCTTCACACAAACATTTGTTTATTAAGAACGAAAAATACCAAGCTTCTTCAATTCCTTCTATGCGCGGAATGCTTTTTCATGCATTTGACTGAGTGTGGCATGAAGCACTCGCGTCGCTTCTCTTGTGTTGTATTTCGTCAGCAGGATATTTTCTGATTGAACCACGAGCTTTTCTTTGACCGTTCTATTCGTGTTTTAATAGATGGTGCCATGGTGCCGCACTATTCGGCCTATAAATAAATGCATGTATTTTCTATATTTGTCAAATAGCCCCATCCACTCGTTGCTGAAGACAGCACACTCGTGTCAGCACATCATTCACCATACTTCCAACTCTCTCTCCATCCATCTCTCTCTTAAAGAAATAAACTATAAATGCTGTGCCTTGGCCTTGTGGCATATATATTAGTGCCCAGCCATCAACAGACGCAATTACCCGCCTGCGTCTTGTAAAGGAATTAAAAAAAATCCGTTGAGTTGGTGAAATAATTCTTAGTAGTTATTTGCGAATAATACGAGTAGTATTGCAAAAAACTAACATAAAATAAGTACTGCTGCACATAGTTTTAAATCCATACATGTTACATGGTTTATTTATTTATTTTTAAATAACTAGCAATAAGAAAGGGGCTGCATGCGCGTGGCAAGGTACGCCCTGGGGTCAGGTATAACACTTCATATATCTTCGACTGCGATTACTTAAATCGATTTTTATTACTAATGAAATATCTACAATGCGTCATATACGAAATATTCGAATCTACTGATTAGAAGGACTGATCAATCTAACGTTTACAAAAATACTTAATGACCAACTAAATTAAAGCTATAGAATGTGGTATGTTCATAAATATGGTATTAGCAACGCTTTCGAGATGTTTTAATTTAAGTTTTGTACAGATTATGAAATGCGACATAAGTGCGCTACTAAAAAAAAAAACAAAAATATGTCACAAGAACGCGACGCAATTATTTTGTTCTTCTCGTGTATGCGTAATTATGGCGCTAATTAACAGCTGGCCTTGGGCAGTTGTTGTGTGTACAATATTTTATCTCGGTGAGGGGGCCATTGTTGACTTCAGTTGTTCGGTCTTCGGTTCGTGGATATTATTACCAGTTTCTGTAACAAGGTTCGAGTCTGAGGTAGGTCTTGGTGTTACTATAGTTACGACCTGTAATTATGAAAGGTCTTATAAGGTTGATTTCGCAGTAGTGTCTGAAGTTTTTTATATTGGTTAGAATGTGTATGCGAGTTTAGGAGAAATACAAACGGATTGAGTTCAGTTTCCATTCAATATCTTAAGATTTTATATAAATTACTTTGGAGTTGCCATCAATGATTTCCACAGGGTTCGCTGACACATAGGCGGAGAGCCCCATTAGTCCAAAGAGCTGAGGTCGGTAAAAGGATGATGTTTTTAAAGCAAATGTGCCTTCAAATACAAATAAACGGTATTTTGTGTTAAGGCGACCAAGGCTACTCGCGTAGCTAAGTATATAATTCAACTTACCGCTTCCTGGTGTCGGTCTTACAATGAACCTCGGTGACTTGAGTAATGGCAATTCCGTGCTTATTGATATCTCTCTTTGTGGAATGACCCGCGAAGGCTGAGGTGTTACGACGTATATCTTTTCATGTGTTTGTGGAGATATTGACACTTTGGCTTTTTGCCAGAGTTCGGCTGGTTCCTGAGCAATGGCGTCGACAACTACTCGTTTATAATTTGACATCAAATGTTTTCTACTAGTTCCGGCCATTCGATCAGAAGTACTTGTTGTGATCGTTGCTGGCGTGGCTGTGATGGGGGTCCTTCTCGTCGCAGTGTTCATTGATACACTGTCAAGGGCGTCCAGCAAATGGTTGTCATCGATTTGAATATAGTGAAATCTTTTCGATCCATGATTCAGAAAGGAAGATTCCAAGTTATTAATTGACGCTGGCAATTCGGACGACGGACCAAGCACATTTGTCGTTTTCGTCCGTCGGGGCGAAGGAGTGGTTGTCAAGTATTCAGCAGGTATGTGCTTCGATCGGCCTCGTATTGTTGGTGTACTTGGTCGATGGGACAAAGATGTGTACTCCTGCTCGGTCCAGTCATCAATGTTCTTCTGCAGCTTAGAGAGATCAAAGCTGGAAGAGTTGGACACCGCCTTGACTTCGTGTTCACGTCTGAGGAGATCGCGCAAATTCGCCGCTAATATTTTCGTTACGAACTTTGTAGTGCGACGAGAGTTCTCCGGCACTTCAGTTGCCAATTGCGCAGTCACAACTTTGGACTCTTGTTGTTCATGGATGTCCACGACATTGGAATGCGCAGTCCACTGTTCAAATGTTGAATTAAGCGCTTGTTTTTCTCCTGCTCGTGTTGGTTCAAATGGCCGAGGACGGGTTTTTGTGGTGTATGGTATGATAATTTGATGAACACTTTTCGTGGGAGATGGCAATGTTGGAGCTGTTATACTAAATGATGAAGTTGGTGTAGGTATTGCAGTGAATTCGGAATTGAAGGCTTGATTGGGATATCGATGATTTAACATGATTGAGTTATCGTTTAGTCTCAAATTTAGTGCACCAGGATCGCGGGTGAACGGACGAGGCAAGTCTTTTCCACGAGATATATGACGAACTGGAGCATCTAGTAGACGCTTAGGAGTTTCGCGATCATCAAGCTTCGTTTCTCTCGGGCTATATAAATTGTAGGTCTGTATTGAAGGTACAAATTCAACATTGGTCTCTTGTAATGGCTCAGTGCTGGCTGTGTAACTTTTGGTGAATAGGTCTGTCTGCGTTAAAGTATCAAATTTTGTGGAATATGAAGTCGTAGTAAAATTCATATCACTAAACGCGCGGTCTTTTTGCACTTCGGTTTGATTATGAGATGATGCTGACGGAAAGTTATCTCCTCCAAAATATTCGAAGGCTCTGCCATTTGTGGTAGTGCCTAATTTAATCTGCGGTGTATGTAGAGACGTAGAACGTTCGCTGTCAGTAAGCGGCGGTTGAGTCTGATCGTATTTTAAACTAGCGAAGCTTCCTAATTCTGTTAATAACTGTGAGGCTGGAATATAAGGGCTCAGATTTGAATTTAGATTCTGGTGTTGATATTTAACAGTGCCCACTTCCGGTTCTGGATTGTGATTCTGGATCACATGCTGTGAGGTCAAATCGATGGCAGAAGATTGCACATAAGTTGCTGGGTACTCAACCGAAGTCACGAAATCAGTGATTTGATGGCTTTTAATTATTTCAAAGCTGGAGTCTTTACCCACTACACTAGGAGGAATTTGTGTGGGAATTAGTCTTTCCGGCCGTAGTTCAGAATGGGCCCCTATGTTCTCAACAAAATGTGCAGGTTCTATCGAAGGGAGTTGTTGTTCAATAATTGCACTATCGGTTGTAGTTGATGTGACTGTAGCTTGGGCTGAGTACAGGGGACGGAAGGGCTTTGCTTTGAATAGTGGGGGCAGAGCCGATAGAATGACATTCTGCACAGGAATATCACTTGGTAACATGGTAAACCCATTTGGCCTCTTACGCTGATATGACAGCTGTACTGCGCTCAACTTCGCGAAGTCTTGACCTCGTTGTATTGGCACGGCAGGGAAATCGAACTGCACAGCTCGTTGCTTCACAGGAATCTGTTGTCCGATCGAATGATGCACTGGTAGTGCCTGTACTTGAGGGTGATTTTTTGAAGCTTGAGCGTCGAAATGTACTGGTTGTTGATTGAACTGCTGCTGATATTGACTGGTAAGCGGGAACTGCACCTGCAATGGCAGCATTGGAACCCAAGGATATTTGCTACACAAATTACAAGACGCTTTTCCAGTTTGTAGAACTGCTTGGTTTAAATTATAATTGGTGGTATGCTTCTGCGATTGAATTTTTTTTGCAATACGATGCTCGGGTGGATCTGCATTGGTCGCTAAACCAAACCAGCGAGCTATTCGCGTCATGATACTTGAGGGTTCTCCGTTATCTGTGGAGCTCTGAGTATTCTCGTGTGCTAGAGGCGATTGCGCCTCCGACGTGTAGGCAGGTGTTTTGAAGTGTTTAAGATGTTGTGGTGTAGGTAAGGGTGGCGGCACAAGATGTTCTGCTGGTGTTGAAATGGCAGCCAAGCACAAATGGTATAGAGATGCTGTCGTCAGAATGAGGACTATGCCGTTGAGCGGAACTGTAAATGTTTTGAAGATCTAAAAATAATTATCAAAAACTGCGCTATTTTAAACTGTGGCTATTGAAAAATATCAAATTCAATAGATGAATATCAATACCGAACGATGCAATATGTCGTCTATCTTATAGCACTAACCCGGAATGGTGGTAACAAAACGGCGTTCATGCTTACTTATATGATCTACTAGCTGACCCGACGAACTTCGTCACGCACGACATTTTTTGTTTTCTTATAATGATATATGCGAGATGGCGAATCTATGGCGATGAAAATTTACGAAGAAACCCAACTAAAGAAAGAGCTACTGATCGAGGCCCACAAATCAGCAATGTTGCTGCTAAGTTTCAGTAAAGAAATAGATTGCGCTTGAACCAAATTTAAATTATATGGGCGGTGCCTCGCCCCCTTATTCAATACCCGCACAATGCCCTCTGTCGAAAGAGAAAATGGTAGGTTCGTACCAAGTGTCATGGCTGAGCGACCTATAGTTCAGTGAAATATTTGGGTCACAACAAATGTGCCACGCCCCTCGTCCAACGCTTAAAAAATCTTACCAGTAGAATGACTCATCTATGGAACGACGGAGTACTAATTTTCAGTACAACTTACAATTTCGAAGATATTCTATATTATGTTTCGGCTTGTATGGGCGGTGCCACGCCCCCTTGTTCAATACCCACATCATTCTCTCTGTCGAAAGGGAAAATGGTAGGTTCGTACTTAGTTTCATTGCTGTGCAACTTATAGTTCAGCGAAATATTTGAGTCACAACAAATGTGCCACGCCCCTTGTCCAATGCCCATTAAATCTTACCGGTAGAATGACACAACTATGGGACGACGGGGTACTAAATTTCAGTGTTGTACGACTAACAATTTCAAAGATATTCTCTATTAAAAATGTGGCTTGTATGGGCAGTGCCACGCCCCCTTGTTCAATACGCTCATCATTCCCTCTGTTGAAAGATATGATTAAATGGTAGGTTCGTACTTAGTTTCATTGTTGTGCGATTTATAGTTCAGCGGAATAATTGGGTCACAAAAAATGTGCCACGACCCTTGTCCAACGCCCATCAAATCTTACCAGTAGAATGACTCATCTATGGGTCGACGCTATACCAAATTTCAATGCTGTGCGCCTTAGAATTTAAAAGATATTCCATTATTAAGATTTGGCTTGTATGGGCGGTGCCACACCCCCTCGTCCAATACCCGCCCCATTCCCTCTGTCGCAGGACATAACTAAATAGTAAGTTCGTAGTGAATTTAATTGATGTGTGACTTATGGTTCCAAAGTTATTATCTGAAAATGTGCAGAATTCACGGTCAAATATGGCATGGGTTTTCCGACTTTTCCAATCGATTTTCTGGCATTTTCTTTTCGCACGGACCTGAACTGACTTAATACGAATCGAACAAAACAAACCCAATGAAAATCGGCCGTTCCGTTTGAGCGTGATGCGGTCACACACATACTGCCACTCTCTTTTATATATATAGACTAGCTGACCCGGCGAACTTCGTCCCGCACGACATGTTTTGTTTTTTTATAATGAAATACGCGAGATGGCGATTCTATGGTGATGCAAATTGATGAAGAAAACCAACTAAAGAGGAGGGGGCCACTGATTAACGCTTAGACTGATGATTAGAAATGGATTGCGCTTGAACCAGATTTAAATTATATAGGCAGGGCCACGCCCCCTCATTCAATACCCGCACAATGCCCTCTGTCGAAGGAGAAAATGGTAGGTTCGTACTTAGTTTCATTGCTGTGCGATTTATAGTTCAGTGGAATAATTGGGTCACAAAAAATGTGCCACGACCCTTGTCCAACGCCCATCAAATCTTACCAGTAGAATGACTCATCTATGGGTCGACGCTATACCAAATTTCAATGCTGTGCGCCTTAGAATTTAAAAGATATTCCATTATTAAGATTTGGCTTGTATGGGCGGTGCCACACCCCCTCGTCCAATACCCGCCCCATTCCCTCTGTCGCAGGAAATGACTAAATAGTAAGTTCGTAGTGAATTTAATTGATGTGTGATGGTTCCAAAGTTATTATCTGAAAATGTGCAGAATTCACGGTCAAATATGGCATGGGTTTTCCGACTTTTCCAATCGATTTTCTGGCATTTTCTTTTCGCACGGACCTGAACTGACTTAATACGAATCGAACAAAACAAACCCAATGAAAATCGGCCGTTCCGTTTGAGCGTGATGCGGTCACACACATACTGCCACTCTCTTTTATATATATAGACTAGCTGACCCGGCGAACTTCGTCCCGCACGACATGTTTTGTTTTTTTATAATGAAATACGCGAGATGGCGATTCTATGGTGATGCAAATTGATGAAGAAAACCAACTAAAGAGGAGGGGGCTACTGATTAACGCTTAGACTGATGATTAGAAATGGATTGCGCTTGAACCAGATTTAAATTATATTGGCAGGGCCACGCCCCCTCATTCAATACCCGCACAATGCCCTCTGTCGAAGGAGAAAATGGTAGGTTCGTACTTAGTTTCATTGCTGTGCGATTTATAGTTCAGTGGAATAATTGGGTCACATAAAATGTTCCACGCCCCTTGTCCAACGCCCATAAAATCTTACCAGTAGAATGACTCATCTATGGGACAACTTAGTACTAAATTTCAATGCTGTGCACCTTACAATTTCGAAGATATTCTATACTAAAGATTTGGCTTGTATGGGTGGTGCCACGCCCCTTGTTCAATACCCGTACCATTCCCTTTGTCGAAAGATATGATTAAATGGAAGGTTCGTACTTAGTTTCATTGCTGTGCGATTTATAGTTCAGCGATATAATTGGGTCACAAAAAATGTGTCACGCCCCTTGTCCAACGCCCATAAAATCTTACCAGTAGAATGACTCCTCTATGGGTCGACGCTATACCAAATTTCAATGCTGTGCGCCTTACAATTTAAAAGATATTCCATTATTAAGATTTGGCTTGTATGGGTGGTGCCACACCCCCTCGTCCAATACCCGTCCCATTCCCTCTGTCGCAGGAAATGACTAAATAGTAAGTTCGTAGTGAATTTAATTGATGTGTGACTTATGGTTCCAAAGTTATTATCTGAAAATGTGCAGAATTCACGGTCAAATATGGCATGGATTTTCCGACTTTTCCAATAGATTTTCTGGAATTTTCTTTTCGCACGAACCTGAACTGACTTAATACGAATCGAACAAAACAAACCCAATGAAAATCGGCCGTTCCGTTTGAGCGTGATGCGGTCACACACATACTGCCACTCTCTTTTATATATATAGATTGTATGATATGATGATACTTATTGAAGGGTTTCGATGCTCCATATGTGCCATAGCTACGCACTATGTAATCACGCTTAAGTTTCCCTCTTGTCCAATACAATACTGCAATACAGTCATATCCTAAATCTGACGTGTAGATATTCATCCATATACATAAATACGAATGAACTTGTGGCAATTAAAGAGTTTGTATGAAAAAAATTACGTCTTTTGTTTTATTTTGAAAAGTGCTGGGCTAATCTTCAAAGTAGTAGTAGTAGTATTTCTTAAATAAAAAATGAAGGTTCCCGAAAACCGAGTTTAATTTTTGTAGTTGGTTAAGTGAAATGGCAGCTACTGACTTCGAGGTAAAAAAAGTTTTGGTCATTTTGCGTCAAAACTCATAGTGGACTCTTAAAAGAGTAACGAAACATGCTTGTGTCAGTCCTTCAATCCTGGATAGAGGAAAAGGAAGAAAAACTATGTTTTATTTGAGAGAGTATGGGGTTCTTAAAGAAAAAGTAGACCAGTGGACGAAATTTTCGGTAACTCATTTAAAGGTTATCTACTTTTCCTATTCTAGCTATTTTTCAACAATACAAGAAAACGTGCGCAGCTCAAGACATCCAAAGGGCATCCGGATAGAAACGCAAGGAAGGAGGTGCTTGTATAATTTGAAAGCCAAAATTTGTGACCGAAAAAGATAAATAGGGAATTTTTGAAAAATTATTTACAAATTATAAGTACTGAGTTTTGGATAATACGTGAGTAAGACGTGTGTGAAGGTCGACTTCAAATGATTACAAGGGTAAAAATTTTATGTAGCACAATCCAAAAAACGTCGCAAGAAGGTAAAGATTGCCGAGAAACAAGGTTTTCCAAAAATATTTGGGCACACGATTTGCGATGTGGAAGAGAAGCCACATTTTCAATACCACTGGCTCACTAAATCAGGACGCATATATCCGTCAGTGCCTTTCATTATTTTTAAAACAGAGTTTTTAAGAAAATCCTGTAGTTAAGGTTTTGTCTTTTGTATGAACACGATGTTTAAAGAAAATAAATCAAATTGAACAACGACTTTGTCTCGCTTTTTTATTTAACAAATAACTTTTCCGAATATAAATTGTTTCGTTCATGCTTTTTATCTTCTCATGCACTCGTCTTCCAAACGTAATTATAACCGAGCCTGCTGCTGTTTGTGATTTAGTCAGTGGCTAATAGCCACTAGCGTCCGGTGTACAACACGACTGCTGGCTGACCGTATAAACAAACGTGTGCCTAGGTCAGTTTTACCAGTTTG
The DNA here is from genome assembly GCA_963668005.1 of Melieria crassipennis. Taxonomy (NCBI): domain Eukaryota; kingdom Metazoa; phylum Arthropoda; class Insecta; order Diptera; family Ulidiidae; genus Melieria; species Melieria crassipennis. The sequence continues at coordinate 472,939 of OY764962.1, read as the reverse complement.
TTTTCTTATTGCGGCTTTCGTGTTTTTCGCGGCAACGTACTGCTTTTTGAAACGACCACAACGCTTACATGTCATCGTACGCAGGTGGTTCGAACGATTAGTAACTTGAGTCGCGACTTGTTTATTGCCAACAATATAACTATTCCACTTGTAATAGAACGACAAATACGAGTAGTTAATTTTTGTTTCGTCTTTTTTAAGTAATTTATTCTTTCTTAAGTTATGAATGGATGGAGGGAAAAGGATGAAAATACTTATATCCATGCAATTTTGCTTATGAACAATTTTTTTTAATTACTGTCAGAATAGGTATAGTTGTCGGAAGTTGTCGCGTAGGAAAAATGGTACAGATGAATAAACATACATATATGTATGTCTAGTATGAGTATTGTTCCAAAAAAGTTGTGTGCGTGTGTGGCTTTAAAAGGCATCGGCGCAAGGCCGATGCTATGGACTACGTTGACTTGATTCCGAATTCAATTACCGCAACTTGCTGCCGTCCAGCAGCCAACACCGCAACAAACAGGTAACTACCTCGTTTTCGCTTTACTTCGGATAGTACGTGGTGAAAGTGCTGGCAATGCGGACGGTACTTGAAGATGTGTCAACTGTGCTATGAATTATACCATTTCGGCATAGTTGCGTTAGCATGTCACTGACTTGGCGCAGATATATGCACGTAACATAATTAGTTTTTGCTGCTACGAATGTTGCAGGCTCAACTGGCTCAAATGGAGCGCTTGGCACTAGCCAATGGCTGCATGTTAAGCTCGTCTAATGCTGCTCAATGGCAAGTTAAACACCTGCCTTTACTTTTGCAACCCATTTATTACTCAATTCTTAACGTAAAACGTAATGGTTCATAAGTATTGACAACCTTTTTTATACAGACCTGCACATAGCGAGAGTAGTAAGCTCGACATTACTATACGCAGCCCAGTAACTGAAGACAAATCGGCGTCGGTTTGAAAGTGTCTATAGACCCTACGGTTTAAAGATTATCAACGCTTTTCGCACAACACCTGACGAGGCAGCGCTGGTGTAGACATAACGTGTACCATCTAGCAGCAGAGAAAGGGTAGAGGGCCGCATCGTTAAAGAGTTGGCAGAAACAATGGGATAGCTCAGCAAAGGGCAGGTGGAAATTCACCCTAGTTCCCTAGGTTGACAGATGGGTGCAATGCAAACAGGGTAATATGAACTTTCACCTCACTAAATTGTTTACTGGCCGTAGTGCATTCCGTAGTTACTTTTTCGAGTTGAGCTGGATGACTCATCGCCATGCCCGAATTATGAGATCAACGTAGACGAAAATCATGTATTATTCTATTGCCCTCAGTTTAAAGCAGTTTGAGATCGCATCAAATCGGTGATGGAAGAAGGAATAAGCCCGCGAAACCTTGCCATCATGTCGGCGTACGGAATGCGGTGTGTGATGGTGTGGTTAGTGATGGGACGATTAATCATTTGATACACAATAATCGATTTTTTTCTTTCATTTCACGATTTAATTGCATCGAAAAATGGGTTTCGATTAATCGAAACGTTAATCGATGAAATGCTAAAATAATCGAAAGAAAACGTATCACATTTTTTTTAGCGCGAAATAAAAGCTTGAGACGGACACTTTGATGCGATGCTGAATTTGATTTATGGGCCCACCACAAGTTGCTGGCTCACAAACGTCGCATAAAAGACAATGACCTAACCCAAATTCAGGACGAGCTTAGCTTTTTTTGAATGCTCCCGTTTTGAAACTGAAGCGCAACGTCATCCATGCCTGGGAAGAAATGCGAACGGTGTACCCTAAGCTTTATATAATAACTCGTCGGTTATCTTTTAGGAACTTCGGTACCAGCAGAGCGCCTCTTTTCAAAGGCAGGTGCAACTGGCACTGAAAAGAGGAACAGGTTAACAATCTCGCGCCTGTCAAACATTTTATTTCTAAACTCTGCAATGAACAATTTAAATACAAATATATAGTTTTCCCTTTGATACGTACTCTTTCATTTATTAATTCATTGTTATTGGTCAATTGGTAAAAATTTACATATTAACATACTTTAAAATGACACCGTTAAGTTACAATATTAAAAAAATCATTCGATTATATTCCATTTATTTCGATTAATTGCAATTAATAATGGCTCTGTTTCAATTAATCATATGATTCATTAACCGATTAATGAATTGTTTTTCCCTTCACTAGGTGTGGTATTCATACACGAGCTGAGGAAAACAGTGACAGCGACAGTGTGCTTTCGGCAATGACAGTAGCAGATAGCGGTATAGCGACAAACTAACGGCACATAATGCGAAACGGTTGACGAAGCGAATAGGGGATTAGGTTAAGTTATGGTGGCTGCCTCTGTAAGAAAAGTAGGTTAACTTTGGGAATAATTTACAGGAAAACTAAAAAACATATCAAGACGATATTTGGCAGTTTGATACAATGTACTTTTAGTTATAGATTTCTATTATTAGAAAAAAAACAAAATGGCGTCCGTTATTAGGCTTTTCCGACGGCATGTTTTGGAAATTTTGCTCAACTGCCCGGTGTCCACAGGTTGCAAATCAATATGAAATCAAAAAATTCTTGATGTAGCATAAACTAGAATAAATTTACTAAAGAATGACCTATTATTTAAGAAAAAATATCAAAATTTACAAAATGGCGCGACTTTGAAATTTGAGTGCCGTTTTCGGACCTTTTTTCCAGAATTTATAATTTAAAAAAAAATAGTTAATGTTAAAATATTGAAACGAAAATAGGTCATTCTTTAATAAAAATTGTCTTCTTCAAAATGAAAGTAACTAGAAGAAAATCGGTTGAACGGTTTTCGAGTTATGCACCGGGCAGTTTTGAAATATCTGGTCCTGAGATAATGGCTTGTTTAGTTGGAGCAAGTTTTAGCTACGCCTACGAGCGTCCCACTGCAATCAAGACACCGCAACAATCAACGGGCTCTAGAATACGTTCTACAACTCGGATCAACTAATAATTTTAAAACAACATTCTAGACATGTTAAACTTTCAGAAAATGCAAACAAAAAAAAATTTAAATTTCAAGATTCTAGATGAGAACCTCCCCTTAAATCTGCCCTCTGACAAAAAACTTAAAGTGTCACATTGACATGGGCTACGCTTTCGATGCTTCCTCCTTAAATATAAAAAAAAACAAACATTTCTATAATCACCGTGACAATCTGAGACGATCTAAGAGTGCATATGCATGAATGCAGTATGTATGTATACGCTATATTTATATCACTATCACGAAGCAGCTTATTGCTATCAGCTCAATGATGCTCTGTATGTGTGCAAGTTTGTATGAACCAGTGTACACAAGACATGTGGTTTTGGGGGTACACATCCCCCAAATAATTGTTTGGTACAAACATTTTGGATGAAAAATATGGTTTTAAATTGCCAAATTTGCCAAAACAAATTGTATGAAAACCCTGGCCTCTCTTTCCCCCCAAATTGAATCTTCTCTGCGCTACTGGTATCAACTTTAGCACAATTTACGTGTAAATAATCAGATAACTTGTGCTTCCTTTCGTTAGGTATGTGCTATTTTTTCATTGATAAAAATTCCATTAAACCGTCATTGTCCACACCGATAACACAGCCGATTGTAGCGTTGTTTGTCAGATTGCTAAGGCCGATGTTATGCTGCCGGTCACGGGCACCGCTCACGGATAAATTGTTGTTGCTTCAATGTAAAAGAGAAAATTGGGAGAGCGTATTTTTTCTCTTTTACATTGACACAACACCATTGCATCCGTGACCGGGATCATTTGACCGACAGCATAACATCGGCCTAAGGGCGATGTTATGGTGCCGGTCACGGATCACAATCACGGATAAAGTTGTTGTTGTTTCAATGTAAAAGAGAAAATTGGGCGAGCGAGCGAGCGGATAAAATTTGACCGCACCGATCACCGGATGATGAGGCGTTCGATGCCAAATCAAACGATCAAATCAGTGTTGCGTCGTGAGATTATTCACAATAGTTGTGTTTTGGGAACAAATTTGTTCCCTTTTGGTGAAAATGTGTATGCAATAAGCAAAAAAGGGTTGGTAGCAACCCTCATCACTAGCGTGTGTTTATATTTGTGTTTTCGGTGAAAAAGAAGAAAGAAAAATGGAAATTTAAATGGTAAACAAATATTGTGATACTTTCACACACGTATTATATTAATTTCATGTATAAATTATTAGCTCAGAATGCCAGAAATTTCGGCCCAATCAAATACTGAAGCGCTGATAACAATGTTCCAGGAGCAGGAATCCCTTTAGAAATGCGTGCTATTCATGCACCGATGCACCGATGCAAGCGCGAAAAAGAATTTTACATTTTAATTGAAAATTGTATTTGAAAAAGTAGTCCCAATAAAAAGTGCGGAAAAAGTAGTAAAAGTCAGCGAAAATCGTAGTGGTGACCGGCGATCAAATGATCCTCAGCATAACATGCTTTCGGCACGGAGTAGAGAAATTAAAACGTGACCGACGATCATTTGACCGGCAGCATAACATCGACCTAAGGCCGAAAGAGAAAAATTTCGTTCTCCCAATTTTCTCTTTTACATTGAAACAACAACAATTTTATCCGTGATCGGTGCCCGTGACCGGCAGCATAACATCGGCCTTACATGTCAGCATGACATCATTGAGTGATCTACTTTGATAGCCGTTTTTTACATATGCTTGATCAGAATTTGAAGCTGCAGGCCTTCATTATTTATTTATTATCTTATCTTTGCCGACACACATTGACTCATAAACTTGTAGTATAAAATTAACCCCTTTTAACCCTTCTGTCAATACGAAGGTACCAGGGTACCTTTTGCATTTTTTGAAGTAAAAATATCCTACTTTCGGCCAAGGAACGCTATGCTGATATTTTTAGTATCTTCCTAAAAATCAATTGACTACCTATTAGATAACTTATATAGAAAGAAAAATTTTTCTGTATAACTTTTAGAACCGATTTTTGAACACTACCCCTTTGTTCTATACGAAAGTACCCGGGTACCTTCATACAAAATACAGTAAAACAATACAGTTTCAACGTGAATCTACTCGTTCATATTCAAGTGGACCAAATTTTAATTTCCTCACATCAGCCTTCAACAGAGTTTCTGTCAGTCCTAAATAATCAGATGATTAATCAGCCCTGATAGCAACTTAATTGATTACTGATATCAGGACTGGTGTATAAACCTATTAGCACTGATTAAAAGTCATTTTTCGTTGTTAAATTGTTTAAATTTACTATATAATAGTAATTAATTTATTTGCACACAATTTTGGAATGAATTAAACTAAAATAATTTAAAATTGTTAATTTAAATATTAATTAATTAATCTAAACCATAGAAGTAAAAAACTGAAATAAATTATTAACGTCCCAGTTGAACTATTCCAGTTGCACTTTGTCTGCAAACGTTTTCTTTATTGCGATGCTAATATCCCCATCTCCCGTTGAACTTTTGAGTTTGTGTTAGTGCGTGGTCTAAAAAAGGGTTAAGGAAGGGGTTAACGTTTAGTTAACGTTTAGTAATTTTGCTTTTTTCACATGATTTTTCCGCATATTCCATTGCTTGAGCAGATTCCCGAAATTTCTTAAATTTCAAGACATTGGATTCATAAATCCTTTTCTCTCTGCTCAAGCAATTTTCCAATGTTATTTTTTCATTTTATTAACTTAAGGGAAGGCTCCCCTGGATTTGGGCAAAAATAAGGCAAAGTTTGTAATTTTTTTGTGGGATAATGAAAAGGCGTACAAACTTCCGGTTTTGACTATTAAATTCGTCTATTATTTAGGAGTTTAAAAAGTTAAAAAACTTGATGAAATTCAAAATGGCGGCTACAAAATGGCGATTTCCGTAGGCCTCTGCGCGCCAAACATCGCTCGAGAACTGTAATCCTGCAGCCTCTTGTAGTGGACTGAAATCAAAAAGCATTGTCATTACTTAAAGACAACAAAATTGTCTATGCATTGAACTAGACTCAAAAAATTTAAACGAAAAATTCTTGCACAATGAATATTTGAAGTAAAAAGTTAAATTTTTTGCACCTTTTTTTAATTTCAACCACATTTAAAAATTAAAAATAAATAACTATTTATGCAAATTGTTGGTTCAAGGCATACAGAAAATCAAATACATTCGAGCAGTTTTTAGATGAAGAAAATCGGATCATTAGATCAAGTCCAGGGATTTCAGTTAGATTGGAAAAAATGGTTTCGAGATACACGCGTTTGAAGTTTTTAGAAAGTCAAGTTTATCAAGTTTTTTAACTTTTTAAACTCCTAAATAATAGACGAATTTAATAGTCAAAACCGGAAGTTTGTACACCTTTTCATTATCCCACAAAAAAATTACAAACTTTGCCTTATTTTTTGCCCAAATCCAGGGGAGCCTTCCCTTAATTCACTAAACACAAATACTTACCTATATTTTGCTTTTTTTTCGTTTTTCGCCTTTTTCCTTCCTTTTGTTTTCTTTTTTAAGTTTCCAGCGCCCATCCGCAAGCACACAAAACGCACAAACTTCACAAAATGTTTCGACTTTTGCGCGCCATGTGCACGAGCAGCTGTCATGTTCACGAGCCAATGTATACATTAGCTATCTCGTTCTCTCATACATAACTTCACGTTTGTATGAAATGTAGCCGAACTGTCTCTTTTATTATCATTGAATTAATAGCAGAAGACATTTTTTATATTCAGATTTTTTTTTAATTCAAAGGGAATATGTAAATGTGTTAGTTTCAGCGAGAATTTTTATGAATGTGTTGGAGTTTCCATCAGTCATGTCTTGCAGGGACACGACTGCATCTGTCAAAATATAGAATCAGATCAATCGTATGGGAACGAATATTTTGACGTCAGCAGGACAGCACGAACACCGAACACAATTGTCGTTTCCGCGAAGCTTAGAGCTAGTCTCTATTTCGTAGGCGACAAAACCAAAGCAATTGGTATCAGTGCTTAAATTGGCAACATCGATTGCTTGTTTGCATACTTTGTTCAGCTGCTTCGTCAGCCAAATGCGTAATATTTTTTATTTTGGTAAAATGGAAAATTCAAGGTCACAAAACATATGATTGTTGTGCTGTTGCTGCCGCCATCGTTGCCATCACGTTGCCAACTACACCGCAACCGTTGAAGCCGACGCCATCTTGCGGTCGGTAGTCGTGTCGTCTGGCGGCGTCTATGTGTTCGAGGCATTACACTGCGAATAGTTGTGGGCTGAGTTTATGAAGGGAGATCAATTCGCGTCAAGCAAATCTTAAAAAACTGTCAACTTATAACTTTAGTGCTGTTAAAAATCTCTTGGCTCTAGCGCCGCTATTACTTCCACATAAATAAGCTATTTCTATTTCACTGTTTTTATTTACTATTTTAAACGACAACTCTGCAATTCACAATTTCTAACGCATTCGCATTTAAGAAGCCAAGTGTCGTACATAAGTATGTATGTATCTACATATGTATGTATGTACTACTGTGGGCAAAAAATAGTAAGACATTGTTCCTAATTTTAAAATTATATTTCGTCCCCCTCAAAGTAATCCCCCCCGGCCACAATACACTTGTGCCAACGTTTTTTCCAATCCTCGAAACAGTTGTTAAACTCAATTTCCGGAATAGCCTTCAATGCGCGTAGCGATTTACGTTTAATGTCTTCAATTGATTCAAAACGTTTTCCCCGGAGCGGTCGCTTGAGTTTGCTGAACAGCCAGAAGTCACACGGAGCTAAATCAGGCGAATACGGTGGTTGTGGAACGATATTGGTTGAATTTTTGGCGAAAAACTCACGAAGAATCAATGCAGTATGCGACGGTGCATTATCGTAGTGCAAAAACCAAGAGTTGTCGGCCCATAATTACGGCCTCTTTTTACGAATAACTTCGCTATTGAACGTTTCGGCACCAGAAATTTGATTTCGCACACAAAATTTAATGGAACTTCTTTTTGTACTTCAGAAAGACTAGCGTATACTAAACGCTAATGATTATTTTGATGTGACATTTAGCGCAGATGTCACTGACAGTCATACCAACCTAGAAAAAAAAGATTTCGACGAATGGGTTTCCGCGCGAAATTTAAATTAAAAAGTCTTACTATTTTTTGCCCACAGTGGTATATATGTACACATATTCAAATCCAGCTCAACCCGTCCAACAGGCATAGTTACGTCCATTACGTGTATTCGATGGCAAGTACAATTGCCAAACAGATCGCTGAAAGTGAAATGCAAACGGCAATCATAGCGAAAACACAACTAACAACAATAAAAGCACAATATCAGCAGAAACAACAACATACATATATGGCATTAATGAAATTAACCAGCACTCCTCCCTCCCCCATACCTGCATCATCGTCAACAGAAACTGATAGAAAGAAAACAATAGCAACAACGAAATTCGCCTGCCCGACTACTGCTTTAGTCTGGTGACTTCTTTCCAAGGTGCTGGGAAAGTGGAAATGTGTTACACGGAGTCATAGTTACTGCCGGTCGACTTGGTGGTCTGAGATGCGCTGAACGACACCAACAATTTTCCACAGTATACTGGCGTATGGAAAAATATCTCGCCGCAAGGGCGCCCACCGCTCGACTCAATCTCGCTTCGACCGCAAAGGGGCGTTTGCATCCTATGCAATGGGGCTCGCAGTGGCGGTAAGCAGAAGCGAATTTGCAATTTTTGATGGTGGGAATTAGCCTGGGCTTGATCATTTCGCGTCAGCTTTCATGCTAGCTACTTACTTAAATATGTTCGCACATAGATAATGTACATATGTATGATGTGTGCTTATGTATGCGTGGCATCAATCGCGCTGTGGCTGTCTCTCTGCAAAGAGGATGTGCCTTGCGGTTGACTGTGTGCGCTCATGCATATGCATGGGCACTCACATTTTCATGTAGTCGTAGTGAGCACATTGTGGCACTCCGCATGCTTTTCATTTTCTGTTCCATATTTCCTTTCAAAGAAGCGAAAGTTTGGAGTTACTAAACCTGCAACTACTTTATCAGATCAGAAAGTCCTTCGTTTTAGATAGAAAATTTGAGCGAGGACGCGTGGACACTGTGTTTAAATATATCAATATATCGTGGCTGACCGTTCCATAACCTCGGGGAATAATTACATGCATACCTACGTAAATACAGTATGTTTACGTGAGGACCACCGTAGCGTTGCACCCTCTTTAAAAACGCGCAGATGTAACCAGTCGCGTATCCGTCACGTGAAATAGGAAGAAAAGTATGCGGAAAACTGTATTCGAGTAATTAATCGATGTCTACGACACCGCACGTTGAAATGTCACAAGCAGCATTAGTGTGAGTGCATCAAATACGCTCTTGTACCTTAATTACCAGCATCGGCGAGCAAACGCATACATAATGGTAGGAATCGCAATCGGTGTGAACCGCATGCATCCATACGCAAGTACGCAGCCGCAGTCGCGATCACTTCCCCAGCCGCAGTCTCACCACAGCGTGTAGCTCTCGCAGAGCTTTGTAAGCCATAAAGCCAGTAAAGGAGGCTGCGAAAGCAAGCTGGAACGTCATGTGTAGCAACAGATTTTAAACAACAACAACAACGTCAGCATGAAATACTTGCAAAGAAAAATAACCAATGAAAACACAAAAGGGGACACCCATAGCGGCTTTTAAATATTAATGAGCATCTGAAATGATAGATCGCTCGTTGGCCATATCCCGAGCGAAACTGAAAAAAATTGGCACTATTAAAGTGAATGAACGCCTTTAAAAATCACAACGACTTGACTTGCTAACGAGTATACTCACGGTGTATGACTGTCCCCTGCAACGTGCCTCCGGTAGCTGCACTCACACAATGGCTGCTATTTGAGGCCCCGTTCATAATGAGAGTATCAAACTGTATCGGATTTTCCCCTCTGAAGTGCCTCCCGGCTTAAGTATCTCAATGTATCCCACCCATTTCCACATTATCATATTTTTTCTTTTTTTATTCGATTCAGAATAGCATTCATTGGTTGCAATTTGCGCGCTTAAATCGTCGACTCTAGTTTGAATTTAATACCCAAGGTCATGTACTTAAGTAGATTTGATATTAATATGTTGAGGTGGTATTAAAATTAGTGTTGGTATTAACCTAAGTACGTAAATAGTACAAATGTGTGCAATTGTTTGATAGTACATTACTAATTAAACGGACAACACAAATCAATAATTTTTCAACCACTCTCCCACAAAACTTGCTTGTATGTTCATATTTGCGGCTTGATTTCAACTCCGCCTGCCGTGTCCCTGTTGTTGGCGCTAACGTTGCCTCTATTAGCGTGCTTCCCACATTACTATGTGTTGCATGAGCAGTGAAAAAAATCCAACATTGGTAACCTAATCATAATGGGATGGTTGTTTCTGGTTGTGTTGTTGTTGCATTCGCTGCAGCCATCTGCCCGGTATGCCAATTGTATATACAATAATTACCGTGTCGCCAAATGCCGCATGCTCAGAAAATAAAATTAGACAACAACTTGGGAAACAGCACCGCCAACGTCACACCGCTGCGCATTGCTTGAAATAAGAAAAAGTGAAAATTCGTTTGAGTCCAAATTATGCGCTTTTCACACGCGCGTCGCTTTTTCCAGTTCTTTTGCTTATACGGCTCCCTCACTAGCCGTATTACTCTCGCACTCTCCACGTTTCCTCCACCTGCTATTATTGCCCCAGAAGCTCCACCCCTTGTTTGCGCTGTCAGTGGGGCGCGACGCCCGGTCACTTGCATGCATTCAAGTGGCGGCGCGCAACTTTTTTCGAATTTTTGTATTTCGCACATTTGCTTTCTCGTCGCCGCTGCTGTGCTGGCAAAGAGATAATTTTTAGTTTTTGTTACTGGCGTTGGGTGCTCTGGGAAGTCGGTCGCAAGCCGGTGTCGGCGTTGAACTTGAGTGTTGCGGATTAATGTTAAAATAAAAGTAAAAGTTATATGCCGGGTCACATTTTGTTGGACAGTCAAGCAGACGCAGCGTAAGCTGCACTCCACGACTCGCGGCTCGCGTATACGTAATTAAGATCTATGAGATAAGTGCCACTGAACTTATACAAATTTCATTTCACCTTAATTGACATCCACTTCGACAAATGCTCAAACGCATATGCATCATTACATAACTTTGTGCAAGCAGTACCGAACCGGTCTCCGGAAACCAACTGCTCTACAGGGGTGCACCTTATTATTTTGTCCCAATCGTGACGACGTGCCTGTGTACTGTTCTTCCCATTTAGAACCTTCAAGCGTGCATATTTCATTTGCATATTTTCCGCTAACGCCACACACAATGTCGAGTACACATTGTGACACAACATTTCTTTGATCACCAATTGCCAAGCCACTTAATATGTACATATCTCATATTTCGTTGTTCAATACCGCGATTCCTAATCGCCATTCCATCAGAGGCATTAAGACTTAACACGGCACAATACTTAATCATTAAGTATTGTGCCGTGTTGTGTTTTGAAATTGCGAACTTTCTTTGATTTACTCGAAGTTACGCCCTTATTACATAACATGGGTGGGCATTGGTAAGCAGCATTTGCAATTATTATACATACGTATGTATTTATACGGCAATGTTGATTCGGTTGTGTATTTATTATTTCGTTTATTCGCCGACTTCATGCTGAGAGTATGTTTTATGTTGACCTATGTATGTATATAAATGTGTATATATAAGGCATAAATAAATTGGTAAAATGCCTTATATTTGTAGTTTATGAATCTGGGAGAGTGGTTAAAACCGAACTATAGTAATAAGCGTAGTAATACTTAGGCCAAAAATTTAGCGGTAATCTTTTAGTTTGTGCATAATTCACTGTAGAACATAATAACCTGTCGTTAAAGGGAGGCGTCTCTGCAAATGCCTACCGCTTCGATTTGCGAAACGATAGGCAATTGATGGGCACTGGGATCGATGAAAACAATTGTAATAGAGGAAATAAAGTGATCAAGTGTTAGGTTCTTTAGAATGAGCTGGGTGGAGAAAGGGGCTTGTTTAAATAAAGTTTTTGCCTAGCAATGTTTGTTCTTTATTTAATAAATATGCTGCGTAGTTGACTTGACTTTAGAAAATTCTAGCTGTTGCCCGAGGTTTCGCTCACGTCCATTTTGAATTTATTTAATGTATTTGAAAATTCGATAGGTATACGAGTTCTAAACAATTGAGTTACATTTATTCTGTGTAATGTTTCGTAAAATTCTCCCGATAGAACTCTTACTCGACTAAGTAACAATCAAGTTGTGATACTCTAAAGATATATCAATGATAACAATAAAAGAGAACCACTCATTGGTAAATCCAATATTGGAATATTGAAACCAAATACAATGTATGCACCACTTCCCAACAACTGTAAGATGTTGTAGAAATTTCAAAAAGACTAGTTCAAAAATATAGTGAGAGGAATAGCCACCTCCAACCATCAACCTCATTTAAATAAGTACGACGGAGCCGATTTTAGCTACTACAGTGGACGTGTCAGGTAGATGTGGCCAGCCAACACAGAGTCACTTGGCATGACCTATCGCCTCATACTATAAAAATATGTGTGACTTTAGTTAACATGGAAGGTTAGTGTTTCAAGTGAGTGTGACTAGTCGTATATAGTTCTTGTTTCTCTCAATAAAACACAAAATTATTTCATATTCATATCCCTTTTTAGAAACATACTTTATATTCTCTTATTCTTATTAGAGTAGTAGGAGTAACAGGTACGCGTGAATAACTTTACGTAACCAATGCTTGCCTCAGCAAAACCAAATGTCGTTTAGTAACCATATTGCTTTCCAGATACATTAAATAAATTAATAATGAAATCGACCTGAGTGAAGCCACCGGGAACAGCTAGTAGTATAGATAGAAGTAAAAACCTACAAAAACATTACCATTTTGATTAGGGTACCCGGGTACTCCGAATATTGGCACGGTACACCATATATAAAATGATATTTTTCATTAAATAAATAAAATGTTTTAGCTTTGAAATGTTTAAACGTTAAACTAAAAAACGACGATCCGTAGGCTGGTGCAGTAATACATATTTACATTTACTTAAATTACAAGCCAAAATGTCATGTTGTGGGTTCCTGGGTACAAGAGTATTAACACAAGCGTTAAGCTCGTCAAGTAACAAATTGGCATTAAGGAGATACTGTGACTTTAAAAAGGAGTCCATTTGTCTTGTGATATAGAAGATTACGTTTTGTCGCTGAAGATTCGGTTAAAAAATCATGTCCCGTCGCAAACCGTCATTGTGCTGATTGTGCAATTATAACACCCACGGTCAAGAAAGCAAAACTATATTGTTTGTATGTATATACATATGTAATCACATTGCAATCACTATCTTGTAAAGCTAGCCATTTGCATAAATCGCTGAGCGTCAGTGTTGCTCGTTTGCTTGCCAAATCCCGACTTGAATATGCGGAGAATGTCGCTACTGCGTTTTGTTTTTGTGTTCCGAATTTTGGCATTTAATTTAAATGCATTGCGCACTGATTTTATACGTAACACTTAGCTTGGCTTGGCTTGGCTTGCTTCGATGCTATTGCACATCGTTCGATATTGGTGCGTGGAGTTGGTATTTGTGGTGTTGAAACACTCTCTAGCCATTACACTGAGAGCACGTTACTTAACAGGTACCGCGCGCAACACTGATTCTAGGAACTAACAATTCGCCCACAATTCATTCGTTTTTGTAAGTAATCTTTGACTTTCCCAATTTACGAAAATTTTACTAAAGACTCAATCAAATTAAATGTGAATATGTGTTTTTTGACGCTTACATAAGGACATGAACTGTATTTTGTTTTTTTTTTAATATATGCACAACAAATCCCACTGCGACTAGTGCCTTAAACCCTGCCACAATCTGAATGAAAGGAAGGAATTCTACCTGCATACAATCTTTTTTTACGAGTTTCAGAAGTGATTCATACCATATTGAAAAATTGCTTTAAGTAGTGACAAGCGTTTTTCTCTGCTTCGAATTTAATGCTGGGATAATACTCCTTTGAAGGCAACGAAAGCATGTAGAACTAAGGCTGCTTGAAGTGCATCCTCATCCAACACATCAATTGGAATTTATGTCGTATGTATGTGCTTATCCAATCTAAACTTTGCTCGTGCTCTAAGTGAATCTCTATTTTCAGCACGCAGTTCAAGTTTTATTTTATAGTTTTAAAACTATTTTTTTCACTAGCACACGTTTTAATGCGCTCAAAAAATTCATAACTTGCACGTCGTTTACTCAACCGAACTGCACATGCGCGCATGCGCATACAAACTGAGCGCTGTATTCGATCCAACTCAGGTAAGTGTCATGAATAGCCGACCAACGACGCTGCGGTAAAGTGCTTTTACGTTGCCTCAACAGCCATCCCATGAGAGTTTACCTGTGCGAGTAGACTTATCTTCAATAGAGAGAAGTTGTGGCCGAACACTACAGAAAGGGGAGACGTGCATACTTCATACTGGATTGCATGTTCCGAAGATGCTTGTAAAAAATGGCGCTTACATTTTTGAAGAGGCATTTTGAAATAAAAGATCTTGGAATTATTTATGATTCCAAGTTTATATTCACGAAATATATAGATTTTATTGTCTCGAAATCCCTTGCAATGATTGGTTTCTTCAGAAAAAAGACGGAAAAATTAATAGATTCACTTTGAAGTCTCTATACATCTGATTAGCGAAAAGCCGCTTGGAGTACTGTTTTCAAATATGCAATCCTTACCATGAATCCTTATCACTCAAAAAATAATTGAAAAAGTTCGAAAAGTGTTTAGTAGAAAAGCCTTACACAAACTGCGTTTGAGTGATGGTTTTCCAACTTACTCCGGAAGGCGTAAACTACTCTGTCTGCAGTCTGTTCTTATCAGAAGAATATGTATATTTTTCTCTCATTTTCGTTTTTAATATCGTTAATCGTAAAATAAACTGTTTCGATATAAGCAATATGTGTAATTGGTAGTTTGTTACTCAGTTCATCGTATAAAACGAATTACGATACAATTAACCCATAAAAGGTGTATCCGATTTTGTTTTTATTTTGTGCTAAATTCTTAGCTAAACTGTTTCAATTGTTTAATTGATTTTGTCTGTAAGATTAAAATTTGAAGAGAAAAACAAATAACTTGGGATACGGTCTTCGGTAGTCTTGACCAGAGACGAATGCTTAAAGAAATTATTCAGTTAAAGAAACGGCTATGTGAGCACCGAGCTGGTGTTTTGGTTTGACTAAAATCTCCATCCATATATACATATGTATATGTACTTAGGTGCATGTGGCCTTGTAGACTTTCTTCCAATATTATCGGTAAGCCAAATTGTTTATAAAATTATCTATGCATAAATGTAACCTTATCTTATGTCTCTTATGTACTCGAATGTAGTCAACTTTTTTTGTAATAAACTTTTTACCAGAAAACGTGCCTGATTTGCTTGGAACTACAAGGTGCGTCCCAAAGTAAACAGGACTTTTGCAATAGGGACGTTTCTGGTGGCGCCATCTATGTGTGAGGACATGCGTTGGAAAGGTACATCTTTCATTCACATACTGTCTAAATTTCATGACATTTGGTCTAGTAGACGCCGAAATATCCCGCTCAATGTGACAGTATGTTTTTAACTTTGGTACGAGAATGTCGATCGAACAAAGAGCTAATATTAAGTTCTGTTTTAAACTTGGTAAAACTTTTACCGAAACGTTTAAATTGTTAAAGCAAGTTTATGGTGATGATTGTTTATCCCGTGGCCGTGTTAATGAGTGGTTGAATCGATTCAAGAATGGTCGTGAAGACTTGAATGACGACGAACACGTCGGCCAGTCGAAATTTGTGATTACTGACGATGCCATCAAAACTGTGCGTGATTTTATCAAAATGCAGCCAAAATCATCATTGGAATTGATGGAAATGGAATTGAACATCTCCAAAACATCAATTGATCGCATTTTAACCGAACATTTGGGTCTCCGTGAAGTGTGTTCTCGCTTCATTCCGCACACTTTAACCGACGACCAAAAAGCGCAGAGAATTGAGCACGCAAAAGACATCGTTCGGGAAGCCAGACGTGATCCAAATTTCTTGTTCAACATCGTAACCGGTGACGAAACGTGGTGCTTTCAATATGATCCCGAAACAAAGCGTCAAAGTGCCGAATGGAAGCACCCAGATGAGCCAAATCCGAAAAAAACCCGCCGTGAGAAGTCAAAAATCAAAACTCATCTCATTTGTTTCTACGATTCAAAGGGAATAATTCATCGAGAGTTTGTTCCACCGGGAAAAACAATTAACGCTTTGTTTTATGTTGAAGTTTTGAAGCGTTTGGTGCATCGCATTCGTCGTATTCGGCCAGAATATCGCGAGGAAGGAAGTTGGCGTTTATTGCATGATAATGCACCGGCTCACAGAGCCCTAGTTACGACCGATTATTTGACCAAAAATCGCATTTTTACCATCAATCATTCACCGTATTCGCCTGATATGGCTCCCTGTGACTTCTACTTATTCGGTCAGTTGCATTTGCCGATGAAAGGAAACCGTTATAAGGACGTTGAGGACATCCAAAAGGCTTGTACCAACATTCTGAAGGCGATGCCGGCCGATGACCTAAAACTCTCATTCCAAATGCTTTTGGACCGTGCAAAACGTTGTATCGAAGCAGAAGGAGAGTATTTTGAATAAATAAAAAGAATTATACAAAAATAATCATCCGTTTTCTTTATTTTATAAAAGTCCTGTTTACTTTGGGTTGCACCTTGTAGTTAGTATACCTATCAAAGTACATTCATTCATCGGTATTGTCGTTTATATTACAATATATGTATTCAGAGCAGGGGAGTAGCCAGAACATAAGTAGTAATGGGGGATTTACCAACAATTTTGTTTTTTGTTATCAAATTTAGTGTGACGGTTTAGTGTGAAAGTTGACAAAATTTTTAGAACATGGAACATGTTTTGATTTTCAATCGAAATTTCATGATGGGTTGGATTTCATGATAGGCTGGCAAAAATTTACCAAAATCTTCATTAAAATTACTGGAATTGGATTTAAGCATCTCAAAAATTTTCGCATAATGTCGAGTATACTCGTCGTGAAGAAAAAAAAAATTGCATTCATATTAATATTCAGCGAATCAACTGTAATTTGTTTTCTCTGAGAAAGGGCAAATAAAGATCTTATAAAAAATGTACATTTTAGAATGTTCGTTAGTCTGGCAACCCTATTTATTTTAATACACAATAGCTTGTATTAAGCTGAAATAACAAATTCTGGGGAAGTACGATTACAAAACGGTTTTTTGTAAATAAAAAGTATTTCGTGTGCGTTACTCAGTTGATTGTGCGTTATAATAGTTAACAACTATCATTGCCCTTAATTTAAATTTTTAGTTTTATATTTTAGATTTCTTGAAATTCATTTGGTCTTTTATTGCTTTTGTTTTCATTTCCACATAAGATTTTCAATTTGAACTACGCTTTATTTCGAGAATGATTTAGTTAAAAGTTTGATATTTACGAAATGGGATGCTATACGCTTGAACAAAATTGGGAAACGTTGAGAACTTACTTCCAAAGTGGAGAGTCGTCAACCCAAACTGTAAGAAAATCGAATAATCAGCCGAAATTCTGAAGTCAATTGGCCGCCTCGGAGCTGCGATTTAAGTCCGTTGAACTTTTCTTTGTGGGGAGCTGTAAAGGACAAGTGTTACGCTAACCATCCAGAGACGATTGAAGCTTTGAAACATGAAATCGAAGTTGCCATTCAAGAAATTCTACCCGGAACAATCGAAAAAGTATTTGAAAATTGGGTTGACCGAAGGCGTACTGTAAGGCCAGTCGTGGCAGTCATATGAACGACATCGTTTTTCATTCTTAAATAACAAAGTCCAAGCTTTGTAATAAAACAGGAATTGTCAAAAAAATATTCGTTCGTTTTTTTTTATAATGGATTCAAATTGAAAATCTTAATAACGAATAAATATATATATTTTCTAAAAAACCAACACGCAACGTTTGATTTTTAGTCATAATTGCACACATTTACGGGCAGAAACATTTTACTCTGTTTATGTCGAGTATACTTGTCTTCGCTGGAAAATAATTAAGCAGGCAGAAAAAGTTTTTCGAAACAAAATTAAACAGTTAAAGGGTTAATCTCATCGATCGACACTTGTGACTGATTTGCTCGATTTGACACCGTGCTTGGCTTGTACCGTCATCCTCAGGGGGGACACTGACACGCAACCCGCTCCCGCTCCGTGTTCTGTCAAAATAAAAATACTACATTTATGATATTAGCTAACTTTTGCGTCATATGCACATCAGTGACGTATGTATTTGTTAAACGATCACATTACATCTCAGAGAAAGTTTTATTTATTTCAGCGTTATATAAATACACGACAAGTGTCGTACCAATATGTAAGCTACATATACATACATAAGCTACATACATATCCACGCCAGCGAATTCTATTGAAATGCATGGCTTCAAGTCAGCCGACGTGGAATGCAGTCGTGGCACGTCTATTGCCCTAGGAGCTGCTGGCCGTTCCCTTGTCGCGCCGCACCGCACGGAACCTTACCGCAATAAACCCGGACTGCCACGCCACTACAACTGTCAACGACAAAGTAAAACTGCCAAATTTTACAATTGTCTCTGTTTCTTCAATTGCTCTGTTACGCAGCACTCAATGGCTTTTATTCGTCTTACGTGAGCGTAATTCCAAATGCGTATTTCAACCAAATGCTCAGCATTGAAACAGACAAAATGCTGCACAATTATTACCCCTTGTTAGTGGGATCGCGTGGAATTCCCTGACGCTTCAGTTGAAGTAATTTGTATAAAGTTGACAAGACAGACACCGGCCATTGCTGATTCTCGCACCAACTGAACCGACTTATATAACTAAATCTGTGTTTTAATTGTACTAAATATTTTCGGTCACTTACCGTGATTTGCTTCGCCATTAGTAATCTGTTTTTCTCTTCGCTAACTTCATTCAACAAGTTTTTTTTCTGAACTGACTCATTATAACTGATAAATAACGCTACTCGACAAATAATAAATTAATCGCGTGCACCTAAAACAACAGTATTTTCTATAATAATTTTGGTTCACTGACCACGAAACTTAAAATTGAAAAACAATTTTAAGATGCGTTTTCGAAAAATCTTTGAAAAATCAGTGTTCTTCCTGTAATTTCACCGTCTGACAGCCAATTTATACACCAACATAGGTACAACTAAAAAACTACGGGCCTAAAATAGTAAAACTGCGTTTTTAGTTTTTCTTCAAGGACATAAATACTAAACAAATTCATATATATTACAAAGTTGAGCACAATGTAGAATATCAATATGGATATCAAATGACAGAACAAATGCCCTAGAATTAAAAAAAATAATAATATTTTCGTGAACACGGACGAATATGTATTGAAAGTGTGTGTACTTTCACATCCTCGTTTTTAGTTTTTCTATTTGACGTCAGGATTATTTTTTAAGGGGCTTTGAAATTTCAAGGATATAAATACTTAAAGAATGTATTTACAAAATTGAGCGCAATGTAGAATATCAATATGGATATCAAATGAAAGAAAAAACACCCTAGAATTAAAAAAAATAATAATTTGTTAATGAACATGGACGAATATGTATTGAAAGTGTGTGTACTATCACATCCTCGAATATTGTCCCTCTAGCTTCATTAACCCATTAAAACCTGACCCCTGTGCGATTTCCATAAAATTTTACACAATCTTATTAATTGACCTAATCAAGAAAAAAAATCAAGCAAAAAATTCATACCATGTTTTGTTTTTTTCATGTTTTTCGCAAACATTACACAAATAAACAAAATCAAACATTTGCGGAAAATAAAATGTGCCAATAAAATATCAGCTGCTTGGATTTTGACATTTTCACGCGTTGCGTTGTATGAAAATTGGCAGTGTTTAGGCCCAACGTTGCATTCGCGCAACACAAAACTTAAAGCATATTTTTTGTTTAAAAAGTAAAAAAAAAAAAATTTTCAAAACTTATTTTTAAATAGTTTAGTATTGCAAAATGCAGCCCACTAAGGGATTTTGATAGGTTTGAAGAATAAGTATTTTTGATTGAATTTCAAAAATTCCCCAAAAAAAACCTTTGACTTTGGATCGAAAAAAACGTATGAATATTTAAATAATTTTGAAATTTGAGTACGGCAGAATCTAAAACGATCAATTCTAATCCAATTCTACCCATTTTCAAGTCTTATGTCTTTATGAATTACTTAATATAGCGAAATTCCCAAACGTTGCGCAAAAGCAACGCTCAGGGCTTAATGGGTTAATTTAGGATTTATTCATAGGTTAATTAAATATTTTGTTTTTCATACGGTGCAGTAAATTCTTTGTTTCATAGAGAGAAGTATTAACATTTTTGTATCCTAAACTAATAAAGTTAGAAACATTAAATTCAAGGATGTGGTGGTCCTCAAGACATATTTTTTTTCAAAAAAACAAAAAACTATTGAAAATTACAAGTATGTAACCATTTTTTTGAAATATTTTAATAATTGAATAATAATGTCATAATAATTAATAACAATTTAATAACAATTAACAATTAATAACAATTTTTTTGAAATATTCAAGTCCTTTGAATTTCAAAGTAATTTTTTGAAATTCCTGACGTCAGAGAGAAAAACTAAAAAAACAACAGTTTTACTACATTTGGCCCTTAGTTTTACGAGTATATTGATTTGTTGGTGTGTTGTCAAAGTCGTTGTTTTTTGTCCCACGGTGTCTTAGTTATTAGCAGATATCTCGAAGACGAATCATCCGATCAACGCAAGCGGTTCAACATCCAAAATGTAGCCTTGGGGTCTACAATGCGACCAGTCATCCAATAAAGGTGCCATGAAGAGCCTTAATGGAAGTAATATTTAAATTAAGTAATATAACTTCCTTAACGTCCTTAAGCGTAACACGAGAGATGTCACGGCTGCCTTTGCGGCAATCGAAAGAGAACCTGCCAAAATGGGTCTGGTAGTTAATGAACGAAAAACGAAGTATATGCTGTCTACACGCAAGGACTCGCAACGACTAGGGTCTCACGTCGAGGCCGAAATATATACGTTTGAAGTAGTTAAGGAATTCGTCTACCTTGGCACCGCCATAAACAGCAAAAATGATGTTAGCCTAACGGCCCCTGCAGTGTTCGAGAGGAAGGTGCTTCGCACGAGCTTCAGCCCTGTTTGTATTGCCTACGAGTATCGAGCTACGAGTATGTAAAGACATGTACGTAGCACAGCGAATCAATCAATCAATCATATCTCCCGTATGGACGGTGAAGGTCCGGCGAAAAGGATGTTTAACGCAATAGTTTGAGGTCGACGGCAAAGAGGAAGACCGTTTCTCCGGCGGAAGGACCAAGTTGAGTATGCCCTATCAGATACAATGGAGAGGACTTTTGCCGCGGGGCGTAACCCAGTAACGGTTTGTTACCGTTAAGAAAGTAAGTACGTAATAACTATCAGTCATTTATTCAATATTTCATTTAATTATATTCAGGGGCGGATTTACCATACAGGCATTGTAGGCAGTCGCCTAGAGCGGCAAGAATTGAGGGGCGGCAAATTTTAGCGGGAACTTTGAAAACTTGTTGAATTCGTGGGAAACCAACATTCTAAGTGTAAAATGCCTGAATCGAAGAAACAATCGATTTATACAAGCAACGAAAATAGGCAGACATTTTGCGCAAGCAAAAAAAAAAAAACAACCGATTTATACAAGGAAAGAAAATAAACATACAGAATGCACAAGAAAAAAAAAACAACTATTCGCACCAAACTAATTCCACCATTCAAGAAATTTTAAATAGGGGGGGCGGCAATTTTACCAACTGCCTAGGGGCGGCAAATTTCTAAATCCGCCCCTGATTATATTCGAGTTCAAGTTTTTTACTTTAACTTATGCAAAGGACAAATAGTTTTGTCCTTTGCTCTTCATATAGTTAAAGATACACTAGAAGGCCCGGAGGCTTTGCACGCATGAATTTGATTTCATTGAAATAATCTTTACTCACATTATAATTTTATCTAATACATATTAAGTTATGTTCCTTCACATAACCTCGTGTGATGTTGATTTTCGAAGATTGCAAAATTTGAATTATTTATGATTTTAAGTACTTTTTTCAAGTCATGGAGTCAATAGGTGCAATAAATAACGATTCTCTTAATTCCTTTGTTGACCCTGTCAGATTGTGATGAAAAATACTTGTCTAATTATTTCTCATTTAAAATGCTTTCCCCCAGAGACCTAAAATAATTATTATTCATATTTTTGGGAATAAAAAAATTGCCCTAATTTAAGAAATTTCTAAAATTATTGCTTTATAATAATTATTCCCAATAAGAAATTTTTTACGTCGCCTATAACTATTATCATGTAATTAATATTTTTGAGTTGCATAATAACTATTATAAGTAACAAATATATTTTTCGTTGTCGATAATTATTATTTTGGGATTTTTGTTTTTTACATTGCTTCATAACTTTTATTTATGACTTTTTTAATTTACGTTACCGATAACTATTATTTTGAGAAATATTTTTTTTTACGTTGCTTCATAACTTTTATTTATGATATTTATTTCAATTACGTTGCCGATAACTATTATTTCGAAAAACAATTTTTTACGTTGAATTACTACATTTTGGATATGAATTAATTTTTAGTTGTTCTAAATTGACAAACGCAAATTAACTGCAGAAACCTAATTTCCACCAACAACTAAACAATTAAAAATCAATTCATACTCAAAATGTGGTAAGACAACGTAAATAAAAAAATTTGTTTTCATAAAAGTTATGAGGCAACGTAAAAAAACTTTTCTTTTAAATAATAGTTATCGGCAACGTAAATGAAATAAAAATCATAAATTAAAGTTATGAAGCAACGTAAGAAAAAATTTTCTCAAAATAATAGTTATCGGTAACGTAAATAAAAAAGTCATAAATAAAAGTTATGAAGCAACGTAAATAAAAAAAATCCCAAAATAATAATTATCGAGAATGAAAATAATATTTATTTTTCATAACAGTTATTATACAACGTAAAAATTCATTGTCACAAATAATAATTATAATCAACAAATAAAATTGATGTTGCATTGTAATAGTTACATTGCAATTAATTTCTTAAAAAACTTATAATAGTTAAGTCCCTGCTTTCCCCATATTTAAAGTCAATACACCCGAGAACTCATGTTTCCCCAAAGTATTAACCTGTTGACCCCGTCAGTTCCCTGACCCCTGTTCCGTTTTCTAAAAGTACACTAAAAACATAACTATCTATATTTTTTGAAAAATTGAAAAAATACGTCCAATGAGGAAAACCATTGTGATAATATTATAAAACAAAAAATAAAATCAATATTAAAGTTCTTCAATTACATATTCAATTAACATTAAGTTTACATGCAAGTGCATACTTGCATACTTTTACATACAAGTCTAAGTGTTAGAATTTTCACGAAATTAAAACTTGTCTTTAGATTCAAAATTTTTTCACGAATGCATTTAAGAGGGGAGAAAAGTATAGGTGAACATCAAAGAGGAGCACTGTAAGTTGAATTACTTTTGCAGGTTTCATTGTAATTTGCATAATTTGTTTCAGGTGAATCTTGATCTTTACTCGTATAAAATTTTATCTTAAAAGTATAACATTGTAAGAAACAAACGAACAGGCGGACTATTGTTCAATTGTTAATTTTTACGATAACAACTCAGCCAACGGTATAATAACAGCAAATGAATTTATTGGCTCCTTTTTTGTTCCTTTCATTATCCATAATTATTAAAAAAGTGTACTCTACCCGCAACACTTTTTAATTGATATTCAAAGTTTGACAACCAACATCCATAAGAACACTGCGAAGCAACGGTTCAGAGAAACATAGCTGTAGTTTCATGACGCACTAATATATACTCTATCAACGCAAGTGATTCCTTTGACATTATGCTGCTGACTATTACAAGTAGTGATAACAGCAAACAGTATCAGGTTAGACAAGAAAATGTGCAATGCAATTGATCAGATAAAAAATACCTATCTCAGCCGAACCATACTACTCACAGCTACTACATATATGCGTATATATAGTACATATGAGGAGCTTTATTTGTTCATTACTTTGAATTTTGATAGCATCTTTAATTTCAAACAACGGTTTAGACTATTTGCGTATGTTCGATTTACGAATAATCGATACTTGTCTTAACTTCGATGACAATTCCACTTCTTTTAGAATAAATGAGTTAATGCCAAAGAGTATACATCCGTATATACATACATATACTCGTATCAATGTTTCTTAATCATAAAAATTACAGTCTCTAATTTATTAAATTTATATAACTTTATTTTGCAGCGATTAATTTTTGTAAAATATGTGTACATTGGTACAAATGAACTGCAATGCATATATATGTACATTACATTATGTAATTAATGGGCTCGTCCATCTTTTTCGTTTCAAAATTTGATTGATTCAAACATTATAATAATGTTATATATTAAAGTAAACCAAAGAAGTTTGAAATTGTGTATCGACCTACATAGGTCAAAATACTTTTCGACCACATCCGCCGGTAGTTATGTGGAAAACTTCACCTGATAGGCTTTGATGTTTTAACAGTATCGGCTGTACAGTCGTAGGACACCTCACAAGATTCAATCGCTGGATTATACTGTTGACCTTTGGGACATCGAAGTTTAAAGGAAATTAATTCATCATTGTAAATTCCACAAAAGACAAACTCGTCACAGGTGCCATCTTTAGGGAAGAAACCCTTCTTAGGACAATGAAATGACGGTGGTAATGAGGTAGTGGAGAAATCAGCTGTAGATGAATTTTCGGTGTGGTCCGTTTCATCTGTTGTTTGCGAGGCATCTGTAGATGCGGAACTGCTGATATCTGTCGTTGTCGGTGCTTCAGTTTCGTTGGTTGTTTTTACGCTATCTGTAGTTGTGGAACTATTGTGATCTTCCGTTGTCGGTGATTCAGTTCCGTCAGTTGTTCGTGGGGCTTCTGTAGTCACAGAGCTACCGGAGTTTTCCGTAGTTGGTGCTTCAGTTTCGTCGGTTGTTTTTGGAGCCTCTGTAGTCACAGGACTTTCGGAAGCTTCAGTTGTCGGTGGTTCAGTTTCGCTGGTTATTTGTGAGGTATCTGTAGTTACAGGATTACCGGAATCTTCCGTGGTCGGTGCTGTAGTTTCATCAGTGGTTATTGGACCATCAGTTGTCCCCTGACCACTCGAATCTTTTGTTGTCGGTGCTTCAGTTTCGTCGGTCCTTTGCGGGGTATCCGTAGTCAAAGGGCTACCGGAATCTTCGGTTGTCGGTGCTTCAGTTTCATTGGTTGTTTGAGGTGTGTCTGTAATTTCAGAACTAATCGAAGTTTCCGTTGTTGGTGCTTCAGTTTCGTCGGTTGTTTTTGGAGCCTCTGTAGTCACAGGACTTTCGGAAGCTTCAGTTGTCGGTGGTTCAGTTTCGCTGGTTATTTGTGAGGTATCTGTAGTTACAGGATTACCGGAATCTTCCGTGGTCGGTGCTGTAGTTTCATCAGTGGTTATTGGACCATCAGTTGTCCCCTGACCACTCGAATCTTTTGTTGTCGGTGCTTCAGTTTCGTCGGTCCTTTGCGGGGTATCCGTAGTCAAAGGGCTACCGGAATCTTCGGTTGTCGGTGCTTCAGTTTCATTGGTTGTTTGAGGTGTGTCTGTAATTTCAGAACTAATCGAAGTTTCCGTTGTTGGTGCTTCAGTTTCGTCGGTTGTTTTTGGAGCCTCTGTAGTCACAGGACTTTCGGAAGCTTCAGTTGTCGGTGGTTCAGTTTCGCTGGTTATTTGTGAGGTATCTGTAGTTACAGGATTACCGGAATCTTCCGTGGTCGGTGCTGTAGTTTCATCAGTGGTTATTGGACCATCAGTTGTCCCCTGACCACTCGAATCTTTTGTTGTCGGTGCTTCAGTTTCGTCGGTCCTTTGCGGGGTATCCGTAGTCAAAGGGCTACCGGAATCTTCGGTTGTCGGTGCTTCAGTTTCATTGGTTGTTTGAGGTGTATCTGTAATTTCCGTGGTTGGTGCTTCAGTGCGTTTAGTAGTTTCCTGAATACTGGAATTTTCCGTTGTCGGAGCGTGAGTTTCTTCAGTAGTTTCAGGGTTATCAACAATGATTGTGGGAGAAGGCGATGCCTCAGTGGGGATTGTTGGGTTTTGAATGTCACCCTGAGTGGTTAAAGTTGGCGGAATTGTTGGATTTTCGATTTCTGCATTTTCGTCATCATAAGGCTCGCTGTTGATTAGTCGCACATTGGATGCTTCTTTATTTAAAGAAACACAGTAGCCAACATTGGCATTGAATATTTGCTCTGCCGAACATGAAAGGTATCTAATAGTTAGGCCACTGTCTTTGTTAAAGTAGCAGCCGTAGAACTGTGGCGTATTATCAATAAGTGGGTAGAAGCCAGGCTTTGTGCATGGGTTTTTGCGAATGGAATCTTCATGAGCCACTGCACTGGCCGCAATTATCAATATAAGTACAAATTTCATTGTTAAAATGCGTATCTTTATTTCTCGCGGGTAGCTTTTGCGTTCACCACTCGGTACGGTCACTCGTATTTGTACAATACGTCCCTATCGGTCCTTTACTTCCAATCGAATTCATTAAACTAACTCCTGAACTCTGCTTTCTATTCTTTTATATCAACCGCACAGTTATCGTACTTACTTTTCAAGCATAAATTGCGATTAAAAATAATTAACTGATAAATGCTGCGAAATATTGTTTAATAAATGAAATTTAAATCGTACAAAAACTCGTTAATTTCTTATCGGAATACATCCGCAATGATAATAAGCTGACTCACATTGATTGACATATCCCACAAGGT
Source organism: Melieria crassipennis (assembly GCA_963668005.1). Lineage (NCBI taxonomy): Eukaryota > Metazoa > Arthropoda > Insecta > Diptera > Ulidiidae > Melieria > Melieria crassipennis. Next base: position 445,925 of record OY764962.1, on the reverse strand, counting down.
AGGGTGGCTTCGGGTGTTGTGGTATTCTCGAAAGCTCAGACAACAGAACCACAGTAAAATGTTGACAATGCTCAAAACTAGAACTGGGGCAGCCACGATCAACCTTGGACCAGAATCTTTCATTGGGCTGGGCAAAAACACTCTAGCAGAGTCAGTAAGACTTGAGGAAAGAACCAGGAATTCAGAACACTGGACTAATGTGTCGGGTCTTAGGCAATCGAAAATCTTTATTAAGGGCTATAACTCCAAATGGAGTAAAGAATGCCTCAGACTAAGGAAAAACCAACTGAACCAAAACTGGTCACCGGGCTGCCACTGCAGACTGAGAGCACATATGCATACAATCGGGCTAGAACAGGTACATAAGTGTCTGATGACTCTGCGGAACAGCAGCAGATACTCCTGAGCACAGTATACTGCACTGCATGCGGGAGGTCGCAATAGGAGGCAACACCTGGGCCAACACTGGCTTGCGGAAGAAAATGCCAAACACATTCTCCCCCGTGAGTTACTAAGCTTCATTAGGTGGGATTAGAGGACATTCTCTAACATTATACGTGGCACAATAGATATTTTCTGGCCTCAGTGGAATATCCACTTTTAAATCAATCAATCAATGCTCAAAAAGGTAAAGAATCTTCCACCAACATGCTTTTAGCAACGATTGCTTTTGATTAGTTGCGAAAAAACGGCTGTGGCATGCGACCAACTTTTTTTTAGTGCTTGCGAAAAATTGTTTAAGGTACAAAAAGAATACACTTTAATTCTTGAGGTAAATTAAAATTAATAATTGAGTGTTGTTTAAAATTTAGCATATATGAATAATTGCTTTAATATACATACATTAATTTATTTTTTCATAATTAAATCGCAAATAGAACGCTGAAAGCATAAGAAGTGTAATTGTAATTGTAAGGAATAATAAAATATGAATAACTTTAGCTTCCACCATCCTTTAGGACATGGCAAGTTTAAAAAACACAGTTGCAGAACTTTGACCTACTAGTACAATAAGTCGAGGACTGATCTTAGTTCTGGTTTGTATTTACATATGCTTAGAAATGTTAAAAAATTATATTTTCTTACAAATCAATCGAATAAATTCAAGTATAAAGAAAACAAGAAGGATACCACATCACCCGAACATGCTATACCACATTACCCGCCATTTTTTTCAATGGGCTGTTTATGAATTGTTACAAACTTTCAAGAATATCTCTGCAAATTAGAAGCCTTTCCCAGTTGGTTTGTTTAGAAGCCAATACTTGAAAATTCATTCAATTTAGACCGAATTTGACTGTGATACGTATATAGACAAAAACAGATAGGTATACCACAACAAATTGGAAAAAGTTGAAAGTTTTTATTATATGCTTTTGATTGAAAGGATCTCGATACAAGATATTAAAAAAAGAAAACATACATACATAGATACATAGGTTGCTTCAATACAGTGCAGCACAGTATATCAACGCTTCTCCTTATTTAAGTAATCTTAATTCTTCTGTAAATAATTGTAAGCGAGATTAATCTAACGATTTTGTAAACATATCAGCTAATTGAACCTTAGTTCTAATCACTTTAACTAATACTTGTTTATTTTGAATAGTGTCTTCTTTTAGAGACTTTTTCGCTGCTCTGAACTCCTTTGATTGTATTTTTATTATGCTTTTAACTGTTTCAAGCGTATTGAAAGTGTCAACATCAAAACTGTAGACTGGAACGCGTCTTCAATACTAATAGACTCAATTCAGTTTCGAGTACACAAAAAAAGAGCGTTATGCACTTTTATTTGTCTAACGCAGCCGTGCAGTTGTCATTATCTCTATAAAATACAACTCTGAGCTCAGGTACTAATTTTTTGATAGACTATTAAAAACAACAATGTGCTTGGCTGTGTTTATTATTCAATCCTAGTAAGAGAAAAGGATTGTTTTAAAATTTACAGTAAACAAATTCACAAAGTGATTATCGGTAGACGAGAAGGCAGGAATATTGGAGAAATTCACAGCAGTGGATGAGGGCTGGATGGGTGGCAGCGAACGCCATAGGGTGAAATTTTATTTTGTTTGTTGAGTTATTCAGATGACACGGAAAAGATCGTTTCCAAGCGAAGGAGAGGACAACCTATCAGGGACATGGACTTGCAGTGTAGTGAAAACGGCGCTTCAATCCTGTTGCAAAAATGAAGCGGTCTTCAAACAAATTCAAAAATATGTTACGGAGATGTCCTGTTTATTCATCGAGGCATCACGATACATTTATTTCACATTAATGAAACACTGGGAACTTGGAAAAGTTGAATTGGTCAATTTTCTTTATTATTATTATCATCTAATGGTAAAAAAAAATTAAATAAAAAATAAATTTTTAATTTTAAAATTAAAATTAAAATTTGAACCACTTGGATATTTATTTGGAAAATATTCAACAAAGGTTCCAGACCTGGCATTACTCTACCGCTTGTGCTCCGATCAACACTGGGATGGCGAGAAACTTGAACAAATCAAGAATATTAAACTCGTTTGTCCATCGCTGAAATTGTTCTACAATCTTCAACGTTATAATGAAATTAATAATCTCAAGAATGTTTCATTGATTCCACAACTGGGTCATGGAATACATCACATCAGATACGATCGATTTGCTTTTCATATGTTGCTAGCTCGATTAAAATTATTCAAAGGTCCGTTTGCATAATTCGAAAAAGCAGAGTTTCAAAAATATTTTAAGGTACCGTAAGAAACTTTCTTCGCTTCAGACAGATAGTGTATCGGTTTCTTTTTTGCATGGATGGAAACAATTTTACGTCACATAAGACGAAAAGAATAAAAATGAAAAAATCGCATCCTCAAAACAAAAGGGACTGATTGTTTTTTAGATTTAACACGCATACGTTCAACAAATTACGTTAACAAAATTGGGCTTGATCCCGATTATCGATTAGTTCTAAATTCCGTGAATATTGCGAAAATCAACTTGAAATCCTAAGTGAAAAACAAGCCGCGTTTGGTCAACGTAAAGTCGCACGCTTCAAGTTGAAGCAATATATTTGTCGTAAGGCGGCTTGCAATATAATTGCCAAAAATCTGATACCTAATAAAAAGAAAAAGACACTTGTTTGTGTCGGTTCGAGCGAAATTGCTGCAAGCTCTCCAATCAGAGGATACCTAAGGACACCAAATCGTCTACTCATCACTGCTCTGAGATCCCGCAACACTGACATTCTAATGGTGAATGAATACCGGACCACGAAACTTTGTGCCAATTGCTACATCAAAAAAAACAAACTTGACATCCAAATCCCACATAGGTACCAATTTTGTCCAAATTACCGTACTTGTTGGAATCGTGATGTCAATGCTGGGAAGTACATATTATACCTTGGTGAATGTACATATTGTACATAAATGGACTAGAGAAACATAAAATTTTATTTTGTAAAAAGGTGTCATTATCTTATACTTATATTTCGAAAACTATAGTATGTACACCTGTACACCAATAAAACAGTTATACTAATAGGTCTGGGGTGTAGCCAGAACTTGGTCGTGGGGGAGGAGGGTAGGGGTTTTTGCTTTTTAAAGTAAACTTTTTTTCTTTTTATTTTTTTTTCTTTTATTTTATTAATGTGAGGCATTGCGTTGGTTCAGGAAGAATATATAGGTTAGGAAATAGGGTTTAGAGTGAAATGGTTATGGACTCTTGTCTTGAACCCATCATGATCATAGGTCCTGGGAAAAATATCTGCAGGGAGACCATTCGAACTCTGTCTGTAATGCGTAGTGCGCTGGAACATCGTTTCAACGTGGAACGCATGGGCGCCAGTGTTCAAACTGGTAGCCTGGGGAATACTCGGAGTGAGGACATGAGACTGCTCATTTCCTCTGAAGAATTACCGAAAAAGTATTGGTTGAATAAGGCCATACATGCCACGTTTCGACGAAGTTTGTGGTGGCGCCACCTACTGCTTAATGCTTTGAAAATTTAAATTTTTCTTCGATTTGTAGAAAAAAAACCATGAAATTTGGTTCCCTGGAAGCGAAGTTATTGCATCTGAAGTGAAAGTATCTTTGTGTCATTGATACAGAAATTAGCCTCGAACAAGTTTATGGTGATAATCGTTTATCCCGTGGCAGAGTTCATGAGTGGTACTGGCGATTTAAACTCGATTGCCAGGACATAAGGCATAGGACATCCCGGCCGACAATCTAAAACACTCAGTAGACATGCATTTAGATCATGCAAATTGCTGTATTGAGCCTGAAAGGAAAAAAATCAAATCGATTTTGCACAAAAAAAGTTGTTGTTTTTCTTTTTATAAATAGCTTTTTGCTAATGTAGCAACATCCATACCATGCATAGTGATTGAAAATGTTGATGAATTATAGGCTATGTCTCAATTGTTGCCTACAAGCAACGTTGGGGTCGAAAGGGTTACTTGTCTGACTGGTAATCTTGTGGATATTATCTCGTGATAAGACGTTTATCAGTGATGCGTGTATTTGAAAATTTGCCATGCATGATTAAGACTTGAACTAACAACACCAATGTTCAACGTTCTCGTAGAGTGGAGAAACGTTGTCTCTGAATTCCAAGCATCGCAAAACATAACCGAGCTAACTGCACCTGGATAGATCGATTCGCATGCGCTTCAAATGAATATATCGTCTCGGACAAAATGGAGTTCGGCAGCAGCCGTGGCGACAGCAGGGGTGCAACGTAGACGAGTGATCAACAAACACATTCAACAGAAGTATCTGTTATGTGGGTTTGCAATACATGTACATATTATCAGGGCCAACCGTTCTGTGTACACATATAGTTGCCCTGTGTCAGGGCTTGGCGATATGCGGTGCCATTCTACGTGATATGTTCAGACCATTTGCAAGTTGAACGTTTTCGTTTATTTGCAGGCGTTCCTCGCCACTCCGGCTTACCTCTATGGCAATGTCGTGGAGTCAGACAAGGATTTAGTGTTGCGCATTTGGCCCGCTATCGTTTATCAGGCTACAGGACAGATTTGCCGTTCGATTTTTGAGCATTTGGAGATGGAATATCGTGGACGAAGTCGTGAGACAACGGAATATCGTCGTGTCTTTTTGCTGGCTACGTTAATCACGTGCTTGTCTCTAATGGTAAGTGGCATTTTCTTCTCTTCTGCGTGGGTAGTTATTACAACAGGCACACAAGCAGTGGCAATCGTTTTTTATGGATTCTTTGCTGGTGAGTACGAGAAGTGCCCTTTCGAGTTCCAAAGAAGACCTGCGTGTTTCGATTATCTCTACAGGAATCGGCTCAAGCTTATTCATATGGAAAACACATGTGATATTGGAGGCGGTTCGGCCGCGTGAGGACAAATTTGTGCGCAAGACCATACATCTGTGTGGCGAAGCTTTCTGCCAGCTCTTCCTTTCCTTTGTATTCACCAGCCTGCGTACTCTGTACGGCACAGCACAGTCGATTGTTCTGATGTCAGCGCTGCTGGTGAATCTGATTCCCATCAGTTTAATTATAACCCGACATCGTGAAGGCTCTATTACAAAGCGCATTTCTATGATAACGGCGGAGAGTGGATACCCACCACTCCATCATCAGCTGGGTGGATTTACCGCAAGCTTTGCCGATCAAATGGATGGAATTGAACTGCAGCTTCAACGGCCTTGGAAAAGTCCTATACGGGAACACAACACTCCAGCAACGGCAGCGTTGGTCGCAGCAGCTGCTGCTGAAGCCCGTGGCAGCTATATGCTGGCAGCCGATGAGGCGTACGTTACATTCGTCAATCCAAATGGCGTAGAAATAATGGAAATCATACCTGAGGAGGATGAAAATGTTTCAGTGATACGTTCCAGCTCAGCAACTATCGCTCATATGAGTGTAGGCACTTCGCAGAAAATTAATAACTCAACCTCAAATGTGCTGCAATCCGACAATGAATTCAGCAACTTGGTAAGTATAGTGGCAAAGTACTTTTTCCATAACTGTTTACGAATATTGTTTAAAATATACGGCTCCTGCACACAGCACAGAATACAACGATTCTCACGAGACATCACTTCGCACTTGTGGGACAACTTGCTGGATAAGATTGCGACGCCTTTGCAACAGGCTTTACTGGTTCCAAAACTGTATTCAACAACACTCTTACTCTCCACTGATATATTCTCGTATGTCATGTGCCTTACGGTGTTACCCGGTTTAGCAGTTAGCCATCATGCCATCAAGAATGCGGAAATTCCATTTTTATTTTCGCTGCTCGCTTTTCCCTGGATGTGCTTCTCGCTGATGACGCCCCGTTTTGGCAGCAGTCTTTACAAACGGAAAGTTCAGTGGCACACGCTTGGCTGTTTGTGCAAGGGCTTGGCTCTAATACGTGAGTATGTCTTTCAAAAGATCGGTTTCCAACACTTAGGATTCTCCATTTCATGATCAGTTATCAGCTTTTCCACGTCAAAGTTGCAGCTAAGCGTATCTTCAGTACTATTGGGTTTCGGCCAAGCGGTTTCTCTCTTCCTTCAGGACTTGGTTTTCCAAAAGAGCATGACGCGGGCGCAATGGAATGCCATTCGATTTCCTATTCATTTTACGAATGGTCTTTTGATACTTATCTGGGGTGCTCTTGCCCACTGGATTGTTGTGCGATTTTCATTTCAGGTAAGCTGAAATTTGAGAAAAAATTTAGAAACAAGTAATCGTAATATACGGTTATAGCTGCACTACACTAAAACAATCAGCCATAACTTTCGTTTATGTATTTTGAGTTGGAAAATAATTTCTTTTATAACATTGAAACATGTGTGGGCCATGGATACAAAAGAAAAAGATTTCTAAAAACTGATTAAGTGCTTAAAATGGATCTTATTCAAGGTGAACTCTTCAGAGAAGAATTAATACATTTAGACAAGTTGAACTTGATATTACTTAAAATATGTACAATTACCTCAAAGAATCCGCATAAGATTATGTGTATTGATTCTTCCTTGGCATGTTTCAATCATTGTATACTTAGTAGGGACATAAATATTGTTACAACATTGAACACACCCATTGTAATAGTTGAATTGAACATACCCCGTTATTTCCACATGGTTTATGAAACATAACCTGTAAAGCGTTAGTCTGCACCGGCAATTCTAAATTGTTCTAGCTTTCACCGTGGAGTGGTCAGATAACGAGTACCGTATCGCTATTTAAGTGTGAAATGAAAAAAGGTGATACTTTCAAAATGCTCCGCCCGCTCGGGATTAGTCGCATGTTCGTCTACCGGTGCATAAAACTGTTTGAGGAGACAGGAGATGTTAAAGACCGACACCGGCCGGGCCGTCCGCACACAGTTCAAACACCACAAGTCGTTAAAACTGTCAAATCAAGATTCAGCGAAATCCGCTCCGAAAACAGAAAATCATGGCCCGGGAGATGAATATCTCGCAAAAGTCCATGAGTCGAATTATTAAAAAAGACTTGGGCTTTCAAACGCCGTACCGGACATTTGTTGACTGCAGCTTTGAAAAAAAAGAATGGAAAAGTGAAAACGTCTTTTGGTGAAGCACGCTGAGAGCTTGCACAGAAAAATCTTGTTTACCGATGCACAAATTTTTACCGTGCAGAAAAATTTAACCAGCAAAATGTAGGGTGTAAACACGGCCATCTAAGGAAGCATCTGAACTGATTCCACGGGTCGAAAAGGGTCATCACCCAGCTTCAGTCATGGTTTGGTGGGTGTCTCTTACGATGGGGTCACTGACTTGCATTTCTGCGAACAAGGGGTCAAAACATCGACAACAGTTTACCAAGAAACCGGTTTGAAAGCTGTTGTGAAACCACTTAACCATTCTTTGTTCCAAAACCAGCCGTGAACTTCCAGCAAGATTCTGCGCCGGCCCATAAAGCTAAAACGACTCAAATCTGGCTCCAAAACAATTTACCAGCATTTATTTCCTCTGAAGAATGGCCCTCTGGCAGTCCTGATTGGAACCTGCTCGATTACAAATTGTGGACAGTTTAAGAGGACATGGTTTGCCACAAAAGATAACCCAACATTGATTCTCTTAAGACAGCTTTGATTCGTGCTGTGGCCAATTTTCCGATGGACGAGGTACGTGCGGCTATTGATGATTGGCCAGTCCGACTTAAGTCGTGCGTGAAGGCCAAAGACGGATATTTCGAATGAATGTTTGCTTTTTGTATACAATATATATCAATAAATATGTAAACAAAAATTAGCCCAAAACATTCACTACTATTAATTTTATAGCATAAAACGTGTGCAACAGTATTTATGACCCTACTAAGTAAGCTTTTTATAATGTTAACGGATGGTTTTGAGTTTTATGAAGTGATAAAGAACTTCCCGACTTTTTATTTTTATACGTTTGGTATATTCGAGCGACTATATACTCTACCTAATCCTCCAAGAACGCGCTTCAATTAAGTAATGAGACTGATTCCATAAAAACTGTATATTTAAAAATTATTCTACAACTCTGCCATCCCCTTCAAAGCAGTCCCCTTGGACAGCTATACAACGATTCCAGCGCGTTTTCCATGCTTCGTAACATTTCTGGAACGCTTCGACTGGGATGTCTGCGAGTAGCCTCGTCACGGCCGCCTGGATGTCCGTAATCGACTCAAAATGGGTTCCTTTGACCACCGATTTTGTTCTAGGGAACAAAAAAAGTCACAGGGTGACATATCGGTCGAATAAGGCGGCTGTTGCAACACCGCGATCCCTTTAGAGGCCAAATACTGGGACACGCTGAGGGCGGTGTGGCACGGCGCGTTGTCGTGATGAAGGATCCAGTTACGAGCGATGTCTGGGCGCACCCTGTTGACTCGTTTTCGCAATCTTTCGAGTACTTGGCGATAGTAGACTTGATTTACGGTTTGCCCCGATGGAACAAATTATTTGTGGACGATTCCACGGCTATCAAAACGCAACGCTATTGCGACACGTTGCTCTTGATTTCGTTTCTCCATTTTCGTGACGAGCACCACCAACACACGTCTACTCAGCACGACACAGCAGGCGAATTAAACAAGCTAGAGCGATGGTTAATACATCAATGGAGAGGGGAAGAATGCCGGGGAAAGGGAAGGGAATTTCAAGGTCGCAGGTTGACCACAAGCGCGGCAATAAAATCAGTCTCATTACTTAATTATCAAACCTCGTATTCTTATTTGTACAAATTAGGCCCACCGAGCAGTAAATATTAGCTGTAGGCTCGCGATCTACGACGGCTGCTTAGGGTGCTGAACTGAAACATTGGGTTTCAAAAACACACAAAAAAGTGAACAAATGAAACTCAAATAGAATTGGTTTTTGGTATTATGCAACATTTCTTTCACATTTTGTGTCAACAAAAAAAATTAAAATATAAAATTGGAAAATAGAACTCAAATAACCGTCATCCTCTTCCAAAAGGAGCTACTCCACTTTGATTGACCTTGTAATGAATTCAAATCAAAAAATTTAAAAAGAAATCGTAAATATATTGCAATAAAATAAGAAATTGAAACAATACTTGAAAGATCGTTGCATATGCCTTTACTACCCCCCCTGGGTCCTGAACCCTTCATTGGGCTGGGCAAAAGCGCCATAACGGAGTCTTTGAGACTTGAGGAAAGGACCAGGAAAACAGAATACTGGGCTAGCGCCTCCGGTCTCAGGCAATCGAAAATCTTCATCAAAGATTATAACCCCAAATGGAGTGAAGAATGCCTCAAACTAAGGAGGAACCAGCTTAGACAGGTCACAGGTCTTCACACTGGGCACTGCAGATTGAGGAAACACATGCATACAATCGGAATAGAACAGGTAAGCGTCTGTAGACTCTGCGAAACAGCAGAGGAGACTCCCGAACACATTATATTGCACTGTAATGCGGCTTGTCGCAGCAGGTTACGTTACCTGGGCCAGTTTTGGCTTGCAGAAGAGGACGTCAAGCACCTAGACCCCCGCGAGTTACTAAGTTTCATTAGGGCGGTAGGTCTAGGGGATGTACTCTTACAATTGTAGGGGGCACAATAGATCAATCCTGGTCTCAGTGCAATATACCCCTTACCAATTCTATTCTCTATTCTATGCCTTTACTAATGTGGCGGCTCCTTTTGTTTTTTTTCTTTGACGCGATTCTATTCCATTAATCTTGGTTTTGCCCATTTTCTTATGTAAAGTTGTTAAGTTATTTATCTTAATAATACTCAAAAATAGATTGAGTAGCCAGCAGCGCTGCCAAATTCTCTTTTAGTTGTTTTTCATTCTTGCTTGCTCCAAGCTTGCTCAAGCTTATTATTGTTTTTATAGTGAGTTTTTATTTTAAACTGAAAAGTTTTCTCATATTGAATTTTACAGTACAATCACATAATTTCATTTAACAAAGTGGCTAGCGAGAAAGTGTTTTTTAATATAATATTTCCATACTTCAAAACTTTCCCTTATTATTTTAAAAATCACATAGTCCCATTTTAAGGCAATGTATTTGAAATTAAGGTCGTTGTAAAGGCTTAGTCAAAATATCAGCAACTTGTTGTTCCGTTGAAATTTGCTGAACTCCCCCACAATTCCTTCTGCTATTTTTTCTCTGATGAAGAAATGTTTAACAGCAATGTGTTTTGTTCTGCGATGAAATTCTGGATTTTGAGCTAGTCTTACAGCGGCCGCCGTAGCTCAGCTGGCTTGTGCTCGAACCTAGGTTCAAGACTTTGTAGCGCTAACACCGAAAAAAAAGAAAAACAACAATTTTTCTTTCGGCGGCTGTCCTCTCAGCAGGAAATGGCGAGCCTCTGAGAGTAAAATTGCTTATGAAAAAGCTCCCAACTCGCCGTTCGGAATCGGCATACAACTGTGTAGGTCCCTTCCAACCTTGTAAACAATCGCACGCACAACACGGATGGTTGCGGGTAGCTAAGCCTTAGTCGCGGTATCGGGCTGTCGTGCCAGTAAATGAAAAATTAATTAATTCTTACAGCGACAGAGTTATCCAGTTGGAAAACGGGAACATATTGCCACTTTAATATATCATACCTTCAAATAATCTAGATAGCCAAATGATTTCCTTTGTTGCTTCATTTGCAGCTACTATTTCCGTTTCAGTAGTTGACGTAGCTACCATTGCTTGTCTCTGGCTGAGCCAAGAAATTGCTCCGCCTGCATGTGTAATCACTACTCCTGATGTTGAACGTCCAATACTAGTGCATCCTCCGAAATCCGCGTTACTAAAGCATTCTAGAATCCCTTTGGTTGCATTTCGTTTGTATACAATTCCGAAATTAATAGTGCCCGCGATATCTTCATGGCTTGGATTTTCCAATGATCTTGACAAAAATCCTACACTGTACGCCAAGTCCGGTCTGGACCCGAGCATCAAATACATTATGGCACCCACAGCTTGTCTATATGGAAAGTTTTGTTCTTTGGTATTTCCTTTCCCTGTTTCGAAAACCCCCGGATTCTTCAACATCGGAGTTAAGACTACCTTACACTCTGAGAAGTTGAATTTGCTTAAAATTTTTTTTGCATATGCAGGTTGGTTTATTTTTATGTAGTATTTTTCCTGTGCCCAAAAAAGAATTGGCTGGGTTTGAAACTATCTTGAATTCTCTTTCTAATTCTTCAATAACATTTTTTAAATCTCGCGTATCTGTTGCTCCGACCAATCCATCATCTTAATTAATTAATTGACTGGCACGACAGCCCGCTTACGCGAGACTAAGGCCTAGCTTCCCGCAACTACCCGTGTTGTGCGTGTGAATTTGTACGCGGGTTGAAGGGACCTACAGTTTTATGCCGGTTCCGAACGGCAGGTTGGGAGCTTTTTCATAAGCAATTTTTACTCTCAGAGGTTTGCCATTTCCAGCTGAGAGGACAGCCACCGAAAGAGAAAACGAGTTTTCCCATTATTTTTTTTTTAAGTGTTATTACAGGCAGTATTTGAACCTGAGGTTGCTGCCTGCGACTCGCGGTCCAACGCACTAACCAACTGAGCCACGGCGGCTGCAATCCATCATCTACATAGTAATAAAATAAGTTTATTTTTGTTACGCTCTCTTATGTACAAACAGGGATCAGCTTCGCTTGCTTCAAACCCTAGTCTTAGAAGAAATCCTCCAAATCGTTTATTCCAGATTCTAGGTGCTTGTTTAAGTCCATAAACACTCCTGTTTAAGACGCATACTCTATTTGTGCCATCATTAAACCCTTCTGGTTGCTTCATAAAAATGACCTCGTTTAACTCTCCGTAGAGAAAAGCGGTTGATACATCAAACTGAGTTAAATGCATTTCTTCAACTGCGGCAATACTCAGGAATGCTCGTATGGTGGCCATTTTTGCAACTGGACTTAACGTTTGATTATAATCTATACCTTGGCTTTGATGAAATCCTTTAATAACAAGCCTTGCTTTAAATTATTTATAGTACAATCAGGATTCATATTTACTTTGTAAACCCACTTACATGGCAGTGCCTTTGCGTCTTTTGGTAACGGTGATAGCTTCCATTTTCCGCCAACGATAACATCTCTTTTTCCATTGCTATCTTCCACTCGACTTTCTGACTACTGTTCATGGCTTCTTCAAAACTCTTTGGCAATTATATTTCATTTAGATACTCCTCTGCAGCCAAAACAAGATCTTCAAACAATTTTGGCTTATTTAGAAGCAACCGATTTCGTAATCTATAAGGTTCCACCTTTTCTTTAGTATCTGTTCCTTCATCGCTTTCTTCCCTTCTTGTTTAGCTTCATCTCCTTCCAAATTGGTTCTTTCGCATTCTTCTAAATCTAAATAAGATTTTATTTCTTCGCTATGCTCAATATCAGCATTTTTCTTGTCTAGTTTTTCTTATTGTTTGTCTTCTGTGCGTTCGACATCCTTGAATGGCAGTTTTACCTTCTCTTCGCAATTTACATTTTCGCAAAACTTCACGTTTCGAGACAAAACAACTTTGTGTTCTTCTTTAACATAGATTCTGTATCTCTCATCGCCATCATAGCCAACAAGATAGCCCTTAACAGCTTTATTATCCATTTTCTTTCTTTTCTGGATAGGCACGTGAGCATAGCACGTTGTACCTATAATTCGGAGTTGCTTTATCCGTGGCTTTTTGTGCATCCACAACTCGTAAGGGCTTATATCTTTCTCCGACGATTTTGCTGTTCTGTTCAATATGTAAACAGCCGTACTTACAAATTCAGCCCATAAAGCTTCCGGGAATTCTATACCTGCATATGAGTACTTGAATGTTCTTGCCATCTCAACTATTGTGCGATTTTCGCGCTCACTACTACCGTTTTACTCAGGTGTATAAGGTGCTGTTAGTCTTTGCGTAATACCTCTCTCACTAAGTATTTGCCGTATATCTGCATTGTCGAATTCTCCACCGTTTTCACTCAAAACATCCTTAATGATATGACCCTGAACGTGTGCATGTTGAAGCATATGAACCAAAACATCTTTGCCATCAGATTTCTTCTTTATTACGTAGCCATATCGAAACTTTGTGTAACTGTCTTTAAATACTTCCAAGTAACGATTCTTCTTAAAAGACTGGTCCACAAACATCTGTCGAGACAAGTTCTCCAGGCATTGTTGCTTTTTCTCTTGTTCCAAACGATAAGCGATGTACTTTGCATTAGATACAGGACTCACAATATTGATCTTCGATATTCACTTTTATACCGAAATCTTGTTCAAGTTTTTCTTTGACGTGTCTTTTATCTTGATGCCCCATCTCTCATGATATAACTTGAGTAAAGATATATTAGACTTTGCGAGATAAGCTCCAACATGATACTCTGGAGCAATTGGTTTTATGCTGGCCTTAAATAACGATCCACCTGCCTTACGATATCCACATAGAATTATTTCTTTATTAACCTTTAAATAACAATTTGTATATGTGGATTTAAACTCGCTATTTGTATTTCTGTCTTGAGCTGCTAGCACTGAGAATAGATTTCGTGATATTTTTGGCACATACCATACATCTCTTAATGTCAAGCTCAATTTCTTGCCACCTACGTTCGAAATTATTTGAATTGATCCTTTCCCTAGCGCTTCAATTGTTTCGTTTTCAGCAGCCTTAATGCTACATGCAACAACAAACTTTTCATAATTGATGAACAAATTTGCAAACTTTGTGATGTGTTGTGTCGCACCATTATCTATCAACCAATCACTAGGACTCACCTCAGTGGTGCATACTTCGTTGTAAATTGAAATCAGCGAACAATTAACATCCCCTGTAAGCTGCCTGGCCCCTTTATTCTTACTTGGCCGTCCATCTAAAATCCATTTTCTGCATTCACGGTCCAATGACCTTTCTTTTTGCAGTAGTTGCAGGTGCCTTCTCGCTTCGACGTATATTTGGTTGCCTTCTCTGTTGACTTCTCAGCTTTTGCAGCTAGCGCGTTTTGATTCAACTGCGACTCGTCCGATCGTCCAAAATTTCGCTCGTACATAGAAAGTTGAATTGTTAGCTATTCAAAATTCTTTTCATTTCCTTGCTCAGCAACATCCAACTGGATCGAAAAACCTCAAACTTGCTAGGCAATATTTGCAAAACCTTGCATACCAGTAACATTTCTGGCAACTTCGCTTCTCCTTTTAGAACAAGACCATTGATGACTTCACTCCATAAGCTCCTTAGCAAGGCAATATGGGTTGAAACGTCCTGTCCCAAACTCCAACTAAACGCGAAGAAATCAGTGCATATCTTAAAAAACTGATCTTTCGCTGTTGCCTCGAACTGGTTTTTTTAGTGCCTCCCAGGTATCATGTGCTGTCTCCTTGTCCATGACCTTCTGATACACCTCGTCAGCGATTGAGCTCGTAATCATTGATTTCGCATAGCTATTCGCTTTGCGGTACAGATCGAACTGCTTCATGTACTGCTTAGCTTTTTATCTATGACGTCCAAAGCTCCTTCGTGATAAATTGGCAAATCACGATTTTTCCTCTTCCATATAGCCCAGTCAGACTGCCCAGAGAGCGGCTTGATATGTTTCACAATATCCATAGTTTTATTATTTTAGAGCGTGTTGTAGCCCATAGCCTTTTATAGTGAGTTTTTATTTTAAACCGAAAGGTTTTTCACATTGAAATTTACAGTACAATCAATGAACACATAAATTTCTAATATACTATATGTACAATGATTTCATTTAACAAAGTGGCTAGCGAGAAAGTGTTTTTTAATATAATATTTGCTTACTTCAACAATTGTAGTTTTTAATACTTTCTAAAATTTTTCCATTTCAGGCAAGTGTCGGCCTGGCTGGTGCTCTTTACGCTATAAGCATTATTTTGTGGAACTTTATTTTTGTTTGTTACAATGGAGAAGATTGAATATTTCGCAAGCAGGCTCTGAAACATTCGATACACAAAACTCGCCGTTATGATTAGGAATGAATACGTATGTCGCGACTTTCATTAAAGAAATCAATAACCTCATTTTCTGTACGGTAAAAATGAAATTAAACACGGTTTCGATTTTTATTTTGACTCGTATATTTTCCTATGAAAATCGATAGTTCGCTTAAGAAGCGCTTCTTTGGTTTATTTCAATACCAATTTTCATTACTTTATTATATCTGACGAGGAAACTCTTAGTGTCACCAATGCACCCGTCACACGCAAAAGCTTCGTTCCAAGCATGCTGTAAAAAATAATGTCAAGAAGCAACTGATTGCCAATTAATTCGCATGGGATTACACCTCTCCGGCTAGGAAAAAATAATACAAAAGATGCCACAAATAAATGCTGAGACTGGAGACATTCTAGTACTGACATTCAGTACTTGTTTTAGAAAACTTAGCAAAAAATAAAAATTAAAGTACACAAAACTATCATAGAGCACGCATGCCCCGAACAGTTGACTCCGCGCAGTCAAGCAAGTGGTAGAAGTGCATACTGCTCTAGCTCTCATCCTCTTCTAGGGACTGGAAACGATTTGTCATCGTGACCGGTGTAGCCAGAACTTCCTGAATGCGTTGCACTCGCCCGCCGTGCTTGACCTCTTCGAATGCAGGCTCGTTCTTCTTTTTACGTTGTTCTTCGGGCCGCGCCGCGCCAAGCGTAGGGAAGTAATCAGAGTTCGTTATGTCTGGCGCGGCACGATTTCGTGCTTTAGTCCGTGACCCCGCCATTATGACAACGCTGCCACCACCGCCACCAAGAGCTTGCTGCAAATGACAAATGTGTGTGATATTCGCACTGAGGCGTTTGTTTTACACAATCATGGTTTGCTTTTTCACTTACACTTTGCCGTAGTGCAGGAGAAATGTACACCCTAGAAGGTGCTTCGATTTCCATAGGAATCTGCGTTACTTCATCAGCGGGGATGACTTTCTTCCATGGCCCACCTCCGCTGCTTTTGGACGTGATGGACTCTGCGTTTGTGTGCTCTTCACTGTCGCCGTCCTCGTCATTGCGTTCTGTCAGGCTGTGTTCATCCTCATCATCTAATGTCAGTTGTCCGATCTTTAAACCTGTATAGTCTTTACGTTGCTCTTCTTCAAACTCATCCCACTCTTCTTCTGTATTCTGTACATCAAATCAATATCATTTAGAAGTCCCAAGGACATTACTCAACCATTACCCACCTGCTCCAAGCTTTTGCATTTACCGTCATCAGCTGCACCAAGCGCCACAGATGGCACTGTAGCAACAGTGTCAGACTTCTTTGGTTTTGCCGCAGCCGCTTCACGTTCCAAATTTTTTACCAACTCATCTGCCGTAAGAAATTTCGGCTTACTCTTGGCTTTTTTCTTGTCTTTCTTAGCAAAAAAATCGTCCAAGTCAGCCATCACAATACGGTTGTAGCTGCGATTACTGCTTTTAAGTACAATACAGGGACTTGGTCAAATTAACTTGCTCTCAATTTTTTAGTGGTGATTCCTTGTCACCAATGAATACTGGTGTGAAGCTGCCGCCAGCACAGGGGCAGAGGTGAGCGAAATTATTTGCACGATTCTCAGAGTTAAGACGAACGAGTTGTTGTTTCTTCGCGTGTGAAATTTGTAAACAAAAATTATTCACCACGCAATTGCGGGGTTTCTAGCAGGCAGTTAAAATCAGTGCTGTTAACACTGAAAAATATTAAGTAAACATTAAATTACGGACGACTGTCCGATTGCAGTTATAGAACTCATATTTATACTTTATACGACACGTGCTCTAAACATATGTTCTAATATAACAATGAATCTACTTAAACCTTGTGTTATTGGAATTATATTATTATAATTTGAATGTAATAATGGAACACAGCATTTTTTGAATTTAAACTAAATCGCTAATGAAAATCGCATCGCATGACAAAACGAAAGTTAGGTTATATTAAATAACGGGATACTGCAAACTCTTTGATACACCACCGATATGAGGTGGATTTTGGTATTTGGTCGAATCTGTGCTGCCACTTAATTGAAACATCCACATAAATATACTTCCGCTGGAGGAATACTGGCAACGCTGGCTGAAAAATGCAACTATTAACAGTGCTACCAATAACTGAAGCCAAATTTCATGTGTCATTTTTCCACAAGTTTTGCGAACGGCGGCTTCTTGCAAAAAAGTGATTTTTGCTTAGTTAAGAAATATTCAAAGGGATTTGAATGTACTTTAGTTATAAGAGGTTGTTTCGAAAAAAGGCGAGTGTGGTGCGAAACTAAGCAATTTTAAAAAATAGTTTGTGGGAGTGCAAACGGACAGGCGGGCTTGCAGGACGGCGTAAAGCGACCCTTTGTAAATGGCGAGGGGTTATTGTATATCAAGCCAAGAGCTACGTTTATTCACTGATGATGTACATTGAGTTCACACCGCTGGAAGAAAACATACAACACATATTGAACAACAACGTGTCCTCAAGCGATACTACTTCCATCCTGGCGCATGTCGGAGCACCTGAACAGACGTTTGCGACACAATTGCCATTGCCGGCGCAAGCCGAAAGTGCTGCCAACACTAGCACAGAGTTGGGTGTTGTAGCGGGCGCGAAAACAAGAAAACCAGACTTGTACAGTGCGAAACACACAAAGTCTACACATCCAACTTCTGACGAGGAAGACTTTGGTTATGAACTTGTCGACATTGTTGATGAGGACATAGCCGAAAATAAGCCAAATGGGCGGAAACCACAGGCTTCGGTAGTGAATTTACGTTCGAACTTTGAAATTAATCCAGACATTCTGATAGAGATTGAGGAGTCAGTAGAGGAAAACTGTTATATCATTAGGTGCCCTTCCAAGGCGACTGAAAGTTGGAGTAGCACTGGCCAGCGTAAGGTATGGGGCTCACTGGTTATAATTAATTCGGTGGGATAAACATTGGCATAACGTAATTTAAAAAAATTCACAATTTCAGCCCTTTGAAAACTGGAAAACATCAGACACGAATCAAACTGACCTTCCACGGCGTGCATTGCGTCCCGTGCCCGCTGCCATTCCGATAAATGCGAGCACACAACTAGAAAACGGGTATACTTCCCCAGAGCGTAATTTCGTCGGGCATTTTCCGCCGCCCAAAGGCAGTAGCAGTCGAAGTAGCTCTCGAAGTGTGCGTTATTCCGGAGAGTACTGCCCAGGTTTTAATAGGTATTGCAGCGAGCGTGAGTCTGAAGTGGACCGCGCAAGCAATTACCTACCACAGGACAGGCTAACGCGCGAGCAAGATTCCCCAATGGGTATTAACATTGTTGCTAAGTTGCGGCGACTCCTAAATCTTCAATCGAATTCCAATTTTAAGACTTCAGAAGAGGAGGAGCCATCCCGCAAGAGAAGGCAAGTGTGATACATTATGAATCGATTGAAGTATGTTATTTGTATTTGAAAAGTGATTAAATTTTTGGCATTTCATAGATCGGGATATTGGGCCTCAGATGTCAACCCAACTCAAATTAAATACCGAAGAGTGCAGAACCGATTTCCTAAAGTCATATCTCGCGCGTTGGATGATGGTACACAAGTTGCTATTGGATTGGATTTTTCACTTTAACACACAGGTTATTTATACATATTGCAGATGACGTTCACTTAATTACCACTTCTCCAAGACGTGAAAAGCAAATTTTATTGGAGAAGCCGCTGTCTTCTAGCATGAATTCCCTACAAATGATTCAACGCAAATCATCGCAAACAATTGGTGAGTTTTCTTTTGTTTTGTTTAAGTGCACTAGTTGTAAAATTTACTAATAAATCAACCACGTGTTTTTCAGAAAAACCAAAACTGCGCAGGTCAATGTTCACTGCTCCATCAGTTACCCATAAGGTGGTGAAGAATACTTCGTACGCTGATGTTGAGTTCTCTGATGACGATGAGCCAGAACTGATTCAAGGTTTTGGAATTGGTGGGCGGGTGTCTTTGCCCGATAGCCTCCGAAAAGGAGCCGTGTACAACATTCCGATCTGTCGTCGCGTAGAGGACGGCGTAGATGTGTCCATGAAGCCACCGCCACCACTAATAGAAGCGCGCACTGGCAGTATTTTGGCGAGTTCATTGTTGCCTGGCATCGATAAACCGCATAAACCGCTATCTTTATGTGAGCCTGTACGTGGAAATCTGCAGGTTCCACCAAGCGGTTTTAACATGGGCCAGCACTCAAGCAGCTCAGTTTCTTCGTCGGGCGCATCAACATGTACAAAAATCACGTTTATCAATAATATTTATATTTTAACTATCTGTCCGCTTTTCCAGCTGCATCCGTTGGTGGGATAAATGGTTTTAGCCATATGCGCTCAAACTTGTGGTCCACAAATGCGCGTTCCATACTAACACAAGAGAAGGAAACTGAAGAGCACGAAAAATACCAGCAACTCTTGGAGCAGGTAGTCCCTTGTTTGTACGCAGCGGATGCGGGCAATGCCCGACAGGCACTCGAAAACCCATTCAATTTAGAGGGACCACATCGACGCCGTGCGTTATTGACTGGTCGAGGCGCGTTGACTAATCAAAGCACACCCAGAATCGCAAACCGTAGGTCTCTGGGACTTCAAAACGATTTGCATCAGCAGCTAAAGCGGCTACCGTTATCATCTACAATAAACTTGGACGATGACGATGAGGATGAGGATGTGACATTCACAGGTGTTGTGCAAGAAGATAATCTTCAAAGTAGGAATGTCCCAAAGGTGATCATCGATGATGATGAAATCAGCGAAATAGTAGATCTTCAAGACGATGAGCAGAATATAGTGTCGACATGTATAAAGTTAAGAAATACCGCCATGTGGGGATCGAAATCGAGATGGGGAACGCGGATTGCCGAGAAAAGATTGTAAGTAGTTAAATATTCGGTTTTGTGCATCGATTGACATAAACTTTCCGAATAAGACCCTACGTAGAACCGATAAATACACTGCAAGAGCGTTTTAAAACATCTCCGCATCTAAAGAGCAATTGGCTAGAGGACCAACACACAAAATGGACTGAAAAGAGGAAGAGCCTCTTTGAAGAAGTCAAAGAAGCAGTACACGTGTGAGTTTGCACTAGCATTTCAAATAATCCGTATTATCGGTGCGGTGTTGACGTTATTTCATTTATATTAGCGTGAAGAAACTATCGGCCGAACGTCGTGCTGCTGAGCTCGAAATGCACGAGCGTCTGCGCAAAATTCAAATTGTTGATCCGGATCTCCTAGTGATAGACGATTTTCCCGAGCCGAGTGAGGACGATACACCTGAATTTATCGAATTGACAGTCGAACATCAAGATCGCATCAAGCGGGCAATTTGCGGGCCACCAGATGAGGTTGGTTGTCAGTAACCATTTTTGAAGTATTTTCTCATAGTCGTTTTTGTAGGTCCTGATATCGAAATTCAACCTAAACATTACCCGGCGCGACATTCACACATTGCTAGGCCATAGTTGGCTTAATGATGAAGTAATTAACTTTTACATGAACCTGCTTACTGAGCGTGGGGAGAAAAAGCATGAGTCACACGGATTACCGCGAGTCTATGCAATGAATACATTCTTTGTACCTCGCTTACTGCTAGCAGGGCACAGCGGAGTAAAACGTTGGACACGCAAAGTAGACATTTTCGCCAAGGATGTTATTCCGGTGCCAGTGCATGTAGGCGGTGTGCACTGGTGCATGGCTATTATACACTTGAAGAACCGTTCTATCAAATACTATGACTCAATGGGTACGCCCAACCCTAACGTGCTGAAGGCGTTGGAGCAATACCTAAAGGATGAATCAATGGACAAGCGGAAGCAATCCTTCGACACTAGCCGATTCGAGATCGAGTCGGTGCGTGATGTTCCTCGTCAAATGAATGGCAGCGACTGTGGAGTATTCAGCTGCATGTTTGCCGAATATATTACACGTAACAAAGAAATATCATTTACACAGCAGAATATGGACTATTTCAGACATAAAATGATTTTGGAAATTGTGCAGGGCGAATTGCTCCACTAAAATCATTGATGCGTGTTAATGGGATTGTTTTCTGCACTAACTTTGCCAATTATTATTTGCAAAATTCATGCGCGAATGGCTGAACACATGTGCTACTTGGAATTTAACCTAAACGATTCGGGCATTACTTTACCATCCACTCGAAGGTCAATAATTGGATTCAATTTCTTGTAATGCAGTACTTTAAATGCAGAACTGCTAAAGTTAATGGAATTTAAATAAAAAAAATAAATGCGTTCACTAACGAAACGACTAATAGATTTTTCGGGTAAGAAGAAAGAAACACTTAAACACAAACATGAACTAAACATAACTTAATTTTCCACTTTATGATGAAAATTGAGGCAGCGCACACCTGAACAACTTTTCATAACTAACTTCAATATATTGTAAGTGAAGTTCAGTTTTAGATATTTCCGAATTTTATTTATTAATAGTTCAGTTTTGCGAAATATATTTTGTATGTCATTCGAAATAAAGTTAAACTAAAAGATGTTACGCTGTTTTCGCACAAGTATCAAAATGCTTACAATTTGGTTTGAAGATATGTACTTGCAAGTTGTATGTACAATAGTTCGATTAGAACCAGAAAAAAGGCACCAGAACATGTTGGAAGACGATATGTATATACTGGGTTCCTGTTTTTTGGCAGATGATGTTTTAAGCTATTTTAGCAGGGCTTCCCATTGTATAGCGATAAAGTTAAATGTGGCTAAGAAAGGGGGCAGGGGCTTAATTCAACGCACCCTACTATATTACATGACAATAAACAAACAAATGTGTACACAGTTTACAGTATGTATGTGTGTTTAAATCGACTTGTAATTTATACATGCCCTCCTACTCGTATGCGCATATGCACGACTGTCTGTGTTCACATTGCAAAGCTCTCTTAGAATTAAACAGACTAACAAAAACATGTTCTACATTCTCCAAAATATATCAGTAATGATTACCAACTAAGTGAGCATCATCTCTAACAGCGAATGGAATATGTAGTTATAAGTAAATTTGCCTTCGCAGCCGAGTTCCGCAAGCCCCAAAGATGTTTCTCTTCAGTGCCAGCAACGATTATTGTTTACGCATGTGTACAAGTGATTGCGGGTAGAATGCACATGTATACGTGTGCGAGATCGAAAGTAAAACTGAGTCTTTCTCAAGAAGACAACTTTAAATGCCGATCTGCGATTTCTTTTAAATGGATGGTAGCTATACTTTACAACCATTCCTGCATTTTATAGGTATACCCCCATTTGAAAGTATCCAGTGGCTTATGTTTCTATGCGGCCTCTCGTTGGTGGTAAAGATCATTGTTTTAAAGTAGTTAATATTTATAAACTGAATCCGGGGTGAAGTCTAAATGCATTCTAAAAATGGCCATTTGTACATTTACTGTATGAGTTAAATCGTAGCACAACGCAGGACAGTGCACTAAATTATGGATAATAACTCACCTATTAGAGCAGGCGTCACATATGTGAGCGACGGTGGGATCGCACACACTCACTAAATGTTGCCTCGGGATTAGCCGGACAATTGTACAGCAAACAGTTTGAACACTGGCGAACATGGCACAATAACAAGGTAATAGCATGCCCGCAACACCAAAAACCACATGTATTTTGTTGGTAGGATTGTTTATCGTTACTGTCAAAATCAGCTGATATTTTCCGACGAAAGAGGGAGAAACTGAAAACATACAAAAGTGATTGTTGCCAGACGGTGCTGTATTTGAGTGAAAAAACGTTAAAAGTGCTCAGGTCAGTTGTTTTCAGTCAGGTATTTTCATTTCAACCGATGTGGCAACACAGAACCACTGCTGACAACAACGATTTTGACAGAAGCCATAAACGATCAGCCGGTGGCTTGCTATAACCTTGTAGTTGAACCATGCTGGCGAAGAGCGGTCAATGGCGTTGAGTTGCTCGTGTTCGATACAAACACGTTCGATTTGTCTGCAAAATGCAGTAGAAATGCATTTTGTTGGGCGTGAGATGAGGTAGAAACATAACAGTTTCGCATTAGGAACATAAAGAGTCGCACGATTATTTACTCACTGGACTAGGCACACTAGATGCTGCTCTTACTCTTGCAGCCGGCCAGTCCGCTGGCAATGTTTCAACAACAGCAAAGCCATTGACGGAACAGCTGCAGCAACATGAAATAAGTACACTGTACCACCATCGCGTCGTCGGCGTAGACTCGTGAGCACGAACAAGTGCCCGTCGTACGCTTGGCTCGACGCGCAACCTGAATCGAGCCGAGCGCTTCCAATTTTCAGTAGAGAATGCTTCAGTTGGTTTTGTTCAGTCTCGGCATACGGTCAGATCGGAGTTGTTGGGAAGCGGAAGCGGGCCCGAACTTAAAAGTATAAATTTAACCTTCGCGCAAAGCAAGTCTTCACCTACACACGCGCAATCCCATCGAGTAATTCTGCGGTACTGGAGTGTGCACGAATTATATAAAGATACATATGTGAATTCTATTTCTCGACCGATTTGAAGATTAATGGGCATTTTACGTGAAAAATATTACAACTACTTTACGAAAATAGTAAGCAACTAGTCAACAAGAAATTCGCAGCATCGAAATGTCGAAATTAGTTGAGTGCAAATAACAGATGGCTGACTTCATCACTCAGCATCGGAAAAAATAACACCCGTTTGCTGACTAATTCCCATTTGCGTATGTACGAAGGTGCCTATTTTTAGCAGTCTTTGATCATTTCGCGTAGCGATTTATTTCAATTTCTTCTAAATGGTTGACGTTGTGTTGTTCCCGCATCCATGCTCGTTCTGTAAGATTAGTATCTTCCCGGTTTACAACAATTATATAATCGGCATTTATGTGGCACTTCAGCAACTTTAGCACTGGATCGCACAAACAATTCGCAATCAACGTTTTTTTTGGTTCATTTCGAAAGGCGCCTTCAAAAAACAAAAAACTGGAACGGATTTCTAAATCGATTCAAATTCAATTTAACGGTCTCGAACTGATCGCCAACACAATTTACAATATTAATATGTGTATAGAAGTGTAAATATGTATGTGACGTGTGTGCGTGTGCTCAAATGTTATATGTATATATAGTGCTTGCAAGTATCAGAGAGAGCTCGCGCTCGTGCTGCGCATATTAATTTATTTCATTAAGCACTTTTTGTTTATGTTTAAATGAACGTTTGAATTGCTTAATAATTCTCTTTATTGACCATATTGCGTTTATGTTGTCTGTACTGATCTTGTGACGGTTAGTTTTCCAGAGAACACTTAGTTTAGTTGACGTCGGCGTAGACGCGATTTATCGAATCTCCAAACTACAAATCATACGTGAAATGGCCAAAACCATTGCTTTTAAATTAAATTATTTACATTTTTTATACCAAAATGCGTCGGCCTTAACTCCTTACAAACATAAACTGCGTTTGTCTTGACTGCAATGTAGGTGTGCGTACACAAACCCGCAATAGTTGAAGTTGAAATTGAAGCACACCTTACCCTTCTCATCTTATTCTTGCAATGCATAAAAATTGTTATGGATATCAAATCAAAACCAGCTCACCCACGCACTCCCTCTACTGTCGTTGGTGGCACATACAATACAACTAAATTCAAGCGTACATACAATATGCATGCAGAAAGGCGCGCACATTTTTGAAGGTTTGCGGTCTAATAACAAAAAGGATCTACCCTTTCAAGCGCGCCCACAATTAAAGATTCTTACTAACGATATTGGCAGCATTGCACATTTTCGTAATCATATAGTTTCCCATTTCTTTAATTTTTGTCAACATCGCAGATTCTCTTGAGATACTCTCACTCGCAGGTTTTTAATGCGTTCGGATTTTTTGAATTGTTTCTCCAAAAATTTCAGGGCAACGATCACGATCTCATTCACTCGTTGTGGTTCGCATTAGTCTGTGAGTCAAATCGACAAGTTGGTTTACCGTCATAAATGTCGACGGCAGCACGGTAACCTTCATCAAAGAATATACAATATGTTCTATACTTTTTGCCTTAATGTTCACTCGGTTGCCTTTTAAGCTGAAAGCACTGTTTATCAATGCAGCAGAGAGCAGTGCGAAGTGTAAAAGTGTGGGCTTCGCGCAGTTGCGTCTTTCATACAGAGAGTGGGCGAAATGAGTATTGAATGATAATATACGTAACAAAAAAACCGAAAGTCTGAGTACAAACAAATCAATAAATATAACAAACATTCGAAGTGAAATACGTTTAAGTAGGGCTTAAAATCGATGCAAACAAGATTTCTCTAATAAAGCACGATCTTGCAGATATAACCAGCCGTAAGCAACGCAGCACCGTGACTTTAACGAAACTACGCACGTTGCAGAACGAGTATTCATGCCAGTGGGTGCAGTGTAAACGCAGTTATTGCATTCTCCATAAACTAAAGTGAAAAGCAAATATAAGTTATCAATGAAGCCGAATACAGCACGGCTAAGGCCTACCGGCAATGGGCATCACTCAACACCAATTTCAGCCTGCACCGCTGTCAAAAGCATACTCTTCGGTTGCTACCTTTTGATGCTGCAAACGGAGTGTGCCCATGCCTACAACATTGACCTTCCCAGCTACATCCGCCACACTCGTGAGCCGAATACCATGTTCGGGTTTAGTTTAGCCTTGCATAAGAGCCGAAGTGGATATCCGCAGTCCAATTCGTAAGTATCCAAGTATGGTACAGAATTCCGATAAAATACTATATTTTTATATTGCACAACTTGTTTAATATTTTACATCTTCCACACTTATTGCCTGATTTATTTACAGCACATTAGTGCTAAATTTCATGAAACAAGCATTTAAAACATATTTTTCAAGTTATAAGAGTTACTCATTTAAAAATGCAGTCAAACAAAGTAAGTTTGTGCTTTCACGAGTGGGTAGCGAAGAAAGATCTCGCGAATCGCTTAGAATTATAAACAAATAATCATAAATATTAAGTATTGTTCCACTACGTGATAAGCCCTGCAGAAACAGAGTCTTGAGTTTTGTTTAAGTTGATAACCTCTACCCTGCAAAGCGGAATGCATTCATCCGCTTCTACGGATAGTAGATAGATAGATGGCATAGTTTTAGTACCATGATTTAACAAGCATGATTGCAGTTAAAAAAAAGATTGGAATTAGTTTCGTTTATCACGAACATTGATACGCTAAATTTAGTAGCCTTTTATCTACCGAACAACCGTCTTTCTGCACTCCTACGGTTAATCCCGGTATTATATTCCGGAGATCCGTGTGTTAATAGTGGACAGTCGTCCCAGTCATCCTTTATGAAAACACATACGAGCAAAATAATAGCATTAAGTAATTTCCCTTGGACGATTTTTCTTCGAAA
Source organism: Melieria crassipennis (assembly GCA_963668005.1). Classification (NCBI taxonomy): domain Eukaryota; kingdom Metazoa; phylum Arthropoda; class Insecta; order Diptera; family Ulidiidae; genus Melieria; species Melieria crassipennis. Next base: position 419,147 of record OY764962.1, on the reverse strand, counting down.
TAAAGACGAAGATAGGTTAGGTTAGGTTAGGTTACGGAAAGGGTGTGTGTGGCAAGCACTTCCACTCGGAGACCCTGTTGGGTCCATTGTGAATCCCTTAATTTTTCGGAAAACCCGGTGTCCTTCCCTTATCTGATTGGATCCCTGTAGATCCAAACGGGATCTTTTGGGAACCATTTGGTCTTCGCGAGGAAATTGTGTAGATCGGTTATCTGTGCATCTCCTACTTCTGCGAGCCCGTCAAAGAACCTTGCCCCAAGAGTCTGGAGCCGTCGTCCTTGTAGTGATGGGCAGTGGCATAGCAGGTGCTCGACTGATTCCACTGCATCAAAAAAAAAAGAAGAAGATAACTTCTTATGATTTCTGGACAAAACAATGCTGAACCATTGGTTCAGCTAAATAAGATAGGAAAGATTTTGGTATACATATTTGTAAATTTGTATTATACGAGTATTTTGTAAAAATACAGGTAGCGAAGTAAATTGTGGGAGATACTCAAAGCAAACATTGCCAATTGGAAACGAGTTGATAATTAATGGGTATTTGTAGCTGATCTCGAGTTTAGACGTCTTGAGATTGCTGAACTGCTTTCAAATGAAGGACTTCTTCGTGTGGAGATGATTCTTGAAAACAAATTTAAAACTTTGTGTCTTAAAAATCTTAACTAAAACTGCTGCGGCTTTCTGTAGTTAATTAGTTATCTATTTCATTTACGCAAAAGTTGGTACGTTTTTACTTTTATATAAAAGTAGCTCACCCAAACCGCTTATCTGGTGTATTAAGATGTCTTTGAAGATATTCCTTTTACAGCCACATCCTAAGTGTTCTTATGTCCAATCCAACGGTGCTAGTGCTAACGTCGAAAAACGCGAGCCTTAAATCGAATAGAATTGGCTCTGTTTGATTCTTCCTCTTCTTTATAGAAAAAAAATCCCAATGAGCAATTTCTGTTTGAAATAAAATTTTAAAAAAATTTTACACACGTAAGCATTTTATTAGGAATAAGCTTTCAATATGTTTGGAACCAATTATTAGGCAAACGAAATTTTCATTTGCGAAAATCTTACTCCTACAAATTTATGCAAACATACAAACTTTATACACAAATTTTGTAAATGTTCATTTTAAGCTTAGAATGAATTTGAACAAAACTTGCGCATACGAGTTTGGAAAACGTTTTTTAATTCGTTGAAAATAAGTTTGGAGAAAATTAGCGTCTTCAAACTTGGAAACGCTTCCAAACAAACGCGTGTGTCTCTTGTTCACTGGAATTAACGACGTGCAGTGGCAAAATTTCCACTGGATGCAGAATTCTTTTGTGCTGACTTGGACCGTTAAGGCGACTAAGTGGTTTTTCCTTTTCCGATTTAGGTAGTAAATTTACCTTCTTGCTTCGATAAACGTTGACTTTCGTGGACGTAACGGATGCTTGTTATTTAAACTTGTATTGTACATATGTTTACTCGCATGTGTATGTCGAGTGTGTGTGTTTGCATTACACAGTGTTGCCCACCCATCATATAGGAAGAAATAAAAACAGTCAAGAGAATAACGAGTTTTTCTGCACTACAACGCTAATTTTTCTACCATAAAATATTGATTTATTGAAACAGTTGATATAATAATTATATAATGTACTGATTTAAGGCAACTAAATTTAGGAGTTGATTCAGAAAGTTGTGTTTATTTTGTGTTGAAGTACATTTCGGAGGTAAATTTCGTTTGGCAAAGAGAATGCTTACACAGTGTCATACAAATACATAAATCAAAACTCTATTAAGAGAAACATTTTTAAAACGCTCTAACTTGTGATGAGCTGGCAACACTAGCACTACCCGTATTTTTCTATGGTTTACGTTATGCCTGTGGGCAATGCCTATAAATTGGGGTGAGCTATACAATGAAGCGTAGCCGTCCCGTGCAGCTACTAACTATGTACAAAATGTCCCGACTCAAATAGAAATACCACACAAAAAGTCAAGTGCGATAACATTCAACGGGCAAACGGACGGGAGAATGTCGTTAAAGACAATGCCCGCATCCGACCGCGTCGCGAATGGGTGTCCACTGCACTGCACCGACATTTCACAGTCGCTGCAACTAGTTTAGATATTCTCATGATATTTCCGTCACGCGGAAAGACCCAATGTGCCGAACTATGAGCATAAAGGTAACGACTGTTAAATGCAGTGCTGAAACTCCTAGCTTTGGCGGTACGAGTAGATCAACAGGCAAAGTCATATGGGTGCTTTGCTGGTATTGGTGCCCTTGTTGGCCAATCTTTGCCGATTGTAACATAAGCCAACATTGCTTTATATCGTGGAGGGGAAAGGTAAACTGCACAGTTCCTCCTGAACTCACTGGTGGTGACTGTGCACACACATGAGCGTTTCTGTGCGAAGTTTATTTGGTCTCCTCTCCGAGGCGCATGTACCCACACTCGTACATTACCAACTAATTGCGTTAAGGATTTAATGGCACACATCGTATGTACTCACATTATCTTCTGGTGTGTTAGTTAGTTAATCGTTTATCTACGAGGGCACGCGTTTCGAAACCTGGAGTTGAATTAAGATGAATTTTCTTAAAACTTTTAAATGAAATTAAAATGTGAGGTCCCGGTGACTTTATGATGTTTTTAGATTTCACGCATTTGATATTCAATTGTGTTATAGTAGATGACGAAACTTCTGACTTTGAGGGTTTATGTACAATTGGGACAGTTTCAATACAAGAATAAATATTCCATATCTTTTCAAACAAATTAGTAGTAATACCGTATTATTACAGCAGATACTATGAACACAGAATTGTACATCTTTCCACTCTTTTAGCCAAACAGTTATTACTTCAACAATGGTATCAAACAATTCAAGCCGTCCCAGTAGAACATTTGTTTTCCTCCTGTGCTCCTCGTAGAAGGAATCTCTCACCGATGACAATTTTGAACGTCTTATATTGATGAAAGCAAATAGTTGTTCAAATAAAACATATTAGTGGAGTTCACTCTCCATAGCATTTTACCGACGATTCTGTCGATTGCTATGATAGCAATACATGCTGATACACCTAAAATGCTATGAAGTGTGAACTCCACTATTGTATTTTTTACACATTTCATTATTAGTGGTTTATTATTAAATGGTGTGTGATGTGATGTGAGGGTGGGCAGGGAGGCTACAACCTTTCCATAGCACTCAGTCCATTTGGACCATTGTACTATGCCCATGGGGGAAGAGAGGAGGAGAAGGGGAAAGCGATATCACATATTTCACCGGTTTTTTTAATGTATTCGCAACGCTGTTTTTTTTTCAATATGTGTTACAACACGCATTTAAAGCGGATGTTGGAAATGGGGCCTAGCCTTATGGAATTTTCTTTTTCATCTCAATTTCACATTTTCAATTTTCAGTTTGATTGTTGGTGCTCCTAAATTCGATACCTCGTCATATCAACAAGGTGTGGTAGAAGCCGGTGCTGTCTTCAAGTGCGGTATGAACGATGGTGATTGCAATTTAGTAAGATTTGATTCTTCAGGTAAGTGACGGGGCATAAAAAACATTAGCAATTAAGCATAAATTTTGTTAAAACTGCTTAAAATACGCTTGCACAGTTTTAATGTGCGATAAATATAAGCTTAGGTGAATCAGTGCAGTTTCAAATCAACTGTATGGTACCACCAGCAAATACGATGAAATGTATAAGACTTTAGAAATGACGACGATGTATTACGATAGAGCCAATATCTAAACTCTTAAAGAGAAAATATTTGCTCTACATAATTTCTGAAACTCAATTTGCGAGAGTGCGGCATTAGGTATTTATTTGACACATGAGTATTGAATGTCTTTTTGCCCACCGAAAACTCAAAATGGGTCAATGAAAATAGCCAATACGTTGCACCAAACTGAGTCGACATGTTCGGATGAACTAGAACTTAACAGACCATGGATCAGCGCTCACATATATACATTGGTTTTTTCGACCGGATGCTACTGTACTCATGATGTACCTTCAATTGGCTGCACTCTTGTCATGATCGGCGCTACTAATTACTAATGCCACATGGAGAGATGTTACAGGCAAAACGATTGCATGAACATAAAGTATGTATGTACGACTACCTATGGACTTGCAGTAATGCAATTCCTGACTTGTGACTGATACATATACCAGTACATACTAGTATGTTATGTAATAAAATTAGGAGATTTCAAGAGATTTTTAGATGAGTTTGAGTTTTTCTGCAAAGTCAACGCATGTAGAAGACAGAGTGGGAACTGCTGCAACATGTTTAGTGCTCAGGTTGCAGTTAGCGCCAAAAATGTTTGCTTTTAGTGCAGTACATTCGGATCTATGGTAGTTAGTGTGAAGCACAAAAGGATTTACTGCCTAAGTCAATGAGCAGCCAGGCGCATGCGCCAACGCCATGTTACGCCTTTATATTATATATTCGAATGAAACCGGGAAACCATAGTAACAAAGCATATAAAATACTCGTAGTAGGTATATGCGCTGGCAAAAGAGTGCTACGTGCAGTGACTCGTAAACAAGAAGTGTCGCCTATTGAAAGAGTATGAGTCAAGTGCAGACGGCGAAACGAAAACAAAAACTGCGTTAACTGCATTCGTAATTAATATTTTTGCGAAGGTATAATCAATCGAGTTTCGTTTGAATTAACCATAACCAATGTTATTTCCTCATCAAATATACCAAATTTTTTGGTTTACTTTACTACTCTTGAAATTATATGTATATTCAAAGATGTACAACATATTTCTCTCTCTCTCCCCTGCCCTCTCTATCGCCTTCCCTGTGGAAATCACATCAAGAAGGATTAACGAAATGTTTTATTAGGCTAAAAGGTATGGACTGGGACTAGAACTGTGATGCACAATAGTTATTTCACTACAAAATCAGATTCGAAGATATACACATATAAGAGTGACCGTTTTCTAAACACAAAAACATGATATCCAGAAAATAATCGCATTTATTATATCCAAAACTATGAAACTTGGTTTTATTTACTGATGCAATTAGCTGACGGCAGCCGCCGTGGCTCAGTTGGTTAGTGCGTTGGACCGCGAGTCGCAGGCAGCAACCTCAGGTTCAAATACTGCCTGTAATAACACCTAAAAAATATAACGGGAAAACTCGTTTTCTCTTTCGGTGGCTGTCCTCTCAGCTGGAAATGGCAAACCTCTGAGAGTAAAAATTGCTTATGAAAAAGCTCCCAACCTGCCGTTCGGAACCGGCATTAAACTGTAGGTCCCTTCAACCCGCGTAAAAATTCACACGCACAACACGGGTAGTTGCGGGAAGCTAGGCCTTAGTCTCGCGTAAGCGGGCTGTCGTGCCAGTCAATTAATTAAAATTAATAATTAGCTGATATTCACATATAAATATAAACGGAAATCAGGAGTGTCATTAATATAGCCGTTTGTCCCATGTAACGATATTCGTTTTAATTATAGTAAAAAATAGTCGGTAAAAAATTTCGTTTTGTTTTGACGACAAATGACCGTGGCCAGATACGTTCTTTAAATATCTTTGCATTGATTCTTTACCGAATAGTTTTTATTATAAATTCATTTCTTCAGTTTAGAATATTCTTTAAATTTTAACAGAGGTATCTATAGCATACCACTATACACTGTGTTTATCATATACATATACTGTGTATTACGTTGTGTTACAGTTTATGTCACATATATTACAGGTAATCATAGGAATACATATGGTGATGTTATTGAACGTAAATCGTATCAGTGGCTTGGTGCTACAGTGTCCACTAGCCGGGATAATGATCTAATTGTGGTAAGTACACAACCGTTAATTTATCTCTGCTTACAAAGCCAAAAAATAATATCGAAATATTTCGATGAAGACTTTAATTTGTATGTGACCGCAACTGCGTAGCCAATAGCCTATCATTAATCAACATTTTTATTCACTGTACATGCTACTTATATAACTACATTGCCCTAAAATGGTCTTTTTACCTTTAAATAATTAAAAAAATAACAAATTTTTTTTGGCAAAACCGATTTGTTTTATTAAAAATAGCCGGTACAAGCATTTTGGATGGCCTCTACGTCTTCAAATCAGGCGATCGATGAGATGGCGTCAATCAACTTGTGCAGAACAAATCGTTCTCACACTTTTCGATAACCAAATGTTCAGTTAAAATGCGATAAAATTTTTGTGTGTGTGATCAGAGGCGTAGCCACTTTGGGCACTGCCACTGTAGTACCCACTATAGTAGCCACTGTAGCCACTGTAGGGGACTTTGGGTGTCAGAACCCCTCATGGCCAATAATTATTTAAAATTTTCAATCACTACGCACGGTATGTACGTTCCCACATTAGCAAAAAGGTCTTTTCGCCTTTAAAGATTTAAAAGAATAATAAATTTTTTTTTGGTAAAACCGATATGGTTTTTGAATAGTAAGTACCCTTCAGGTTCAGTACAGCTATTTGCATGATCTAAAGCATGTCTAAGCCTACGCGTATACCGAGACGCAGGCCGCACAAGCAGCACAGCTCAAGGCATTTTAGTTTTTTTGTAAATAATGCAGTCCCATATGACGGCGTATACAGCGACATAGCTGCGTGCGGCGGAGAGACGTGCCTGCGCACACCTGCGTCGCGTTGTAGTTGAAATACAGTTTTCTACGCGCAGCCGACACGTTCTCTTGCAAAAATTGAAGAATTAATTGAAAAAGTGCGTGGAAAGCCCATATTACACCCATATTATACATATTAATATAGGTATATAGGTTCTATTTCAAAGTCTGATTCATAGTGCTGGGTCTATGGAATGAATACGAAACACGTGCGCTGGTTTTACGAGATTCGTCCTTGATTGAGATGCTTGAATTCAATTTCAAGAATTTCAATTAAGATTTTTGTTGATCTTTAATGAAATCATGCTTAATTTTGATGAATACTGCGGTGATCGCTGATTTCAGTTGGCCAACATGTTGACCATCATATGTAATTGTTCTCTCGACCGTTTTTAAATCGTATTCAACTCATGAACTCTGCCACGAAATAAGCAATCATCACAAAAACTTGGTTCATCATTTGAAATGTTTCGGTAGAAGTTTTACCAAGTTTGAAACAAAACTTAATACTCCACCCCCCATGACCAAATTTTAGCTACGCCCTTTGTGACTGTATGCAATGTACATATGTACAAACAACACATAGTAATTAAAAATTGAGAATTGAATATCAATAGAATTCAGTTACGATTTTTAGACCAAAAAAATTATGAATGATAACATCTATCACGGCCTAAGTATTGACAATGCGAATATATAGACAAAGTCATGTGCTGCATCATACATGCTTACATACTGAAATTAGGCAAGTGGAACCATACAACCATTAACTTGTGATAGACGTACAAAAAAGAAAGCTGTAAAAGTGCGACAATGAAGAAAACGAAAGAGAGTATTCCATTAAGTACGCAGAGCTGCCTTTTAATGACACGAAACGACCTTGCAAATCAGCAACGAACTTGCGGCGAACTCACTCTCACTTTCAAAAACACCAATCCAACAAGTATATGGTATACATCACATCACATTGTATATACCATACATGCATACACCAAGTAGTGAACTAGTTTCCTGAGATTGCGGTTGCTTTTCGGAGTCGATGTGGGTGTTAGTTCTATTATCGTTAAGAACAAGAGCGGAGTCAGGGAGGAGGAAACACAAAACATCCCATAAAGTGCCGTGTAAAAAGATATTGGGTGGTGTACAAAACTACGACTGCGTGGGTGGCTAACTCAAACAAATTTGTGAGGCAAGAACAGCGCCAAGTTGTTGGGACGTGGGCTATATAAAAAGCGAAACAGCTATGGACACATTTTGTTGTTTTAAATGGCAGCCGACTCTGCACTGTCCAGATTTTGTTAGTTCATTTTGGCCTAATTCGATTTTCACATGGTCGCGCTGTAATCATGGCGAGAAAAAGCTAGCCATACATAAAGGCCATGTTGCCGCTTAAATGCCTCACTTGATTAAGGTGTGTCGGCCGCCGCTGTGCGGTTTCGTTTACTGCCTCCCTGCACTTAGTCTATAGTATATAGAAGCTATAAACCCTCAATTAGTATTTAGCTTATTGTGTGTGTGTGTGTGTGAGTGTGTGTGCAAGTTAATTCATATTGCTTTTTGCTATGCTTCGAAAACAATCAATTAACTTTGATTTTCGCTTTAATTGACTTCTTGCTTTGCCACCTTACCTCTACTGGCAAACCGACACAGTCGAATTGTAAATACTATCCTCCTTTTGATAAGTGATGGCAGTAGTGATAGTTCGATCCACGAATTATGTTTGTAGCGTGCGTCCTCCAAATATTTCTTAACAGCTTAAAATCAATTCAATTTGCCCAGCAGTTTTAAGTTTTCCGATTAGCTCGCAAATACTGCGTAAAGAAAATAGAGTCGGTTGAGTGTGAATTACGTATATCTTGCTTAGACACGGACACTTCCATATACTCAAACAACTCTACCGTAATGACAACTTCATAGTCGGCGCTTGCACAGTTTCTCTATTAAGCTTTCGTCTATATCCATTTTATAATTCTGCAATTAGTTAAAAACAAATGGCAGTGCGTAATAACTTATAAAGTAAGCGCTTACTAGTAAGTAAATAGTCGATTTTAACTGAAATGTTCAGAAATTCATAACTGTTACTGCTACAGGCACACAGAAAAGTAAGAAGAAACCCAAATAAAAGCGCTTGCTTTGAAGATTTCACTTGCTTTTGTCATGTGCGAAGTAAAAATATTTCTATGGTTGGCTACAGCGACAACTATGGACGTTGAATCGTCTCCATAAGAACGTTATGATTCTATATTTTGACTAATGCGATCGTGTCGCTACCGCCATCAATGTGTTCGTTCAATGTGGTCATAGCTTGCAATAAAAATGTTAAACAATCAACAATAAGATAATTTGAAAAATCCAAAAATCTTTACAGTTATACTGTCAACGCTTTTGCTTACCTTTTATGCCGCAAATGGTTAGCTTAACGTGCTTCCATCTGTGGTAAAAAAGATTGTAGTTTTTTTATTCACAAGGTATATAGCTCTTCTGTTATGGGTCAACTCAACTGGTTCCCCGTTCTCCATTCTTACACTCGTGTTTCCCCTTTAAACACAAATTTACAAACGGACTAAGGAAAAATTTTACATGCCTATTCTATTTCAATAGTATTCGGAGTCAAGCTCATCCTTCCCAATCAGCGAATTTAAATACAGGAAAATTTGCATGCATCGAAATTGATATAAAATTGTAGATCTTCAAAATCGTACGCACAACATGGGTTGCTGCAAAAATTATGCTTTGCTACATTTATCTGTTTATATACTTGCTAAATATCTACAGGAACTTATTTTATTCAATTATTTTAATCGTTCTCAATTATTTGGTGTGACCAGCAGCAAATTTCAGAAGTAGCGCGTCTAATTTCTTCCCTTTATAGCGCATTTCCATTGGAAGTGCCACCTGATGAAATCTGCAGTAATATGAAATGTGTAAAAAAAAAATCTATTTGACCATTGTGCAAAACTTTCACCATGTTCATCCTATTCTGTTAAGAGTTGGCTGGCCAAAAATCTAAGGTGATGGTGTAATAAATTAATTCTTAAGCTCATGTTTACCGATGCGTGAAAATGTATTCAATATACGAGTATATAGTTTATATATGCCCCTCATAATTGTCTTTTTCCCAGCAAACTTTCTATGCCCTTTTTAACGGCATCCCTAGCAATCTTCTCCTTCCCAATAAGTACAGAATCAAACATTTTTTGTTCATTAAATTTCGGATGTATGGTCCCATGCTAAATTTTATTATCGCTATTGTAACTATGCTTAATATGTTTTTAGTGAGCAGCTACCAGATAATTTATATATGAAAACATGCGAATGTGCATAGCATAGCACAACTTTCGAAACGCTGTATTGTCTTAAAAGTGAAAGTGATCATCATCATATTTATATGCAGTGTGGATCTACTTATATAATTTTAGCTTTCACGTTCCCAGGATATTGTTGATTTAGTTGATGTGCTTTTTCTTAAAATTTTTCAAAACAAGATATAGTTTCTTCGACTTTATATCATTAGCTTTAATTTGACGTAGAAATGGTCGTTTTCTGACAAAAACTTGAACTCCCTGGGAAAATCCGTTGGCACCTTTTCATGTACTGAGGATCGAATAAGATATGTTTGACCTTGTCCCTCGAAATTTTGTTTGAAATTGTTGCCCTGTGTAATCAGTGAAAATCGTCAACTAATTAGAGTTGTGCATAACTGTACACACGTTTGAATTGATATATAAAAATATTTAAAAATCTTAAAGAGAACTCTTTGCTTTGTGTTTTAGGCTTGCGCACCTCGATATGTATTTCATACTATGACTCCAACTAAATCACTACGATACGATCCGGTTGGAACGTGCTTCACATCGAGAAACTTCACACACTTCAATGAGGTGTCACCTTGCCGCACAAGTAAGCATAAATTGTATTATTCGAACATATGTATGTATATTTCTATACAAGTATACGAGTATGAATGTAAGTATATATAATTGACAACAAAGCCCCAAACTCGTGCAAATTGGGCTTTTTCAAGTATTCGCAGTCGCAGCTACCTACTTATAAATTTGTAACTGAACTCTATGAAATATCACGATTTAAAGTACTTATTTTCATTAGTCGTTAAATCAGTAATATAGGTTCGGGTGAGGAAGTACTAAAAAAGTAAAAAATGCTTGTAAGTAGAAATTTTGAATTCACAAACCTAGTTTAATAGCGCTGAGGGTGCAACAAAAAACTGTTAATGCGAATTCATCGAAAAAAGATTACTTTGGAGTAGCAGTTGCAACAGCATACATTCGCTGACCTAAATTCGTCAGGGAGAGATTAACTTTGCGTTAGTCAAATTAACCTAACCTATGCAACTTATGAATTAATGGGTGACATATGTCACTCACTCGACTAACGAAGAGTTAAGAACACACTATTTCATTCAGTATGGTGTACACATACAAGTACAAGTAATCAATGATTTCTAGGCCGAAATTAGATTTAAAAAGTAAATTTCTTTCAAAGGTAATTACTAATTTTTGAGAAATATTACGATACCACGAATTTGGCTAGTTTTAATTTTTGGGTCGGAATTTTTTATGCATGCATATATGTATGTATCTATAGGTACATACACACACACAAACACACACACACCCTAATACAGATCCAAAAATAAATTGTGTACGGTTGTGTGTTTCTCATTGCCTTACTTTCCGTTGAAGTGTTCGCTTGATGTCCATATGGTGAGTTTTGAAATGTTTTAAAATATATTTTACATGCGTACATGCAGGAAAGTATCGAGACATGTGCGTATGTACGATCCATTTTAACAGTTGTATTTGTTCATGACTTGTTTGCGTTTGCTTAGATGTGACTTAGTATTTAACGTTGGAAATGCAAAGTATTGAAGGCAATAGAGCAAAAGAAGCGCAGGGCACAACTTGGTCGGAGAATGATGGCTTGCTACACTGTTACTTATTTGTGATTGCATTCGGTTTTGTTGCTATCGCACAATGGTTGGTGTTGGTACGAAGTGCGTTTCCGAGAAAACATAGAAGGATACATCCTATATACGTACTTGTACATATTTCCACATATATCTACGCACACAGTGTGCACATTGAAAATTAAGAAAACCAAAAGTCAAACATAACATTGTTGCAGCGCAGCGAGTGCATTTCTCCATTCTCTTCAATGCGGTGAATATCAGCACCGCAAAAGAACAATGCCAATACGTTTGAAAACAGTGGTCACAAAAACCATTCTAATTGAAATCCTACACGGGTCCGGTTTTATTATGAGAATTACTTCAATTGCATTCGTGAATGCTACATTTTGTAGGTTTTAAGCAGCAGGAGCTGCTGTGCATTGAGCTTAGACCAGCGCCAGCCATCAGTTGTGTCACAGGTTACTTGCAAACGCCGGTGCAGTGAACAGTTTGTATGTTGTGACGACAAAATGTGCTCTTAAGCATATTTTGGAGCTTCGACTTCAGTACTCCTTTAAAAACTTGTTCGATGCACGCATTATTTAGCAATGTATATAAACACATTTCACAACTTTGAACGGCTGTTTTACCTATTTTCCAGACAACTGGGGATATCACAGACAAGGTTCTTGCCAAGCTGGTTTCAGTGCCGCTGCAAGTACGGTAAGTAGCCAATTTAATTAATATAATACAGAAATACCTCAATTTACGTCGTCACAAACATATTCGATTTTCGTCGTCATTCGATTTACGTCGTGTAGGAAAAAGTACAAACCGGGGAACCCCGCTTTTAGGCTTATGATTTTTTTTTGTTTCTTTTTTACTTGAACTCGTTCAATTGAATTGCATGCGCACAAACAAAGTTTAAAAATTAACTAACAACGATGATTCTCGGTTTGAGTCATGTCCGTATATGGCAATTTAAGAAAAAAGAAATTCAATTTCTTTTAAAACAAAATTGAATGTAATTCTGAATTATCTTTTGTGTTATGGAATTTTTTATTTTCTTCTTTATATCTTAAATTTTTGAATATGTAACTGAATTACAAAACATGTATTTTTTGGAGGAACCAATAAACCTTAATTTTTATATAATTTTATGTACATGTGCGGGGTACCTTATCATATGGAAAACTTAAAATTCTATTTACGTCCCCATTTTTCGGAACGAACCAGGACGTAAATCGAGGTATTGCTGTACACACATTTTGTTTCCGAATTATTGAGTCGGGCTATACAATTTTTTTTGCGAAATTACGTAAATATCGATATTTCGTAAAACTGCTTATGAAAATGCTCCAACTTACCGTTCGGGAGCGGCATAAAACTGTAGGCTCCGTCCATTTGTGTACAAATCGATGGTTACGGGAAGCCAGGCCGTAGTCTCGTCATCAAATTGTCGTGCCAAATTGGTTTGTGTGGCGGACACAGGATTTCATTAGATGGGGGGAGGGGGACAACTATTGAGCCCAATACCATATGAGACCATATTTTTCATTAGCGTTTTTTTTATTTGGGGGAGGTGGAACCCCAAAATCCTCTACCCCTGTGTGCACAACTGTACGTATGCATATGTGTCTGTTTAATGATATAATACTTCGGTATTTTCAGAGTGGTGATCGCGTATATATTGGAGCACCCGGGAGCTGGTACTGGCAAGGTATGCAAATTTCAAATTATTATTATTTATTATAATTTGAGTTTTGAGAGTAGTTCTTGAAATGTTTGGTAGCTAGATCACAAACGTTTTTTGTATGTATATTTTCCAAAAAATGTAATGTTCACATTTTTCATTACGTATCTTAATTGCTATCTAAATGTGGAATGTTTATGGATATGTACGTACATGTATGTACAGTATGTATAGCTATTTTTGCTTTAATACAATAGTAACATAAGTGATATATACTCATGAGATAGTGTTAGTTAGAACCTTGTATAAACATATTAATAAGTTATCTGTATAATGCACCATATGTAAATAAGTAGTGATAATGATGTGGATAATTATGACTATGTGTGCGTATATGCGTGAGTATACACGTATGTATGTATATACTCCTATCGACACCATTAAGTTTGGGTTGCAGATGTAATGCAACTATCGTAGTTTTATACTTACATAGGTTAATATGCGACGCTGTGCTCCTAGTCACAGTGTCGCGCATGCCTCGATATGAACATAGAAGGTTTAATCATGAGTGCCAGCCCATTATCACTTGCGTATTTAGTGATGCTGCTTTGGTAACGCATGTACAACACCGTCATAACTTTCTACTGTATACTTACGTTACTTACTTGACTTTATTCATGTTCTCCTATTATTCTCGGATACTAAGTACTAAACGTATATGCATTTATTGTATTCCAAGTATTATGTGTCGTGCCTATGTATGTACATATGTACATATATGTGAGTAATATATTATATATGTACTCATGTAGAATGATGACGGTACGGCTCTAGATGTCCTCTCGGTAAGGTTGAATCAATTGTAATCAACCTTCATTCGCATCTTTAGGTCAAAGCCGTCCACTGTTATGATTCAGTCCCTGCCCTGTTAAGAGCAACCTGAACTTAACATACTGTAGAATACATGGTAATATATGTGCTAGTATTATCGTTGCTTTGCTTCTATGTTCTATATTATACATATGTAGTTAAGGACTCTATATATACGTAAATTATTGTAAGCTGACATTTAATGTTTCTCAACATGCAACACTAAATTACACTTATTATTTTCTTCTCGTTTTCTGCTCGGTTCTGCACTTTTCTACCAAAAACTATAACTTTGTAATGTTACTATGTGCGAAATGTTGTGTTGTTGTTGCTCTCCTATGCACCAAACCTAAATCCAACCTGTTATCCATTGTACCATGCCAAACTGTCAACTAAATGTGTAACTCTAAATTTCAACAAATGGTTGAATTAAAAAGGACAAGCCTACTCAATATCGCCAGAAGCAACTTTCCCATATAAGCCGCCATTTTATCAGCCTTTTGGCACCGGAGGTAATAAAATACTTAAGTTAAACTAACTTCGAAGAATACATATTCGGTAACGCAGTAAGCAACATATACTCAAATATACAAAACGCTCTCATAATCCTAATTTTAGTGAGTGCAACGCTATGTGGTGTTCCTCATACTTTTTTATTTTTTAACATACACTCTCCAGCAAAGAAAAATGCTTACAGGAAACCAAAATAAAATAGTATCTATAGTATTTCGACTACAAAAGGAAATCGCTGAGGGCAAGCTTAAGATGTTAGAATTTCAAGCAATAAGCAGATTGATTTCTGTTATTAGCGGATTTTAATGGTGTAGGGAGGTCTCAGTTAATTCATTTGGCAGAAGGATTACGAATATTTCATCTGCGGTAGCGATTCTCGTGCATAAGTAAGGTAGGTTAGTAAGGTTCCTCCATACATTTAAGTTAAATGTATGGAAGAAGTGAAACATTTGATTGCTCGCCCGAATACGTTAAAATTAAATTAGGCCTAAGCCAAATGCAACTGCTTTAATGCAACTGTATCAAAAGGACAGAAGGAGGTGATATCGAAGTATTAATAAAAAGTTGTGTCAGTCTGCATATATACATATATATGTACATCGGTTATAGGGTGCAGTAGTGCTAGAATTCCTGGTGGTATTTCCTAACTGTGTTATGCATGCACACAGCTAACTGTTGCATATGGAATTGACCCTAGTAAATCATTCATGCCATGCCCACATACCACATTCGTAGTTTTCAATTGGCATTCGAAACGCATCATCACTATTAGGCTGCTTAAATTTGCATGAATAGGTATCGGCTTTGTTGAAAGCTTTTTTCTAAGACGTTTATTATCAAGTATTGGCACTATATCCAGTAAGTGCGCAGCTAATCTTACGAGACTTCTATCACAAACATTCAATTAGGTCAAACTTATTCATACGACGTTACACGCCCAGAGAATCAAGTATATTCAACATCTGAGAGCAGTTCGCAAGATGACGACTCCTACCTAGGCTATTCAATGGCGACTGGAGATTTTGATGGTGATCGCATGGATGATATTGCTATTGGCATGCCTCGTGGTGCTGGACTTCTGGGAAAAATTGTAGTGAACCGTTGGAATATGGCCAACATGTTCAATATAACTGGTCGGCAAATAGGCGAATACTTTGGTTACGCTTTAGCAACGTTGGATGTGGATGGTGATGGCTTGGACGATCTAATAATTGGAGCACCGATGTTTAGTGAATCCGGCAACGTTGAAGGGAAATACGATGTTGGCCGAGTATACATCCTTTTACAAAAAGGAGACGTAAGTTTTAGTTGTTATCTCTTTAGAAATTGTAGAAATTGTATTCAAGGTATTTTCAGACTGACCGGTGGACCACTGAGCATATTCGAGATGGTTACAACACAAAAGGCCGGTTTGGGCTGGCACTCACTTCTCTCGGTGATATAAATCGTGATGGGTACGATGATTTTGCTGTTGGTGCTCCATATGATGGACCCGAAGGTCGTGGGGTCGTCTACGTCTTTCATGGTTCGCCTAGTGGCCCTCTTCTCAAGCCTTCTCAAGTGATCAAATCTGAAGACATTGTCGAAGGAGCACCGTACCCGCGCACTTTTGGATTCGCTCTATCGGGGGGTGTTGATATGGATGGCAACACATATCCCGATTTGGCGGTGGGGGCCTATGCTTCTGATCAGGTTTTCATTTTCAAATCACGTCCAGTGGCTGCTGTAAATGCGATGACCTCTTTTGTCAATCCGTCAAAACTCATAAATCTAGAAGAGAGAAATTGTCAAACTGCCCGAGATGGTAAACGAGTTGCATGCACTGATATTATGACGTGCTGGAGTTACACAGGTGAACATTTACCCTCTAACTTGGAATTTGATGTATCTTGGGTTCTCGATGCAAAAAAAACCAAAAACCCTCGGATGTTCTTCTTACTTGATGAAGGAAAAAATATAAGAAATCAATCTATAAAACTGCCTTACGGCAAGACTTATTGTCGCAATGAGACTGTGTATTTGATTGACAACGTACAAGATAAACTGACACCATTAGAAGTTGAGATGCGGTACAATTTGCGTACTAACAGGGAACCTTCTTTAGTTGTAAGACGCAAACGTGATGCTTTGGAGCCAGTCATTGATCAAAATAGAGAAATTATTCTTCGAGACGCAGTTAACATCCAAAAGAACTGTGGCCCTGATAATATCTGTGAACCCGACTTACGTCTGGAAATAAAGTAAATATAACTTGCATTGCTAGGAAAATAACATAAGTTAATGAATTGCAAAATTTTAGAACTGTAGACAAGTACCTCCTCGGTTCACGCGAACCCCTATCTATTGAGATATTAATTTCCAATGCGAACGAAGATGCTTTTGAAGCGGCTTTTTACATGGTTATGCCGAAAGATTTAGATTTTAAGAAAATCGAACAAATTGGTGATAAAGGGGATACCCCGATCACTTGTACGGCACCATCTGGGGCCAACAATTATACATTAAAATGCGACATTGGTAATCCCTTACCTAGTCAAAAAGTGGTGAGTGCAAATTAAAAACTGAAGAATGATGTTTGTTCAATTATTAACATCATTTTTTTAAGGCAAATTTCAAGGTGATCATGTTGCCATCGCATAAAGTGGGTATGGCTCCCACATACGATTTCTTCATGGAAGCTAACTCAACCAATATAGAAAAGGAAGGTTCTCATTTCGATAATATTATACGAAAAAGCATTGGAATATGGGTTGAAACTGACTTGGCGATAGAAGGGTAAAAGGCTCTTTGCAATCTTCGATTTAGTAAATTTTTTTAGCATTACCAGCAAATTTTACTTTTAGCACTTCTTTGCCTGACTTTCAACTCTATAAAGCATCGGATTACAAATCCATTACAAATTCTACGAAGGAAGATGATCTTGGTCCTCAGGTTGTCCATCTCTATAATATACGAAATAATGGGCCATCGACCATTGAAGAAGCAGTAGTGCTCATACACTATCCGTATGAAACGGCTGCTGGCGATCTGCTTATGTATATGACAAATCAACCAGAGACTGATGGAAATATTGTGTGTGACCCGCATGTGATTGTGAATTCGCGAAATCTTGAACTAGACAAAAATTTGGCACGCAAATCCTATCTTGAACAAAGCGGAGCAGTCGTACGTACTCATAGCGTAGGCGTAACCTCCAGTTATAGCGGAGCCCATATTGAGAAATCAATGGGTGCTGAAACCACAATGCCCGTTGCAATTGGTCGTGGTACCAAGGTGCTGACAGTTGAAGAAAAGAAGCGATTAGAAAAGGAAGATGAACAAGAAGTGCCGGGAGATGCGTCTTTCATACATTCGCAAAGGGCGAATGCTGCCGCGGAAGCCAGCAGCTCTCATGGAAGCCATCCGGGTAGTGGAACTGCCGGAGGATGGACGTGGTCCTCCTCGTGGAACTCAACTTCTGGAGTAAGCGGACCTGTACTTGTGTCCACAAAGAATCGTTCTGTGATCTACGGTGCCAATGAGCAGCCACGTATTCATGAAACCAGCACCGAGTATATTACTAACTACAATATGGGTCCTAATCATCATCGAAAACAGAACTTAGCAAATTATCAAAAGGAGGATGGTGTCTCGCAAACACCACAGACAGGCGTTCACAGCACGCAAGGACATATACAAATGGCCAAGCCAAGTCAAACAAGCTACCAA
The DNA here is from genome assembly GCA_963668005.1 of Melieria crassipennis. Lineage (NCBI taxonomy): Eukaryota > Metazoa > Arthropoda > Insecta > Diptera > Ulidiidae > Melieria > Melieria crassipennis. The sequence goes on along the minus strand of OY764962.1, from coordinate 400,825 downwards.
CAGCAGTCTCATTTCAGCTATGGCCCTGGTAGCACCCCTGAACCCACATATCGTCCGAATACTAATCGGAAGTATAGTGTGCATGCAGAAAATAGTGGTGCTACCTACAATGATTTTGGCGATTTAAACTCAGATTTTGCGAAAGTAGCACCATCAGGCCAAGGCTTTCAAGCAGGAACTCTCGACTTAGGTACGTTAAATCGAGCAAATGTTGACAACGAACTACGAAGTCACGATAACTCGCACGGAAATGTTGGTTCTTATGGATACCAACGATCACACTCTAATAGGGGTTATGATCCCCAAAGTAGCAAAACACTTCACCAGACTTCCTCAACCTTCACCGGTGGCAAACCTTATTACGGCATGGAGAATGAAGACTACTACGACGAAGAGAATGGGCAGCAACAAAGTAGCCAACAATGGTCCCACTCTTCTTCGTTTCCTCATCGTCGCTACCGTCGTGATGGTGAAGAGCGGGTGCCAGAGCTGGCCCAAATCGATTTAATCTCACCTTGCAAGGCCGCCAAGTGTGAAACTTTGCGATGCGTGGCCAAAAATTTGGGCAAAGATGACGGTGTGTGGGTGGCAATAAGAACCCGAATGGTAGCTAAAACAATGGAAAAATTGGCCTCAAATGTTCCACTGAACGTTTCTACAATGGCGGTATCCTATGTAACTCGGTTACCCTTTATCGGAGAACCCAAGGACGAAATAATTAAATCGCATGAAATATTTTACAAAGCAGTGCCTGAGCCCACTCCAGTACCAGATGTTGTACCGCTGTGGGTGGTTGTGCTAGCCGCATGTGTAGGTGCTCTTATTTTGCTGCTCTTAGTATTTTTATTGTACAAGGTAAATATACAAACATGCACATTAAATTTAATGTCTCCCCTTTAATCATCATTTGGTGTAGTAACAGGTTATTGATTAAATGAAATAAGTACGATTTTAGAAATGTTATAAAGAGCGATCTCAACGAAAGGAACGAAAAAGAAAGTTAAATATTTAGGTATACTTAAGTAAATATGTACAATATCAGTTAATAGCTATAATACTAAATCAATACCATCTTTTCACCAACTCATTGCAAATGTTTCCAAAAGTGAACTGCTGATTAACTTTAGATTGTGTTATAAACAGCATAAAGTAAAAGGCGTAATATTAAAGGCATCCAGAATGCCAATACATACTCGTATGAATATTTCTTGAGCTCTATCGGAATCAGTTTACAGAACCCTACAACTTTTCTCTGTATGAAATGTTTTTAAATGTTGCTATAGTGGCTTCCGTCCTACCTTAGCCACACTGATGTTAACCGTTATATTAAAATATTCTTATTCTTTTCTAGTGTGGCTTCTTTAACCGTAACAGACCTAGAGATCATTCTATGGAACGCCAGCCCCTCCGAAATGGATACCATGGTGATGAACATCTGTAAAATTTGTACGTTTCCGTGTTAAAATTGCGATCTGATGTCGTTTCGATTCATGTTTAAATCGAAACGAGAGTTTTTGTATCTATTAATACTGTTCTTATTACGTATGCATCAATACTTTTAAAAAAGTTACAAACTTTTTCGAAAGTTTATGAATTGAAGTTTATGCCTAGTCAAATGTAACAATTTTCTTCAAATGCATATTTTGCGAAATGAGCATTGAACATACATAAATAGTTTAAGAGAAATTACACGGAAATCTCAATAACATTTAAACTAATAATACTAAACATTTTATATTGTGGTTTATAAGAGGCGTGTACAAGTGTGAATGTGTATATTTTAAATGGGACTACACTGTGTGCCCAATACTCACTGCTTTTAATAAAGGCGTGTTAAGCAATCTTCGCAAGTTTTGCATTAATCAATAAAGTCAAAAGTAGTATTAATGTAACTCGAAACACGAAAAATCGAAAACCTCAATAAATTGATATTATGTACGTTGTTGTTTTGTAACGTATATATATAGTTGCAATAATATTTGTAAATACTAAATAATAAGGTTTTTATTTATTGTAATGACTTTAAGCACATAATAGTTTACTTTTACCTAAGAAATGTTCTAATTTATATCACTGCCTTTAATTTCAGAAAACAGATACATAATATGTTTAACATATGACTCTTTAAAAAAATCAAAATTGTAAACGTGAAGCATAACTGAATACTTTTTCTCTCATCAAAATTTAGTTATTTATCAATGTAATTTTTTATCATTTCTTTTACTGAACAACTACTTTATTAATTTATTTTCTTTTACTGAACCACTGCTTTATTAATTTATTAACTGTACTTATCATCAGAACGATAAAAATTGTTTTCATTCAACTAATAAAATGATGTTGTAACTAAGCAGTTTCGTTTAAATTGTTTTCCTATCATTAGAGTAAGTTCGGGTAATGTGATATACCTGTTTGTTTTAGGCGATTCCCGCCACACTTTGCCTTAAAATACACTTTTTTGGTCTCACTACTACTCAGTATATCTAAGATTATTAACTCTTTAAGATACACTGTTGACGAGTTTTTTAATTACAAATCAAAATATCCAAATATTGGCGTCGGCTGGTAATGCGATATACCCGAAAAAAGTTATTTAACAGACCTATTAGTTTCAAACTTGGTGAAAATACTTCAAATCAAAAATAATTAAAGACGTGCTTCTAACTTTTTTTAAATCACAATCTGATGGGGTAAGCCAATGGTTAAAAATATGTATCGAGAAACATGATTTAATGGATTTTTTTTATCTGAAACGTAACCATAACAGATTTTCGAGATTTTTCCACTTCAAATATTATAAAAAAAAGTATACAAATATTGCTGCTGTAATAAGTTCGGGTAATGTGGTGTACTATATCATTACCCAACTTTTGGTATATCACATTACCCGAAATTTACTTTTTGCGAAAAAACTATAAAAAATACAAACTCATAATCGATATCACTGATTTACTTTTGATTGGCCTCGAACTTTCTACTCATATTTTTTTTTTTTTTACCTTTTGATCTTTCAAACTTTGTAACCAAAAACTTGTGCAAGCACTACTCAGACCACTTCATTACACTGACTGTAAACAATTTAACCAAACACATCCAAAAACATGCAGCACGAGTTTTTTAGTTGCTATGATATTTCAAAAAGGTTAATTTTAAAAAAGGTCAACGCACTTGTGAAATAAGCCACTATATCACATTAAATTAAAAATTACATATAATCCATAAATCCACAGCTAAGCGATTTGCCTGAACAATTTCATCAAACTTTTTTAAGATTTTAATTTTATCGTTCGAAACGTCAAAAATTTTGTTTGCGGTTATTCGACACTTACATATATATTTTTTTGTACTTTTTAGAGCATTCAATGGTGTAAAATATGAGGTTCGAATTTCTCGAATTTGTGAGTTTGAACTTGTGAGCGTCTACTGTATATGAAAACAAATTATTAGAACAACCATAACCAGAATTACTACACTATACTATTTTTCAATTGTGCACTTTTTTGACAAAAAACCCACAGATTACTTTACGTGTTTTCTGATTAACACAATAGAAACGGTTACATATATCAAAAATAATCGAAAAGCTTTCAATCAAACTATGTACTTGGTTTCTTTAATTTTTGTAATGAATATACATTTCAAAGTAATTAGCAACTGATTCATCAAGTAGTTTCATATTATTTTATTTTTTTTCGGTGTACAGTGAAATTCTTCATAACTGGACACTCACCTTCGCAGTGGTTTTGTCCGGTTAAGGGAGATGTCCGCTTATGGGGGAGGGGGGGTGCACAACAAATTAGTTAAAATTGTATCCAAGTGTTTCTCGTTTATTTATTTAATATTTTGGACGAATTTATGAATATTGAATATTTTATTAATATTTATTACATGTATAGGTAAAGTACACACATTGTACAAGTGTTCACATTTTAGTACTACTTTGGTTGAAAAAATTTTGTAATGGTTGATTGCCTAAACCAGTGGCGCTCACAGGCGGGGTTTTGGGGTTCAAACGGCCCCCCAAACACAAAAAATGCTGGTACAAAATATGGTTTCGAGTGGTATTCGCCTCAAAAGTTGTACGCAAACTCTCCACCCCAAAATAAAATCCTTTGTGCGCCACTGGCCTAAACACTGATTGATTTAATTTCAAATATTCATTTTCAAATAAGAGAGAGATTTGTAGGTATTATAGAGTAGTACAGATTCTTAAAAACTGGTTGGGCATATTTCTGAATTTTGTCCGTTTATGAGAGATTTTTTAATCAAAATGGTTTGAAGTATAGTGTCCGCGTCCAGTTATTATATACTATATACACGAAGAGAGAACTACTGTTGAATAAATAAAGTTATAAAAATATAATAAACCTCTTCTTCTCATGTTTTCTATGAATGACTGCTATAGCATTCACGTCACTCTAGTTGAAAAATTTGATCTATATCGTCGTGAATGCTATAGCATTCATTGTGTATAACGGTTAAAATATGATAATCTGACAACTCTAACAATATATGTGTAATCAGATTTCAGATAGTGCTTATAGTTTCCACAAAAATAGCCTGTCTATTTTTGCAGCTCACTGAAATTTTTACTGTCCGCGAACGTGTTAATAAACAACTCACATTCAATAAAGTAATTGTTTTAGTTACAATATAATGCGTACTCTGATTCGATTGAAGTCACATCTCTCTGGATTGCATGGAAATCAGGAAAAGAAAAATATTCCATTCCATGTGCGATATTGATTTGTACGCCAGTTATTTAAGTTTTTAGATTTTTAAATACTGCAGATGATGATTACTCTACTCTGTACACATATAGCAAATAATGTTATGGTTTGTTAAGATTACCTTTAGATTACAAGTGAAAAAGGGAAACATATTGTCATTTGATAATGTGTAATAAATTCAGTCAAAAGCTAACAATGTTGGGCGATCAACTATCGACACTGAATTTCCACTACTAAGTTTTTGAGCAGAACTGTGTATATGTCCATAGGTAAGTATTACCACCAAGGCAGATTAATAAGGTAGTGGTGGCACCTCAGCTGATTAAACTTTTTTCTTCTCATTTTCTTTTGCTTTATTCTCATTTTCTTTTGATTTTTCGCGAATGGGCATGCTAATTGTCAAAAATTGGTAAAATTGTTTTTGTGTTGTTTGTGTTTCGATTTGATTTTGACAAGCAGCATGACCAAAAGCACTAACAAAATACATGGGAATTTTGTTTTTGCAGTAGTGCCATCACCTTATTAATACACCTTGATTACCACCTACTCCACAAAACGAGGCACATTCAACAAGGTAGTAGCACTATCCCAACTGATTAATATTTTATCTACTTTTACAGCCGCCGTGGCTCAGTTGGTTAGTGCGTTGGACCGCGAGTCGCAGGCAGCAACCTCAGGTTCAAATACTGCCTGTAATAACACCTAAAAAAATAACGGGAAAACTCGTTTTCTCTTTCGGTGGCTGTCCTCTCAGCTGGAAATGGCAAACCTCTGAGAGTAAAAATTGCTTATGAAAAAGCTCCCAACCTGCCGTTCGGAATCGGCATAAAACTGTAGGTCCCTCCAACCCGTGTACAAATTCACACGCACAACACGGGTAGTTGCGGGAAGCTAGGCCTTAGTCTCGCGTAAGCGGGCTGTCGTGCCAGTAAATTATTATTAATTATTACTTTTACCTCAATCACGGGTATGTTGGTTGTCAAAAATGTTTTCGTTTAGAACACACAGAAAAAATAATCAGCTTAGTGTTTTGTATATTAGATCTGCCTTGGCCACTATTTGGAAAGTTTTAAGTTGTAAAAGTTTAAACGAAAAAGACATAAAGCAAACAAACATAAAATCTCAAACACCTGTTCCCGCGTCATGATCATTACGTGGGTTTGGCGAATAGATTAGTAAAAAACGTTGTGGATAAAAGCTAGCAGTGTCTTTCGTCATCGGGTTAATGTAAACATATACAAAACAAATTTTGACTCTACTTCATTTAATACACTTTGGGCACAGCTATCTGTACGTTTGGTTGTAGTTGTGCTACTACCTACCTTGTGCCTTGTCACAAAAGATACTCGCAGAGAAATAGCGCTTTAGTATTGCCATACTGATCCCATTTAACTCTCGAATTTGTCCCGTTATGTCTGGTCTGCCAGTTAGTTGTGAATCAGATGAATATGACACATTTAAAAAAAAGTAGTTTCTTAAATATGGGTATCTGTCACAAGTATTTAAGAATTATTAAAAGGATTCTTACTCTGTATCTCTTCTGAAATTGCGGTTGGGTGGCCAACCTCTGGCAGCATTGTCTCACTACTGCATATAATATTTTAGAAGATAGATTTAGTACATACACGGTCTTTGCGTTGGGTTGTTGTGTTTAGTTTGTTGTAGACGGGTGGGTGTAGCGCCTTTGTTTACAACTCAATGTTGCATAAAAAGGTTGCAGTCTGTAAATCTAATTATGAGAAAGTACGCTGTGTTGTATAAGCTAAATGCGGAAACGAATGATTTTTTAGCTTCTGCATGAAAGTATGATACCGATTACGTGCTTAATTAAGTAAAATATGTGAATTCTGAACAGCAATTCTCAATTTTCGTTCCTAGTGTTCGCTGCTGCCTCCGCTGTTAAACATTTACTAAACAAGTGATTTAAGTGCATTTGGTATTTATCAAAAGGCACAGAGAACGGATACTTGCTCGCAACGATACACAATTTGTCCTGCACACTTACCCTTGCACCCCTTTACCATGGGCAAGATTTGAGGTGACCATGTCTAACAGACATTAGTTCCATCAGAATACGTTTCGCATGTTTCTTATTATGCTGCAATAACTTTGATTCAAATGTTTGTTGAATGTAATTACAACGATGTGCCCGAAACATAGAGATACGTGTATGTACATTAAGTTGGATGGAAATGAAGTTCGATGTGTTCGTACCTAAATATACGTAATTTAGACTTTGTTCTGTGCGTTAAGCGGTCACACATGCTTTGCAAAACCTCGCCATCTCTTAATTAGATATAATTTAGCGCATTCTGCGCACTGCTTGCAAGCGCATTATTGAGACATGGTCGTAGCTGCTGCTAGCGTTCATGGCACACGAGCACATCGCAAGGTATTGCCGCTAAAGTGTGTGCGGAATATCTGCTGTCTAGAGCAAGGTCATCCGGTCGTAACGGCGATTTCTGATCTCCTTGGAGGCACATAAAACTCGGTCAAAGTGCATAAATCTTGTCAGACTTCGTAACCGTTGCCCGTAACTGATGAAATGATAAATGGCTAGTATGAAGTGTGCGGAGTGGTGTGAACCAGAATATTACGGTTATATTTACCAAGCAAGTAATATCTTACGTAATACTCAATTAGTTTGAAATCGGTATGCAAAATTGAAAAATAAATAAATAAATACATGAAAGCCTTATGGATTTCATTGTCAATAGTATATATTTTGCGCTACAATATTAATTTCGTACAAGCGTTAGCCCATTGTGCGTTACTACTAGACATCGCGACATTTTCCAGTCCCAAAAATCCCGGGATTCAAACTCTCTAATCCCGAGATTTTCGGGATTGCATTTGCAAATGAAATTGCTAACTTGTAATACTTTTTTTAAAAAAAGTTCAGACGAAATAGATTTAAGTCCAAAACAAAAGATTCCTTATCTGAGACTTTGATAAACGAAATTGACCTTTTTCGCAATGGAGGAGATAGAGGGCGTCTTTTGCAAAAGGCTTATAATTATATACTAAGCATTCAACCAACAAGTGTTGAATCTGAAAGATGTTTCTCTTCAGCAGGGTTTATTTGCAATTTGCAGATTTCGATTTAAAAAAGAAAACCATGTGTCTTATTATCTTTGATTTCCTCGACAGATCGAAGTGACAACGCTAGACCAATTTAAATGCTGTCCTACTTATAAATTCGAAGGTATTTAATATTATAGATTTGAGTTGTCACGGCCCTGCCCATACACAACAAAAGATATCCAGAAGTCTTTCCCTGATCATACCACCATTGTGTTAAAATTTCAGATGAATCGGTCCAATAGTTTCCGAGTCTACAAAGAGCAAACAGACATTAATTTTTATAGATAGTGATTAGTATTGCAGAAAGCCTTCTCTTGCGAATCGCTTACTTGCAGCTTCACTTTCTCCACAGCATCTTTCCAACACCGTGCCGAGAAACAAAATGTTCAAAACATACGCAATTTAAATGCCAAGTGAACAGGGGAAAAGTAACAGCATACCATCTTCACGAATTGTAACATTTGCCGATTATCCTTCCTCATTTTACTTCAACATAAATTCTTCTTCAAAATTTGGTGAAATGGGAAAAAATCTGTGTTGCGCAAAGGAAGAGAAACCGAAGTGTTGATGGTTGTGGAAGCTAGGGTTTTGCTTTGTCATCAGGCTATCGCAAGGCTACGAACAAGGATTACTAAAATATGAAATATTGACAATTTTCAAAACGATAAATGCTTAAGTCTTTTTAAGGCATAACTGAGTTAAGGGTGCTATCATGTCCCTTTAAAGCGTGCTGCTCAAAGTAGTACTTATGGACTAGACTAATAGTACTTATGGCGATTATTGCTTTTGACTACAGATATATAGTAAAATATAATATACATAATTCTTATTGGTAATTTCTGAAAGTAATATAATTTTTTAGTTTTCGGGAAGTATGTAATGTAAGGGCATTACTTTTGAATGTCAGCCCTGAGCAATACATAACATTTAAAAGAGGTACATATGTATCAACACTGGATATACCCCTATTCTAAGAAGGCTGTTAGGCTATACCAACTTTTAAACAACTATTGCGCATCGAACATGCACAGCGTTTCTAAATAAATGTGGTAAGCATAGACTATATTCTATACATAAAAAATTTGAAATATTTAAAGCAGATTACTATGAGCATTTTTACAAAATGTTTGGAATAAAAGAATTCGTGCAGCCAAAGCTTAGTGATCAGAAACAGATGAGAGGGTTCGATTTTCACGTCGACCCACATAGAGACCTCAGTCATAGTTACTAGGGTTGGGTGCCAGTTAAGTTCGAGGGTTATTCCCAGAATACACATTTGTGCAATTGTGCACGCAATTTGCAACAAACTTTAACTTATGGACTTTAAGGGCTGTAATCACTGATTAATTATTCGAACTTTTTATTTCGCTATGCATCTGACATTCACAAAGCCAGCTAATATACTACATATAAAGCTAGCCAGCATTACGTCTTTGTTTTATTTTCCTTCGTGCCTGACGTCACCATTCACAGAAGTATATTTATGTAGAATTGGCGTCATTGTTTCTCAACAATGACGTCAGCTTAAATCTCAAAAGCATTGAGAGCGTTAGCGAAAGAGCACAAAACGTTCATGAAAGTACAGCTGTTCCAGGGTTACCAAATATGCGAAGTACGAATACAGCCATTTTAAATTTCCTTCCAAAGCAATCCTTTTCAACAAAATGTAACCTTTCGAATTTAATAAGTTTACCGGAGTTTCGCACTACGTCACCGCAAGTGTATCGTACCGCACCGTTGGTGTGGGTAGTAGTTATATAGTAATACACGACTTTTGGCAACCTTATTTCTTTGAAAGCTCCAAGGACAGGAGAGCATCAAGCATTGCTGCATGCAGACTGTCGAACTATAGAGCTTCTGCTGTCAGCGTTATCATAATGTACTTTTAGAAAAGTGGCAAACGTGGAGCAAATTTATCCAATTAGAATTATTGCTCGGTGATTCTGTGCACAAAGTGAGTACATAAAATAATTTGATATTGCTAAAACGTCAAAAATTATGGCCGAAATATCCATGAGTTTTCCGCAAATTTAGCAGCAGTTCCTGCTTGTTTTTGAAAATTTGTCTACCAAACATTTGCGCAAAAGATGCATTTGTGCGTGGACGTGACCATGGATACAACAAAATTTTAATATCTGCTTTTCGCATGCAGTTAATCAACATCTCAAACTACATACTTCTTTTGCAATGAGAATCAACTCCCTAAAGGTACAATAAACAGTGGTGAGTGTTTTTAGCTCATATGATAAAAATACATGACCGAATTCTGTGTTTTGTTTGCGTCTCCAGTGTGTGCTTTAGATGACAATCAGCCTTAGATTTTCAGTGGTAAAGAATGATTTGCGTACTCCGAAAAGCACCCTGGCTCGGGGCTTTATACAAAAAAAACCATTAATGCCTTAATGCGCAATGAGTTGCGTATCTACGACGACGGACGTTTTTGCCTAATTAATGTTAATGTTTCTTTCAACATGCAATGCCAGTGTACTTTAGAATAATTGCACACCGATGTGGGCAGACATTTCTTTCTTACATATTTTGTGGCATTTGTTTGTCGTATGCGACCCCATTAAATATTGATTTCTGCTAATAACAAGATATACAATGGCACTATTTCAAGGGTCGTATTGCCTGACATGCGTTTGGTTTCTACGAAGTTTTAAAAAAAAAAAATAAGTGCATAAAAATTAGACTAATTAATGGATATCGCATCGTACGCTTTATGCTCTAGAAATAAAAGTGAAAAAGCGTTAGAACTGCAAATAAGTGGATTAAAATAATACCATGACGTGCCCTAGAACGGATTCATCAAGCTTGTGTTGAATTGATTTATTCACTTGTCAAGTACAGCTGGCGTTAAGCTAACATAGTGAGCATCGAAGTTTGTTGATTATTGCTGTGTCGTAAACTATGTATATGATAAAATGAAGAACAGCATTTGATAGTCTTGAATTTTTAGTGCAAACTTATGAGCTTTGTCCAATATACCAGCTACAATGCTCGATTTTTAGTCTATACCTCATGGCCGCATTAGATTAGCTGATTTAATTTTTCATTTTGACGATGATCTTGAAATAATTTGTTTATAATTGAGTTGTTTATAATTTTAAAAATGGAAATTCGTTTAAAAACCAATTCAGCTGAGACATGATGCAACGGAGAATTACAAATATTGTATTAATAATCGTTTCCATACAAACGTTGAGCGTTACAGAATATTGAGCTTAATAATATTGCCCCGAATACGTAGACGACGGCAGCGACACGACTGCATTTGTCAAAATATAAATTCAGAAAGTTCGTTTGAAAATGATTATTTTGACGACAGCACTAACACCAAATACAGGTGTTGTTTTCGCCAAGCATAGAACTATTCTCTATTTCTTAGGCGACAAAACCAAGCAATTGGCAAGCAAACAATTATAGAAGCTCGTAAAAATGTTTATATAAACACAAACTTCTTCTGTTACGCTGCCGTTTTTATGAAATTAAACAGTATTTTATATAAAATAGGTTTTAATTTTAACCAAATTTCTATAAAATTTGTATAAAAATATCGCAAATCAAAGCAACACCATTAAATTCATCTCATCTTTTGTAAGCAAAACACTTACAATAAGTTAAAACTTAGTTTGCGGAGATCAGAAGCATGGTTAAGGAAAAATTTGTCAGTTTTCATATTCCGAACCCCTTACTTTATGAAATGTAATGAAAAAATACATATCCAAAAAATGGGGCCAGGAAATTGCTCAGAAGCTGGCGTTATTCTTAGAGCGTTAAATGTAGGACCGACATGCAATCATTTATTTTTTTCAAATATCCCGAACCATCAGCCCCAAGATTTTGGGCTACTTAAAACAGCCGAGATTCCGGGATTCGGGCTCCCGGGATTGAATGCCTTAGTTAGTTCGGTTTATATGTAATGTAACTTTATTTGTCCAAAATTTTTTTAACAGTATGTTTAGTGCATGAATTACAAGAAAGAGAACTTGTAAAAGTGCGACGCTGCAACAAAATTGAAGAAAAAAATGAAAAAGTCAAATCATTTCTTCTCAATATTTTTGTCATGAATGTATACAATTATCGCTTATATACACATTTCGATTGCCACTTTCTGACTTAGTTGCCATATGACTTCACTCTTATAATACTTCTTCTACTTCTACTATTTCTAGAACATACGACTGCGGCGATGTCATCCGTGATATTTCCTACACTGATGTTTTCTCAATAGTGAGATACGGTGCGATTGTCATTGCGATTTTAGAAAAGGGAATTTAAATTTGTCAGAAAAATGTTAATAAAGGAGTATCGAATACCTCTTCCACTAACAGTAGAGGAATATCGTATTGCGCAATTGTATATGATAGCGGTAAATTATTCATTGTTGAGTATAGTTTGAAAAAAGTTTCCAATATGTTTTTAACAGAAAAAAAGTCGGGAAGAGAGTCATGGCGAAGGGAGCGGTGTTGAAATAATTGTCAATGAACCGTACAAAGATGGTCCGGGTGGCAATGGTCAATATACAAAGAAGATCTATCATGTCGGAAGTCATTTGCCAGGATGGATTAAGAGTAAGTTTGAAGTAAACTTTTCGTTCGTTTAATATTCAGTACTTAATGAAATTGGGAAACTTTAGGTTTGCTTCCAAAGAGTGCGTTGACTGTAGAAGAAGAGGCTTGGAACGCGTATCCGTATACAAGAACTCGTTATACGTGCCCATTTGTAGAAAAATTCTCTTTGGATATTGAAACGTATTATTTCCCTGACAATGGATACCAAGATAATGTTTTCAATTTAAGTGGAAGTGACCTGCGAAATCGCGTTATAGGTAAGTGAAATATATTTTTCTCCAGCTCATAAAACCCGGATATATTTGACATTGACCGCTATATTTCAGATGTAATTGACATTGTTAAAGATCAGTTGTACGGCAGTGACTACATCAAGGAGGAAGATCCGAAATTATTTATTTCTGAAAAAACAGGAAGAGGACCGCTAAATGATGATTGGCTGGAGGAATACTGGAGAGAAACAAAAGGCAAAAAACAGCCAACAATCCATAATATGTCACTAATGTGTGCTTATAAAATATGTCGAGTTGAGTTTCGATATTGGGGTATGCAAACGAAGCTAGAAAAGTTCATACATGACATTGCGCTACGAAAAACCATGCTGCGTGCACATCGCCAAGCTTGGGCATGGCAAGATGAATGGCACGGTCTCACCATTGAAGACATTCGTGAAATTGAGCGTCAAACACAATTGGCGTTGGCCAAAAAAATGGGAGGTGGCGATGGCAGCAATAGTGAGGCAGAGGACGATGGTAAATCCATACACAAAAAGTTGATGTTTTTCTTTCATACTCAGTTATTGTAATATTTACCTAAAAAGAAGAGAGCATGCTTGAGGTGCGGATAAAAGCGGATGCGGGAATTGATATAGATGGGCGAAAAAGATCTGTAGGAGCTCCACCGCCTATTGTTACTAAGGAGCCACCGAGCGCTGAAGGCACCTCCGACGAAGACGAAGGCGGAGAAATTGGAGAACCAAGTACAAGATCACGCTCACAAAGCATACAGCTATCCAAATCTAAATACGGGTCTAAAGGTGCACTTCATTCGCCTGTAGGATCTGCACATAGTTTCGATTTGCAGGTATGGAATTGATTAGCATAGTAATACAAATGTTATTTTTTTGAGTAAGACTAGGTCTTCAGAACACTTTTCTATCATCACCTTTGATGCCTTTCAGATAGTGTTGCTTAATTTTTTATTCGAAATTGTATAGCTCTTAAAGAACGTTATGTCACACTTTCTTGCCTTATAACTAGCGGAAACTGATTCTTGTTCAGTTAGCACTCTAAAATAAATAAATAATTGACGTACATACATATTGTGGGTCTCTCTTATTCTAACATACAATTGCATGCTTAGCATGGATAGACGTTAAAACAAACTGGAACTTCTCTGATATATAATCTCGGTGTATTTGCGTTAATTCTATCATAACAGACTGTTTTTTTTTATATATGAGACTCTTTTTTAAGAAAATCCTGCTAGAGTCCGACCGATTTCCATTTTTTGGCCGATACCGGTAAAACGGCCGGAAGGGCGAGAATCGACCGATGCCGATTCCGTAGAGGAAATAAAACGAATGGATTCAATTAGGTTAGGTTAGGTTAGGTTGCGGTGGCTGCCTCTGTATGAGACACACTTAGGCCTCTTAAAGGGCCCCTTGTGATACCACAGGATTCCACCCGTTTGAAATGCGTATGCAACACTGTTTTTTTTCAACATGTGATACAACACACATTTCAAACGGATGGGGAAAGGGAGGGGAGGGGACCTACAGTTTAACGCCGAATCCGAACTGCGATGGGCAGTTTTTCCTTCACACTTGGAGGTTGCCTGCCAAGAGCGCACTTGTGCGATTCTTGTAATTCTCATTCCCTTCATGTGGAAAGCGATAGAAGTAGATGAGTGTTTTTTCCAGCCCAAGCCAGGAATCGAACCCGGGGCGCTCGGTATGAGAAGCCAGCGCGCTACCCGCTGAGCTATCGAGGCCGACATTAATTAAACATTCAATTAAAAACAGTTTATTTTACAAAAGAACAAAAATGAACTATATTAAACAGACATGGGGGTTTTGCACTAAAATCCACTACCACGAGGTCAGCTGGGAAATTTTCCACTACCACTAAATAAATTTAGTGATAGCTGAATTTTTTCCACTAATCACTGATCTTTTTTTAGTGGTAGTACAATTTTCTTCCACTAATTTTTTTTTAGTGGTACTTTTTACCACTGTCACTAAATAAAGTTAGTGAAGTTAGTGCACTATGAATTTGGGGCAAAACCCGCATGTTTTATATTAAATATATACAAAAAATACTGACGTAAACACGACTTATTAATAAATATTGCATTAAAATCCAGTTTCTTCTTCAATTTCAAATCATAACACGGTGCAAGTCGAAAATTGCAACAAGCGGGGGACCTACTGAGCGACTTTTCTATAGGTATACAGAGTTGAGATCCACCAGGCGTTTGGCTGAATTGGCTCTAGTTTAAGAGAAATCCGACTTTGAATTTTGCTCATTTCAGTCGAGTTCGTCGCTTAAGTCTTCGAACGTTTAAGTGCTAATTGGTCCTAAATCGTTCGGAATATCGCTTTACTATCTTCAGCAAGTTTGTAGATATTTTAACGACCAACAAATTTGCTTAAGACACCAATCCAAAAAAATACATTCAAACTATGTTTTCGACAAAAATGTCCCAAAAACCCCACTTTTTCGTCGAGGCATAAATGCAGTATAGCGAACCCTCGTGAAAAAAAATGAGTATGCTTTTATATAGAGGGCTCCTGCATCTAACAAACTAAACATTTTGCCTGCAAAACGCCCATAAAAGGCGTGGCTCGGGGTCAAAGTTCAAAGTTTTTATCAAAAAAACTCAATCTCCAACTGATTTACACGATATGGGTATCGAACGAAAGGTATTTTTCATACCTTTCTTTTGATGTGCAAAAAGTTTTAAGCGAAAAAAACATTTTTTTTATAAATTTTTTTAACGCATTTTTTCTCGAAAAAAATCCATTACTAAGGTACAATTAGTTTGTTACCATATTGTAGCCTGTGAAATTCCCTTTACAATGAAATATAAAACATTTGATATTTTTGTGATTTCGCTTTTGCCTGCAATATTGAAATTGCGTTTATGAAAGTTATTGCTTAGGCGCGATCTTTTACAATCATAACATTTGAATACAAAAATACTGTGAACACTTTATTGATCCCCATGCATAAGTTACTCCCATGAGGGTTATTTTTTGAAGCCCGGCCCCTCAAAAGGTATTTGAATACAGAAAAACTGCAGTTTACTACCACCCTCCATATAATGGAAAAATATAACCAACATACAAATACAATTGAAGGCTTTGTGGTGTCACGCAAAATATTCAATGCCACAATACCATAAAAGCAAAAAAGGTTATAATGTCTGTTTGAAATTTAAGGGGTTATCTACCTTTTTGAGCGGAAAAATTTAGGAAACTGTGGATTATTTTTAAGGTATGCAGCAATCATTTTATTAAACTAAAGTTATTATTTATTGATTGAACATGTTTTTATGAAAAAAACAAGCGTTTGTTCTTAAAAAAATATAAATCATTAACGGAGTTATGGCAATTCTCTCGAAACCCTTTTTTTTAAGGCGGTGGCGGTGACCACGAAGGAAATCCAGCAGGTCAACTGAAATCAAAAAACTGAAAAAACTTCATTAGTATAGTGTTATTTCTAGTTCGTGAATGATTATTTTATAGAATATTTGGTTTTTTCTGCATACAGTAACGATTTTTTTAAAAAGTTAATTTTTAGAGCTCTAAAAATTGTATTTAAAAATTCTGATCTGCAAAATCAAAATTGGTGCATTAAAATCGAATCGTTCACGAACTGAGCACAATAATTACAGACAATTTAAAAAAAAATTAAAAAAGATCGGTCAAATAGTTCTTGTGCAATCGCGGTCACAGCAAAGGCACTTTTGGAAAAACACGATTTCAAGATAATCGCATTTAAAGTTTGAAGTTGAGTGTACGTGCCGTGACGAACCGTACCTCAAAACCCTGTTTTCCTATCGAATTATTGTTCGGATCTCTATGAAAATTTGGGAAAATGTTCTCTAGGAGTTGTACTTTAGAATTCAGCAATAAAAAATTTGTCGATTTTTTTAAGAAAAAAAAGGTATATAACCCCTTAAGTTCTTAAAATAATGCAAAGCTAGAAGTCTAGATCTTTTCAAATCTTTTTTAATATGGCAGGTACTTTGTACAACCCCCTTCAGCTCTCATTGCCCGAAAGTGATGGCGAAGGTGAATATGAAATGGCTTTGGACCCAGAGTCAAGTTAGAAAAAATTAAAAAAATATATTCAGAAAAAACAAAAGCATAAATTTTTATATTTCGTTGTAACGAAAATTTCAGACTACAATATGGTAACAAACTTATTATACCTTAATAATGGTTTTTTTTTCGAGGAAAGCGATAGCGAGAGCGATATTCAGAAAGATTTAGGACCAATTAGCATTTAAACGTTCGAAGACATAAGCAACGAACTCGACTGAAATGAGCAAAATTCAGTCGGATTTCTCATAAACTAGAGCCAATCCAGCCAAACGCCTGGTGGATCTCAACTCAGTATACCTATAGAAAAGTCGCTCAGTAGGTCCCCCGCTTGTTGCAATTTTTGAGGGTAAATTTCACGCACAGTGTAATTCTTTCTAGCAAGGCGCAAGGCGACCTGTTGTACAGGTGTGGTGGGTAGAGATAAAGAAACAAACTTGGAAAAAGTAAAAGGCCTGTTAAAAAATGCTTCCAATGAAAAAAGAAGATTGAACAAGTAATTAAATGGCTTTTCTTCAGATGCCCATATTCATAGACGAAATGCATGCACATTTCGAGAAAATCTATGTTTTTAAGAATACTAGTTTTTATAATAAACATGTCTAGGAAACATTTATATTAAACAATATCTGAAAATACGTTACTTAAAAAGGGTATAAGAACCCATATTCTGCCCTTTCTAAGTAATGTATTTTCAGAAATTTTCGATTAATCGGTCGTACTCTTAATCCTGCTTAATCTACGCTCATGAATCAATTTTTCATTCACTTTATGGTTATATAGGTTTGGAAATCCATAAAACATACAACTTTGTACGACAGAAATAACATTTGCAGACATTCGACCCCAAATAATATTTATTTTTGCTGTTAAACTATTGTGCAGTCAACTAATATTTTTTAAATTAATCAACTGAAAATGCATTAATTAGTTACTTCTAGATCCATTTAAATTTGACTTCCAATTAAAAAAAATGTAATTTGTAACACATACATAGATATAGCCGCATGTTAAGATTGTTCTACATAAAAATGTAGAAATGTTTTTAAATTCTGAAAAATTAAATGTGATATACTCGTATGATATATAAATTGGTTAGAAGAGTTATATGTACGGGTTGTGTTTGCATACTTAATGCGATAAATATATTTATACCGGTATACAGAATGTCCCGCTCACAATTTGTAACGTAAAATTGTATATTAAACTAATATTAAAAAATTTATACTTTAAAACAAAGCTTTTCTTATATTCATACATACATATGTACATATATAATACTCTTAAAATTATTGTATTTTAGGTTGCCAATTGGCGCATGGAACGATTGGAAGTGGACACAAAATCGAATTCTGATGAAGAATTTTTTGATTGTTTAGGTTAGTAGGTTCATTTTATTTTTAGACGTTATTCATGAAAAATATTGCAATACGTGGTTATTAATACAGCAAACAATTTGAAAACCGAACATTTTAACGTAATGCAATTTTTTTCCGTACTTATTACAATGTTTAGGAGCACAAATGTAAGAATCGTGCACGTAGATGCAATTTAATGAATAACAGTAAAATTTTCAGATACAAATGAGACAAATTCGCTCGCAAAATGGAGTTCTCTGGAACTTCTTGGCGAAGGCGACGATAGTCCGCCCCCACATGGCAGTTACCACAACAAAGATAATCAAGACGATAGCATTTTTAATCAAGACTTCCTTATGCGCGTGGCGTCTGAGCGTGGCAATAAACGCCAATTACGCTCATCCGCTAGCATGGATCGTAGTCATGATACCTCTCCTCCGGGATCGCCCGGGACACCATCTTGCCCTACCACCATTCTCATGCTAGTAATTCATGCAGGCAGCGTTTTAGGTGAGAACGAGTCATACGCTTATCTGGTTGTAGAATTATATCTCGTGTACGCCTTTTACAACTTTTAGACGCCACAAGCGAGTTAACAGGCAAGAAGTCGGACGTAACCACTTTTCGTGGCGCTTTCGAAGGCGTCATGCGGCAGCATTACCCTAGCCTATTGACACATGTAACAATCAAAATGGTCCCATGTCCGTCTATTTGCACAGACGCATTAGGAATTCTGTCTAGTCTTAGTCCCTACTCATTTGATGCATCACCTTCAGCTGCAGATATTCCTAATATGGCAGATGTTCCAATTGGAGCCATTCCGTTGCTGTCAGTGGGTTCACCGGAATTTCAGGAAACTGTGAATAAAACTATAGCAGCGGCCAATATTGTTTACCATGAGTTTGTAAAATCAGAGGAAGGGCATGGTTTCGCTGGACAAGTTGTCGTACTGGGCGATTCAATGGGCTCTTTGTTAGCTTACGAGGCCCTGTGTCGCTCGAACGGTTCCTGTGGTCTAGCTGATGGAAATAGCAGATCGTCACGTACAGACGATGACGAACGATTTAATGATGGCGATTTGGATGCAAAACGTCTTCTTGTTGCGCCTTCGCCACGTAGGCGACGATCATCTTCGTCCAGCGACTCACGCGCACTTAAATTGGAATTTGAAGTGAGTGATTTTTTCATGTTCGGCTCTCCACTATCCATTGTACTGGCCGCAAGGAAAATGCATGATTCGAAAACCGGTAGGCTAAGCTAAATCACAATTTTCGGGTTGACTTGAATTAATGGATATTTTTTGTTAATTGTATTTTCAGCACTTGCGCGCCCGAACTGCAATCAGGTTTATAATTTGTTCCATCCAACAGATCCGACGGCTTCCCGTCTAGAGCCCCTATTAAGTGCCAGATTCTCTATGTTGGCTCCAGTCAATGTACCGCGATATGCTAAATATCCATTGGGCAATGGGCAATCATTGCATTTACGTAAGTTGAACTTGGCTACCAACCCACGCAAACATTCATACTTATTGACTTATCCTTGCAGTCGAAGTTATTCAATCTCATCCACAGCACTTTAACGACACCAATAACATACTCTGCAGCAGACGTTTATCGGATGCTTCTATGCAAAGTACTATTTCTGGTCTAATCGAAAACGTTTCGCTAAGTACAATCCACTCGCGTAAGTTGCTAGTTATATCATGTACCCTTGGCATAATTTTTCAAAGTAAACAGCATGCTCATGAATGCAATTAACAACTTACCAGCGTAATAAACCAATTTTAGTGTTTCGCTGTATTTTTATCTGTATTTCTCCGTTCTTTTCATTTGCAGTTCAGATGAAGTGGTGGGGCACAAAGCGACTTGATTACGCTTTATATTGCCCAGAAGGCTTGAGTAACTTTCCAGCCCATGCTTTGCCGCACTTATTTCATGCTAGCTACTGGGAAAGTGCAGATGTGATCGCATTTATATTACGCCAGGTAGGCAACAGCTATTTAATTAGATTTCTAAATAATTTTTCTGCATCCTATAAAAGATTGGAAAATTCGAGGGTATTCCATTTGTGGGATCATTCGACGATAAAGAAGCCGTATCATTTCATCCCAGTCAACCGAGGGAAAAATGGATGAGAAAACGCACTTCTGTCAAGCTAAAAAATGTGGCAGCTAATCATCGCGCTAACGATGTGATCGTTCTCGAAGGTCGTGAGCAACGTCTAAATGCTCGCTTCATGTACGGACCGCTCGATATGATCACTTTACATGGCGAAAAAGTTGACATTCATATTATGAAAGATCCACCCGCGGGCGAATGGACTTCCCTTACCACCGAAATAACGGATAAAAATGGGCGCATTTCATACAGCATTCCCGATCAACTATCACTGGGCTACGGCATTTACCCGGTAAAAATGGTAGTCCGTGGCGATCACACTTCAGTAGATTGTTACCTGACAGTGGTGCCGCCATTAACCGAATGCGTGGTATTCAGCATCGATGGCTCATTTACAGCATCCATGTCAGTCACAGGGAGAGACCCAAAGGTGCGAGCTGGTGCCGTAGATGTTTGCCGGTATTGGCAGGAACTTGGCTACTTGCTCATCTACATCACAGGGCGGCCAGATATGCAGCAGCAACGCGTAGTCTCCTGGCTAAGTCAGCACAATTTTCCACACGGTCTGATCTCATTTGCAGATGGATTGTTGACCGACCCCTTAGGCCATAAAACAGCCTATTTGAACAATTTGGTGCAGAATCATGGAATCTCAATAATTGCCGCTTATGGCAGTAGCAAAGATATTAGCGTCTACACAAACGTTGGTCTTAGATTCGACCAAATATTTATTGTTGGAAAGGTAGCTCTCCGCCTTAGAATGCTTAAAATACCTTTATAAGTACGTGCTTATTTTTGTATAACTTTAAGGTTAGCAAAAAGTTACAGTGTAATGCTACAGTGCTCAGTGACGGATACGCTGCTCACTTGGCAGGCCTCCAAGCTGTAGGCGGGTCACGTCCTGCTAAAGGGAATGCGCGCATGGTCATACCGCGAGGATGCTTTAACTTGCCTGGCCAGGCGTCTAATCCCAGGCGACGAAGGTAAGTTTTATGCGTTTGAGCTCTGTCAGCGAACCTAACATAAGTTTCTTTGACGGTAGTACATATTAAGCTCTACTACATAGGATGTATTCAAAATACCTTTTTATAACATAAACCAAACCGGTGATATTGACATCCTAAGGCGAATCACTCTGCATGTTTGTACATACATTCGGACGGAATTTAAGTTGGTGTAAATATTATGCTTATGCAGAAATGTAAACGTACTTTGAAGCGTATTTGATTTTTGAACAGACGTATTGGCCATTTATATGCAAATTTTACATAATACTTTAGCAATTCTTCAATTTAAATAATATTTCAACTTTTTCTTGTTTCATAAATGGCCTTTGAAACTTTTGATCTTCGTAATTTCTATTTGTACATTATTTACGATTGTCACTCGCGCACCTGTTGCAGGATACATAAAGATATAATTTCAACAGGAAAACTTGACATATTGTTGCGAATAAGTCTCTAAAACATTGAGATTTTATGCTTTTGGATTACTTTTTGTAAAAAGTGAATATCAACTTGGTGCATTAGTTCTTCTGCTTCTAAAATTGGCTTCTAACGACGCGGGATTCTTTTGACAGAGATTATTTAAAAACGTTAAAAATGTAAAAGTCCAATTTAAACGATCACATATTCATGATCACCATTTAATATTGTTCGTTTTATTGATTGTATTCCAAAAATACCGTTTCAAAAATACACGAAACAAACTTGAAGGTTTTACGTAAGTCTGCATTAGCCTTTTGCTACTTAGATTCCTTTTACTAAATTTTTATTTATTTTTAATTATTTTAGTTCGATAAGTATTTATATATTGTAGTTATATACTGATGCAATGATCCGATGACGAGACTAAGGCCTGACTTCCCACTATTTACGTACCCAATCACATTATATATGTACATAGTTTTTTAATCAAAAATTACGTGTGCATGTTTATAAAGACACTTAAATATGGCTTAGTGTAAACATGTTCTTTAAATGAATATGAAATAACATGTAATTGTTACTTTAAAAATTACATATTCTCATCATCATCATCATTTAAGTAATACATATACCCACACATGCACATTACATATATGATTATTATTAGTGTTATTGTTTTGATTTTGTCAATTAGAATGTGATCATTAGCTCGCACAAATATCATGTCGTTTTAATTATGTCATTATAATTGTTACGAATTTCAAGAAAATTTCACACGAAATTACATCTTTTAACAAAAAGTAAAATTTCAAATAAAATGGTACCTGCCCATATTAAGCAAGCCGAACCAACTATGTGTTCCAAAAATTAACATTTATTATTGTTAATGTAGCATTTAAATCGGTCGCATTTTCTATGCCCATCCTTTTTGTGATTTATGAATGATGAGAATGACTTAATGGTGAGAGTATTATTGTTATAAAGATATGTTATATTAGACTACATACATGACCATTCCCATAAAAGATTTACAAATTATTTCATCAAAAAAAATAAGAGGGTAAAAAAGTGGTCTTCTGAAGTAAGTTCGGCCAACATAAAATAAAGTTATTTATTATAATTTATGGTTGAAACTGAGTTAATGATCTATTTTATTTTTCTTCTTAATTTTATTTTCATTGATTACTGTGGTTTGTGAACATTACCACACCTCACGGCTCCCGCACTTTTTCGTTGTATTATTTAGACTGCATGAACGACAGGATGCTTGAATACATAATGCAAATGCCACGTCACTTGTGCAATGTATGTATGTGCAGTATATAAAATATTAATGCCAATTATTGGAAAACGAAAATTTACCAAAATAGTCAAAACATTACGTATAGGTTGATGTTGTCGTTATGCATAAGCAGCACGTAAAACATCATATGAATAAAACACGCGTTTATCTTCCGTCTCCTTCCCCTTCACTCTTCTTCCCCGATACCAACTGTACATGCACGAAAATAGCAACGAGGCAGGATTATCATCTCCTATTAGAAGCGGTTACCTTAAACGGAAGACTTTTCTCAGTCACCATTAGCTTATTAGCAGTACAGATAGTCAAGGAGAAATCTAAGCAATTAGCTAGAAGTAACACGCCATGTTCAACGCTTTGGAATCAACTTGGTCTCCCAATAGTGCTGCAAACTACCGACGCATGCCTACTGATTATCATATTATTGTGTAATTAGAACATATATAGCATTGAAGAGTACATCAATGAGATCATGTGAAGCAGCAATGCTTAAGAAGATACGAACCATTTATTTTCAACTAACGTGTCACGCGGTAAGTATCCATAATCTTAATACTGAAAATTTAATAGAAATAGTGTAAAGTGGCTTAACCACATACATACATATATGTACATGTATATGTTTGCATACCAACATGTATTAATTTAGTTCAACAATAGCTGTATTCACAACGTCTTCGTTAGATAACGGATGCAAATTAGAGTTAAAATTAGTTAAATAAATCGAAAATTCGCATTGTTACTAAATCGACCGCCAGTTAGTTTGTCCTAAAATTCTAACATTTTATAAAAAACCAATACAAATTTAAACTCAATCAATAACGAGGTGGTGTGAATACCAATAGTAATTTTTTTAAATGGTTAATATCACAACTCAAAATTAACATTTAGGAATATAATAACATAAACGTAGGAGTTAAGGATATCTACAATCAACAAGCTATACGTGTATGTATTCCTTCATATTAAACTACAAGAAATAATATTAGTTTACGAAATACGTTTCCCAGAAATACCAATAACTAGTTCTGCTTTGGATATGAACTTCCATTGTTTTTCTAAGTAAAACATTAAACAGTGCATGATTGGAAAAAACAAATACTTAAGATATACAATATAATATCCTTTGATCTTACTTATACTGTGCCTTTAACCCTAATGGTGAATTTATTGACATTTCAAAGCAACTGCTTAGCCCTTCCGAAGAAAATAAAGGACATTTTATGAACAATCGTTCATGTGGCAAGTTAACACAACAATGCAATAAAATACACTTAAAATATAAACCGCAAACATTTGTATAAGTATTAATTAT
Organism: Melieria crassipennis; assembly: GCA_963668005.1. Taxonomy (NCBI): domain Eukaryota; kingdom Metazoa; phylum Arthropoda; class Insecta; order Diptera; family Ulidiidae; genus Melieria; species Melieria crassipennis. Next base: position 376,590 of record OY764962.1, on the reverse strand, counting down.
AAGCAGAAGTAAAAGTTGTGTCAAATTGTCAGAATGACGCTTTAAAGTTAAAAGAAAATCAAATATTGCATATGATAATCACAATATATTTTGAAATCTTTAATTTCAGAAAATGCATTTAAAGATTATTTTGCATTTGCATCTTATAGGTACCTGGCTAGAAAGACTGTTTCCTCCTGTTGTATGATGGTGTTTCAATCTACCTAATTTGTTGTGTAAACTTATGCGTAAAAGTCATACGTATTCAAATGTAGATTTATAAGACATGTAAAAAAGAACAACATTCAAAGCAACCTAAGAAACTCATCAAATGGATATTTGAATAAAGTATTGACAGTTGATCTCTATAGTTAAAATTGAATTAAACCAAAAAGAAAGCTTCAGCCACTAATATAATAAATTATCGCCTCTCCCCCAACTGTATCTTTCTTAATTCTATTTTACGGTGTTGTTGGAAAAGCGTTTTCGTTACATACATTTATATATATAGCATTTGTGTTAAAGTTGTCGTTGTTTAGCTATAAGCAAACACTCAAAAGTAAAATTTTTAACTAGATATAGGCATAAAAGATTTGCAAAAATGCCAACATGGTATGCGTTTACATCGTACTAACTACATGTAAAGTCGTATATATGGACATTTTTGATAAATACATTGTAATCCACGAATATTGTTACATTTTTTGGGAAAATCGCTTTTTCCAAAGTAATAATTGAATGAATGATTGCACCAACCATTTCTTTCGCTTCTAAGTTAGTGAAAGTTTGCCTCATAACTGTAGATCGGTTGAAAACGTAGTAGATGGTGGTCGAAAGAAGCGTTTTATACCACTCTTTACAGTGTTAGGAATATGTTAGCTTCAATCTATAGTACTATCATGCAAGAGTTCATGCGAAGAACAGTCGCTTTCAAGTCGGCAGGCCATTTTTAGTGACAGGTTTATAAATCGTAAAGAGTGAAACAACATGAGTAAGAACCGGTGGGATCTTTATTCTTTTTTAGTTTTATTTTGTACGCTGTAAAGGGACGTTGAGTATTTTTAAAACGGTGACCCAGAAATTTCTGTTTGATCAAAACTAAACTAAACAATAGTTTTTGTTTTACTTTTTGATTTGGGCTGCATATTTGTCAGTTTTGAACTAAATTTTCACACCTCAGATTAGTTATGTATTACCAACTTTTGTGGTAAATAGTAGTACCATTTTGCAGTATAAGTACAATATTTTTGAAATACATATCAAACAGCAAAGCAAATATCTTGCTTAAATGATTCGTATTTACAATAACAACCGTGAATAAAAGATCAAATTTACCATCTAAAATTCACATTTAATATGTTACAGATCATATTTAAAATACTTCGATCTTTCTGATTTTTCATCGAATTTTTAAGTGATGTAGTGCTGCGGAACCATTTGAACAACACTGTTTTCACTTTATGGGACAAAAATTTACAACTTTGTGGAAGAGCAAGATTAGCATTAAGGTTCCCTCACTATACGTATTAGGAGATATTCTCTGTGTTCGATCTCATAAATATGTTAGTCAAATGAAAACAAATTTAAATTCACTTTCAGGGATCTGATTTCTGATAAATTGTTACATATTTTTGGAAATACTCGTGTTATTAAAATAACTATGTCATGTACTGTTACAACATAACACAATCATCGGAGTGCAAAAACAAAAAATATAAATTTATTAGCAATGTAACAGTAAGCAAACAAATCAAATTTAAAATATTCTGCTTTTAAAAGCCATATGTGCATAATTTTGAAAAATCATATTTCAATAAAATTCGAAACTCAATTTGGTTACTGCTTTATAGTACCTTGTATGTATAACACTTAAAATTGCCTAAAATGGGTATTATTGCCCAAACAAAAGAGACTTTTGAATTTAAGTCTTGGGGTTTGCTTACTTACTAAAGAATGTCAGCAGCACCCCATAGTAATACACTAGTTTCGAACCCACCCATACCAGAAGATACCGTGAAAATAGTACAATGTTAATGTGAAATGATTACATAAATAAAACTGAATGGAGATAAATCATAAAAACGATGGCGTTTAAAATACGAAATCGTATATGCATGTAAAACTTTACCTCATTCTTCCATTCATAAGGTCTAAAACAAAGTTCAGCAATTTTTAAATGAACAATTTTCATTTTATGTTGGGTAGAAAGGTGTAAAATCTATAAAACTAGTTTTTTAACAGAGATATTTTGAGAATCTTATATCAAGTCTTGTGCTGCTACCCAGAAATATATATATATATGTATGTTAAACCTAAATATGAGTGCAAATTGGTATTGTACCAATATTTGTCGAAATATAAATATTCGCACCGCAAGGAGTCGAAGCTCGATGATATTAGTATGAGATTATACGTATGTTTAATAAAATTGACCATAAAAAATTAATATTTCGGTATTTGGCCTCTTATATCGAAAGGTAATTATAATATACTTGCATTAATAAAAATAGCAAATAAACTGTCTATTGTAAGTATTCTTGTATTACAAAGTTTGTTATCTATGTATACATATATGTATGTAGATGTACATTTATGGCAAATAAATAAAAGATCAAAACTGTGTAGAAAATTTACAAAAGACGTATTTATTTGCATGTTAGTAAAACTAATTAATTCGAGATGTCCATTATTTCCTTCAATCGGAAATAAATGAATTGTATCGATGTTTGATTACTACAGCCAAAGGAGGAGCAATCAGGTCCAGTTTCCATGCGCACCGAGCATACTAGAATTTACGAGTACTTAAAATGAATATCTGTATAACAATTATGCATATTTCTTTCCGAAATGCAGATATGACAATTCTGCGCATATTGTTCACATATACAATAAATTAAATGCTCGCTACTTGGATCCAATCATCAGTAGCTCTTAGAAGTGTGTTTAATTCTCGACTTCTGATAGGGTATCACCGAATTTCCTCGAGCCACTTATGCGAAGCATTTATCTATTCGCGGTAACTACAGCTACATGAGACCTCGAATGCAAATAATCTTTAGATTGGGTAGTTTGTAAATGCTTTTGTGCTTTTATACTCTTCATGAGTCCCAGCATGAAATGAAACAGAGTGCTATTTCCAATTAATTGGCATAAGTGCAGTATAGCGAACCCTCGTGAAAAAATTAAATAAGTATTCTATTACTCAGAGGTATGACTCCTGAATCTAACGAACTAAAAATTTTACCTGGGAAATGCACACAACAGGCGTGGCTCGGAGTCAAAGTTCAAAGTTTTTATCCAAATAGTTAACTCAATCAATTCTTAACTCTTTCGCTACAGGTTTTTACAGGAGAAAGTTAAAATTTTAAATTTTACGTTATAGGCTTCTATGTGGTTATACTAGCAACATTCCATAAGACACTTTTTAATTTTTATTCTCGGACCCTGTGTTTTAGAGTGTTTTTCTATGAGAGCAACCACATCGTTGTGGCTGTAATAATTAGGTTAGATTATGGTGGCTGCCTCTATAAGCGACACACTCGGAGGCCCGAAAGGTCCATTGTGATACCACATATTTCACCCGTTTTTGAAATGTCTATGCTATCTTTTCCAACATAGGTTACAGCAGATATTTCAAGCGGATAGGGAAAAGGAGGGAGGGGAGGCTGTAATAATTACTTAAACATACCAATTTTTACGCATACCGAAAAAATGGATTTTTCTTTATTTACTTCAGCCAAAATTAAAAAAAAAAGTATCTAAATTGAAAGAAAACGTCAAATTAAAAAGTTCTCTAATTTTGTCTGCTTCTTCTTCCTTTACTATGTCAAGATATACCATTAAAAAACGAGTATACTTCTCTTCTTTAAACTTAAATATTCAGTTTATTAATTTCGTAGTTTTCCTAAAACTTCGAACTATTCTAAAGACCAACAAAAAAATGTATTCTTGCAACCATAGAGGATGCAGACGTCCACAAAGTAGCATGTTGCCATATGGCAACAAAATAGCTAAAGGGTTAATCGATTTACACGATATTGGTATCAAACGAAAAGCGTTTTCTGTTGGTATGCAACATTAGATACGTGATATGTACCTACTAATAAGAAGTTATAATATAAAATATATTTTTTTATATAAAGTTTAAAATGCGTTTAACTCAAATGTTTTATATTTCATTGCAAAGGGAATTCCACATACTACAATATGGTAACAAACTTATTATACCTTAATAATGGATTTTTTCGAGAAAAATCCGTTTTTGAAAAATGTGATAAAAATATATTTTTCGCTTAAAACTTCTTATTAGTGCATGTTATACATGACGAATGTCTAATGTTGCACATCAATAAAAAGGTAAGAAAAAGACCTTTTGTTTGAAACCCATCTCGTGTAAATCAATTTGAAATTGATTGATTTTTTTTTATAAAATCTTTGAACTTTGACCCCGAGCCACGCCTTTTGTAGGCGTTTCCCAGGCAAAATTTTTAGTTTGCTAGATTTACGAAAATAAGCTCTATATAGCCAAATTTTCCGTTTTTTTTTTCCTTGAGGGTTCGCTATACTGCATTTGTTCCAATTAATTCTCGGTGTATGTATCCATATTTTTAAAAACATGTAGAATATACCTACGTAAGGACAGCCCTGTTACGGCCCTAACTACCCGTAATCAATTGCGTCGTGTGTATGAACGCGGATAGAAGGAACTGACAGTTTACAATGACACTAAAGCAATTGACGAATAGAACTCATTCTTTTATACCGATCCTGAATTTGCAGTTACTTTACTCTAAGATGTTTGCTATTTGCTAGTTGTTTTTAAATATGCCCGCCGTGTTTTTGGGAATGATTACTGTCGGTTTCACTTATCTAAGTCGCAGAAAGTAGGGAGATTAATATCTGCACTCGAACGAACTGAACCTCTTACTTTTATCTCCTGAATTGAGCAAAACATACTCACATGTATCTCTAAGCATATTTTTAAGAGCGAGAATGTTAAAACGTGGGAATATTCCTATTAAGAGAGAGATACCAGAATGATAATACATACATACATACCTATTATGCACGTGAAAACGCAAATGCAAAACTTTGCCAACTAACAGTTGAAATTACTAGCTGCTTCTAACCGGACGTACACTAATAGTTATTCTTACTTTGCTATTGGGGGTGAATATCGAATATACCTAATTCATTGATTCATTAGCATGTTGTATTGTGTTACTTAACGGGGAAGCATTATAGTGAAAAAAAGTCAACTAGGTAAGCGTCAGTGTAGAAAGAAACAAACTCTATTCTAGTATATTTTTAACTTCAAGGGAAAGCAGCTCTCCATTGATTGTAAACACATGTTGAAATAGGCAGAAGCAAATTCGTCAAATTTCGTCAACTATTGATTTTTGTGACATTCGTACGACTTATGTAAGCAGAAACGCTCTTCATATAAGTATGTATGTACTTATAGGCTACTATTGCATACCTACACAAGTATTTACGCATTACGCAGCATCGCAAATGCCGGCATTAAAACGTTTCCTTTTCGGGCATAACGGCTATAACTGTGAAAAAATGGAAATATGTTATCATTTGCGTTTTACATAATTTTGACCTTTTGCGATTCGTTTGAAACGCAAATTTAACTTTGTGGACAATACAGAAAACCAAAGCGCGTAAACGAAATCGTGTATGGCGAGCAATATATATGTAAATATTTCAATTTCAATTTCAATTTATTAATGAGCGTAGCATTTTACTAATGTCTACGCCAACTCCTTTTCATGACTATTTCAATTTCATGGAATTTTTGAAGACGGCCAAAATATTTGTCCGTCGTAACATCACAAGTTGTTTGCATTTTAGCTTAGCTGATTTGGTGAAAACAAGTTAACGCGATTACCTTTGAAAACACTTGCAGTATGTGGAAAATGGGTAAATATTCTATTATGTACATTAAAGTCCTGCATAAATATATTCATTTTGGCGGTTACACTACTGTACATACTGTACGGGTACTTGGTATTCGAAGAATGTGTACAACGAAACGTTTCTATTCATATTCGGTGAATAGCGAACACTGCAGTGCTCGTATTCGGTGAGAAGCGAATACTGCAGTGCTCGTATTCGGTAATCGAGAACTTGGCGAAGTATTCGAAGATCAACAGTTTCATCGAATATTTTTATGCGCAGTATGTCAATTTTCCATGTGTATACTTGTGGTGCGGTTGAAGTGGCTTATTAGTTAATACGCAAAATGGAAATTATTGAAGAAATTAGCATAAAAAATAAATAAATATTTATATATAACATAAATATTTCTAAATAACCTTAGGAATAATAAAACGAGTACATATATTCGAATATATTCAAAGCAATGTGTACTATTATTCGAATGCTTTTTTCCTCGTTTTCCCGCTTCGAGCGAATATGAATAAATAGTGTACGTCTACTCGTTTATGTTCGGAGCTTACTCGTACTCGAAGAGAGCTGTACTCGTATTCATTCGGACCGGTCCGCAGAGATGAAGTGAAGTATTCTATTCAAAAGCATTTGAATGTTTTCGAATAGCAAAAATGCATACTCGTGCCGAACTCTAATGTACATATATTCAGAGATACCCGAGGCCACCTGTATATAAATGTATCTAGTTATATCGACAACCGGAATTTTAAGTGATACGTAGCCATAACAAAGCCTAAGTACTGAAACAATATGTAACGCTGAAATATGTGGTAGAAACGCACAGATCCATGTACACTACAAGCAAAAATGAATAGAATAATGAAGCGTTGAAGAATTTTATACAAAAAATGTGTCTTACTTAAGAGCTACCTACCCTTCGTCAACAAATATATTACATTTCTGATTTTACTCTTTGCATAATTAGTATCTATAAATATAATACGGCGAACCATAAATTTTTAGAACCCTATCATGAACAGCTGATTCATCGTCTATCAGAGAGTTGAAGCATTACAAAGTAAAAAAGTTCTAAGTACTTTACGTTTCAGCTACAACCACTTTCTACTTTTGACAGACTGAAGCTCTATACGCAGCGCTATTTCCACATAAAAGACACAAGTCATTGGTAAATTTTAATGTAATCTTGGGTAGTGACAATTGGATTTTTCAAAACTTGTTTGAACGGAGGTATTAGTAAAGTTTGGCAACTCTAAAGGAGAAAAAAATCTTACATTTGTCAATGATTAAAGCTTTGATATATCGAAAGTGCTAAGTGTCTAGAGAATTTCGTTTAAAGAATTTACATAACTTTAAATTGAGTGGCAATTCGATGGCCATACTTGAATATGTTGAAGAGTGCCATAGTACATATATTTTTTCGAATACAAATTTCATCACTTCCTCACTTTATACGTTTTTCAACTTGTATTGTCACTTTTCTTAAAAGCTGTCTGACAAAACGAAATTTGACGTACCCGTTGCAAAAATTTTATTTAACTCTTCCAAATTTGAATCAGGATATATTTGTACTTCAACCTTAGGCTCCTAGCACAACAACAACAATTTGTAAGTATTGCAATTGTACACATTAATGTAATATTGTGGAGTTATCGCTGTTTCTCCTCATTTGGTGATTCCACATTTGTTATTTTCCACATCACTGTGGACATTCCGTTTGAATAGTGCAAGTTGTGATTATTGCGTCTGCGGTTGTTCTTTTTCACACTGGTCGATTATAGAAATTCTTTTTTAACTTTGGTTTTGAGATGCCTTGCTGATGGCAAATTCAGATAAGAGTTTCCATGATACAAATTTTTTCGAATTTCTGTTACAAGTGTTGCTTTAATTTCTTTAATTATATATGTACATCAGTATTTGAATGGATAGATTGATTTTATTACAAATATTTATAGCAAAATTATGGCAGACGTCCCTGATAATGGCTGGTGTGAATGTACAAATGCGGTTGAGACAAATGCTGACACCGGCGAAGATGAAGCACTGTTCATAAAACTTCGTCTGAACTCAGTGGATGAAACGAAACCAGAGTCGTCAGCAAAAGACAATCGTTCTGTTATGAAGCGCAACATTAGTTACGGAAATTTACCACCCGGCGAATACACGGAGGCACGTGTTCGCGTCATATACACTGGTGGTACCATTGGAATGATGAGGAATGAGAATAACAGTAAGTACCTAAGAAACTGCTAACTTAAAATTCTCGGTATTGCAATGGTAATTTATAGTGCTGGTTCCTATTCCAAACGCTTTGATTAAAAAAATACGCAAGTACCCAAATATGCATGATGAGGAGTATGCTCAAAAGCGTTTTGGATCATCAGCGTCAATGGGGCCTCTAGTTCTACCATTCGTGCAGGATGAGAGACGGCGAATTGTTTATCAAATTACGGAATATGTTCCAATTTTGGACTCGAGCAATATGACAATGGACGACTGGGCTCGTATAGCTAAAGACATCCACGTAAGTGTATCGGATTAATTGCTTTTCTTCCACACATTCCGTTAATAACATCTGCGATTTAATATAGCAATCGTATGAATTTTTCGATGGTTTCGTCGTACTTCATGGCACCGATACCCTGTCCTACACTGCATCCGCGCTGTCATTCATGCTTGAAAACCTTGGGAAAACCATAATAATCACTGGGTCGCAAATACCTATATTCGAGACACGAACCGATGGCAAAGACAATTTCACCTCGGCACTTATTATCGCCGGAAATTATGTTATTCCAGAAGTGTGCGTTTTTTTTGGCAATAAACTAATGCGGGGCAATCGAACAGTCAAAGTGAGCTCAAATGCACTCGACGCCTTCAACACCCCAAATGCCCCACCGTTGGCTCATATCGGAATCAACGTGGACATCCAGTATCGTCTCATATTCAGGCCATGCAGCGTATCTCGTTTCACAGTGCACTCAAATCTGGATCCGAACGTGGGTATTCTACGCATATTCCCAAGCGTTTCTACTTCCACTTTTAGAGCTTTCTTAGCGCCTCCCATGAAGGGAGTGGTGTTACAGTCTTTTGGTTCTGGCAACGTACCGTCTAACAGAAAAGATCTTCTAGACGAGTTGAAGGCGGCTGCTGATCGTGGTGTCATTATAATCAATTGCACCCAGTGTCCGAATGGATCCGTAGCTGCAATTTATGATACTGGGAAAGTTCTCTTTGATTTAGGCGTCATACCTGGTTTTGACATGACTCCAGAAGCAGCATTAACAAAGCTTTCATATGTGCTTGGTAAAGAAGAATGGTCGCTACAAGTTAAAAAAGAGGTAAACACTCGCTACTGACACTGTGAAGTATGTATGTAAAAGCTTTCTATTACGTATTGTTTCGCTCTTCAGATGATGCAGTCGAATCTACGCGGGGAGCTAAGCTCTGCGTCTGCACACAACATCGAAGAATACGATCTTATCGACGCAGTTGCGCGATCAATGCATTTGTCTTCACCGCAGGAACTAGGCCAGGTTTGTGCTACGCTCTTTCCAGCAATGGTGAATGCTGCTGTAACTACAAGTGACCTGAAAAAGGTAAAACATTTCTGTTGAACACTCACTGAGAGCACGTTTACGCTGATGGTTTGATTCAATTTCTAGATTGACAACTTGAAAGCATATGGCGCTGATCTCTCTGGTGTGAACCAGGACCATCGAACTGCGCTACATCTCGCCTGCCGCCAAGGCAATCTTGCTGTAGTAAATCACTTGCTTTTAAACGGTGTGTCTGTTCATATTCGGGACCGCTATGACCGCACCCCTCTACTAGAGGCGATCTCGATTGATAATCATGATATAATTCAACTGCTCATCAATTGCGGTGCACACCTGACGGGATCGTCTCGAGTGATTGGCGAACAATTATGTGCTGCAGCGGCTCGTGGTTTCTTCTTGCGACTCAAATCGTACCAACTGGCAGGCGCGGACCTTTCGATGGCAGATCCTTCGGGGCGGACAGCGCTGCATGTAGCTGCTCTCCATGGCTACAATGAGATAGTACAGTACATTTTAAAACATATAGATAACCCCAATGTTACCGACATGCTGGGACTGACGCCATTGGATTATGCAAAAAAATCTGGTAACCTCAACATTGTCGGAATATTAAGTGGACCGTCTGCATCGACTAACGGAAAATTGGATTAAATAAGCAATTAAATTAGAAACAAGCAACCCAGAAATGAATAATATTCAAGTCAAATTAATAGCAGCCAAAGCTTGTAATGTCATAAAATTTATAAATTTAAACCAATTAAACAAATGTTCTGAAAATAATTCTATCATAACAAATTCTTGCTGATGTGCTCAAAACTGTTTGAAACATGTAAAGATATTTAAATTTTTTACAATGAAATTGTAAATCGCACAGTAAAAAAAGAAAATAAAAATTAATTATTTTCATATTATTTTCGTACTAACCCAAATGAGATTTTTAACCCAAAAATTTTAATTCAATAATGCCATCAATTCGCTGAAAATTATAACTTTGAACATACCATTACGACAAAAGATTGAAGATTATGATATAACAGTGCAATTTGACTGGTTTACATATGAAAATTGAAAATTAAAATTGAATTATTGAATGAGCAGCAATAAGTTTGTTGTAGTAAAGAATTCTGGTTTCATAGCTTCTATTCTATTTTAGAAAACAAAAACCACAACTGACAGCTTTTTTTTGTAAATTGTTGGGGTTAATTGTATCCAAGCTTGTAAAATGGCTCATTTCAATCGCCCGTCTCGAACTAAAAAACATTTTCATAAACTTTCTGGATTGACCTCACCGCTGATGCTCTCGGTGGGATTGAGGAAATTTAATATTTTTAGAACCCGGCCATGTTTTTGTTGATCTGCTTGGGTGAACTAGGGTATTGCCCTACTAAAAAATGAAAACTTTCTTTCTATGGCTCTCAATAAGGGGCAGCAAATTCAATATTAATGTGATATTGATATGCATCGCATACATAATATTAAAAGAAATTAAGAAATACAAATATGTAAGAAAATGTTTAGTACATACTTGAATTAATTTTGTTGCTCAAATTAACTTGCGGTTCAATGTTTACAATGTTTAATAGGAAAAGTTATTACCTTTTGAATAATCTTACGCAAGTAATAACACATTAAGAGTATCAGTTACGAGACTATTTCTTAGGTTTTTTATGAGGTTTTGTTTAAATTAATTTTTGAAAAAATGCGCTCCACATTGACTGATGAGTTGGGTAAATTAGCTGTGATAGGAATTGGCTTAGTTGAACTCTAAAAACTCTAGCTCCTTAAAGTCATGATAAATTTCTTGAGCAGCATTTTCATCTACTTAATGTGGAACTGACGCAAAACATATCTATTGCGGATCCATGTAACTAAAATTTTTTAAATAAGATTGTTAAAACTAGTTTTTTTAATTTGGCCATAAAACTCAATGTAAGAAAGAACACAATCTTGTGTAAAAGTGATTATTTCATTATAAGAAATTTTTGAATTTTGTAGAAGTGATAATTTCATTAGTAGAAATATTTGAACTGACTAGCTTTTCTTTTGAATAAGTTCCAATGAAAATACGAGCCCACGTACGTATGAGCCAAAAACCAAATTTTACAGGAGACGTTGTTTTTTATTTTCTTTGCATTGGCGCAACATAGTTGCATAATTTGGAATAGGTAATTTTAGTGACTTCAGCAAAGCGCAATGGCGTTATTTTGGACACACGATAATTTGTGCGGGCACTATTATGAGCGATTAAAATATTGCAGTGGCACTTACGATAAAATCGTTTCTAAGTAAAAAATAATGTTTTCCTTGGTATAATTAATGTATTTTCATTTATTGAATACAAAATATTGTTACTTTCAGATTGATATAGTGTAATTTTATTAATGAAATACGAAACATTCTTTCAGAAAAAAATCACATCTTTGCACATCTTTTGTAATTCCATCAATTTTTAAATCTAAATATTCATGACTAGCAGGGCCCCGCGGCTTTGCACGCACTTTTAAAGTCAATGAGGCCAATAAATCAAGTTCTTCTTAATCCTTTGTTGATCCCGTTAGATTGTATGAAAAAATACTAATCTAATTATTTCTCATTTGATGTGCTTTCACCATATTTGAAGTCACTTGGCGCATTAAATCATGTTTTCCCATACAAACTCTTAACTCATCGTTGACCACGTCAGATTTAGATTTTCGAAAAAAAATAAGAACACGTATAGAATTATTTTTCATTTGAAATACTTTAAGGGGCACAACTAGTTTGACCGCCTGAAAAAAAGGAGATTTTTGTGATTTTTGAATTTTGTGAAGTATTGCATCGAATGTTTTAAAATTTTGCAGACATATTTATGCATAAATAATGAATACAAAGTAATTTTTTCAAATGAAAAAATTCGATTTCAGCAAGTTATCCGCCATCTCCTGAGTCTTCAAAAAAAAAAAGGTTCTCCCACTGCTGCAGTGATTGTAGCCTTCGCAGTGCTTGAAATCAAAAAAACCAAAAACTTTACTTAACTAGGTTATATTTCCTATACAATGACCCTCGGTTGTAAAAAAAAAATAAAATGCAACAAAATGGCGGTTTTTTGAAAAAAAAATTAAAATTTTGCTGAAAAATCTGATGGTTTCTGGCCTGGCATAATTATACTTTTCATCCTATCATTAAACTGGAGGGTCATTGTATGGAAAAACAAATACACAATAAGCTAAAAAAAGACCCAAGTCGATCGGATGATTTGTTATCAAGTTACAGCTGCAGCAAATTTGAAAAATGTAGTTTTGAGAAAAACGCGTTTAAAGATAAAAGTACTGGTTTCATTGTACTGAGAAGCTGCTATGTAGAAGGCTGTAACTCAGATACTATTTAAGATTTTCACTTAAGATTTTAATATGTTATTTTTAAAGGTATAAATTATCGAAAAATGCAAAAACAAAAAAAACGAAATTTTCAAAATTTCAAACTAGTTGTGCCCCTTAACCAAGTTTGAGGTCAAAAAGCATACAAATCATATTTCGTCATACAAACTTTAAACCCTTGGTTCAACCCTTTATGTTTTGATTTACAAAAAAAAATGTGAAACACGTGTCAAATTATTTTTGATTGCAAGTGTTTTCATCAACTTTGTCATTCAATAGGCCAATCGGTTCAGAGTTTTTTGTAGTCTTTCCGTATATGAAGCTTAGCCCTTGGCTCACCCCGTTAAATTTTGATTTTCGAAAAAAATTAAAAAATACGTGTCGAATTATTTTTGATTTGAAGTGAAGTTAAATCGCGTTTTTTCATACAACACCTTAACCCATGTTCTGCCCTTTTAGACCCCGAATTTACGTCTTAGTTCAAATCTCATATTTGTAACTTTAGCGGTTTGGGCTGGGCGATGATGAATCAGTCAGTCAGTACGGACAAACAATTATATGTATAGGTATAGATTCACTTTTCACCATTCAAATGTTTTAAATTGTACGATTTATTTAGAACAAGTAGTTTTTTGAAGAGTTCAATCTCTAAAATGTAACACACTTTTTGCTGGCCGCAGGCACTAAAATGAAGAAAAAATTTGAAGTGGGCATACGATAAAGGAAACGTAGCAGGAAAACGAGACTGCATTACATATACTAGGAGAGTGCCCTGTACTCATGCATAAAAGAAAGAAACACCTGGGGGCCCATCTTATACCAGGTACGGACTGGGTATCCAGAGGTGTAGGAAGTATACTAAAATTCCTCCTGGATACCGGACTCACTGACAGTCTGTGAAGTCCAAGTAGGGCGCACAATAGATCTACAGGTCGCAGTGCATCATCAATAATAATGATACGATAACATTTTTTTTCTCAAACTTTATAACGGTTCATCGTAGAGATTTAGGGACTGATGACTAATTTCTCGTTAATTAATCGTTATCGGTAAAAAATGAATTTCGGTAAAAATGACTCATACGATAAAATCGCGGGAAAACAGCCGAAAAAGGCTCGAAATAAAATTCCAAATGACGGATCCGTGATAGACTGACACACTAGTATCAGTTATTTCATCAGCGCTAATTTTCACAATGAAGGCGAGTGAGTCAAGTCGACTTATATTAAGAAAGTCGACTTATTTAAAGAAACTTGTATATAAGTCATATACAAGTTTCTTTAAAAGCGCGGGAAATACGGAAATTTTGTTTAGAGCGCGAAATTAATGATTAAAAATGGGTAAGTAAGTTTAACACATTTAGCACTTTAGGTGATGTATTACTTTAAATATAATTTCAAAGTAAAATGTATACGTATCTTGATTTGTTTGACAGTGCAAAACTGCACTGGTGGAATTTTGTTAGAATTTTCAGGTTAGTTTGGTAGTTCGGTTGTAGTACCACTATCTTCATCGGGGTATTGTGCAGATGAAAAGCGTTGCACAATAAATTCCTTGTAGCTTATATATATAGTCACACGAACCCACATATATATTTATATATACATAAGGTGACTTTGTGGAATTTGTTTTTTATGTTGGATAAGGTCTAGATTGTCAAAATGGTTGTTTACAATTGCGACAATTTAAAAATTGCTGATTTTGACAATCTAAGCCCCAAAACAAAATAAATTGAAATTTTGTTGTTGTCGTTACGCCATAACCTTGGCTAAAAGCGTCATCGGAACAAATTAACAGCACTGCTACTGCATTTTCCTGTTGCCTGGCTCAATGAAACTTTTCGGAATCATGGCACAATAACAAGGTAGTGGCTGGGAAAAAAGCAACAAAATTCACGTGTATTTTGTTAGTGTTTTCGTTCGGCTCATTGTCAAAATCGGACGGACGGTTCACTTGCCAACAGTATTGCCAACATCGAATAAACGTATACATAATAATAACATTCAAATATGTGGCTATCTGTAGGTTATTGTGCGGAACAGAACAGAACAGAAGTTTCCAAATTCAAATAGTGAAATTTCACGAAACTATGAAGTGCCTACGGAAGCCAATTAGGGCGATAAATAATATAAATCGTCAGCTTAGATTGGAAAGGGGCTAAGACCACTTGGTTTACAAATATTACATTTTGATGAAAGATGAAAGAAAACGTAAAAATACACCAATTAACAGCAAAAGTACATAGCTTTCTTGTTTTTATCTGTTGTTTTACAATGAGGGGCAAAAGTGCTAAGTCCTTAGTTCGTCGATTTTACGTTTATTCACAAAAGTTAATATAAATCGGCCGAAAATGTTTGTTATACATCTTTATATGCTCCTCATTACCTTAAGGCATATATGTAATACTTCTATATTGGCACTAAGCTCAAGGTACATTCGCCAACATCACAGTACAGCAATAGTGAAATATGAGCGAGAAAGCATATAAACGAATGTACCTTGACATTTGTCAAAAGTCAGGTGCGTTCAGGCGGGAAAAAAATTGACTGGGAAAAAATAAAAATTTGTCGAAATTAACTGAAATTTCTTCAACCACTCCTGGAGCAGTTTGACAGTTGATCATGTGTAGAAGTGCTCATGTATACACGTATAGAAATACATTCACAAAATTGCGTGTTTTCTGTCTCATCGCTTGTCTCCCTTTGATTTTCGAATGAAAACACATTGTGAAGATAGGTTAGTGCCAATATAGAAGTATTACATATATGCCTTAACCCTTCGTTGCATGATTTAATTTCCGTGAAGAAAAAACATTTTTGTCATATAATTCTTGTTGCTTGTTAAGTTCTGATGGTAAAAATGAAATTTTGTTGAATTCCTGTATCTATGAAAGAAGTCTTGCGGATATTAAAGTCGGTTTTATCTATATTTTAGTGTTGGCTACTACGGGGAGTCGAACAGAGGTCAGGCATCACTGTATACTCGTAATTCAACGCACTAAATAGCTGAGCGATGACAAACCGCCATATCACCATCGCCATCAATAACCAACATTATTTCACCAAATCGAAACACTTGTTGTTTTTTCGATTCTTTTGCACATACTTTCAATATTGTTCGCAAAATTCCGTTAGTAATCAAATGTTTTAACATAAAAGACACAACTGAAGAATGAATAACTGTAAAATGGTGAATAGAATAGTTTCCAAATCTATGAAAAGTTAACATTGCATATATGCAATGCCATGCAGCGAAGGGTTAAGGTGAAATCTAATAACATCAATAACATCACATAAAAAATAAAACAATTAATTTGACTTCATATTGTTTTGACACCGTTTTTTGTCCTTCCTGGAATATGTGAAAAACTGGACTTTTTACTCTAAGCCGACGAAATGCTCAAACATAGTTTCCATTACATTTGCATTCGGAAATTCAAAGATACACGAAGTAGACTTTATTGATTCCAGATTCCTGTTTTTTTTAGTTTTAAAACGCCGAGCAGCGATATTCGCTTTGCGATGATTGCTTAGTATTCACCTTCTACGTAACTGCAAAATAATCCTGATAAACACATCTGTAATTAAAAAAGAAAATCATATCGAAAATTGGAAAAATAATTTTCTTTCATCATTGCAAAAATGCCTCAAATTACACAGAAAAACAGTTGGCTGGCAATGCTGTTCGCCTAATGTAAACAAAACCAACAACAATTTTTGACAACCTACCGAACTCTGACGAGAAAAAAATAAAAGTCTGTCCGCCGGAACACTACCTTGTTTATTATGCCATGTTCGGAATATTGTACGAGTATTAGCCACGACAAAATAAAAAAGTAAACCAAATTTGTATTTCCTTCGCCGAACACAGTGAACTTAATGATTTGGAATCAACAGTATTGGTTATTCGTAGAAAAAATCAATTTACATATCTTTGGGTTATATATTTTACAAAAAAAAAAATATAAACTTTTCAAGGCATAGTGGATGGGTACTTAAGAACATTCATCCAAAATGTGATAAGTCCTTAGTTATGTTGTACATTTTTTCAAACATTTAGTTTTGCTGGAAATTTATTTTTTTTAATAATACATAAGAGTATGCCTTTGTATTTCAATGTTGTAATTACTTAAACATTTTTTCATTGAAAAATTTGGGATAGAAGCTCTTCGATTCATATTTGTAAACTACAGTTTTAAACAATAATTATACAAGGTTAGGTAAATATACTTAGTAGAAAGTAATTATTCGAGTCTGGTAATTATTCAAGGTTTTTCGATGATGTCAAGAAAAGTGATGCCAATATTATATAGCGTTATGTTGGCAGTTCTGTTTTTTGACATTTATGGAACGAAGGAATTCTGCTGACATGGAATTTATTTTTGTGTGTGTGTTGTCTTAGATTTTGTTCATTAAATTTATGGTAAGTTTAAGATGCTCGATAAATTTAAAATCATTAATATATTGCAATTAAAACATGTAACAGAACTGCATTTCTATCTATCATGGGAAAATGTGTTTAATTGCTTCGGTGTCGCTGGTGAAAAACCACGTCATTTAATTTCAATGCATGGGTATGAAGGGGTGGTGTTTACATGTTTTTCCAGTTTTTAGTTATTTGTTCTTTTTAATATATCAAACTCTACTTGATTTCAGTGCATACACATATATTAAGCACACATTTATTACGACCAAGACAAGGCGATTTAATGATTGATGCGAATACGAGAAAACGCAATCTAAACTGCAAGTCGAAGTGAGACAATAATCATCAGGATAACAAAGATGTCGGGCAATGAAACCAAGGAGCATGCTGCAAATATAAGCAATTTGCAGGAAAGCTTCTCCAAACAACAGGTAATAGACTTATATTTGCGACATTTCAAATTAGTTCTTACGTTGAAGTTGACATCTTTTTTCATTGGCGTTGGCAGAAAAAAATTGCAGTCCTAAAGGAACTTGTGCGAAAATCAGAAGCGGCTCATGGTAAATCGACTTCTTCGGCTCAAGAAAAAGTGAAGAATATTGCGCAGCGTCTTACGCATTTAAAAGTTAAGGCACGATCTCGCCAAAGCACGAAAGCAACCCTAGAGAAGAATATAGTAATCACTCCGTCGCAAGAGCCGCTCGTACAGCAGGAACAGCAGAAGACTCAGCCCGATGCCTATGAACTATCACTAGCGAGCTCGTATGCAGGTGCGGTCAATTTGCCGCCTTCAAGTTGCGTATTTACACCTCTGAACTCACAGCATCACAGCGACTCTGGCAGGTCGTTGTCGAGCATTGGTACACCTGGCACCGAAAAAGTACTCCTTCTTCGCCAGCAAACAGAGCAAAATAAGGCTTTAATGGCCCAGCGCACTTCCAGTAAACAACATTTGGAGCAACTTGTGTTGCAACTTAAGGAAAAGTTCGACACGACACAACAGTGTTTGGAAGATACCAATGAACTTGGAAAGTCGATGAGTGATCTAAGTGCTATTGTAATGCGTTCTCCAGCGCCGAAAGAACGTCACAAATCGGCTACCGACTTATCGTCACAACCGTTTTCCTTGGAAAAAGAGCGCATTAAGTTTTTGGAAAACCGGTGTCGTTTGTTGGAAAAACAGCTTGAGAAAGAACGGCATGTGAATAACACTCATGGCCAAGGTCTTAATGATGTACATTCTTCAAAAACACCACAAAAATCTGTAAAAGAGCTCGAAAATAAAGTTGTCGAACTAGAGAAAACAATGCAGAATTGTCGTGTTGAGATTGAATGCAAGGTTCAAGAAATTGACGACTTGCGCAAGCAACTTGACGAAAGGAATGAAGAATTGTTCATATTACGTACTGAAAAGAGTATTGTGCCCAACGAAGGTAACGAAATTCGCGATTTAGAAAACAAAATCGAACACCTGCGCAACGATAATTCGGAGAAACAAAATCGTATCAACGAGTTAGAAGAAATCAACAACGTATTAGAAACAACTCGATGTGATTTAGCTATAAAAAATAATGAACTGGACGAACAATTACAAAGTCTCTTGGTCGAGCTAAATGTTGCGAATGAAAAACTCCAGAAGGCAGAGGAAAACTCGAAGCCTATTGAATCTATTCGTGGAGTTGTTGAAGAGGTGTTAGAGCAAAATTTTGCCGAAGCTGTCGTTGCAGGAGGTCATCCAGATGCTTCAATAAATTCACAGGTGAATGCAGAAATGGCGAAGCAAATACAAACACTGCAAAGTGAAAACCAAACCATCAAAACAGAAAATATACAACTCAAAACAATTATTGGCAAGCGGGAGATATTGGATATTTCTGATATAAATATAGCTGACAAAATTACATCTCTCGAAGCCACAATTGAACTCCAACGCAGCGATTTAAAGGAACGCGTAGAAGAGACGAAAAAATTAGAGGAGGAACTGATGGAAAAGTCGATCGAGCTAAATGTACTGAATGCCAACTTCAAAGTTTTAGAAGAGAAGTTGGAGGCCAGTAACAGAAATAAGTCGTTGTTTTCTTCAAGTAGTGGTCATGAAACTGACAGTTCTGATTTGCAAACTGAAATTCAGCAATTGAAGCAGAAATTAGACGAGTCTAATAAGGCCATGATTAAGCTGAAACTGAAATGCAAGCAAAGTGAAAAACAGGTGGAGAAACTAAAAAAGAATTCAGATGTGTCTTCAGAAAATGCTTTGTTAGAAGCAACCATTGAAAAATTAGAGCAAAAAATAACTGAGTTGGAAGACGAAAAGGGACAATGGCAACTATCAGAAGTAGAATTCGAAAAAACGTCTTTGACGCATTCAAACAAGACAGAAAATATAGAAGAACTGCAAAGTAAGTGTAAAACTCAAAAAGAAACCATTAGGTTACTTGAGCAGCAGAAATATGATCAATCGAAGAAGTTGGAAGTCGCCGAGCAGAATTTGAAAGAAATGCAACAGAAAATGAAATATTTTGAGAGTGTAAAGTCTGCCCGACTAATATCTGAGATGTCGGAGATCAATTTAGAAGAGCAACTAGAGGAACAATCGCAAAAGTTAAAAAATATACAAGAGTGCTTATCAAAGGCTGAAAGGGAGTCCGAAATGTATCAGCAAAAGCTAGATGAGCTATACGTGCAGAAGACAGTGGTAGAAAAGAAATTGGAACACTACATTGTGGAAAACATGGAACTCGTGGATAAATTGGAGAAGCTTAGTAAGTCATCCTCATCAGCTGAATCGATAGAAATAGTGGAGCGCCTGACGCAACAGGAGCGGGCAGAAATCGATGAATTTAATAAGAGTATTGAAGATAATGCGGTGAATTCAGTTAATGAAATTACACAAACGGAGATGGGAAGTGAATTGGGTGAAAGTCTTGTTAAACTTCGCGAAGAAAGCTCCGAACTCATGAATAAAATTGAGCTATTTACAAATGAACGTCGTGAGGTGTTGGAGAAAATGGAGAACCTAAATGCAGAAAATCATGAACTTATTCAAGATATTGAACAACTTACTAATCAAAAGAAGGAAATAGAAACACGCGCACACTTGAAAGAAATGGAGAACATCAAATTAGCAGAAAAACTTGAGGAACTCGAAAAGGATAGGGATTTACTCGCTTCGCAAGTGGCAGAGTTCGAGGTGCAAAAGGCTCAACTTTCGCAGGAGTTAACGTCTTTGCAAAAATCATCAGAAGTAGTGGCTGCTCTTGATAGTTGCGAAGGTGCAGCTCTTTTTGATAAATGTGAGAAGTCGCTCTCTAATTTGAATTCGGAATTAGAAAGCTATCGAAAAGCCAACGACAAGAATGCCAAGTTCAATGCTTCTAAGAAATTGGCGAAAGAAGCAAAAAATGTATATGCACAACTAAGTGAGCTGTTGCAGAAGGTGAAAGAAGCCAGTACTGCTATAGAGACCGTAACAGTGGTGGAAACTGTAGTCGCTGTTACGGCGCCCAATGGTAAGGCGTTAGCTGAATACGAACAGCTTACAGCACAGAATAGAGCGTTGAAAACTACTGTCGACGAATTACGACGTGAATTACAAGACGTTCGAGATTCCGCTCAAGCGCCAAATACGAGTACAATGAAAGTACCTGCTATAACCCAGAACTCATCAGAAAGATCGAAATTCCAAAAAACTTTAGATAAACTTCATAAATACGAACAACAGTGCATGGAATGGCAATCAAAAGTTGAAAATTTGTGCATCGAGCTTGAAACGGTACGCTTATCTGACAAAGAAAAAGCAACTGAAATATCGCATCTCCAAGACGAGTTAGTTACATTGAGAAATGTTTCTGTAGAGAATAAGGTTGAAAAGCGCCAAACAAATGAAACAGAAGCAATGGAGTTGGTTCGATTACAAGAAGAAGTCCAAGGTATTTATTGGTGCACACTTTCAAATTGTTTTGTTTTTAGTCTTGATTAGGTATAAAAAGGCACTACAAACTATCAAGAATATTCTTATCTAAAATCCGCTTTTTATACTCTTAAGTAAGATGCCTGGTTATAACTTGTAGAAAAAGGCACATGAATCTATCGTCTATCCGCTCTTCAGTACAGATAACATTGGAGGGAAACCATAATCGCGGTGCATTCTTGATAAATATGATGTAAAATAACTAGTAATTTTGTAATGTAAAATAATTCTAAAAATTAAGTTTGTTATTCTTAACCCTCTACTGCCCCAATTTTTTTTTAAATCGAAACATTGTTCATGTAGTTTTAGGATCATCCATATAAAAAGGTACCAATTTTTAAATAAGAAAATTTGCTTCTGTGTGGGCGTGAGACCTATACAAATTTACGTGCCTTAAGGCCGTACTGGGCACATAAGCTTAAAAATGTAACTGATGAACAGTTTCACATTTTACATTACAACCGTTCAAATTGTTATTCCTTATGATGGAATTAAAAAAAGCAATCCCTTTCTGAGGTCAACCATTTGCAATTGAAGTGGTTAATAAGTGGCTTGACTTTATAGAGCTTATCGTAATCCTTCCAATTTTTTTGCGGCATGTTGCTATTGTCATTAAAGTGAAAATTTGCACGAATTGCTCAGATCGGTTTCTTATCATTGCATTTTTAATTGCAACAAAGGTGTATTCTGACCAGTAGGATCTTACATTAGGGTACCGGTACACCGACATATAAATAAGTATGCCGATGAACCTAAGAATTTCTGTCGATACTACGCAAATTCATTTACTTATGTCTGCGTTGCATAAAGATTTGTTTGCGTCACTATGAAGGCAATTATAGAGTCGCCAAAAAATATGAAATATATTTAAATGGCGTGTCGAATAATGCAAAATTGGAATCAGTTTCATTTCCGAGGAATTCAATTTCAGATTCGTGTATATCTAACCTTTTTCGCCATAGTATTTTTTTGAACTCATTCGACTTTGGACTTATATCAATTGAAATTTGTTGGATGGTAGGTGAATATATTTTCTCTGACAAGCTTTTCGAAATATTTTGCGATGAATTTTCTTTTCTACGTGCTTCTTCATCAGAATAACTGATAAATGGACTAAATTAGAAACGTGCCAGATTACTGGCCAGTATTCCTAATAATTGTTCCTGCACTCTTACCATTGTCGTCCTCTCCACTATTTATGATTAGAAGTTGTTATGTTCGCTAGAGTTAACTCTGATATAGCTAACACTTCATTAACAGTCTCTTCATCGAAATTTAAGTCCAATTGGTTGTTGTCTTTGTCGCATAAAACCGACAATTTTTTTTTAAATATTCGATTCATATCTATAAAACGGAAACCACTTACAAGTATACGTTACTGACCAAATGCATTAAATCTTTCCGCTTTGGTGCCTGATACAGCCTTACGGCCATCTGCTTTCTCAAGCCAAAAAAGTTACTTTAAATACTTTTTTTCGCTATAAAACATTTCAAATCAATAAATTACATTACAAGGTACTCACCCATAACTTTTTTGTTTTAATCTTTTTCTTTTCATTACATTTCACGAAATAATTATTTCCACCAATTTCCACGAAGTTCAAATTTTAATTGATAATAATGGGAAACTTGTGATGCTTACAGCCGTGCTACATAAAGAAATGACAACTTGTTTTATCTAAAACATGCCGTAAACATTCCATTTAAAAAAATTAAAATTTATGTGAATTTTTCTAGGTTTTTGTAGACCCTGCCGTAACCTTCACTCTGTGCATGGTTTTTACACCCTAATCCCGTGCAATGGGGAACTGAGTTCTCCATTTTTGGACCAGTATAGTACGGGAATAAGTAAAATAATAGTTTTTTGGGAAATAATAATATTATCATTATACATAGTATGAAGTATTATTAATGTTGTTGTTGTTTGATTTTTTGTATTACTATTTTTTATGTAAATTATTTGCACACAGTCTTTGAATTTGTTATTCCAGCGGTCAGTGTGCTCGTGGTTTAGAACGTGAGTGGTTCAGAACTTGGCTAAGTTTTGCTTACAAAATGTATTGGTTGAAATAACGGGGTCATTTATTCCCCAAAGCACAACAAACAGTTTGTGTGCAATATGTGTTTATACTGGCCCAATTGCACTAAAAAAAAAATAACTGGTTGTGTTTTTAGAATCTTTTCATCAGTAGCTATCCAATGATATATAGATTAATTTATCGTTCAGAAAGAAATACCTTCACAAATTCATATTTTCTGTGGCTATGGGGAACTGTATACCCATGCACAGAGTGAAGGTTAAGGCAGTATGGGGCAGTAGAGGGTTAAAATATATCTTATTTGCAACTTTTGTATTTTTTAAAAAGCGTATTTTAGAGAAATACTTTAAGACTCTTTAAGATGATTTATTTGGTTTATAGGAAAAGAAAAACTGCAAGATGCACTGGAGAACTTCAATAAGTCTGAGGAGCAAATTACACTGTGGCAATCAACTGTTGAAACTCTGCGCCGCGAACTGAATGAGGCTCGTACTGGTAGTGATCAAAAGAGTGTTGAAATATCGCGCATTAGTGAAGAATTGAGAGAAAAGCAAGCATCTCATCAAAAACAATCTTTAGAATTAACATTACTACGAAAAGAGCTCGAAGGTAAGCGTTTTAAATATATTAGTATGTAAAGCATTTCGTGTAGAGTTGGAAAGTTTAGCTCATTTTAATGATCAGAGCATGTAGTTTAAATCATCTAAATGACTAGATAAATGTTAACTTATTTTAAGACAATAACCGAAAACAATGGAGCACTGAACTGAATCCCTACACTACTTACTTCAAGATATCTCACATAGCCTAACCACAGATAACTCAATAGGTAGATGTCCATTTTCATACGATGAAAACGGCACTAAAATTTCAAGCTCTGAATTACAGTTTTTTTCCGCAAAGCTATTTTACGCACAAAGCTGCATATGCTCATTCAGAACTTTTGTCAAATTGAATTATTTTGAAACTTCTCTTCTTGCCTTCTAATATTCTTGATTGTAACATACATTTATGATTTGAGCTGCACCGATCGTGTGTTGTATTTGGTCTAAAGATAGGTAGGTAAATTTTGCCTCGGATTTGAGACTGGGCGAGGAAGTCAATTTTTTGTTTCACTTTTAGCATTTAACGCTTTATTTTTAATCCGTTATAGGTGATATTAAGGATGTATTGAACAATTATAATATACATAAATGAATCTGCACTAACAATATTTCAGCGCATACATTATTCTTATGTATTATACATACACATCGTTGCCATGGCGGCAATATGTTGTACGCATTGCCAATAGCTGCGGCGCCAGCAGGTCTTTCCTTTGCGTCGGCGTAACTATATTGCGACAAAGTAGTGACCGCTGAACAATTTCATTCGCTTTGGCAAATTGTGCCGGTCGGCTCATTCTTGTTTGCGAAAAGCAAGTGCCCAAGTGCAAGTGCAAGTGAGTTATCTGTTGCCATATCTAAGTTCATATCTAAGTCCTTTGCCTTTGCTCTAAGTTTTAAGCCGCCCAAAAATTGAACTGAAAACTATATGAAATTTGTCTTCAATAATTTATAAAGAGAAATTATCTGGGATGCAAAAGTATATATGTATGTATGTATGATTTTTTTCTATTTTAATTTAAAGGTAAATGCGAAACTTATGAATGTGAAATGCGAATTCTTCAAACTTTGGTTACAGAACAAAAGCAGCAACTGATTGAAGCCTATAAGGAGAAAGAACATGAAATCAATTTGAAACTGATCGATTTACAACAACGTGATGAGCAGATAATTGAACTACGTGCTGAAATTAAGAGTCTTAAAATGGCTATGGAAGTTGCAGGCGACCAGCTAGCTTACGATTTGCGAAATGAATGCGAAAAACTACGCGAGTCATTAAAAATAAATAAAGCACTATTAGCTGAACAATTAAACGAGCTTTCTAATAAACAAGAAACCATTGATACTCTGAATATTCAAATAATTGATCTGTACAAAAGTATGGAGGAAAACTCAAGCAAAGTGATTGAGAAAGAAGACGAAATATCATACTTGCAGGAACTTATCGAAACTAATAATAACGAATTAGAGCGTTTACGCAAAGATAATAATGAGCAAAAATCGGTTGTTGACAGATTGTTAAATGAACTGCATAGCCATAAAGCCAATGCGCAACAGCTACCACGACTGCAGAATGATTTGCAGCGTTTAGAAAACGAAAACGAGCAACTTGACCAATTAAACAGAGAACTGGAGCAACGAAATCGAGACCAGTTGGAAAAGCTAAAGAAATATGCTGCAAATCTTAAGAAACGTACGGTCCAATGTCAAGAACTAGATTTGAAAGTTAAAGAATTTGAAAAAGGTGCTTTGGAAGTTCTACAATCAAAAAAGTGCAGCATTTTAGAGGAAGAGGCTTTAAAGACACGGATAAATGAAATAGAATCAGCATTAGAATCAAACATAATGTTATCTAATGATTTGAAAAATGTCATTGAGCTTAAAACAGTAGAACTTTCCGAAAGCACTCATTTGTGTACGAGATTAAGAAATGAAATAGACCAATTGCAGAGATGTGTCTCCCAAAAGGATGAAATTATTGAAGATTTGCGAAAACAGGTTGATGAAAACATTAAAAAATTAGATGATAATCGAGCATTGCAAGAGAAAAGTCAAGTGCAGCATCAACGCTTGAATGAGCTCATAGAAGAACTAAATGCAAAATCTATAAAATTTGAAAAGTCAAAAGCAGTTATAAAGGAGCGAAATAACCAAATTCAACGCTTACAAACTCAGTTGAGAGATTTGGAAAACAAATTGGGTTCTTGTTCGGAAGAGGAGTGTATGATTTCTCCGGTTGCTAAACCTGATTTCAATGCTTCACATACTGCAAGACCGCAAGTACCAAAAGACGAAGCTGATCAGCTTAAACGAGCCTATGAAAATTTGAAGGAAAAATACAACACTGAAAAGACAAATTTTCAGGAAACTGTCTCTCGATTGGAAACCCTTCATGATGGCATTCAAGCTAAGTTGCAAGAGAATATATCATACATTGAAACTTTAGAACAAGATAATGCGAACTACAAGAGAAAAATATGTCGCCTTGAGGAGTGCGTTGCCACATTTGAAGAGAGACGAGCATCAATGGAACGTCGGACAAATTTACTCTGTGCTCAAATGCAGTCGCGTGAGGTTGAATATGAAAAGACTGAAGATGAATTAATTAATCGATTGAATGTTCTTTCTGAGCATGATGAAGTTATTGGGCAAAGTCTTTTAAATTCACAAGAAACATGTGTTGAGCGCCAAGAGCGTCTAGATAAACTACAATCAGACTTCAACAATTTGAGTTGCAATTACGCAAAATTGCAGCATGAATATCAAACGTTCCAAAATAAAGTTGAACTAAACTTGGAAACCGAGTCGTCGATGTTGCGAGAACAGCTTAGTACATTAAATTTAGAACTAGAGCGTAATCGCGCAGTTTACGATGCCAAATTAGCATCCAAAGCGACTGAATTTGATGAGTTGGAATGTGAATTAGGCGAACAAATTGAAAAGCTGAATAGTGAAAAGCGCAAAATTATGGAAGAACTTGAAAGATGCCGTGATGAATGCATGGAGCAAAAGGACGAAATTGTGCGTTTAAAAGAGGCGTTGAGTGCAATTGAACAAGTAAAAATAGAACTTGAGCGTGAGTCTACATGGTTACGGATGCAACATGAGAACTCCCAACAGGATCAATATGAATTGCAAGAATTGCGCATGCAAACATTACAAGATAAAACAGAAATAGAAAACCTGCGGAGCCAAATTGAAACCTTGGCAGTGAATCATGAAATAGATCTTCAAGCATTGCGCACACAAATTTTAGAATTAGATACGTTACGTATGCAAGTAGGTCAAAATCAAACTGATGATCAAGTGTTCATTGAAACCGAAAACAAGCGTTTAACGGATTTACTTTCTGAAAAAGAAGCAATTATAGAAAATTATCAACGCCAGCATCTTCAACTTCAAATGGTGACTACAGCGACAACACAAGTAATTCAGCATGATTCCCATGGGCTAACATTTGATGTACCAGCAGAAAACGTTTCTTCGACAGCACAGTCGCATCCATCACATGCAAATGATGAACCAGAAAATAGAGGGAATGAGTTAGTGGCTCGTTTGCAACGCGAGCTAATTACACTTCAGGCTGCGTTTCATAATATCCTTGAAAACAAAAATGAAATGCAACGGCAGATCGCTTTAAAAAATCAGGAGCTAGAGGCTCTTCGTAATTCGCTTACTAGGTCGCTTAATTCATCATTTGTAAACGATGTCATACCTGCTCCACCATTATTTTTTACGGGTGAGCAAATACCACCTTCGCCATTCGATGAAATCATACAAGTGCGAACAGTTGGAGATGTTGAGGGTGCAACTACTCCTGGAATGCGCGTTAACAATATTACTGTAGAGCATCCCACAATTGAAGACTTACAGCGCAATGTGTCTGATTTGGAAAAGCATGCCCAAGACTTAGAAAATAAACTCGCTATTCGCAATCAACGTGAGCTTAATTATGAAAATCGTTTAAGTGAAATGCAAAACCTCCTTAATGAGGTAGAAAAACAGATGCAAGAAAGAGAATCACAACTTCGACAAGTTTCACAACAATCAACTAGTTTTCAGCAAGAAATTCAAAACTTAAAAGAAGAAAATGTATTGCTAAAACATGCTGAAAATTCAATTCGAAAAAATATGGAACAGCTAAAGGTTAAATTAGATGAAGCTAAAACTCAATTACAAGAACGTGAAGACCTATTGAAAAATTTAGAACAACACTCGCATCCGCACATTTTAAGCCAGAACGAAAGTAAAAATATCGATTTTAAAGATGTTAATCAACTTCAAAGCGATTTGCAACATTTACAAGGACTTTTGCAGCAACGTGATGAGGAAGTATGTCGTCTTAAATGCGCACTTGACAACGAGAAAAAAATTAAGGTTGATACAAGGGTAGAATATCAAATCCTACCCGATTCCTTAGCTAATTTGCCTGTAGAAGACTCGAAAAAGCCCGTGCCAACCTTGGACATGTTTTTCGGTGGGTCCACAACATCAGAATTTGAAAATATAATTATACCCCAAATGTCAATCGAGCCCGTGGTAGAAGATACTATAGTGCCAGAAAAAGCATACATTTGTTATCCTGAAGGTACGACTTTCAAGTCAGGTGGAAAACCGACAGATCTAGAGTTAAATGAAGATTGGGGAGATACGTGGGACACAAATGAAGCTACTGCTGAAGCTGAACATATATCACAGAAAATGTTAAGATGTGGAAATGTGAAAAACTCTTCACTAATTACACGTGAAGAGCAGTTGGAAATAGAGCTGCAGGAAAAAAATGAATATATTCTAGAGCTTCAATTAGCTGTTGAGCGGTGTGAGCAACAGAAACAAGAATTACAGGTTAAATCAGGAAAATTAATGAAAAAGCTTAAAGAGTATAAAACGAAATTGGATGAGTTACAATGTAGTGCAAAAACCGAAAATGTAAGTAAAGCGAGGCTGCCAGCACCTATGTCACACTTCTGTGACTTGGATGAGGCAATTCACGATGAGCTTAAAGCTCAAATTAAGAAATTGGAGGGTAAGCTGGAAGAAGAACAGAAAGTCAATGCGAACTATCTAGTTGAAAAAGGAAAACTCTTAAAACGAGTAGATATGCTTACTGCTGGGAGTGAGAAAATGGCTGAGATGAAGGAGCGCCAAGACATGGATGTGCAAATGTATCAAGTTCGAATTAAAGAGCTTCAGGCCAAATTAAAAGCATTTGAAGAATGGGGATCTGAAAGTGACACTGAGACATGTAGATCAGGAAAGCCTAAAAACAGCCCACGTGATGATGATTCGTCAAGGCAATGTAATAGAGAGCAATTAGAGTATACCCTTAACAAGTTGCCATCGGAAATTCAAAATAATAATGTCGAAAAGGAGGAATTGCAAGTTTTACTGGAGGAAGAAAATAAAAACAGATCGCTGGCGCTAGCAACTATTAGTTCTTTACAACAACAAATAGCCACACCGGATCAAGTAGCAGAAGTCAATGTAAGCGCGTCACACCTTAATGATTTGAATAAAGAATCAAACGACTTACACGCTGAAAATGAGAAGTTGGCAGCAGATCTGAGAAGCTTACAATCACAATGTGACCAGAATTTGCAGGAATTACTACAAATAAAAGACCTCAGAAATGGTCTCTTCAATGCCGAGACTAGAGTGAAGGAATTGCAAAGGGAAGCGGAAACAATGAAAGAAGAATACAAGGAACTGCAATTGCAAATGATAAACTTGAAGAGCATTAATGAAGAATTAATTCATTGTAATGAAGAATTGCAAAACAAAATGACTTCAACCGAGTTCGGCGCCATTGACAATAATTTAAAGCTCGTTGCGAATGAAAACAGTTTATCGAGAGAATTCTTAGAAAATGAAAGTGTTAATTTAAATCCAGAAAATTCTAAACTGCAGTCAATAACTCTTATGCAACCTGCTTCGCAAATAAATGTTAGTGATAAGCTTCTCACTCAACTGCAGGAAAAGGAATCAGAAATAACGCACTTAAAACAACGCATTGAAGACCTGATGCGTGAGGACCAAACCGAAAAACTAGTGATGGAAATTTTGACAAAGAATCAGGAAATCCATATGCTTAAAATTAATGTTAAAAATTTAGAAGACGATAAGCAAGAGTTGGAGCATAATTTGTCAGTACAAATTACCAATGAGATGCAGGCAAATAAGGACAATACAGAGATAACAAAACTACGCAACCAAACCAAAGCACTTGAATTGCAAGTAGAGAAGTTATTAGACGAGAAAAAAGATATGGATGAAGAGTTAAAAGTCTTAAATAATCACGTTTTGAACAGCTTTGAAAACGAGGAGAAACTTAAAGTTGCCGCATTAGAATTAGATGCGAAAAATATCGAAATATTAGAGTTGCGAAAATCAATTGAAAAGTTCAGCACGGCTAGTAATAATGAATCTAAAGTTTGCAGTTCAAGCACCATGCCTGCAGAAATGATAGACTTGAATGTACACTGGGGAGCTATTGTAGAACAGAAGTGTAGTGAAATTGCAAAAATGTGGCGAGAACATTTAGAGCAACGAGAACATGACTTCAAGGCGACTGAGGTGCGCTTATGTGATGAAATCGAAAAATTGCGGCAAACAAGCAGTCAACCTTTGGAGACAGGGCAACAATTGACATCAGCAGAGACTACTGCAACATCTACACCGGCATCGGAATCTACTTCTGGCTCTGGAATGTCTTCTGCAGCGCCGTCCAAAGATGGGACGCCAATGAGAATGCATGTAATTAATGAGGAAAAAGAAGCAGCGGCTGATGTTATTATAGAGAAAATGCAAGCCGCTTTGGAAAGCCAAGAAATGGAGATTGTGACACTTAAAGAACAGTTGGCCATTCGCTCTGCTGAGTATGCACGATTGGCGGCGCAATATGATCCATTCAAATTGCAAACAACATCATCACATAGCAGCCTACCACCAACGACTCCATTGATTTCAGAATCATCTCAAAGTAGGCGCAATATTTCAATTGGTGAAACTTCTTTTGTTCCAAAATCAGAGTTAGACTTTGCATTGTATATGCTACATCAGCGTGACATGCGATGCGAGGAGATGACATTGGAGCTGCTGTCACTATTGGAAGAACGCGACACACTACAGCTAAAATTATCAAACACATTGCGACAGGTGGAAGTCATTAAAGCTCAAACTAACTATACCGAAGGTCAGTGAACATTTTTGTTTAATAATGTACACATTATAGTAAAAATTCGAACTGACAAAACATTTAGACTAACGAACAATGTTTCTAGCTCCTACAACAGAGAGTTCCGCTATAATTACGAGTACCTCAACGTCTGAGAATCCCACACATGCTACTCAAAATATTTCGTCAACAGGTGATTCAGTAGATGAATTAAGTCAAAAGTTAGTACAAAATTGAATAGTATTAATATCTTGTTGGCGAGAATCACAACAATCTCTTTTATTTAGATTGTGTCAACTACAAACTGTGAATCATTCCAAAGACAAAGTAATTAAAGAGGAAAGGGAACAACGTATACGGCAAATGGAAAAAATTCAACAGGACGTTGCTAAAATTCCTCAAGAAGCAGTTTCGGAACTCGTTGGCTCTGACTTAAGTATGGAATAGAATTTAGTCAGTACTCAATATAGATTATCATCTATTTATTTATTCTTTTTAAGGTCAAAGTGGACAGTCACCATCATCCGTTCTTTTAAACTGGCTATGGGGAAATAAGCCAAATTCCAATGGCGTATTGCCAAATTGATATGCAATGCACTTATGATCCTTTGTTATTGTATCGAAAATAAAAAGTTTAATTTTATTTTAACACTGTAAATAACTAAAATCTTACGGCCATGTGTAGTATTTACATTATGTTTTTTAAAGGGAAAAATTCAGTTTCGTTTTTATTTAGATCAAACAAATCTAGGTTATGAAATACAAAACTATTGTCACGCTTAGTAAAAGTTTAAATGAAACAATAAAAGAGTATTTAGCTATTTTGTGTATCTACCCAGCAAACCAAACGAAATAGAAACGATATCGTTAAAGCGACAATTTTTCTCGTTTTCGAGTATTGCTAAAGTGTCTAAAATGATATCGAGAACGGGAAAAATTACACTATCGTAACGATGTCGAGAATTTCGAAAGTCTCAATATCGTTGCGATATTGAAATTATCTTATTCAAAATCTTCAAGGCAAAAAATTCAAGCATTATCGAGAATTTGTCGCTAAAAATTTATATCGAGAAATTGTTTGTAGGGTACTTCAATTCGTTTTTTAGTCGTTAAATAAAAACTTGTTTGGTAATGCCTTCTCAATGTCAAATTTTCAGAAACGGGGCCTTATCAGCTATTTATGGCTTTTGATATAAATTAACTTTTTGATGCGTGCTGACAAAGACTTACCGTTGCTGTATACAAAACACAATGTAACGCCCAACACGCGATATTTATGAGGATTTTTAAATACATCCTCGGCAAAGATCTGTGCTAACGATTATTTAGGGTTCTTGGTTAAATAGTATAATTATTTGAACCTCTTCTCTCGCATTGTATGACTGTAGTTGAACGCTGTGTTGTTAACTTAAGGGGGAGAGTAAGGTTAATTCGATGTGAAAAAGGCATATTTTTGGAACAATTCTAACGACACTATTAATGTATATTTATTTCGATAATTGATACATAATAGAGTTACATTTTAAGAATATTCTGTGAAATTGTCATTAATAATTATAAAAAATTCAGCCAGTAACAACGAATCTTCGCAGATGTCTTTAAAAAAAAGACTCATTGCGGTGAACCACATAAATCATCACTGGATCATCCGAAATTAAGAAAACCAAATGGATTTTATTAGCTTAAAAGTGTTTGCAGGTAACGTTGTCGAGCTTTGTAGTATTTTAACATTTTTCTATTTTAAAATAAGTTAAAATTGAAGAAAAAAATAATCGACAAAGATACCAAACTATCTCTTGAAACCAAACCGGAAAGGAAGAGACTTAAAATTCCATATCTCCATTAGTTTTTACAATTGACTTCAAATTTGCATGTAATAATCTCACATTACACAACACAACATTAATATAAAAGAATAAAAAAAAGTTTACGCAAATAAAAAGTATTTGCGCTTTTCCGTGGAAGCCATTGTTTTTAGCCCATATTTGATATTGAAATAAATTTCTAGGAATTGCAGTAAACATGTACATTGGAAATTTCACAAGTGTGTCATTGATAAATAACGGTACCTAGTATTCATAGGTATAGTATTATAATATACTAATTAATAAGCATTTTTTGCTTTTAAGACTTAAAAATAAGCATTTAAAATACGAAAACTATGGGGACAATTTTTTTTTAATTTTTGTATATTTTGAATACAAATATATGGTTGACAAAATCGGGTTTCATAAATAAAATAGGAGTGCTTTCTTTTTAAAATTTATTGTCTCAAAATCTATACACAATTTAGATATCAATATGCACATAAAAAATAGCTCTTCGTTATATTTCGAATATTTTTTAGCTAAACGGTCACTCTCCTTTATACCAAAAATCCTACCAGAAATAAAAGTAAGCACCTCAAAATGTTCCTGTAATATTTACAAAATATGCAGACTGAATTTGAAATCGATTTTTTTTGTTATTTATTACTACGCTAATACTACGTTTACAATGAGCCCAAATGCGTAATTTCAAAGGAGTCATTTCAGAGTGTTTACATTGCCTCATTTGCATTTTGTTTGGCAGCTAAAACGCTCAATGCTCATGTCCTCTTGCCGCAGCTCATAGAGCAACTCTTTTCCGGCTGCTGACTAAAGAATTTGTTGCTTTTTTGCTGCCTCTATTTTTTACACACTGCAATATTAGAATACAAATATATTATATACCTTACATGCTAAGAATACTCTATATATTTCAAGCAAACGAAAATTTCAATTCCAAATTTCCATTTTGTTAATTTGCGTTGGTTGTGATTTTGAATTGTCAAAAAGAGGTAACAGTTTTTATAGCGCCTTCATTTTGTGATGTGTTCGATAAAATTGGTCACGTTTTATCGCATTTGCTTCGTCGTTTTGTTGAAATGACTCATTTCATAGATTTCAATTTGTATGGGGAAATGCTGATTTGATTTAGAATTTTTGCCCAAATCATGCATTTCGGCTCAATGTAAACGTAGTATAAGTTACTTTAATAATGTTCCTATAATTTTTATAAAACGTGTATATCGAATTTGAAATAGATTTTTATTTACACACTAAACACCTAGAAAATGCTTTAACCACACTTACTTACTTACACACTTACTTTTACAGCCCTCTTCACTTCGCTTTAAAATTTCCAAACGGCAACGCTGTTCACAATAACTTTTTATTCAGAAATCAAAGGGGGACAAGTGATGAGCAAGATTATTAAAAATATTGTGAATGAATTTCTATACATGTATACATCAAAACAATTATAAACAAGTGCCAGCTCCAAAGCCGGTTGAAAAAATAGGTAGGCCAAAACGAAACAATTTATAACGATTGACAATTTATTTGCGTTCGTTGAAGACGATTTTGTCACAACCATATTTGAAACAATACCAAAATGCAATCCGTGTTTTCTGTTTTTTGCACAAGCAATAGCTTCTTACCATTTTTTGAAAATGTTTGTATTTGCCAGAAATTTATTTTTCCCTCAAACGCACCTGATTTTTTCACATTTGACGTAGTATCTGCCAAGGCATAGTATAATAATAAAGTGGTCTAATAATTGCTCCTTTCTGAGCAAACAAAATTTTTTGAAATCACGTAAATTTTGATGTGTGAAATTTGTATTCATTTATTTATTCATTAAATAATAATCTAGAAATACAAGATTCCTTAGAGATTATAGCTAATGAAACTAATACAGTGAAGTGCTATGCTATTAATTCATTTAATAATAGCTTAAAGTTATTCTTAGAAGTAGAAAAGTCTATGGCCAAAGAATTTGAGAGCAAATTAAATTCTTTTAAGGCTCTATGTTTAGGAACATGGGAAGCTTACAAATTTTTCAGTTCCATGATACAAAAAATAAAGGTTGAGCCATGATACAAAAATATAGATACAGGTAGATTCAATCGAGCAAAATTAAAAGTAATTTGCTTTTTTGACAAATAAAAATAAAATGTTAAGGGTGCAAAAAAAAAGGTCTCTGGTCTAAAGCATCACATATTGATGTGAGAACAGATATAAAAAAACGTTTTTATGTAGGAAGGACGTATTTTAGAATTCGTTTTCGCAAAATTTGTAAACAAATATTTTTTTCCAATTGTCAATTTTATTTTTATCTGTCGTCGTTTATATGGAGAAACTGTGAAAAACATGAATTAATAGGCCTATTGACTTCAAACTTGGTGAAAGTACTCTTGGTGAGAAATAATTCGACAAGTGTTTTTTATTTTTTCGAAAATCAAAATCCAACGAGGTCAACAATGGGTTAAAAGTTTGTATGGAGAAACATGACTTTTTCCGCTTTTTAACTTCAAACTTGGTGAAAGAACTTCAAATGTCTAATTTTTTTGACAATCGAAATCTGACGGGGTCAACAATGGGTTAAGAGTTTGTATGGAGAAGCAAGATTTTATGGGCCTTTTGACTTCAAACGTGGTGAAAAATAATTTGACATGTGTTTTTTATGTGTTTTTTTTTCGAAAATAAAAATCAGACGGGGTCAACGATGGGTTAAAAGCATAGGGGAAGCATGATTTATTGCGCCAATTGATTTCTTTAATAGTTAATATTGCTATGTATTATCTTCTACTGAAGTCTCATTAACATTTTTATACTTTCGCCAACAATAAATAAGTCGCAGTAAAATATCTTTCCGTGTTTATGTTAGAAAAGATCTTAAAATCCTTAGAACCTTAATTTTTTTTTTTAACTCAAACAAACGCGCAGGGGATGACCCCTATTAATGCGAGGCATTGCGTTGGTTCAGAAAGGATGTAAAGGTTAGGTTATAGCGTATTGAGTGAAGTGGTTATAGACTCTTGGCTTCAACCTATCGAGATCTTAAGTGCTGAAGAAAATATCTGCAGGGAAACCATTCCACAAACGCGCTGTACGGGCTAGAAACGAACGAACGAGCAAGCTGCTCATCTCCACTGAGCAATTACCAAAAAAGTATCGGTAAAATAACACCACACATGCCACGTTTCGACGATCTTCCAAGGAGTCAATAGAGCTGGATGCCCTACTGCCCCCTATAAGTTTAATCCCAAAGTTTTGCCAGGAGCTCCAAATGGGTTTTTGAAGCCCCCGCCCATAGGTGCGAGTTAAACTCCATTTTAGGTCGGATAAAGGTGGTGTAAATGATGCGGATATCAGACGGAGTGAAATATTTTTGCACCGCTTTAGGAAGCCGAGGCACTTGGCTGCTTTTTTCGACACGCCAAGAATATGATCGCTCCAACGAAGAAAGAACTGCCGATTCCGCAAAACTTACACCACTCATAACCAGGGATATTTCGGGATGTGGGGGGACTCGTTTGTGGGATAACAGGTAACATTGGGATAGCAGGCAACAAATAGCCCTAATTCAATATAATATCGAAGTGGCATCACGACTCGAGCTTTTTACGAAGAACGTCAATTAAAACGTTTAGCGTGAAAAAATTTGACAGCGGTTCTACCTTTATTTTTTGTATCATGGGTATAGGGTGAGAGAACTGTCAGCTACTTGCTTCACCTTGTTTATTTCATGCAATCGTTTACGTGTTCTCGCTCAAATTTCAATTTAGTTTTACTGTGATGCTGGGGAATGTATCTTGAATATACTGCCAATATTGAAGTCCTGATACAAATATAGAAAGTAATTCCACTTTTTCTTCTCAGTAGCCATATTGAGCACCTTACATGAAAGCCATTTTAGACTTTCTCTTTAAAAATGTGCTACCCCTTTTTAAACACAAATTTGTGAAATCCACTTTTTTTAAGAAGCAAAGAAAAAGATAAATATTTCGCAAAACGGGTTTTTCAAATTAAGTGTAACAGGAAAATGTTCAATTTTCACAAGATTGGCACGATAAATGATTGAAACAGAAAATGTCCAGGCTTTGTCCTGCTTCTTTCATTGAATGCCCTTAGCGGGGAAAAGCAAACCTATAACAGTAAAGTAATTGTCCATTCTTAAATTCAAAACGCGCTCTTCTGATTCGGTATACAACTGTGCGTCGTTTCTATACGTGTAAAAATTTCAACGCATGGATAGTAACAGGGATCTAAACTGGAAATATTATTTTCTTTAACTGAATGCTTATGTTACTTTCAAAATGTTAGGTAATAATATATTATAAATAATATCACTGTGACACTTTTACATATAATATAATATTACTCAGTCAGTACTTAATCAGTAATAATATTACTTTTTCCCAACTAACTTATTACTATATTACTTTTCTTCTTTTTTCTTTATTTATCTACACATTTTTTAGTCAGCATAAATACTTTACAGCACAAGTGAAGCCTTTTTCGGGAATCAAACGCTAAAGGGGTTATAAAACCGTTATGGGGAATAATTTATTTGTTGCTAAATTCTAATGAGTGAATAAATATCACATGAGCTTGTAAGTAGATCTTCCAGTGGTTCCAAACGGTTTTTATGCAGTGTTTAGATCTTGGGCAATCGAAACAACGCTTACATGACGGTCGGATTCGACAATTTCCATGATTTTGTCGACATTTTCGATAATTGGCCTTCCAGAGCGTGGTGCATCTTTGACATCAAAATTACCAGAACGGATTCGACGAATCTAAAATTGTGTGCGATTGGCTGTTACAGAATCAAGACCATAAACACTATTCACATTCTCAGCTGCTTGGCTTGCGTTTACGCCTTAATCGACGAAACACTAAAATGTGGCGTACATGGTATCCATCTTTGACGCGAGCTCAAACAAAACTGAGAAGTACTAAATCTTACGGATGACACCTATGTATACAATGTGAGATACAGATTACTACAGCCATCTATTGGGAAAAATAATGGATTTCTTTTTACTACACTTTATATATTACTCCCATCATTGGTCACCTCTGCTTAGTGTGTTGGGCCACAGCTTCTCCAAAAGTTGCAGGTTTATATTTCGTTCTCCAAAAGCAGTAAATTTTTAAACGACGCATATTTTTATTTCTATTCGCAGATATTTGGTCTAAGAAGTGGTGAGTCCTAAAGCCGATCTTCCCCCAACCATTTGTGTTGCATTGGATTGGATAAAGGAGTTCCCAGTGTACCACGTCCGGTAACGTTGCCAAAAAGTCGAACCGGAACGTCGACTATAATAATCATTTAATTTAAAACCAACTGTTTTAAAACACAATTTATACGATATTTGCGTTTAGTCAAACCAACATACAAACGTATGTATGTATGTACAAGTTCAAACTTGTTTATTTGACCGTATTCGTATGTTTCCTAGTTTTATGTTGTGGAAAATGGTGTGATGAGAACTGACAAGTTTCATTGTTCTCTGTTGATTAAATAGTTTCCATGTAATCTGCGCCGATGATAACTTTGGTTTGCATAGGTAGTGTATCTGATGAAATAAATTCCCACTAATAAAGGAGATTTGCTCACACAGCGCCGAGTCTCTCACTGGTTTGAGTTTGCGCATTTGCGTACCTAAAACTGGGTTATTTTTCCACTACATATAACAGAAGTGTCCAATTTTTAACTTTTCCTAATTGCTAACCTCACAATTAATTTTAACAACCTTAAATATTGGTTTCAGCAATTTCGATTTAAAGAATGCTTAAGCAAATTTTTTCTTTTGAAAAGAAAATAGCTTTGATTTTCATAATTTCATAATTTCCAAAATTAAAAAAATCATTTCTAACGCAGAGCGTAGTTTTGCAAAATTGCAAAAAATTGGACCTAATATGGACAAATAATACTATAAAGATTATTCATGTTTAGAGAAGAGATTCTCAAGTTTTCTATATCTCAAAAGAATGTAATTATGACGTTACTGTAAAACACTACAGTACAGCAGACTGCGCCAAAATATATGAATATTGTTAGATAGTCCAACGTAACTTAGTCATACACAACCTTTAATTGAATTACTAAATAATTACTAATCAATCGGTTTCCATGCGCAATTATGCAATGTATGTATATATAATACAACCTTATCATCGACGGACATGATTGTTGATAGTAAAATCTACAGTGTCAGAGATAGTCCGCCCTACTCTTAGCTTGGCTATTGGTATGCGTAGGGCAAACAAGTATCTTTTATGCATACCATATGCACCAAGCCGTTGATGCTCACATACTTTGTATTTTTGAGTGAGCTAAGCCTCAAAGACTGTTATTGTTTTTGTGGCAGTTTTTCTCCCAATACTCACAAATATCTTGATTTGTCTATTACACTTATGTATAATTTATGCAGTTAAATGCGTTCGTTGTTTTTTTTTACTATATAATCGATTTTCGAATGAATTGCAGAAATTAAAATAACTGGTTATGGAAAAAGCGATATACCTTTTGGATGTTATGTAATAGTTTATTTGTACTTTAAAGTATTTGGGTCTTCTGGTGAATTGTGTCTCTGTGTCGCCGTGTCTCCGGCAATGACAGCTTCACTGGTAAAGCGAGTTTTATAGTAGACCTACTGGTTTGCTTTGCTTTGGTCTGCTCTGTTGAAAGCTGAGCCACTCAAAAGTCCGCGTTGTTTAAATGTGATTCGTCGTGGAGGTGCGTATGCAATTAATACATCATATATATTTTAATTATATCAATGCCAATACCAATTCTTCTAAAGGAGGTGTTTACGTATGTACTATGTAGATAACAACTTTCCTTAATAAGTATTGTGAACTTTTATACTTATGTAGGTTCATAAATACCATACAAATCGTACCTAGCCTTTTCTTATGCACAGTTCGAGTATGCAGACAGCACGATGACCTACATGGGACCTAGTAAGTCAAACTTTTCGCAATGTGACTTTTTGCATAAATGGAAGAGAAGTAGTGTTTCATGCGAATATATGGCAATGACAAAATGGCAAATAGCCACTGGTGCACCCATGCACAATAGGCAATATCAATGCTAACGCTTTCGTGTTATGTCCGATGAGGCAAGTTGGTGGAAATAACTGTTATATTTATAGACAAGGCGATTAGTTCGAGGAAAATTGGCGGTGGTATAGAATGGTTACATTTAAAAAGGGATGTAGTAAAACAAATATCGGTGGTCGCGATGGATCTAAAGTCAGAGTGTCATGTATTCGCTGTTCAACTCAGATAACACAACAGAAGAAGAACTTATATTTTCAAAACTCGCATTTTCATATTTTTATACGAAAACTTCACCAGCACACATCTTATAAACTCAAATCACACTTAGGATATTCATGGTCTGATGTATTTGTAAGAATTATTTGAAAAAGTAAAACTTTCGTATAACAGAGCGTAAACCACCCCTTTAAAATCTCCATATTTGGAGAGTAAGCTGATTTTGGTTGGGTAACAAAATATTTTCTGCATAAAATAATGTTTTTTTCAAATAGTTTCTAACAAGCAACGTGTTTTCCGTGCAACTCATGAACAAAATAGGAATTCATTGAAAATAGTTTGAATGATCAAAATTACTTTTTTTTAGTAACAATTGCTTAAGATAATTGAAAACATGACTACAACAATCGGCAAACAATTTAGTTCTTGTCGTTTCCGAAAGAATACACAATACACCATAAGGTGTACTGGGTTTTGCCGTTGTATTTTTTATATTTATAGCATTTCAAAAATTCATGATAAAAATACTTGAGATAATGAGATAAAATACTTTACATCGTGAATACAAACAATGAATTGTTTACAAATTGTCATATACAGTGAAATTCCTCATTACGGGTAGTCCTTATAACCGGACAGCCCTTATAACCGGACAAATTTCGTAGACACAGCAATTTCATTAAGTTTTCCATACAAATATGATTCCTGTAACCGGACGTTCTAATAACCGGACGCGGACACTATATTTTGAACCATTTTGATTAAAAAATCTCTCATAAACGGACAAAATTAAAAAATATGCCCAACCAGTTTTTAAAAATATGTACTACCCTATAATACAAATCTCACTCTTATTTGAAAATGAACCTTTTAAATTAAAACAATCAACCATTACAAAATTTGTTCAACCAAAGTAGTACTAAAATTTAACGACTTGTACTTCGTATGTACTTTGCCTATACATGTAATAAATATTAATTAAATATTCAACTTTAATAAATTCATACAAAATATTAAATAAATAAACGAGGAACACTTGGATACAATTTGAACTAATTTTTTTGCCCCCTCCCCCATAAGCGGACATCTCCCATAACCAGACAAAAACACTTCGACGGTGAGTGTCCGGTTATGAGGACTGTACTATAGGTCCTCACCTCATGTACGATTTTCCTATCCATTGCTTGCAGAAATATTACATTTATATCTAAAAAATTGTATAAATCCTGTTCTGGCTTTGACATTTTGTTCCGAATAAATTATGTAAATTTGCCAATAAACCAGTTTATAAATGAATGTTTTATTTTATTTCTCAATTTTCCATCAACTGTGACGGAAGTCAACTAATTTGATCAAGTTGTCCGCAGCATTTTATGTGAACCAGTAGCATTATTATAGAGTACAAAACTAAGTAGTAAGTGAAGCACGGGCGCAAAATAAGCCCGAGGGGTGGGCATAATGATATTAAAGATTCTGAAATTCGCATCGTACGTATACTTATACTTAGATAATGAAGAAAAAGCCCATTTACACAACTCCAGAGCTGTTTCGGTGCACAGCAGTGAATTGTTGAATTTTGGTGGTAAAGTGAATTCATCACGTAAAGTCAAATAGCATTTGTTTTAGACTTCTATGAATTGTGTGGTGTAATGTTAAAGTGGCAAGCACGAGAAAAAATGCTGTTCACCTTTATCTGTGTCGGCGACTATTTTGTCGCTATGACATGCACAGGCTTCTTCATATATTTATATAAAGATGTCTACATTTGTGCCTACGTATATATACATAGGCACGGACGCATGATAATATGCAGATGTATTAAATAATTAACCTTTTGTTGCATGGCTCGATTTCCGTAGAGAAAATAATTTTTTGTCATAATATTCTGGTTGCTTGTTAAGCTTTGATGGTAAGAATTAAATTTTGTTGAATTCCCGTCTCTATGGCAGAAGTTTTGCGGAAATTTGCCATATCCTTCTGAGAACGCAGCCGCTGAAAGAAACATCGGTTTTATTTTTATTTTAGTATTGGCTGCCAT
This sequence comes from Melieria crassipennis, assembly GCA_963668005.1. NCBI lineage: Eukaryota > Metazoa > Arthropoda > Insecta > Diptera > Ulidiidae > Melieria > Melieria crassipennis. The sequence continues at coordinate 334,436 of OY764962.1, read as the reverse complement.
GGGAAGTCGAAACTGGGTCGAGCGTCACTGTACACTCGCAATCCAACGCACTAGCCGCCTGAGTGGGGGCTTTTGCACATAATCTTAATGTCATTCGCGAAATGCTAGAATTTACATTATGTAAAATAAAAGACACGACTGAAGAATTAATGACGTTAAATACTGAATAGGATAGTTCCCAGATCAACGAGAAGTCAACATTGCGTATATGCAATGTCATGCAGCAAAGGGTTAAAATAAAAATGTCAGTTGGGCTTGGATGTCTTTGGTTTTAAATTCGTTTATCGTACGTTTGTTGCATACATAAATTCATTACGTGCACCATCTTAAATTTTTGTAAAAAGAGTCAAAGAAATGGCATATGACAATCAGCAAAAGGAATGGTCTTTAAACTAGTAAATGAAGCAAGAGCTCTGAATTACGTTTAAGTGTTTCTAAATATTCTCAAACAAATATATATCTTACAAATATATTTTATTAATTGAATAACGAAACAATACAGTTAGTTTTTCTCTCAGTGTAATTGAATGTACGTGTGTGGTTTACTTAAAGTTGAGAGTTCCTCGAATTTCTGGTTCTGCTCTTGCATAATAAATGGGAGCGGTAAATTTAAGTTTCAGTTTTATCAAGATTGTGCTTTCTTTCCTTTGTGCTTTTATGACCAAATCCACGTTCACCTGGCGACCGCACCTACACACACTTTGCCTCGACATCGAGTACGCAATGCCAGTTGACATTTTTTCTTCGTCTTTTTGATCAATTTGCATAATTAGTTGAATTTCAAGCGTACGATTACACTTCAGTATAATTGAAAGAAAATGTATATAAAAAAGATCTCAAAACGTACCTACCGAACATGATACAAAAATATTTTTGTATCATGCCTACCGAACTAACAGGCTTGTAGCTGCTCTTCTGTAAGCAAAAAGTAGACCGGTAGTAACGCAGTACCTACATACATACTCAATGTTTGCCCTAAAGCAATTAAATTTCATTGGCATTGAGGTACATTGAAAATCGCAAACGATTTAAATGCAAATTGCATAAACGATGACTTAACATTTCCTAAATATTAAATAATCGCATATGAGATACGCTTAAATTTTGGCCAACATTGCAGCCTGCATGGACTAAGAGGTAAGACAAATTTATGATGTGATGCCGAGCGGCTTTTATTTAAGCGGCACAGTGGAGTTCGATGAACATCTCAACAGGTGGGGCAAATTATGATACATCCTTTCATTGTGTTCGCCACAATGCACCTTTACCTCACATCCCGCTCAACAATAGCTACTGCAATGACTCATCGAATCGATTACACTAGCGTAACATGTGTAGCGCACAAAATGAAGATGTGTGCAAAGTTAAAATGCCGATGAAATTATCTTCATAATTATAAGTTTCATTGAAAATTTGCTGTTGCCCTCTTGCAGAGATTGAGAAATAACACTGAAGTTGCAGAGAGCGTGCTGCAATATTCACAAAGAGAAAAAGCGACAGCCGGTAAGAAAACAGTGAATGCCAAAAGAAATCAATCAGCACACAAGTCGCGTTGAAGGTAAATGTGAGTACACAGCGCAATTGTACGCATTAACTGTAAGCGTAAACTTGCATTGTGGCAAATTGTTCACTCCAGATGCAGCTGTAGTCGGAATTGGAATGGCTGAGTAGACTTGCAAGATTTGAATTCCCTCCGCTATATTCGGTTCATACTCAGTGAATTATCGATAAATAATTTAACATTTTGAAACGTGAACTTCAATTTCGTGCGCAGAAGAAAATGTACCTATGAGAAACTAGCAGATCCTAAAAAACCCAAAACATTTCTGCGCATGCTCTCAAAGCTGACAACTTCCTTCTTCTCTCGTGTGTCTTTCAGCTTTTAACAATTTTCGTAGAGCCATCGCGCAACGGTCGGAGCAGTGGCTCTTGTGGCTGCACTGGTTATTGCCATCAGTCTGCGCTACTCTAAACGCTCATCATTTTGCCATTTCTTGTTCGGCTGGCAACGAAATCAAAAGTGATTGTGAAGTGCGCGCATAGCGGCGAAGTCTGCCAGTGCCTGCTGATACTTTACCTTGGAATGCATCCACAAGACATATCCAAAGAAGACTGAAGTGCGCAATTTGTAATTTATTTAAACAGCTATTACAATTATAAATAAATATATAAGCACAAATTCCTTTCCACTAAATGTGCAGATATAAATTTTAATAGCTATTGGGTTCGTGTTGTGAATTTCACTGGCTTTGTCAATAATTACAAAAGAAAAGAGACAACGGTCAAGATTTGCCAAATTGTTAAAGTGAAAAGTGAAAGTCGCAAATATTATTTAACTTCACTGTTTTTCCACTGCGCCAGACGAACATTTATATCTTAAATATTTAACCAAATTCATCGAACAACCGCACAAAATGCTGTTAAGAATGTAAGTATGCTCCCAAAGGGATTGCCTTATCAAATGTTGTACAATATTATGTTCCCTTTTGGGTACTGACACAGGGAGAACGTTACGGGAGTCTTTGTAATTGGCACCGTATGCCTGTTATGTATTGGATTTAAAACATTAGCGAAAACAAGTTTTGTTATGGAATATTCAAAATACGGGTGCCCCATGTAGCGTGAATGTACGCGGGTACACAGTTGAATTTATTTTCGCTGTGCTTATCTGAGCATGAACGTGGTATAACTACTTTAGTGTGAGCAACTTTGCCCCTACTAACAATGCTTTCCCCTAAATCAAGACCACCGCCCTCCACGTTACTTTTAAGGAAACAGTATGCTTAATGCTAATATCATTGCTGTCACTCGTCGTAGACATGCGCATCACTCACATTGCGCTCAATTGCTTCAATGCACACTTCCAATAATATATTGTTGGTAGAACTGAATCAACTGATCATACACAAAAAATTGAATACACCGGATATGTGTACTCCTAGGTTGTATGTACATACATACATTCTTATAAATGAAAAACTTCAGGTACATTTGCTTGTCACTGCGTGTGCTTGCGTGGATTCGAATTCATACATCCGTTTACAATTGCATATGAACATAACTCCAGCAGCCAGCACATGTGGAGATTGCTGTTGTTTTTGCTGGCGCAAAAAGCTGAAGTGGTCTACCTTTACATTATTTTTACAACAAAAACATTGAGCACATGCACAACAAAGGTGTACAAAACTGGTTGAATGACAAATATTTTTGAACATGTAATCGCACGGGGTATGTGAGATGAATTTTTGCGATTATCATTGTTCACGCTGAACGTATCCATCTCGCACTTACCCGAGCACGGACTCGAGTGCCAACAAGGCACTGCGAAAGATATTGCAAACCGTCGGTTGATTATCGAATTTATTGCCCCTTACCAAGTCGCTCGTATTATCGCGTTGTAGTATATTGCAAATAGGCTAATTTTAACTCCAGGGTGTACCAGGCGACTGAACCGGTTTCATTACTTACCTGTCGTCCCCCACATAATGCTGAAATTGGTCTGGCAGTTGTGACTACAATACGAAACAAGTTCCCGGTCTCTTTTTGCTTTCGCTGCAGTCAACGAATACCTTCTCTGTTACCAGCAGCTTAAGCATCACGGCAGTTTGCCTTGAGCTTTACTTTTTTACCAACTGCATACCTTTGATATTTAAAAAATACGGTTTTGCACTATTGCACTGCATTCCCACACATACACATTTGTGTGAGTGTCGGCACGGAGAAACATTGGTAGCGTAAAGCACTATCATACATACTTATGTAAACAGCATAGATGCCTAAACGTACCTGTACAACGTGTATGTATACCAATGCATTGTATGTATGTGTTTGCCTTAAGAAATGTGTCTGTGAATAACATCTCACTTATTGAAGTGCGTAATGCAAAAATACCAGTTACGCTAATTTTCGTAAACATTCCCGACAATTCATTACATTCACATATTTCACTTACTAAGTGCGCCCTCCATGTACATACACGCATACATACATACAAACATACATCCATACATATATGTATGTACATGCATACATACATGGGCATACGTCCATGCATACATAGATACATGCATATAAAAGTATGTATATGTACATGTACATAGGAGCTTTCAGGTTTGGGCCCGATTTTATAATTTGCATGCGTCCAAATATTAATTCAAAAATGTTTTCCTATTTGCAGTCAATTGCTACTCTGTCTAGGTATACTGGTCACTGCTGATAACTCCATCGAATATGTACCAGTTGTGGATCCAGCTGTGCCGCCGAGTGCAGCACACGTGGAGAATTTCGTGTCATTCGAAGCACATAAGCAGCTACAGACTGCAAACGATAACGCTTTCCAAACGGCCCACAAGATTCCTGAGCGTGATAGTGAGCTGGATTTACAGGATTTTAGAAACATGCAGGGTGCGATGAGTTTACTCCCCACAAAGGAGCGTCCCGAGTTAAATCCAGTGTTGAGCGCTTTAATCAACGAAGACGTTATGAAAAGCATTGAAGCGAAACGTGCTATCGAAAAAGAGGAACTGGATATCATCAAGGCAGAAGTAGACGCAGCTGTTAAGAACGAAGAGACAAAGTTAAACAAAGCCAACGACGATGCAATTACTGAGGCACCTGTTGCTGTTTTAACCACAACCGCTCCTCTGAAAAAGACAAACTTCAATGATGACAATGACATCAATTTTGGTTTTGTAGACCAATCAGTAAACCTTGATGTCGCTGGATCAGAAAATAATAAAAAATCCCGGATAGAAATTAAAAAAGGTCCAAACGGACAGGACTATGAATACGAATATGTATATTACTATGACGACGATGATGATGAAAACAAAACCAAATCAGCTGAAGCCGCAGACAAACAGGAACAAAGCGACCGGGGGAAGTCACGTTATAGCAATATTGAAAGAAGCACCGTTGCAACCCCAACTGGAAATAGTTTGGTAAGCAATAAGGCTAAAGGGCGTTCTTCAAGTATAACCACGAGTAACGTTGACGAAAGTAACGTAGAGGCTGAGCGTTTGCCGATAAATACGCGCTTTCCCAGTCGCGGAAAAAATATTGAAGCACAACCCACGCCTGCCTTAGATTCGCTTGAAACCGCAGCTGAGAAAAAAAAAATTAGTGTAAAAAGACCAAGCTTAGAGCTTGTTGATAGTGAAACATTCAACACCGATGAGAAGCAAGCCAAGGGCATTCGCAATGGAGACACTGAAGCCAAAACAATAACTGCCATTGAACATGAACAGTTGGGGCAGCCCCCAATTGTTAACAGCAAAATATCTGATAACAAAGATATAGAATCGAAAAAAAATAACCAGGAAGATAATGTAACCATAAAAACCGAAGATGATGATGTAGAACAAACAACATTGTCTATGGAGAAAGCTGCGCTGGATTTATACGCAATCTTAGCAAATGAAAACTTTAATATGGAAATGACGACGGAGTCGGATATGGACATGACGACGACTATACCAGACACCACGAGCGCTGAAGGAGATGATACTCTGACTACAATACTGGAAGAGGAATCCACTTCGACAACCACAACTAGCACGACGACAACAACAGAAACTACAACAAGTACAACTACATCAACGACAACCACACCAGCCCCGCTTTTTGGGGGTCGACGAACAGGCTTATCTTCACCGGGTCGCAATCGCTTCAAGCTAAAACAAGGGGGGGCGGCCTCCATTACAACATCTACCACCGAGTCACCAGCTACGGCCGAACCCAGTCCAAAGTCGACAAAAAGTAAGTAAATAATTCATAATTTTAAATTCAGTTTAGCTTAACAACATATTTTGGCCGTAGACCGTTTCTCTCGCCCGGCAATCGGAGGACGTAATCGTTCCGCAGCCAAATCCACTACAACCGCTGCCCCGGCAGTGGACGAAGAGGAAGTGTCTATTAAAGAAGTTAAACCAGTGAGCTCGTCATTTGGGCGAGGAAGACGTATGTACTGTTCCTGTGCTTTGCAATATCTATGTATCTACAATATATAAAAATATAATAGAAACTCATTTAGTAATAAATAAATAACAAATTAATAAATATATGGAAATTTCGGCCCCGCTTTTAACAAAAAAATATATATATACTATTATACATTTATTATATATATTATCTTTTTATTTATTTATAGCTGAATAAGTGTTTGTGTGTATGATAATAGCGTATATGTTTATGCATATATTATATATTATATGCATATTATACAAACATATGTAGATATGTGTATGCATATACTTTAAAAATATTGTTTATTTATTGAATTATTATTTAAGGTTCAGCCTTTATTGTATATACTTAAGTATGCAAATCAAACCATCGATCGATCGACTGGTCCCTTCGACCAGTGCATCAAAACAAAAAAATTCCTATACATTATTTAAATTGAATGCGCACATATTTCTGAAACTAAACATAAATCACACGTGTCGCAATAACTAATATACCATTAAATCAATTGTCTCTAACATACTTCGACCATTTATAAACGTTCTTCTTTCAGCTCGCAATCGTTTCAACATACGGAGTACTACTACTACTGAAAAGCCAGCAGAAGATTCAGATGAGTTGAATCACGAAGCTGTATCGAGCACAACGACTCGTTCTGTGCGTGGCCGTCCCACTTTAGGTTTACGTGGTCGAAGCCGATCAACTACATCAAAGACTACTGCTGCAGAGAGTGAATCGAGCGATAACGAAACCAATGCCGAAGAGAAACCAACCGCTACACATAGCGCTCCTCTCAAGCCCACCAGATTTAATGTTAACCGCGCAAATAGTAATCGACTACTTCCACGAGGCAAGCTTAGCCGAACTACTGAGTCCCCAGCTTCTGATGACTCAACCGCTGACAGCAGCCATCATAGCGATGTCAAAGACGAAGACAATGAAGATCCTGAGAAGACAGATACAGATGCGAAATTGTCTACACCCCATACTGCAGGCAGTTTAAACCGCCTGAAAACACGTTCTCGCCTAGATAACCTACATAAGACTGAAAATATGAAGCCAAAAGTTGCAGCTTCAGTAACGCCGCGAAAAGTGAATCCATTATTAGCCAAACGACGTCTTCATTTAGGTCACTCAACAACAGGTAACATGCATATTCTTTTCATTTACATTTTCTTGTCCATAACGTTTTCTTGTCTATATAAGAATCAGCAGTAGAAGAAGATGCATCTACCGCTTCCGAAGAGCCCGAGCCTAAAGACAATGCTGCTGCTCCGGCTGATGATGCCGACAGTTCAAAAGACGAACTAAATGAAACAATGGAAACTACAACAAAACAACAAGCTCGTGGGTTGGGCTTATTGGGGCAAAGAAGGCGCCTGCCCCTGAGAAAACCGGGTACAATTCTGTAAAAAGCATTCACATCCACTACTCCAAGCAAACGGCTTTTTTCGCATGATAATAAAACTGCTAACCTCACACGTATAAATTGCCTTTAAACTAATGCAAATATGTATTTGTACATATACCTAGCTAGGGAACGTCGCTGGATAATACTCGTTTAACATTTCAGTTGTTCTAATTATTGAGTTTGTTAGAATTTAAGTATGTACTCATATTTTCTAAGCATTTATACAAGTAAATACACCAAACAATCGATGAGTTTAAAATATGATGAAGATGAGTTGTCTTTGTTGCGTTGAGTTGGGTTTTCACATAAAAGTACTCGAAGTATTTCAGATGCTTAAAATTTTTTAAGTAGACAAAATTTTCATAAAAAATAATAGCGGTATTCACACCGAGCCCGTTACTTTGTTTGTTTGATGCTTGGTAGTTTTGTACGTACATTTATGTTTCTTCGGTTCTTTTACAAAAACAAGCAATCTTTTGCATAACTACCTTTAATAGCCTTGAGACTATTTTTAATAAAATTAATGAATCTCTAACAGCAAACAGTAGCCGAGATTCACGGGTTACTACAAGCAAAAACACATAATTAACATAATAATAATATAAGCACTCTGAATTATCAGGTGCTAGCGTTTATTTAGCAGACATCTGTATGGCTCCATTCACTTTCTCTCCCACAGTATATTTCGTTTTTGTTTTCATTGTTGGTATTCGTTGACAATTTATTCACTTGATAGAACTTGATAGAAAAGCATTTTTTAGTTTCATTTTGATCACACTACTCAATATGAATGATTCGAATCATTCATTTGATTTCGCTGTATTCACAGCATAAAGTGAATACAGTTTCTGTTTGAGTACACTATAAAATAACTCATTCAATTTATGAATACAGTACAATCTCTCACTCGAGGGCAAATTATTACTCATTCATTCACAATCACAAAAACGAATGTGAGTGAGTGTGTAGGTAATTTAAGAGTGAATGAGTCACAACACGTTTTGAGTGCAATCATGCGGACGTCTGTTATTTAGTGTTTTAACACAAACAAAAATGCACATCAAGAGATGATATAACTCGGTCTTTCCACAGGATACACGGTCCTTGTGAGACGTGTCCGAGATAGCGTAGCCATTAAATGTACTACGTCCATGTCTCAACCAGACATCGTCATGGCTCCATTCACTTTCTCTCCCACAGTGTTGACACTTCTGCTGAGTGCACACTTTCTGAGAGTCATTACAATATGAATACAGTAATTGCTGTAGGCAAAACAAAAGCTGTGCACAAAAAGAAAGAGTCACAAAATAGAGAGAATCATAACACACCATTCTCTTTAGTGAATATTCTTTACTCACTTGTTCGTAAGGTTGTCAACATTAGTTAGCATCATTTGTATATAGTAACGATATATTTCGTTTTTGTTTTCATTGTTGGTATTCGTTGACAATTTATTCACTTGATAGAAAAGCATTTTTTAGTTTCATTTTGATCACACTACTCAATATGAATGATTCGAATCATTCATTTGATTTCGCTGTATTCACAGTATAAAGTGAATACAGTTTCTGTTTGAGTACACTATAAAATGACTCATTCAATTTATGAATACAGTACAATCTCCCACTCGAGGGCAAATTATTACTCATTCATTCACAATCACAAAAACGAACGTGAGTTAGTGTGTAGGTAATTTAAGAGTGAATGAGTCACAACACGTTTTGAGTGCAATCATGCAGACGTCTGGTCTCAACAGGTCTCCAGGCTGACAACTTTAATGGCAGTGCCAAGATAAACAAATTGGCCATTTTCTTAAGCTACCCAAGCAATAGGATTAGATTGTTTTTGCGATCAGTGCATCATATTGTAAGCTAGTTGCATCCAATATCTTCAGAAATGTACAAAAATATTTTATAAAACCCAGGAGTAGTAACTTTATAAGAAAAGTCCTAAAAAAAAACATATTTCCCCTACATAATAGCATGTAAGAAGCCCATATTTTTATTTTACTTACAAGGAGCACAGAATTTTTTTCGTGAAAGAGTCCATCAAAGAGTCTGGAAAACCGAATTTCCGGGACTATGTGTTGTTATCTATGGAGTTGGTTGGTTGGTTGGTCTATGGAGTAGGAAGATTTATTATTCTCTGATAATGGTTTGGCATATTTGGCAATAAAATGCATCAACTAATTTGAAGATGAATCAGGTAATAACAAAAATCTGACATTAACAGTAAAGCATAGCATACGAGGGGATATGGTATGGGGCTGCATGTCTAGTAAAGGAGTGAGCAGGCTGTGTTTTTTTATTCAGAAATGGTTCCGAGGGGTTATTTACATATTCTAAAAGCTTATGCAAGCCAAGGTTTCAAAATTTTGGATCAGATTCCAACATTTCTTTTCAAATTTACGATGACCTTAAGGCGCAATGCATACGATGAGAAGCTATCTTTGCTATTAACGGGCCAAAAAAGTTGAAAAAGTTCCTCCCTAGTCACCTAACGTGCAATTAATTAAATATATAAGGGTTTACTTGAACCCTGAGGCCAACAACACTCCATCTTCAAAGATATAGTAAACAAATATAACAATTCAAGGATATGCCGAAACTTCTGCAGGGAGTTCCAATAAGAGATGCATATGCAAAAAGTTATTAAGTTGGACAAAACTTAGTTTAAATTAAATTTTTACTAAATAACCTTATCTTGTACGCAAACTTTTTCTGAGGTGAATTCATAACACATTTTGTTTTTAGCCCTTCTTTTACAATTTGGTCAAGTTTTTGTTATTATTATCTTATAAGATTTACGAAAAGTACGAGGGCAGCTCAAAACATTATCAGGCTTTCGGGATAATAATAATAATAATTGACTGGCACGACAGCCCGCTTACGCGAGACTAAGGCCTAGCTTCCCGCAACCACCCGTGTTGTGCGTGTGAATTTGTACGCGGGTGGAGGGACCTACAATTTCGGGATAATACGAAACAAAATTAAGGGGCCAGCTGACATGGTACTGGCATCGTTTAATACTCCCTTGAACTTCAAGGCGATGATAAATAGGCTCGATTTCACGTACGCTGACAGGCGCCCCATATACTTAATAGAACAAGAAATGTCGACGCTCAGACAGGGAAACATGAAGCTATTACAGTATTACGACGAAGTAGAAAAGAAGCTTACATTGCTTACGAATAAGACGATAATGACCTACGACAATACCGTGGCTGCGTCGCTTAACGAAAAATACCGAATGGATGCACTGCGAGTATTCATTTCAGGGGTAAGGAAGTCATTGAGTGACGTTCTCTTCTCAGCTAAACCAAAGGATCTTCCTTCCGCTTTGGTCTTGGCTCAAGAAGTGGAATCGAATCATGAACGACGCGAACACGTTCGCGAGTAGAGGAAAGGGCTGAAAAGAGCGAACAGAGGCAACAGGTCAGAGGAAACAATATGGCAAGGGATATCGGCAACTATCAACAAGGAAAGAATCCCTATTTTAATAAACGACAGGGGCACTCTGGCGGAGCTCCACCTAAACAAGAACCGGTGCAGCCGATTGACGTGGACCAGTCATCAAGTTTCAGACAGTCCACACAATTCCAACGCGGCTCATCGCAGAGCCAACATTTTGGAAACCAGTGGCCAACGCAGCAACAGGGGGGCCAGGGTTACACGTACAATAATCAGGGACAAGGACAGACAGCGAAAAGGCCGAACAGCGGCACCGCAAGGTTTACAGGCCCGAAACAACAGCGAATCAATCATTTGGCTCAGGACGAAGCTCCACTGGACCAAGAAAGGGCTGAATACCAAATCAAGGCAGACCAAGAGCTAGAGGAAATTGACGACGAAGTTAATTTTTTAGGCATAACTCCCTAAGGGCTGAATACCAAATGAAGGCAGACCAAGAGCTAGAGGAAATTGACGACGAAGTTAATTTTTTAGGCATAACTCCCTAAGGGCTGAATACCAAATCAAGGCAGACCAAGAGCTAGAGGAAATTGACGACGAAGTTAATTTTTTAGGCATAACTCCCTGCTCCCGTTCATTGAAAGAACACTAGCAGGGAGAAAGATAAAACTTTTAATAGACACAGGGGCTTCAAAAAATTATATAAAGCCGTTACGGGAATTAAAAGGCGTTGCAAAAGTAAACGAGCCATTTCGAGTAAAATCAATTCACGGCTTTAACACAGTGAATAGGAAATGCCTTATGCACTTGTTTAACACGGATACGACCTTATTTATATTACCAAACCTTGAAACATTCGACGGCATAATTGGACTGGATCTATTAAAACAAACTGACGTACTGTTAGACTTCAAAAACAAAGAACTAATAACAAATACCGGGTCGGAGATCATACAATTTTTGAAATGTCCAAACGTAAATTTCACAAGGATTGTAAATATGGATGTACCTCAGCCAATAGCAGGAAAATTCCACGAAATGATAAAAAGCCGTGCGGGTGTCTTTGCAGAACCCAACGAAGCATTCCCATACAACACTAAAATTATTGGCACTATCCGAACTGAGAATGAAGAACCCGTATATTCAAAATTATACCCTTACCCAATGGGTGTGGCAGATTTTGTGAACCGCGAAACTCGAGACTTGTTGAAAGATGGCATAATTAGGCCATCTAGGTCACCGTATAATAATCCCGTCTGGGTGGTGGACAAGAAAGGCACTGACGAGCAAGGGAATACAAAGAAACGTTTGGTTATAGATTTCACGAAATTGATTTCAAAGACAAGGTTAGGTTAGGTTAGGTTGAGGTGGCTGCCTCTGTATGAGACACACTTAGGCCTCTTAATGGGCCCGTTGTGATACCACAGATTCCACCCGTTTGAAATGCGTATGCAACACTGTTTTTTCAACATGTGATACACCCCACCTTTCAAACGGATGGGGAAAGGGAGGGGAGCGGACCTACAGTTTAACGCCGAATCCGAACGGCGATGGGCAGTATTTCTTTCACACTTGGAGGTTTTGCCATTGCCTGCCAAGAGCGCACTTGTGCGATTCTTGTAATTCTCATTCCCTTCATGTGGATAGCGACAGAAGTAGATGAGTGTTTTTTCCAGCCCAAGCCAGGAATCGAACCCGGGGCGCTCGGTATGAGAAGCCAGCGCGCTACCCACTGAGCTATCGAGGCCGACATTCAAAGACAATAGATGACAAATACCCTATCCTAAATGTGACCACAATTTTGCCAAATTTAGGAAAAGCAAGACATTTCACAACACTGGACTTGAAGTCAGGATTTCATCAGATCCTACTTGCAGAAAAGGATACGGGAAAAACGGCATTTTCTGTAGGAACCGGGAAGTATGAATTCTGCAGACTTCCCTTTGGGCTGAAAAATGCTCCCAGCATTTTTCAGAGAGCCATTGATGATGTGCTCAGAGAACAAATTGGGAAATAATGCTACGTTTACGTCGATGACGTAATCATCTTTTCGGAGAGCATGGACGACCATGTCAAACACATCGCATGGGTCTTTGATAGATTGTACGAGGCCAACATGAGGGGTTCACGCGAGAAATCCAACTTTTTCAGGGAAAGTGTCGAATATTTAGGTTTCGTTGTGTCACGCGGCGGTATTGAGACATGCCGTAGCAAAATGGAGGCAATTCGTAACTATGAGCAACCAACTACATTGTTTAATGTCAGGTCCTTCCTTGGGTTAGCAAGCTACTATAGATGCATCATCAAGGACTTCGCGTCATTGGCAAAACTTTTAAGCGACATTCTAAAGGGCGAGAATGGCAAGGTAAGCGCTGAAAAGTCAAAGAAAATACCAGTAAACTTTGATGAAAGGCAATGCCAGGCGTTTGAAAAGCTCAAGGCGGTTCTTGCATCCGAAAACGTAATGTTACGCTATCCGGATTATGAAAAGCCGTTTGATTTAACCCTAGAAAGGTAATCTTCGTTGATTCGACGAACACCACACACATTTCTTTAAATTTCTCCTTATTCTCTGATCTGATTGCTTTCTCTTTTCGTATGATCTCAGTTGGCGATGTGCTTTCCCGGAATACAAGGTTTTGCAGCACGAGCGCAGCGTAAGTTTTCTTTTTTTATAGGAAAACAAAACTAGGCTTCGTCGAATCGACGAAGAATACCATTAACGTGACTTTTTGCAACTGAATACGAGTACTATACATTGCATTTCAGTATTTCAAAATGTCTCGGAATTCGGGGTTATCGGAAGAATTAATTGAAAAATTATTTGGAATTGGTTAATTAATTAACTATTAATTAGTTAAGTTAATTAGTTAGTTATTTAATTAGTGTGCAAGTAAGTTAGTGAAATAGTTAATTAGAATTGTAAAAAATTAGTTATATTTTTTGATTTTTTGCTTTTTATTTGTTTTTTAAGGAATTATAATTGTGTTTCTGTATTCATAAAGAAGCTATGTATTGTTCTTCACTTTATTTTAATTTTAACTATTTTTTTTAACTTCTGATACTCATTCCGATCTCAAAAATAAATGTACCTCAACAAAAATTACTGAAAAATACACAAATAATTTTTAAAAATATATACGGTGCGAATTATTTACACAAAAATGTGGAAGCATAATTATAAAAATAAGTTGGAGTTTAAACGATTTGTAATACTTCCAAAAATCGGAGTTGAATACGACGTCGTCGATTCGACGAAGATTACCAACAATTTATGTATGTTAAATATGATTACCCTTCTAGGGTTAACAACGGACGCATCGTCCTTTGGTTTGGGAGCATTCTTATCCCAGGGCGGGAAACCCATAACCATGATATCAAGGACTTTAAGGGACAGAGAGGTTAATTTTGCGACAAACGAACGAGAGCTGCTCGATATAGTTTGGGCAGTGAAAAACCTCAGAAATTATCTGTACGGAGTGAAGAATTTGAATATCTTCACAGATCACCAACCTTTAACGTTTGCAGTGTCAGATCGCAATCCAAACGCAAAAATTAAGCGTTGGAAAGCTTTCATCGACGAACATAATGCCAACATCTTCTACAAGCCGGGGAGGGAAAATTATGTCGCTGATGCGTTATCGCGACAACACATCCACATCCTAGAAGACGATGCACCGTCCGACATTGCCACAATACACAGCGAACAATCACTCACCTACACTATCGAATCGACTGACAAACCTGTCAACTGCTTTCGAAATCAAATAGTAATAGAAGAAAGCGGGGTATTATGTTTGGAAGGAAAACCCGACATCTCATACATTTCTCGGAGAGAGAAATGCTAATTGAGAGGATATGTGATGTTGTAAAAAAGGATGTAGTAAATGCAATTTACTGTGAATTACCAATATTAGCATTCGTGCAGCATAAACTGGTAGAAACATTCCCGACGACAACATTTCGCCATACTAAGCGAATGGTAACGGACATTTTAGACAAAAACGAGCAGAGGGAAATAGTTGTTGCAGAACACAATAGGGCCCATAGGGCCGCGCAGGAAAACGTAAAACAAATTTTGCAGGACTATTTTTTCCCAAAAATGACCCAATTAACAAATGAGGTTGTTGCGAATTGTAAGGTTTGCCAGAGAGCAAAATATGACCGCCACCCACAGAAACAGGTACTTGGAGAGACGCCAATCCCTTCACGTGTGGGCGAAATCTTGCATATTGATATATTCTCAACCGACAAGAAATATTTCCTTACTTGCGTGGACAAATTTTCGAAGTTTGCGATTGTCCAACCCCTTGTCTCTCGAACAATAACGGACGTGCAATCAGCAATTTTGCAGCTTATGAATTTCTACCATCGTACTACAACAATATATTGTGACAACGAACCCTCTATACAATCCGAAACAATAAAATCACTTTTAAGTAATAGATATAACATCCAGCTTGTAAACGCACCGCCACTCCATAGTACTTCGAATGGACAGGTTGAAAGGTTCCATGGCACTCTCGTTGAAATCGCGCGGTGTCTGAAGTTTGAAAGGAGTATCAATGACACGGTCGGTGCGATACTTCAAGCAACCATAGAGTACAACAGAACAATCCATTCAGTTACGGATAACCGACCTATTGACATAATTCATTCGTCCTCCCCAGAACTTGATGCGGATATAAGAGATAGAGTTCTTAAGGCTCAAAATACTCAGATGCAAAGGTTAAACGAAGTAAGACGAAACAGGAACTTCCAGGTGGGAGACAAGGTGCTTGTAAAATCAAATAGGAGACTGGGAAATAAACTCACACCCTTATACGTTGAGGAAACTGTAGATGCCGACTTGGGGACAACGGTCTTGATAAAAGGGAGGGTGGTCCATAAGGACAATTTGAGGTAAATTTTAAATTGTTTCTCTTTGACATTTCAGGATTGTGATTGCACTTCTTCTCGTCACGGAGACGACAGCCAAACTTACTGACTACTCTAACGCGGACTACATTCCAGTTATGGACGGGGACGTGATAGTTTGGAAGGACTTCCAATACTTAAAACATAATACGAATCTAACAATGTACGCAGAGATGGCAGGGGAAACAGAAAACTTAAGAAACCATTTTCCCCAGTCACATATATCTGTCTCACTGGACGCGGATATACGGCACATAAGAGCACTCATAGCAACAGTGAGCATCCACCATCGCCACGCTAGGAGTATTAACATATTAGGTACTGCTCTAAAGGTAGTAGCTGGAACCCCAGACTTTGATGATTTTGAAAAAATAAAATTTACGCAACAAGAGCTCATTGAATCTGAAAATAGACAAATAAATATTAACACAAAAACACAGGAACAAATAAACAAGTTAACGTACGCGGTAAATCTTTTGATAAAAAATTCGAATGCCAAACAAATAAATACGGAGCATTTATACGAAACCTTGCTCCCGAGAAATAGGATACTAATTTCGGAACTCGAGGCGTTGATGTTATCGGTCACGCTCACAAAGATTGGAATAATTAACCCCGCGATTTCAGACTCAAACGATTTGAAAAACATCATCAATGAGAGCGTTATAAATATTACTATAACAGATTTAATGGAAATAGCCCATTTCAAAGTTTTGTTAGATAATAATTTTTTACACTTTATTATTAAGTATCCTAAGCCAGACTTAGTAACATATGTAAGAAAATAATCTTGTATCCCGTTCAGCATAACAATACCATCCTTAACTTTGCTGATGGAAATAATATAGCAGACTGCGGTGGTCGGGTGATGTCGATTGGAAATTGCAGCAACACGCTTACAACAACATTCTGCAAGAAATTGCCCTACACAACATGCGCACAACAACTGCATTCTGGCGGCACCCAGCCATCTGGAACCTGTAACGGTCATTGACGACGGCGTTATCATCATCAACGACGAAACCGTTGCGATCAGGGCTGGCAGTGGCAACGAGCAGACGGTAGCTGGGACGTTTCTCTTCACCTTTGAGGACGAGGTCAAGGTCAATGACTCCTTATACCGGAAGAGCTACGCCTCGCAGTCTCGCCTTTCCACATCCCGTTTCTTGCGCCTGTCTCTCTTCCCTCCTTGCTTCGCGGTATCGCTCTGTTGCGGCTCTCGTTGCGGCCATCCGCAGGGTGGCTCTGAATGCTGCGTCTTTCGCTGCGGTGGCGTCCCGGCACTCGTCGTCGTACCAGGAGTTGCGCGTTTCGTGAAAGTAACCAATCGTCGCTTCGGCTGTGGAACGCATGTAGCAGGCGATAGCATTCCACTGCGCGTTTACATCGCTATCGAGCAAACAAGTGCTTTTAGTAAGCTGGAGTGAGAGTTGAGTTGAAGTTCCTGGCTATCTGTTGTGACTGTAGCTTTTTAACATCCAGCTTTTTCTGTGTGCGTTGACGTAAGCTTTTTGCTGCGCATAGGCGCACAGGCGCACAACAAAGTAAAGGTCCGAGTCGATGTTGGCTCCTCACATCGCACATATGTACGTCTAGCACACTGGAAACATGCCGTCCATCTATTACAACGTGATCAATCTGTGAGCGCGTTGATTAATCAGGGGATAACCATGTAGTCTTGTGGATGTTCTGGTGCTACAAACTACCATGTTCCTTGCCGCGGCGAGGTCGATCAACCTCGTACCGTTGTCTGAGGTTTCATCGTGGAGGCTGTGTTTTCCGACGGTCGGGCCATAAACGCCCTCTTTGCCCACCCTGGCGTTAAAGTTGCCAAGCACGATTTGTATGTCGTGGCGGGGGCAGCGCTCGTATGCTCGCTCAAGCCGCTCGTAGAAGCCGTCTTTGACTTCCTCGTCCTCCTTGTTTTATTTATTTATTTAATTATAAAACATCGGCATTTAAGAATTACTTCTTTTGCATGCCACAAGTTGATACTTATTAATTAATAATTGATTAGCTCAACAAATAACAATTGATTAACAACAATTAATTAATAACAATATATTTGAATTTAGTGGAATCTTAATATTTAAAAGAGAAGAAAGAAAAGGAAAAAAGAGTGCAAAAAGTAGAGAAGGACAGAGTTAAGAAAAGTGTTTGAAAATATAATGCTAAAGTGGCGTCTATTGGCAATTGATTTAATATGTATGGGCAACGAATTCCATAATCGAATGGTGCTAACAAAGAATAGTCGACTGGAGTTAATATTTAGGCTAATATCCAAAGTGCAGAAAATCAGATCATGATCACAGCAGCACAAGCGAAACATCCGAGACAACGAACAAGTCTAACAAACTAGGACTAGAGTTGTGAGAGAACCTAGTTGGGGATGTAGTATTTACCACAGAAAGACCCACCTCGGTTAAGCAATCAAGCAATTTGATAGCAGCAGTGTCCTTGCTTAATAGATTAATATTAAATCAATTTCCAATCCATTAAGCCAGCTAAGATTACACAGCATATCTCCTATGCATATATGTGCACCATAACGTAAATTTAAAATAAATCACATTGTTTTGTTTTGCGTTTTTTGTATCATTTTAATTTGTGTATCTTTCATGATCAAAAAAATTGTTGGATTGTTGTTTATTAGATTTTTGCAAATGTTTCTCATCAAGAAAATTTGTTTAGCAATTTTACGAATTTAATATGTACTCAATGTGATCACTGAATGTCAATTTTTCATCGATTTCAATACCTAGATACTTGATTTTATGCACTTTTTAATTGCTGTCCTATTAACTTCCAATACACTGACATTTAAGTTGTTCTTTCTTGTGATAAACATATATTTTGTTTTATCAATGTTGAGTGTAATTTTATTTACACAGAGCCAATTATTAAAAGAATTTGTCTAATTGTAGTTTTTCACTCATTTTATCTATATCCTTATAGCTTCATACTGCTGTATTGAAGCTATGATACAATATAATTTATATACATAGGTATACTATATGTTGAATAAAATCGTAGCCAAAACACAACCTTGCGGCAGGACTATTTTAACCTCAATTTTATCGGGCACTGAAGACCCGATCACAGTTTGCTGCGTACGATTTTTAAAATTATTAAATTTTTGTCGTTAATAACTTCTTTCTTATTTGGGTGTAGAAGTAGCCGATATTTGGCATTAAGTCCCTAAGAACGACTTCCGATAATAATTTTTTGCCTACCTTTTTGTTTTTAATTTATTAACTACATATATCTTCTATATCCTGTTTTGCTTAAATTTAAGTTCAGTGTTAAGCGGTTGAATTAACAAAACGTGGATGTAAATTTATGCCACTATATTGTACTTATATTTCTGTTCGTTTCTTTTTTTCTTGTTTAGATTAACTATTTGCTAATTCGATTTTTTATGCAGTTGGCTTTTTATCAGCATTTTCGTTATGAGCGATTTTTCAACCGTGGTTTAATGGTTTGCTTCAGAAAATTCCGCATCAGCTTGCTTCAATGTTTCAGTTTTCCTTTCCTAATTAGTCATTAAAGTTTGTAAACAGTAAATGATTTTATGTTGCAGATCTTTCTGTTATACAGGTATCGAAGTCGACTTTGTGATGCATTGAAAGCGATTTTAGAAATTCGATCAGTTAATCTGTAAGTTGATTGATATGCTAGTCATTAATCAAAATACTCAATACAAATTTTATTTACAGAGAAAACAAATTCAGCGGGTTGACCAGACATTGGGAAAACCGAACAATTTTCCCCGTTGAGAAATATTACGGCTCTCATGGGTGAACACTAGTGTCCGACCGAATATTCGGTTTCGGTTTCGGTTTCGGCCCAAATAAGTGGTTTCGGTTTCTGTTTCAGTTTCGGCCAAAAAATGGCCGAATAGCCGAAACCGAAACTTTCTAGAATATTTTTTACATTTTATTGTGTAGCAGATATATAGTAAAAGGAGGAGTAATTTAGATGCCAGCAATGTAAATAAACTTATTTTTTTAGCATATAATATTAAATTATTTAATTTTGAATATTATCGAGTAAGGTACGAAAGGGTGATTTGTTCTTGTTTACGTTTTTAAAAAAATGAATAAATTGTTTTTATTAATAAGTACATATTTATTTATTTATGCTATGTTTGTTTGTTTGTTCTTTATTTACTTAATGTAAAATTCGTTTGTTGAAAAAAGTGCTTGATATGGTGATTTTTATTTCAACTAGAAAGTTTCGGTTTCGGGTTTGGCCGAATATTAAAAAAAACCGAATATTCGGTTTCGGTTTCGGTTTCGGCCCAAAAAAGTGGTTTCGGTCGGACACTAGTGAACACTCTTCTAAAATACCGGGAAATTAAAATTTCCTCGCATCTTGACAACAATATCTCACCAGCACGGTCTCTCAGCATCGCAGTTTTGCGTGGAATTTGCTTGTGTACATTGGTGGCGTATGAAGAGTGTGAAGTAAAGATAATTTCTCGCGTTATTAAGAAATTTATATACATTTTGACGTAGTATGTAATGTAGTCTGTCGTACGAAAGTGAAATTGTCAGAAAATAAATAACATTTAAAGCCAAATATTTTCACAGCAGATTTTTCGCAACTCACTTTTACAAATATAAATCAAGGTTCCTCTGAATCAAACGCGAATAACCGTTCTAGCTACCCTCACACACTTCTTTTTACTCAAACTATATTTAGAAGAGAAAATTGGGAAAATTACAGTAATGTCACTGATTATTAAAAATATTATTGTTGTCAACGATGCCTGTGCACTTTCCCGCAATTGCTGTATAAATCTGAATAAATAGGACCATTTTAGAATTCGTGCCAAGAAGTCACAAATTCAAGCCACAAACATTCGTATATGAATAAAAAACAGTGCCCTGATAACACACCTTACCCAACGCTTGAAACCCAGTGGACTTGTACTCAATAATTTGTTAATGGTGCTAGTAGTGTGCATCTACTGTGTGTACGAAAATGTATCTGCTGCTCGCTACAGTGCTTGTTCCAACCAAGGCGAATTAATAACGGTGGTCGCGTAAGGGAAACAACACAATTTCCATGTATTTTGTTGTTGGGTTTGTGAAACTTGATTGTCAAAATCAGCCAATCAAAATTAAGCAATCGGCAACCAACCAACCAAAAACAGCCATTTTGACAATCTAGATCTACTCCATCATAAAAAAGAAAATCAGCTGGTTCAAAGAGGTCACCTGTATTAATTCGCCTTGGTTCCAACTGATTTTATTCTTTAATCTGGCATACATATGTAACTATTGAATGCGTAAATCCTAGCACATTCTAAATCATTCTCGATGTAGCGAGATATAGGAATTGTATCTGTATTTGCATCCTGTGCACGCACAACTCCATGCGATCTCTAATTGAATGTACAGTACGGAATAGGTACATAACGCATTAAATAATTCTAATAAATGGCTTTATAAAGAACTCGCGCCTTGAAAATTTATTGACTTTTAGGACACGGCATTGCGCACACACATGATCTCTTAGACAAAGCAGTGATACTGGGGAAATATAGAACACATGGAAAGCTGGAAGCATCTGATCCTTTTTTGTTTTCAAACTAAATATGTTGCTGGGCATCATCGTGAGTTGTTCACCTAAGGACCCATTTCTATTCGATTTTCGTAATTTTGAGATGTGACATAACAAGAAGACGACCCAAAACATGTTTAGAAACCAGTAAATATTATGTGTTAACAAACAAGCAAGTACAAGTATAGTAAATTGACCTCTGCAACAGACGACTTTATTTTCGGAGACAGTGGGTTTGCAAGCTGGATTTCCGCTTCAAATTTATTTAATGTGTGCACTACACATACTTCGTAACACCGCCTTTTGTATCGGGTTCTTATATTCAAAAACAAACATTTTCAGGAGAGTAAAAACTACGGTTTCGCTAATTGTAAAACTGTAAATCCCCCATGAAAAAATTTGTAATAATCTAATACTACGTTTACACAGCGAGATTAACTCATCGAGATTAAGATAATCTCGTTGCCCGTTTACATAGAGATTAACTTGAATAAGATTAATCCAACACACAAACCTTTTCGCGCTACATGCCCTTCGCCAGCAAAGAAACGCATTATTCCTTGCAATGATTAATCCAACACACAAACCTTTTCGCGCTACAATTACTTTTTTTTTATTTTTGCATGACTTTGCTTAGTGATGATACAAAAATAATCGATTTCACCCAAATTTGCAGAGTTGCTTTGGGGAAATACGAGATTACTTTGTGAGATTAAATTTTAATCGCCCTTTTTGCGAGGTTAACTTTGTATGGGTAATCGCGCATTTTGATACGAGATTAACGACTTAATCGCGCAAATCGGGTTAATCTCGCTGTGTAAACGTAGTATAAGCAATTCTTTGCTGATGCAAATAGTATTGCAACTCAAATATATAGTACATAGTATGATGTAAGAATTGAGCTGCAATTTAAAATGATGAAAATTTTGCTACGTTGGAATGTTAAAATTGTATAATTCAACGTTGATGTTAAATAATGTTTCATTTGAAATTAATGCCATAGAAGCAGTAGAAGTTCGGGGGTCCAAATCCCCCTCCCCAAATATCTGTTACAATAATTGTGGGTGGCAAATATGGTTTCAATAATAATGGCTTCAAAAGCTATGTACGAAACCCAAATGAAATCATGTGTGTGCCATTGCACAGAGGAAAAGAAAGAAATTCCGACGACGGATGTCCTTTCAGCAGGAGGTGACAAACTTCTGAAAATAAGATGTCCTTCTTTCAATAACTACTGATCTTATCTTTTTTTTCCTTTGACAAATTACAAATCTGGTCGACTACATGACGGAAATGCAAGACGGGAATTCTAAATATCTTTAATGTGACCCAAATGTCATCCTAAACAGCCTCCATCGAATATAAAGCTAGGTCTCATTAAGTATTTCGACAAAGCTCTTCGGCGAGATTCTGAAGTTTTTCAATATCTAATAAATTTTTTCCTAGGATATTTGTAGCCGTAGCTAAAAGCTGGTATGGTTTAATATTTGGGTAATGAAAGATTGATGGGAGACCATATTTGGAGGCTAATACGAGCAAATACAAATACTATTCGTTTGCATATACCATTCGTTTTTAAATATTTCTATTATATGTTGTTACGGTAATTTTTCAATGCTTTTTTATACAATCAGTAAAAAAAATATATTGCAAAAAATTATTTTCATTTTCTTAACATTCGAAATTTCATTTTGACAGGTATCAAAGCAAACTTTTTCTTATGCAACAATATTTTCTACTAAGATTTAGTAATGTGGAAGACATAAAGATCGGATGCGCAGGATCCAGAGTCAAAAATTGTGTTATGCCTCTATAAATCATTAGTTCTGTTAACCAACCTAGATTTATGATTGGAAAATTCGGGAGTTTTTTAAACTCATAAAAAACTTCGGATGTACAAATACCAGTTATAAACAATTCAACTGATACATTTTGCTTGCTCATGCATATAAACTTATTTCATAACTTTTGAGTGCCTACACTGCGCAAACTGTGGTTGTGCCATTGGAATGTGTATAATGAAGTACGACATCTGCAATTACTGCTGCCACTGGTTTGCATTACTATTAGTAACAACCAGTATTGTCTTCGGTGAGTACCAAGAAATATTTTAGTCGAGTATACTTGCCCGAATTTATGATTTTATAAAAAGCTCAATATCAAAATTAGGCCATTGAATCGGATATGTGGTTTAATGTCTTGATTCATTAAAATTTTAGTTGTCGAAATTAAGCAACCAATTGACAACCAATATTCAATAGTGTAGAAATCCTCCGTTTGAAAAAAGAATTTGGTATCAGTTGATATTACTTTACTCAATTGCAATTTCAAAATTTGTGCGTACAATCAGTATAGCTTACATTTCTAATTTTAGTTTCACCAGAAATTGCAGTAAACATGACTAGTGATCCAAAACAAAGGTATTCTGCATCTTTAACAATGGATAAACAAATGAATTATCATAAAACTAATGGATACATTACCAACACACTTATGACACCATTGGAAAACTCCGATACAACTCAAATAATAAAGAAGGAAAAGTCCGCATCAGCTAAAAGAATCTCTGCATCAGCGATAAGTCCACAAAGCTCCGTAAATAACCAAACCAAAATTTTATGCGAAGACAAATCTAAAACTATATTAAGTACAATAACAACGGTGGCTTTATCTCAGAAGACAATAGCCTCTCGGATTTTAGAAAACCAAGCACCTGTACAAAATTTAAAACATGAAGTATACCAAGGGTTTTCGACAATTCCATATAGTTTCGATGTTCAGTCATTACATGGAGACCGCATCTCTAGGCAAGCAGATGACGAACAGATTGACAAATGTCGATTATTTGTTGAGGGCGAACCCGAGAAAAATGAGTTTTTTAGCCCTGACTATCCTAATGATTATCCAAAAAATATTAATTGCACTCGCGTAATAACAGGTAAGGGCAAATTTTCTGATAAATGCTTTCAAACTTTTACAGTAACAAGATCTTCGGAAAAATGTCATAGCCAGCTTTCTTACTGTAATTACTAAATTTCAGGAAGCCGATCATTTAATACTTTATTTAATGCTAACTTGAATCACAGAATAAACAGTTTATTTATTTATTATTACTATGTTGGTCTTCGAGCCCCTTGTTTCGATTTTGTTAGATCCCTATCTATAAAAATGAAAGTTTATCCGTTTGTCCTTTTTAGACTCGTAAACTATTTGACCTATTGATCTAAAATTTTGACACGAGGGATGGTATGTCCAGACGATTTTTTGTATATCTTTTTTTGTTTATGGGCATGGCATCGCCCATATAACCTAAATGTATTATGTTGAATAACATAGGCATGGCACGGTACTTTGCAAGTAACACAAAATCTCAATACCGGACAATACCGGACAATACGTATCAAAAAAGGGGTCTTGGTAAAAGCTTTGAATATGAATAATATTTTTCAATACAGTTACCGAATGTAGCAACGCACATCGGGTATTCGCTAGTACGAATTAAAAGACTAACGGGCGGACTCTCATTCGAAAGTTAATTGAAACTGCTTTGTTACTTCCGACCACTTGTGACACCTCTGGCTTTGATACTGCTCCATCGTGTGAGTTCTTTGGCACACTGGCAATGTTACTCTACATGATTGCGGCAACTTCCGTAAATGTCGCTTCACCGTTTGTGTCTGTCCCCGTGCTGGCCCTCTGCCAGGTTCGATTCCTGGCTCGGGCTGGTAAAACGCTCATCTACTTCTATCGCTATCCACATGAAGCAGATGAGAATTACAAGAATCGCACAAGTGCGCTCTTGGCAGGCCGTTCGGATTCGGCGTTAAACTGTAGGTCCCCTCCCCTCCCTTTCCCCATCCGCTGGATATGTGTGCTGCAACATATGTTGGAAAGACAGTGTTGCATACACATTTCAAAAACGGGTGAAATATGTGGTATCACATTTTAGCAATAAAATTCAACAAAATATTAAAAACATAATTTAAGTTAAAAATTACAGCTCAGTTAATTTTGTACGATATATCGTTGACTCGCAAGAGGGAGAAATTTTTGTGTTTTGTTATTTTAGCTTTATGACCAATTAATTGATTTTATTGAAACAGAAAAACATTATAACAACAAAATAGCAAAACATAATCGAAACATATAAATTATATGGGGGTTTGCACTAAATTCATGGTGCACTATGCTTTCCACTACTACTAAATAAATGTAGTGGTTAATGGAACAAGTTCCACTAATCACTAACTTTATTTAGTGGAAGTGGAACAAAGTACCACTTTGTGGAAGAAATATTCCACTACCACTAAGCATGTAGTTTTGCAGAAAGATACTAAATATAGCCCATTCTTATTAACTTACATAACCTGTCCTTGCCCAGCAAAACACAAATTATTAAAACAAATTATTTATCAAAGCAATAACTTTTAAAAAACTTAAAAAAGGTTGCAATTTGCAACCTTTGTCTTCCATTTGTGCGATATATCGTACATAAATAATTTGTACGATATATCGTACATTTGAATAGTGCCAATGTGCGATATAAGTATCGTACATTGTTTAAGACTCATTTTTTAAACTCAAACAATTTATTAAGTTTTATAAATCAATTGAGATTTATATTTTGAAGCTTTTTGCTACCAAAAAATATGGCATACACGAAAATACCGTCACTTGTTAGTTTTTCTCTTGCTAAGAGCTGTCTATAAACCTCATTCATACTGTGTAACCACGACTACAAAGATTTGTCTTTTTAAACAGAACTATTCAAAACAGTATACTTAATGAAAACGAAAAAACCGTTCCAAAAATGTGCGTTCGCTGTCAAATAAAAACGTGATTTTTGAATGTACGATATATCGTCCAAATTTCCGGAAATGGTTAAAACGTACATACATATCGGCATTTAATGCTTCTTGCCAATAATACCTAATTCAAAAGTTTATATTTTCTTATTTTATAAAATTTTATCTTTTCAGCACCCAAAGGACAAATCATTCGTTTAGACTTTCGGAACTCATTCCATATCGAGGCAAAAGAAGAATGCAAATTTGATTTTTTGGAAGTGAGTAGAACAATTAAACGTGTAAATTTTAGGGTTACTAAAATACACTATGATCAATAAGTACCGGGACTGTGTCAAAAAAACAAAATTGTTTTATTCTTCTGGTAAATTTATTTTATCCCCTTCAAAATAAGCCCCATCTGAAGCAATACACATATGCCAACGCTTAATCCAATCGTCCATGCACTTCTGGTAAGCCGAAGCAGGTATGGCCTTCAGCTCTCGCGTCGCATTTTCTTTTGTTCAAATAATCGCGAATAATGTGTGCTTTGTGAGACGGCGCATTATCGTGGTGTAAAATCCAGCTGTTATCGGCCCACAAATCCGGTCGTTTTCTACGAATAGCATCTCTCAAACGCCTCAATACTTCAAGATAATACTCTTTATTAACGTTTTGACCGGTCGGAACGTATTCATAATGCACCACACCACGATAATCGAAGAAAACAATGAGCATAACCTTGATTTTTGATCGACTTTGGCGCACTTTTTTTGGTTTTGGCTCGCCAGCAGCACGCCATTCGGATGATTGCTGGCTAGTTGTCACGTCGAATTCATAGACCCATGTCTCATCACCAGTAATTATACGTTTCATGAACGTTGGGTCCTTCTTAGCTTCGGAAATCATGTCTTCAGCCACTTGCTTTCGATGATCTTTTTGGACGAAATTCAAGTCTTGAGGAACAAGCCGTGCGGCGACGCGTTTCATGCGCAAAATATCGACAACAATGAGATGTTAAGATCGTTAGAAATCTCTCTGAGGCTCACATGACGATTTTCAAGCACGATTTTCTTCACAATTTCAACATTTTCGTCGGTATTCGATGTTGAAGGACGTCCAGAACGAGGAAAGTCTTCGAACACTTCACGACCACTTTTGAACATTTTATACTACTCGAACGCTCTGATAGAGCAGACTCCCCAAATGCTTTCTGCAACATTTTAAGCGCATTGGCACAAGAAATTTCGTTCTTAAGACAAAATTTCAAACAAATACGAGTACGTTGATCAACAAAATTATCCATTGTAAAATGCGACGAAGTACAAAAAGTTGACTGACGCTAACAGCTGTCAAACAAAAACTAATGATGCAATCCCGCTCAAAATTTGACACAGATGTCAGTTAAGGTCCTACCGACCTAAAAAAAATACACAGTCCCGGTACTTATTGATCATAGTGTATATATATTTTTGTACGCTCCCATATACTGAAAGTACGAATAAAACTTTGACTCTTGATATTAAAATATAAAAATTAACGGAATTTTTATTAAACTAGATACGTGATGGACAATATGGATTTTCAAACCTAATTGGGAAATACTGCGGAACAGATTTTCCTCCAGAAATAACGTCAAAAGAGCGCTACCTTTGGTTACACTTTCATTCGGATGAAAGTATAGAGTATTCTGGCTTTACGGCTGTTTATGAGTTCATAGATCGCAATCGCGAAGGTATGGTTATATAGTGTGAAACATATTCAGTTTAATTGTGAAGGTAAACAAAATTATTTGTTTTAGCCCCTAGTACTGATCTAAATTGTACCATTGAGAAGGACGGCTATGAGGGGTTTATAAACTCTTCTGATGTACCATATGATATTAAGGAGGTTGTAATTAGAAATAAAATCCCCCTCGATTGCATATGGCGAATTCAGGTTCAAGACAAATGGAAGGTAAATGATATAAAATTCATTTTTTTTAATAAGCGTCATGAAGTATTTATGCACTTTTAGATTCAAGTGAAGTTTTTAGATTTTAAACTGAGTAAGCCAAACGACTGCGAAACTAACTTCCTAGATATATTCCCTGAGCAGACCGTAATGCCTTTAAGGTGTGTTAAATGCAGATGATACAACGCAAAATGAGCTGTGAAGTTTTCGTTATTTTCCTCTTGATAATGTAGGGTTAAAAATTTTTGCGGCTCGGCCGGAGAGGGCATAACTTCGGAAACAAATATATTACATATGCGGTTCTATGCCGAGCAAGTAGCCATCAATTCAACTTTCGCGATTCTATACACGGCCTTTAGGGATCGAGGACCGAACTCTGGTAAATACATCACTAACTTATAAGAACAACTTGAACCATATTCCTGCATTGTTTCATTGTAGCGTGCACAGAAGATGAATACGATTGCGAAGATGCTACATGTATATCAAAAGAATTGCAGTGCAATGGGCGTGATAATTGCAAATTCCGTTGGGACGAGGAGGGCTGTGCGGTATTTATACCGATAAACTGCATTGACAATTATTCACTTTCTATTATAAATTTTGCAGACAGAATCGGCAGGACAGTCAGAACATGTAGTCATCATTATAATTGTTTTTGGATTAATCTTAGGTGGCATGGTGATAACGTTCCTAGTAAATTGTATGCGAAAAATTATGCATGATCACAAAATTATTCGGGTAAGTAAGCAGACTTCATTTAATATATTTGTTCAGTTTAATCTTTCCTAAACGTAATTTAGAGATATGTATGTACATTCAAAAACTTGTCATAACAGCGCTTTTCTTGCATGTGATTTCGCCTAATTCACTCAAAACTTACTCGCCCAACCCACTTAGAATAGCCTATCATTCTTTATGTCCGTTCTCTATTTTATACATATAAGTAACTTTGTGTTGTTATTATTTCAATGAATGTGATATAATGTAATATTATTAAAAGTCGATCCTGCTCCACTCGAAACGAACATTTGCCTGATTAGAAAACTAATTTTTGGGTAAATACATACATTATTGGAAAAATGTATGCATATATTTATAAAGCAAATGATTTACACTCAGCTAGTTAAAGAACGTTGACGTCAACACTTTTAGTACCTTTTCGTCAAACGATATCGGTATCTATTGCCTAAGAAATACCTTTAATGCAGGTTTGCATTTTAAGCAATTATTTTATCAGTCTTTTTTAAACATATTAATTGGCGAGTGTACATCCTTGGAGAAATCCAGTTTTTATTGAACATAACTAAGAATATCGGTCACATATGTACTCTGTAGTGGTGTCGTGGAGTCTGTAATCTACCTTTTCCTGCTGCCTCATGATATTATCTGGATCTAACAAAGTTAAAAACTTTGCAAAAATTTTCATTTGGGCACTTATACTTTTGTTAGTTGGTTTCAACACAATATGCCTGCGCATATTTTTGCTTCACCTGTAGACCTCTTTACTGCATAGATAACCTTTTTATGTTGCTCTAGCATAAGTCTTCGATCGCCGATTTTTTCCTTGCTTATGCTTTATCCGCAGGACGCCCCTGTTCCAAGCAATGATATATATCATATTGACTCGTTCATCTGGGATGCGCCTAAAACCGCTATATTTGTTGGCTTACAAAATGGTTACACGTTGGAGCATAACTGGCACGACCATCTGAATGATAACAATTGCAAGGAAAGTGGAAACGATAATTTTTACTTAAGTGGTCTAAATTATGACAATGAAAACGGTTCCTGTGCGAGATATCCATATAGTTGTAACTGGATATCTAATGACGATGACGAATTTGCAACTAGCCGAAATAGAGTACCATTTCCTCTTAGCAAACTGAATGGAGTAAATTGTTTCAACGTGACACCACTTTCTTCCATTTCTACAGTGTCTTCGAAATCATCACCGACTACTGCTACCAACTGAATAACACTTGAAAAACACATGAATTTTATTTGCAATTTCTCGATATGTAAATAATTAAGTCATCACAAATAATAAATCCTTAACAAATTTCAAGATGCATTTAGATGAAAAAATAAACCGAGAAGTTAGGTCAAGGGTTGTCATCCGGCTGCCGTGTCAATTATATATAAGTATAAATACTATATATAGAAAACCGGAAAACACGAAGATATAAGAGTTTTTATTCTTTTTGAAGCGGTCAGTTCACCGTTATTTTATAATTTAGTGATTTCTTGATTCATGAAATTTCAAAAGAATTAACTTTAGAATATAGACCAGGTATTCCTTTTACTGGATACCCATTAAAATTCAAGATTCGTTTTGTGTTTAATTTTTAATTTACCAGAAACAATAACCATTTTATATATTAATCAATTTAAAACTAACATAATACATAACTAACATAATAGCATAACAATAACTTTTTCGTGCAAGACATACTTAAAGAGAATGCCTAAGTATCTTGACAAAGGAAATTAAATTTCAGGAACATATCCGTCAATCAAAGGAAAGCAAATTGGACGAGGTTGGCCGCAGTTCAAAGGCACGCTCGAGGGATAACCTCACTACTCCCATGCCTCGGTAAAAAAAAAGGATTTAAGTTATATAAATACGTTATACTTTTTAATGAGTCTACGTTTATCCGACAGCATAACTCGGACAAAAAATAGTAACTTCTCTCGATTAGGTGTAGAAACTGTAGCTAGTCACAATGTATTGCGATCTAGATTAGTTATTGCAAAGCCGGACTATCATGTCGGATAAACGTCGGCGGTTTATGTTGCTTCATAGTCTTCCAGTATACGAAACTTAACCCGTTGTCCACTCCGATAAAATTTCATGTTTGTAGCTTTCAGTGGCGCACACAGGATTTTATTTTGGGGGTGTTTGCGTACAACTTTTGAGCCGAATACCATTCGAAACCATATTTTGTATCAGCAATTTTTGTGTGCGCCACTGGTAGCTTTAAAGGTTTAGGCTGGGCGATATTGAATCAGACAGTCAAGCAGGACAAACAATTATATGTATATTTTACTTGACATTAGAGCAGTTTAAGGTCATTTATAAACATGGTTTATGTATACTTCACTCAAATGCGCATACAGATTTTAAAACATATTTCTAATATGTGTTTCCTTGCAGGCAGAAGCATTCACAGTCCTCTTTACAGCTTCTGGAAGACACTAACAATCGATATTACAGAGAAGTCATACCAGTTTCATTAGAAGTTAGTAAAGGAGACATGAAGGACAAAGAGCATAGCATTTTACGACACCGCAACGATATGGTAGTGCAGACCAGCTTTTGTAGCGTTGGCGACGATGACTTTTCAGAAGCAACTGTAGAAGCACAACCAAACGCCTGCGACATGGGTTGTCAGACGCGGTAAACTGATTATACATTCTGCAGACCATATACGTATATTTATTTATTCAATATATATGTGCTTTATTTCATTTGTTCAAAATGTTTTTAGTGAATCACTTTTTGCGGCCTCTTCGATTAAACAACAATCCTGTGTGACACCCCCGAAAGACAAAGATAGTAGGCACTCGCGATATCGATTTTCAACATTTGGTTACGAAGCACAACCGCAACTAGCGCCTCTCGTTGAAAGCAATTTACAAAAAAAATGTAAACCTGAGGAGTTTGTCGAAATGGTGGAGCGAACTCCTCCCGTTCAAAAAGCATTACCGC
This sequence comes from Melieria crassipennis, assembly GCA_963668005.1. Lineage (NCBI taxonomy): Eukaryota > Metazoa > Arthropoda > Insecta > Diptera > Ulidiidae > Melieria > Melieria crassipennis. The sequence continues at coordinate 302,717 of OY764962.1, read as the reverse complement.
ATCCCAGTTATATAGATTCCGCATCAACACCACAGGAAATCTGTCATCGTCATCACCAGCACACACATCAACACATATATCAGGTACAGCCGCCTTCAGGGCCACAAGAACGTTCGGAGCATAAGAAAATCCATCCATCTTCTGCACAACAAACAGTAAAACTAATACAATGTATCCCTGAGAGAAAAAACAAATCGAAAATCGGCCAGCCACCAGTACTAGTAGACATGAGGAACTCTGCACCCGACGTTATTATTATGACATCACAGTGACAGTTACCATCGTTGCAGGCTAAACCAAAACTTCAATCATCAACGTTGTTTATGCGAAAAATCCCAGCATGGAAAGCACTCTCTTTATTTTTGAGTATGTGGGATCTTCGCAAAACTTGGGCATTAATATGGCTGACATTTGTAAGAGCGACTAGACCTGGAAGACGTTCATATTTATTTACAACCCCTGGCATCCTAGTCACAAGTTGAAATAAGAATGAAGAATCGACAAATAAGATGTATCGCACAAGAATAATATATATCTACCTAAGTCCACACTGGTTTGAATACATTGTTTTATGTAACATGTGATTCTCTACAAGTATGTATGCACATATTGTATTTATAAGAAGGCATGTTCCTAGATTTATTGTACATATGAATGTGCAGGTCGAAATTAATTCCCTAGTATTTGCCTTAATTGAGTCATGGTAGATTCAATTGAATAGGTAGACACATATAAACATATGTACATATATCTACAATATTGTTACAGTGTTATAATGTAACAACTTTTGCCATATATTTAAGCACATACATACATAAGCACGAAGATATATACATATATACATATGTCTTTATGTTCTTACTATATGCAAACCCGAGGTTTTGATTTATTGAAATTAAAGAAAGTTTACACTGCATATTCTTAATAAGTACTGTTTATTGTATGTATTGTATGTATGTATTGTCGAAACCCCACTAACCTCCCTACTTTGAATATAATTGCAATCGTAATTGAGTGGTAAGAAGAAATCATTAGATTTTTGTGAGAAAATGTGAATTTTTTATTCAGCCGGTATAGGTAGGTACTCTTTGCGTAGGCAGCTTTTAGTAAAACTTGTTTTGTATATCACAAGGCGTCACTCTGATGAGTTTCACGCCCCTCCGACAGCATCGTTGGCCACATGTAATTTACAATACAATTTGATTTTTGCTTTGTAGAAACCCAAAAGTTGACAACGTCACAAATCAGATCGTATGGGAGACGCCCTCTGGTGGTGAATTTCTGAACCTTAATTAATTTTTTATTTTTTGCACTCAAGAATGTTGGTGATCGCTGAATAAATCATTTAAATCGGTTCAGTAGTTTCCGAGATACGATGTTTTCTCGCTTACTTAACTACTACATCTACAAGTGGGGAGCCAATGGCATAGAAAATGGCCAATTTTGTATGGCAGCCCCCTTAAGACTTGGAGATAGCGGATAGGTATGTTTAGAAGAAACATTCGGAAGGGAAAATAAATGGGTGTCGGCCATACATTTGATACATCTGAGGGCAACCTGGGAGCAATGGGAGCCTATTTTATAAAAATGACCATTTTGTATGGGAGCCCCATCAAGGGTTGGAGATAGGGGGTGAGGGGATGTTTGAAATAAATGTTCAGTAAGGAAAACTAGAGGGGTCGAGACTTTAACCCTCTAAGAGCAACTTCTGACCAGCTGTGGAGCCATTTGTCGAATTTCCCAGCTTTTTTGTGAACTTTGACCTCGATGAGACGCCATTTAGCCCCACCCTAGCCCCAAAATTTTTTGGCTCATGCACTTTTTCACCAACCCGCATAAAATCAGAGGTTGCGGAGCATCGAGAACCCATTATTAAGAATTTCCATACAACACTAAGTCCACTCTAATGTATGTATATTATATATATACTAGCTGACCCGGCGAACTTCGTCCCGCACGATATTTGTTGTTTTTTTATAATGAAATACGCGAGATGGCGAATCAATGGCGATGTGGCAAATGGCAAATTGACGAAGAAAACCAACTAAAGGAAGAGGAGGGAGCTACTGATTAACGCAATCGAGGCCCGTAAATAAGCAATGGTGCTGCTAAGTTTCAGTAAAGAAATGGATAGCGCTTGAACAATATTTAAGTTATATTGGCAGGGCCACGGCCCCTTATTCAATATCCGCACAATGCCCTCTGTCGAAAGAGAAAATGGTAGGTTCGTACTAAGTGTCATTGCTGAGCAACTTATAGTTCAGCGAAATATTTGGGTCCCAACAAATGTGCCACGCCCCTTGTCCAACGCTTATAAAAACTTACCAGTAGAATGACCCATCTATGGGACGACGGGGCACTAAATTTCAGTGTTGTACGACTTACAACTTCAAAGATATTCTCTATTAAAAATTTGGTTTGTATGGACAGTGCCACGCCCCCTTGTTCAATACCCTCATCATTCCCTCTGTCGAAAGATATGAATAAATGGTAGGTTCGTACTTAATTTCATTGCTGTGCGACCTATAGTTCAGCGGAATATTTGGATCACAAAAAATGTGCCACGCCTCTTGTCCAACGCCCACCAAATCTTACCAGTAGAATAACTCATCTATGGGACGACGGGGTACTAAATTTCAGTGTTGTACGACTAACAATTTCAAAGATATTCTATATTAATGATTTGGCTTGTATGGGCGGTACCACGCCCCCTTGTTCAATACCCGCACCATTCCCTTTGTCGAAAGATATAAATAAATGGTAGGTTCGTACTTAGTTTCATTGCTGTGCGACTTATAGTTCAGCGAAATATTTGGGTCACAAAAAATGTGCCACGCCCCTTCTCCAACGCCTATCAAAATTTAACAGTAGAATGACACTTGTATGGGAGCGACTTCAATGCTGAGCGACTTACAATTCCGAAGCTATTCCATATAAAAGATTTTAGTTTAGGGGCGGAGCCACGCCCTCTTGTTAAATACCCGCCCCATTCCCTCTGCCGAAAGATATGACTAAATGGTAGGTTCGTACCAAGTTTCATTGATGTGCGACTTACAGTTCTGCTGAAATGTTGGGTCATAAAAAATGTGCCACGCCCCTTGTTCTTTTCCTGAATTTTCTTTGCTATAAACCTCACACAGCCCGAGACCTTTCCAACGAATGCAAAACCGTGGAAATCGGTTCCTGCGTTCTGGAGTTATAGCGTCAGGAAGGAAAACCCGACTTATTTTTATATAGTAGATATATGTATATATTTATATACAGTTTTGTGTTATACTTGCATATAAAGTATATCATAATTTTTTAGTAGATATATACAAGCATACATAATCTGCAATAAAATTTACCTAAATAAGGACGATTGTTTTAACATTTCAATTCCTCTTCCAGCAAACACAAAAATTTACAGCGCATATAACCGAGGAATATTGTTCTTTAGAATAAACATAGAGCGCTTCCTTTTGTGTATATTGCTCACTTTGAACGTCCGTTGCTTCTTTTCTGTTGTTTTTAGTTTTTACATAAACAAATGGCTGGCGGTCGCAGGAACTCAGCTGGTTAGTATTTTGAACCACGAGTGACGCAGCCAACACCTGAATATAGAAAAAATTGTTTTATTATATTTTGAGAGTAAAATTTCATATGAAAATACTCCAACTCATCTTTCGAAATTGGTATAAAACAATAGCTTCCTCCCGTAATCGGGCTGTCGTGCCGGTTATGAGTATACTGTATTTATATAATATATGTATGCATGTACTAGTGTCCGACCGAAACCACTTTTTTGGGCCGAAACCGAGTTTCGGTTTTTTGTTTTTTAATATTCGGCCGAAACCGAAACTTTCTACTTGAAATAAAAATCACCATATCAAGCATTTTTTTTCAACAAACGAATTTTACTTTAAGTAAATAAAGAACATAACATACCTAACATAAATAAATAAATACTAATTAATCAAAACAATTTATTCATTTTTTAAAAACATAAACTAAAAAAACCACCCTTTCGTACCTTACTCGCTAATATTCAAAATTAAATATTTATTTATTTATTTAAGTCTATTGTACATTAAGTAGCTTACAGACTAATAACAGATTAGTACAAAATTATTTGAAGTCAGTGTTTAAACTATGTTTAAAAGACAATTTAGAAGATGAAAAATCAATGAAATTATAAAGCGAATTAACTTCAGCCAAAGTTCTACCCAGGGGCGCAAATTGGGCGTAGTTTGTACTACAGCAGGCAAGATTGAAAATTTCATAATTCCGCAACTGTTTGGCAGGAACATGAAAATTGATTCTATCAAGCAACAAGGGACAGTCAATACCACCAGTAACTAAATCAAATACAAAGGTCATAGAGAGAATCTTCCTCCTGTCTTCGAGGGACTTGATATGCAATAAAGAGCACATAGAGTAGTACGACGGAACAGGGTCAACAAACCTCAAAGATCGAAGTGCATATCTTAAAAACACTTTCTGGACTCGTTCAAGTCGTTTGATATGCACACTATGATATGGTCTCCAAATAAAAACCGCATATTCAAGCACTGAGCGGACATAAGCATTAAAAAGCGTTTTTACGGTGTAAGGATCAGTGAAGTCAACACTGTTTCGCCTAACAAAAGCAAGCATAGAATATGCTTTAGAAATAGTAAAGTTGAGATGGCTGGAAAAAGTGAGCTTGGAATCAAAAATAACTCCAAGGTCCCTAATCTCACTAAGACACTTAAGGGGCGTATTATCGATACAATAGGATGTTTGCAGCGGACAATGAGACTTAGAGTAAGCAACATGGGAGCATTTATTGATGTTCAATGATAAACGGTTTCTGCAACAATAATCAAACACATTATCAAGGTCAGATTGAAGGTTTTGCTGATCAATAAAGGAAGTTATAGTAGAGTAAATTTTTAGATCATCGGCGTAAAGAAGAAACCTGGAGGTGGAAAAACAACAACTAATGTCATTAATGAATATTATAAAAAACAGTGGCCCAAGAATGCTCCCTTGGGGTACACCAGATGACGCTATAATTAATATTATATGCTAAAAAAGAAGTTTATTTACATTGGTGGCATCGAAATTACTCCTCCTTTCACAATGTATCTGCTCGGCTGCACTAACTAGCTGTTAACTCGCTACACAATAAAATTTAAAAAATATCCTAGAAAGTTTCGGTTACGGTTTTTTTTCGGGCATTTTTTGGCCGAAACTAAAACCGAAACCACTTATTTGGGTCGAAACCGAAACCGAAACTGAATATTCTGTCGGACACTAGTATGTACATATACCTGTAGAAACAAATATTTATTATCAGCCTAAATTAATTACAGATGTTAAGAAACGTGAAAGTTTTGATTAAAAGAAAGAAAAAATTTTTATGATTTGTGATTTTACATGGCTCTAATGTCCTCGTAACGGATAAATCAGCAATTGAAATTGAATGCATGAAAATTTCGTATTGTAATCGCACAGTTAAGTTGTTACGATCTTACTAAATATATGCATACATACATATACCTACCTACATACCTAACCTATATATTATATTTTTTACAATAAGTAACAAAACTAAAACTAGATTACATTTGAAAGGAAAAACTGCCTTTGTATACACTCGTGTAAAGTGGTAACAATAAAAAAACAGTTGATAACAGTGTATATCAGCTTACAGAATATGTAGCAATTATAAGATAACTGATTTAACATTTATTTAAATTGCAGCTGGCCAGTGGCGCACACAGGATTTCATTAGTCCCTAGCGCTATCAGGTGGAGTTCCTTAGGCGTTAAGAGCTAGTGAAAAAATGATCGTTTAGGATGCCTGTTTTCTTGCCGAATTTAAGCAGCGATTTAACATCAAGCCTATCGACTTCAGACAACCCAGGGAAATATGGGGCTCCCAAAACATACAAGGCAAGATTTAGCCATAGCAGGACAGTGGCACAGAATGTGGAATGTGTTTAAAGGTTTCTATGATGCACTCTTCGAGCTGGGATAAAGGCAAGAATTCATTTTTCTTGCGAAAAGAGTGCTTGCGTTTTGGTAGCATTGATTTTAATTTTGTATTTTGTAAAATGACATTTATGTCGTACTGCAGTTCGGTAACAAATTGTTGGCCAAACTGGTTTGACAAAATAGGGATGTCGTCTTTTGATTGGAATTTATTGTATTTATATTTAAATATATGTATATGTTATAATTCAGCGGTATCTCAAATAACAACTCACATAACAATCCGTTATCGGGTTAAGCCCTGCCGGAAAAGCTCTCTCCAGGCGCCTCTGCTTTGTGCGCGCCTTCTCCAGCTGTCACACCAAGAGGTGATAGGGCGCCTTCAACTTGGTCCTTCTGAAGAGGGAGCTCTTCGCCGTCGACCTCCAACTACCACGTTGAACACATTTTTCACCGGGTCTTCATCGTCCATACGGGAGCCATGGCCCAGCCAGCGGAGCCGCTGTGTTTTTTAACTTCATAGACTAAAAACACATTCAAATTAAATTCATTGACATCCGATTATTTTATTGTACTATTTTTCATCAAAGGGTTAGTATGAATTTGGTGCTCAAGTTTGGTATTGCTTTTCAGATACATAGCATAAGAGCAAAAAATAGTATTCATGCGAAATTCAATGTAACTTATTTTAGCATTCTTAAAACTTTAACCTTATTCTTAAGAAAGCTGTAATGGGATGAAATATGGTAACCTGTTTCTTGTTTATCACGATGATATTTATTCTTCCTCGAAACCTCTGCACCAGGCAATAAAGAGGGAAGACTAAGCACATACATACAGTACGACATGCATATGTATGTATGTATATGTGAGAATGATCTGAAACTGATACGTACATACATACATACATATATCTCACGTTTGAAGCCTTAGACTTTCTACATCGGTTGAAGTATTTTTTGCTCCACACATATCATTATAAAAACACCGAAACCAGTGTCAATTATTTGAAAGCCGTCCTGTTATATTAAGAAAATCTACGGCTGAAATCAACGTAGACTTCTGTCATTGGTATGAAGCAAATGCGAAACTGCGAACACATACTCGTAAATAAACTTAAAAAGCATAAAACGAGATGCCGTTGCAGATTGCGGCTGCTTTATGAATAAAGACCGTAATTCTTGGCATCTCTATAGAACAATGCTCGCTTGCGTTTTGTACTTCAACTATAAAAGCTGAGTAATGCATAATGTTAAAATTAAATTGCTAAAGAAAGGTCTTCCAACCACATCTGATACTTGGCAGCAAGACAAAGTTGGAACTAGCGAAACGCCGTCGTGATCATGGCTGGAAGTTTTCTTACGTTGCCAACTTCAGCCATTTCAGTTCTGTGCTTGCTATTCATTGTTGAAGCTGCTTCATTCTACGGCTTAAGCAACCGAACCAATCAGAGCTATACGGGAAAAGGTGTTATTGAGCGATTCCATTACCGCTATCCTGACGGGAGTTACGAGTTCAGATATGAATTAGAGGACGGAACGGCACGCTATGAACGTGGATATTTTCTACTTTTCGACAAAAAGAAAATATTAATTGTTGTTGGCCACTTCTCCTATCGCATGCCGGATGGCCGATATATGACGGTATTTTACAATGCAGACCAATACGGATATCGTCAAAATCAATGTAAGTGTCGTGATGTTAATTTTGCAATAAAAGTGTTTTAAATAGAATATGCGTTGGAAATATTTCAGCAATTACTTCTCAAACATACCCAAACTTACCTCGCACCATAGATGTCCCACATCTTGAAGAAAATGCATAAAACCCACAAGAAAAAGCGTTCAATGACTCTCACTCGCAAAGAGGAGGTTACCCAAAAGATCGAGATTAAATAAAACGAAATGTAATGTGAGCACTTTTCTACTCAAAATAAAGCTAATTGTTTAGAATTCTCCTGATCGACAAGTTGCCTGGTCTTGTATCGCATTAATTAAAAAAAACCATGTTTGCATGTTGTATTCTTTGTCAAACAAAATTTATTATCCGCATGCTCCGAATAAAAGTTACCAATTTGATTGAATAAATTCCATGTTGTCCAAGTTTTTGCGGCTTATTTCCTCTATTTAGTAAAAAATATGGTTCAGAGCATTGCTTCACCGCATAACAAAAGTGTCTTACCCTTGTACACTCTGTTTCCTTTTTCGTCAGAGAGATAGTGCAAAATACCGACTTTAGTCTTGTCATCCGTCGCAGGTAACGAATAAAATCCATTCTGAGCCTGAACCACTTTCCCATCCACGATTTTGTTATACATTTTTTTATAATCCAACAACCCATTGCTTAGTATTAGCCTGACGGAACGAAACAGAAACAAATAAAGAGGGAACGTTAACTCTGTCGCATGCCCTGCGCTCCTACTTGTACTCGCTCGTGCCATCCGGATGCGTTATGTGTGAATTGTGTATAACCACAATTGGACATTCCGTATTCATGTAAGAATCCGTCGCACTATTGGGCAGCTCGGTAATATTTCCGTCCTCACTCATTAGCTGCGGGTTGATTCCGTCCGGAAAAACGACTATTTGGTCGTCATAAAACGGTACGTCTACAGGTTCATCTATCGTCACATACTCGTATACTTCGTCCTCGAACACTGATGATGTTAATTCGTCAGGCTGCATATTAGTTGGCCATGCTGTTAATTGGAGCTCGTAAATCGGTTCAAACGCTCTATAGACTACTTGGTCTCGAGAAAAATCACTGACTTCTGCCGAATTTATCGGCGCTATGAAAACTGTGTTTTGTAATGCCATCAAGCCAAGTATCCAATTTAAAATAAACATTGCATACACCGCTAAACTTCCAAAATTTTTGTGTGTTAAATCTTCTGAAGTTGCTTTTGTCAGCTATTTATATCAGAACTCAAGTTGCTGGCACAGCATCTGAACATGTTTGGTACGACACACACGTACAATGTATCTGTACTACACATGGCCATGTGTTGCTGCATGTACATATGTAGCTGCATATAGCGGGTAACCCAAAGGCATTTAGGGGAAGGTAGGGAAGTCCGTTGCAGAATACGAAACCTCTGAGGTATTGAGGTTCGGTGACCACAGTTTTAAAAACTTAACACAGAACAAAGCAAACATGTTCGCCACTTAGGCGAACCACGTTAGGTTTCTTTTATTTTTAATTAACTAAATATAATTGGTTAATATTATAAAAAAAACAATAAATGTATGTATGTATGTATGCAGGTATATGTACGGTTTTATTGCTAACTTGCAAAACGGAAACGTAAAGCTACCAAAAAGTTACTGGCTGTTAGCATCAACCGATATCATACGAGTTAGTTAGGGGGTGCTTTTTGTTTGATTCGTTTCTTTGTATTCTAATTTTTTGAATATTTTTATCATTATTTCTTTCTTACTTAACTTACTTACTTAACTGCGATAACAACCCGTTATCGGGTTACGGCCTGTCGCAAAACTTCCCTCCAGGCTCCTATGCTTTGCGCGCGCCTTCCCCAGTTGTTCACACTTTATCGCTTTATCTCCAGGCTGACATCATTGCTGCTGTTGTTGGCGGTGCAAAGGTAGACGAATTCCTTGACAACTTCAAAAGGATACCTGTCGGCCTCGACGTGAGACCCTAGCCGCTGCGAGTCCCTGCGTGTAAACAGCATATACATACTTCGTCTTGCCCTCATTTACTACCAGACCCATTTTGGCAGATTCTCTTTCGATAGCCGCAAAGGCAGCGGTGACATCTCGCTTGTTACGCCCAATGACATCAATGTCATCAGCGTAGGCAAGGAGCTGGACACTTTTGATGAAAAGTGTATTGCTGCGCGTATTGCTCAACGTCGCTCTGCAAAGTCTCAGACAATGCGGCATAAGGCGATCCCTTATTTCTTTCACATATAAGAATTGTGAAATACTACAATGACCACAGGGTCACTTGACCACAATAACGTTCTCTTCAACCGTCACCGTGTAGAAAACTACTTGATTACAATGAACGTGGCAACAAAAAATATGATTGCAGTGCTATTACAATCATATTTTTTGTGCGCCTCGCATCACAAATTGGAGGGTTGCTTGCACACTTCTAATTAGCATTCATCTATGCCCGTTTTATCGTTCTTCTATCGTAACATTTTCAGCAGAAAATTATAGAAGCTGGAAAAAATGTTTATATGAGCTCATACTTTTTCCGTTAAGCTGTTGTTTTTGTGAAATAAAACAGTATTTTATATAAAATAGGCTTTTATTTTAACAAAAGTGGAACCAAAACAAACCCATTAAATTCATTAATCTTTTGTAAGCAAAATACTTACAGCGACTTAAAACTGGGTTTGCGGAGATCAGAAGCATGGTTTAGGGAACAATTTTTAAATTTTTATATTCCGAACCCCCTTACTTTATGAAGTTTAATTACAATTGTAGACTGGAGTACTCAGGGTAAATGACGCCGCATCGAGTTCTAACTTCGGGAAAATGCTAGTAGATTACTCAGAAGCTGGTGTTATTCTTAGATGATTAAATGTATAATACAATGCAAATGCAATAATTTATTTTTTTAAATTTTTTTTTCCGACAAACCAGTCAACCATTAGGGACCAATTTGCCAAATTTCGTAACACTCAACCTTCACTCTATTCATCTGCTATAGATTTTCCCACTGCAACAATTTGTGAAGGTATTTATTTCTTAAAAACATATTATATAGTTATATTATAAATATTTCCCAAAACACTGTTTATTACTTTACTCATTTCCATGCAAAATGCACTGGTATAGTCAGTGAGGAATTCAATTCACCATGCACAGTATAGGCTGTAAAAACCAAGTACAGACTGAAAATTAAAATGACGGTATCCCGAAAGATCAGCCAGGATTTCGGGGCTGTTAAAAACAGCCGGGATCCTGGGTTTGCATGTTTTTATCTTGGTAGAGGGCTGGCACACAAATTTTGAGGCACACCATTTGCAGCCAGCAGATATTGGGGGCGTTTGAACCCCCAAACCCGCATTGCATGCGCGACTATATCTATGTTTCCTATGTATATGTATACTTATGTTTTACTTTTTAGAGTAGTGAAAGAAAAATCCAGAAACAAATCATAGCAAATTAAAATTTGATAAATTAATTTTATTTAGCAAGGAACAAGTAAACTCTATTTCAACTCTAAACAATACAATAATTGTAGCTGTGGAGGGACCTGTCAAAAATTGAAATGTATGAATTTGTATGAAAGATTGTGTTAACTTTAACTTTTTTCGCCACACGCTTGACAGCTGAAACATTTGACATTTAATTTTGGAATATCAATTATAAACAAAAAACCATAGTGCAATCAATAAAGTGTACCAGGTAGATGGCGTACACTTATTTCTCTGAGTAGCAATTTTCAATGTGTCAATTTATTTGTGTCAGTTCGATTACCCTTTATTTTTGTTGTCGTTAAATTTAAAATTTACTTTCAGTATGTACATAAAGAACAACATAGAAACTGCATTGCCGTGCGTTTTTTTTGCAGAGACAGCACGTTTTTCCTGGCATGTAGTTGCGTTTTTAGTGTCGGTTTTGGTGCAGGACGTATTTTCAAACAACAATTTATTTTTAAATATTTTTCATACAGCACAGACGGGTTATGAACTCTGAAATTTGTCAGAAAAATTACATTAATTGTTAGAAAATAAGTGTACGATGAAGAGAGAGTTCCTCCTATCTGGCACACTTTATTAATTTCACTATGCCAAAAACAATGACTTTTTGAATTTATAAAACAAAACAATTTAATTCTTTGCAAATCGTACAAATTTTATATATTGTTGAAATTTGTTTACAAATGAAAAAACTTTTGTTATTCGCTTGCAGCAGCATTGTGTTCCAAAATTCGAGTGCGGCGACCACTGTTGCCAGGTTGGCGATTTATCGCCAATTGGGCGATTATTTCCCAGGAATTGCGCTTGTAATTTTTTAAAAGCGCCAGGTGCTTTTTTGGGGGGTTTTAATTTAGCTTGGACGAGTCTTCCTTTTTTAATAATTGTTTTGCTAGACATAATATCATAATTTTTAAATTCTGGCGGTGCAATTGTGAATTTTGTTTTACTTCAACTTGAACACCTGGCAAACACAATGGTTCGGTTATTTTTTGTAGCTTGTGCAAAATTCGTATTCACTCAAAGCGGATGGCGTCTGCTGTATTTTCCCGCCGCAACAAGATGAGTAAGTGATTTTGCCCACATAAGAAGATAAGAACATAAGAAACATTTTAAATCTGTCTGGGCGAACCTGCCCGAATACAAAGGTAAGTTTAATTTAAAATATCGTAGTAATATCAGTAATAATAGTAATTACTGTGATGCAAGGCCGTAGCCAAGGGGGGTTTTGGGTGTCAGAACCCCCCATGGCCTATAATTATTTAAAATGTTCAATCACTATGCATAGTATGTACGTTCCCACATTAGCAAAAAGGTCTTTTCACCTTTAAACGTTAAACCCTTTCCGGAAATTTGTACGATATATCGTAAATTTTTTCGAAGATTTTTTATTTGACAGCGAACGCACTTTTATGGAACAGCTTTTTAATTTTCACTAAGTAGGCTGTGTTGTATCATTCTGTTTTTTGCATCTAAATATTTGTCCCGAGTCTTTAAAAAAATTGTACGGTATATCATACAAATGACCTTTGTGAAGGTTGCAAAGCTTTGTATGATATATCGTACAAAGGAAGGCAAAGGTTACAAGTTGTGTTTGCATTTTTTTGAAGTTGTGGGTTTGGTAACAGATTTTTTGCGTTTGGTTGCCTGCCATGCCCATCTGTAAACCACGTGACTAATAAAATTCGACTATTCCGCAATTTTCGATTAAAAGTAAGAATTACTACACGAGTTTCTGTTTTACTGGGTAGACACAGGTTATGTAAGGTTAGACATGCGTACTTGCCACTCCCACTACGATAATAAGAATGGGCTATATTCAGTGCCTTTCTGTAAAACTGTACGAATTTTAAGTGATTCTGTGTTTTATTGAGAGGAAAAGGGCTTTGCAACAACAACAACGGTTATATAAGGCCGAATAAATGTGAATCAATTGTTTATATATATAATTTATATAACTTTCGATCAAAATGAAATCATGTTTTCATTTTTTGTTGTTATAATTTATGTTTTCTATCAAAAAAACCAATAAATTGTTCATAAAACTTAAAAAACCGAACCCAAAATTTCATGAATTTTTACTCCTTTGCAGACCATTGTACGATATATCGTACAAAATTGATGAAGCTGTAATTCTCAACCAAAATTATTTGTTTGAAATTTTTTTGTATTTTATTGCTAAAATGTTCAATGAGAGTCAATATTTTGAAGGACAAATTTTTATCTCAAGAAATGTGGAAATTGATTGAAATTTTTTGGGAAAACCGATATGGTTTTTTTAAATAGTCCCCTTCAGGCTCAGTACAGCTATTTGCATGATCTAAAAGCTAAAAGCAAAGCAAGCCAGTCAATTAATTTAAAAGCATTTCTAATGAGTGTTTTATATCGTCGGCTGGAATGTCACTCAGGATATCGGTTCAAGCCTTTTAGATGGCTTCTACGTCCTCAAAACGCCTTTGTTTGATCGGTAAATGCATTTTTTTTTATAAGGTGAAAGTCGCACGATGCCGCGTCACGTGAAAACGAAAAGTGGTTGATGGTTAAAATTCGTCTTTTAGTCCAAAAATCAGTCACAAGTGTCTATCGATGAGATGACGTCTTTCGATAGCCAAATGTTCAGTTAAAATGCAATAACTTTATGTTAATGAGATGCTTAACCTTCGCCTTACCAAAGGTTATTGTATTCGTCCTTGACCAATACCCACCCGGACGACGCCAGGCGCTTCCGCCGCTATTTTGAATAAAACTCTCCTCAATACCTCACTATTTAGTATCTTCCTTTTTCGAAAAAAAAGGCATAACTTTAACGATTTATTTTGCGACTGTGGAAAATATTAGAAGATTTCTTTCCAGAGGGTTTATTGAACACATACTAAGGTACGTAAGCAAAATTGTGTGTGAGTTTTATTCCAAATGGTGGCGGAAGCGCCTGGGCTCACCCGTGTATTTGATATACAAAAAAAAACCGTGACCAAAATTTCTAAAAAAATATTTATATTATTGAAAATTACTTTCGAATGCGTCAGTGAGTCGAAATGATAACTACATTAGATAAATACTATGGCAGATATTAAACATGAATATTAAATAGATCACCCGGGTGGGTCTATAAGGAAAGCGAGGGTTAAACCCAATTTCAAGTAGATTTTGGCTGATCTATGACGAATTACCGCCTAGTTTTTATGGAATCTGCGGTGATCGCGGATTTCAGTTGGCTAGCACGTTGGTCATCATTTATGTCCACTCATGAACTCTGCTACGGGATAAACAATCATCACCATTTTTCTTTTTGTTCCTTGTTCACTCCTCTCTGGAGCATAGGATCTTCACAAGACAGCCTTGTGTTGGTTACGTTAACCCATTCGAGACGACGATTTTTTTCGAACACGGTGCCCTGTCTTATAGCCTCGGAAATCCATTGCACACACGGTGTGCAATCGGTCTTTGGCCTGCCGCAGGTAGTCCTAAGTGATGGGGCTGCCATATAGGTAAACTCCGCTTAGGAACGTCGCCTCCGTTATTTCGAACTACCGCTCGTAGCGCCATCTGTTGTGTGAGGAGGTTACAGCAGAATGGTTGGGGACCTCGCTAGATCCAATTTGGTGCGCTGTTTTCGCAGTTGTCCGCTTTCCCTTGCAGATGTCGCTAGTGCGCCGTGTAACTGTTTATTTATTTTCTTTTATCAGCCGCACAGCCTATAATTGCGCGTACTATTGCGTGGAAGTGAGTGGGACAGGAATAATTTAGGTTGGGAATCAATGAACTTGGGTATGTTGTTGCAGGGTTTTTAGGAAAATTTAGAGAACAGGAAAAATCGGAAAAATTGGTTGGAAAAGTGCGGGGACTGTGCACGCAGCGGGAGTTGAACCACGACCTCTGGGATGACAGTCTAGTGCACTCACGCTAGGCTATCGATAAACTTGGTTTATCAATTGAAATGTTTCGGTTAAAGTTTTACCAACTTTCAAGCAAAACTAAATATTTGTTTTTTGCAATTTAGCATTGAATTTGTGTACCAGTGACAAAAACATACTTTTACTTCGGACGCAATAACTTCGCTTCCAATGAACCAAATTTCATGAAATTTCCAATGCACTATGTCACATATGAGTGGCACCGCCACAAAATGGCCTCTTTGAAAAGTTTAGTTTACTTTAAAAAGTATGTAATACTAAATTGGCAAAAATATTTTTTTTTAAACCACTCCATGACCAAGTTCTGGCTACGCCCTTGCTGCGATGTTATTCATTAATGTTTGCAGGGTGGCAGCGGCAAAGTGTGCAGAATGACGAGATGGCGTACTGAAACGGAAAATGAATTTGATGATCTGAGGGTTGTTTTCACTACATTACTGTTAAAAATTCAATATTTCAAAGTTTTTAAAATTTTTTAAGAAGAAAAATCGGAAAAATATTAACCAAATAACCAAATTTCGAAAAATAAAATAAAAATATCCAATTTTGGTCAAAAATAACCAAAGTGGCAACCGTGGGAATGACATCTCTGCGCACGAGTTTACTTTCCATTACGGTCATAAGATAGCGCTTTACAATATAGCAGGGTTGCAATAAAGCGGACCATCGGTACTGTGAGCTTCAATATTTTTTCACAAGTATTTAATTGATAACAAAAGACTGTAAATATAATTACAGATATACTGTTCTACTGTCCAATGATCGAATAGAGTTCAAACAATAGTATCGCACAACAGTAATGACCGACACATATTAAAATCAATGTCGAAAATTTCAATAAAATACCAACCCTGATGTAATGGCAGCATCGGCACATTACTATTTTTCACTGTGCGGAATTTGGAGCTGACAGAACACTAATGTAACTACTGCAAAGAGTTTTGTGTTCAACCATTTTATTTTAATCAAGTGGATCACAGCGGCTACCGATAATTGAAAAAAACAAAAAGCAACAGAAATTGCAGAGACTTTGAAAACGGAAAAAATCTATTCGTGGGGCGCATTGTTTGCGCTGCCGTGTCCCTCGTCTTCGTTCGGTGTGTAATACAAGAAAATATTGGATCTAATTACTTCAAGACAATGATCCTACAGCACATGAACATTTTTTAATTAGAGTGTATCATTCAACAAAGTACTCAAAGTATTCGTTATGCGTGAATTAATAAGGTTTGTTTTGTTTGTCGACCATAAAAATACATATAAGTGTTTTTACAATGCTGTGCAGACATGCATAGTGACAGCAATGCACTGAGTTCGGAACCGACCGTCAAGGAAAATGGCAAGCGCCGCAGTACACCTTAGCTACGCATCTGGACTTAGCGATTAATCACGAAAAGTGAATCTTGTAATGTTCATAGTTACATAAAGTAGTATCTGGCTATACATTTTTCACATAATGTAAATGTTGAAAAATAATATTGCGCTCAAGTCGTAGACCTAATACACATTTTCTGTTCTTGTTTGGACTGCGATGTCAGCAATAGGCAATACTTCTTATCAGAAACTCCTGCAATTTAGTTAACTGGCGAGTGATAAAGTTCGTGTGAACTTACAATGGCGTTTAATTAAAATTCACTTATTTATACACATTTATAAGGAGTGGACGTACATATGTAGGTGAAAATTGCGAATCAATATCCTAACGTTGCTCTTACACGTATTGGTAAACCTTGTTACTACATGTATTTATGTTTAATTTGTAATATTGTATGTGATTTCACAGATAGGGCGAATAACACAAAGCGCACAAAGTATTTACTTAACCAAAACTTTCCGGTCATTGCTTTTAGCGATGTATCGATGCGTGCTCAAACCCGCCATTAGGATGAATCACATCCGCTTGGTTCCCTATTCACTTTTCATTCAACACTCTGACACTCAACATCTATTCGACGTAGATTTTCTAAGTAATACACCTTAATATATATGTATTTTATGGGTCGCCGCACTGACCTTTGATTTGTCTTAATGCTTAATGTACATTGTACGCATAATGTAATGTGCGCTTCAAATGATACGAAAATTATTTTATTTTACTTTGTACTTGCAGGAATGCCTATCGTAGAATGCCATAATCTTGTGATAAAATCGCTTATCCGTCGACCAAATATATTCGAGCCGAACAGTATTTCTCTTCTTTCATTTGAACAACCTGGTGACATCTCAAGCTTACCGGTGTCTGTGAACCAGGGAAGAAGGAACGTTAATTTAAAAGATTAGACATTGCTGGACAGTGGCTAGAAAAAAGCTATTAAACACAAATTTTGTTTTATGCAAGGATACCAAACAGTTCCAGGAACTTGGGCTACTTGAGCACAGAAAGTGCTTATCGCTGAGAACAAGTTTTGCTTAAACAACATTTTTCGGATTTACACATATTCATACTCTATACGGCAAACAGTCGAACCAAAGCCTACCAACTACACAACATACACATCATGAATTCAAGCACTAAGCATCTACTGCACTGCACACTTCTTATATTTGTGATAATAACATTCGAAGTATTTTCCGGAGGTATTAAAATCGACGAAAACTCATTTACTATTGTCGATCCATGGATTGCATATGGCCAAGTGGCGACGATACTTTTGTACTTAATGCGATTTCTAACTTTTCTCACACTCCCGCAAGTTCTGTTTAACTTCTGCGGCCTTATTTTCTACAATGCCTTCCCCGAAAAAGTGGTTCTAAAAGGCAGTCCAATTTTGGCCCCTTTCATATGCATCAGAGTAGTTACACGCGGCGACTTCTCCGATCTTGTAAAATGCAATGTGCTGCGCAACATGAATACTTGTTTGGACACTGGCCTAGAGAACTTTCTGATCGAAGTAGTTACCGACAAACCGGTAAATTTGGCTCACCATCGGCGCATCCGAGAAATTGTTGTACCAAAGGAATACAAAACTCGCACTGGTGCACTGTTCAAGTCCCGAGCCTTGCAATATTGCCTTGAAGATGACGTAAATGTGCTGAATGACAATGACTGGATTGTGCACTTGGACGAAGAAACATTACTCACAGAAAACTCGGTGCGTGGGATTATAAATTTTGTTTTAGACGGAAAGCATCCCTTTGGACAAGGGCTTATTACATATGCTAACGAAAATGTCGTCAATTGGCTGACCACTTTGGCCGACAGCTTCCGTGTGTCAGATGATATGGGCAAATTGCGCCTTCAGTTTAAACTATTCCATAAGCCATTATTTAGTTGGAAAGGCAGCTATGTGGTAACGCAAGTAAGTAACAAAATCACATTCGCCCCCCTGATAACGGTAATTACTTACAAGGAATTATTTTTCGTATAGGTTGGTCCCGAACGCCAGGTTTCGTTCGATAACGGCATTGACGGGTCTGTTGCTGAGGACTGTTTCTTCGCAATGAGAGCTTTCGCCCAAGGTTTCACCTTCAATTTCATCGAAGGAGAAATGTACGAGAAATCTCCGTTTACTTTACTTGACTTTTTACAGCAACGCAAACGTTGGCTACAAGGAATCTTGCTTGTGGTTCATTCAAAAATAATACCTTTAAAGCACAAACTTCTACTGGGTATCAGTGTGTATTCCTGGGTTACGATGCCGCTATCCACTTCGAATATTATCTTTGCCGGTCTCTATCCTATTCCATGTCCAAACTTGGTCGATTTTGTTTGCGCTTTTATTGCTGCTGTAAATATTTACATGTATGTATTTGGCGTAATCAAGTCGTTCTCTTTATATCGGTTCGGATTAGTGAAGTTTCTAGCTTGTGTCTTGGGTGCAGTATGCACCATACCGGTTAACATAGTCATTGAAAATATCGCAGTTATTTGGGGATTATTTGGGAAAAAGCATAAATTTTACGTTGTACAGAAAGATGTCAGGGTACTGGAAACGGTTTAGACAAGCAAACCAAGGAAAAATCATTCCTGTATTAAGAGATAATAATGACGGATTTTCTGTAAAACAGTATAATTCAGTAATATAGTTAATTTTGGAAGAACTATTGATGGATATATTGGGAACCCGTTATAGTCGAACATCAGCGCACGATTTCACACCATTCTGAACAAATAGGGATTCACGCACATGAGCATGCGCTCACACCCCATCTAGCATAAATTGTAGTACATAATTTGAAAATAGAATAAAGTTTATTTATATCTAGATATTTTAGATTCTAAAGTATGATATGAAAGGTTTTCTTTTGTGAAGATCGCAAGTATTGCGGAAAAAGTCGTGTGCGAGCAAAAGCCCGTATTTTTTCTGCGCCCTAACCACTAAAATATCGGGAGATTGAAATATATATGGGTCAGTTTAGTCACTTCTAAATGAAACAGGAAGATTTCGGACTCAGTTCTCTGCACATTATTACATATATATAATAATGACGTTTTTAAGAAATCTGCTTTCAGTAATACGTATTTTCACGGAAAATCCATCCTAAAAGTAATGCAATAGTTTCATAGGTCTTAAAGGTACATCTCTCAATTTGGAGAAGCCTTAAAATTCGAAATGTATGTCTGTGTATACTGAATTTAAATGCATTATTGTCGCTGGAGTTTTTCAAAAAGATTATGAATATGTCGTATGATTGTTAACACAAAGAGAATAAATAAGAAAGTATTACAGAATGTCATGGTGTTTTAATAAATGGTGGTTTAATAAATTGTTTGTAAAACATGGTTAGATTCTTTACGATTGTGTATAAATCAGTGGCTCACACAGGATTTCATTTTGGAGGGTGAGTTCCGTGCTTAACTTTTGATCTTGTGATTTTAAAATCAACCAAATCGATGTCGAACGCTCGAAATTAGTTTACGATTTCTGGTGAAACTATTAACGGAATCGCAAAGATTCGTGTTTCTCGAGCCCTAATTAATCTGAAGTAATATCTGCTGCTAGGCTAGGTAGCTAGGCCTAAGTCGCGGTATCGGGCTGTCGTGGCAGTCAATTATTATTATTAATATCTGCTGCTTCCACTATTCCTTGTATTAATGTGGTTTTTATTTATTTATTTTTTTATTACCAATAACTTCGGCATTTAAGCACGGTTTCTTAAACAAATTAATAGTATAATCACAACACTTTAATTTAATAAATTAACAATTCAATAACATCTTAATAATTATTAGAGAGGGAAGAAAAGGAAGGAAAAGTACAAAAAGCCGATAAGAGTAGAGTTAAGAGAAGTGTTTGAAAATAGAATACTTAAAGTGGCCACTATTGACAATCGATTTTATAGATATAGGCAACGAATTCCATAGTCTATGATGCTAACAAAGAATAGTGTACTGGAGTTGGAGAAGTTGTGGGTTTGAAGTAGCAAGTTCATGTTTCTGTTAGACTTAGAAAACTCTAGTTTTCGTATAAATCAAACATGTATATATAATAGAGAGCTGCATAAATCCATTTATACTCGATGCCTTCACGTGCAGTTTTAAAAACGGAACACGTATCCGAAGAGAAGCCGAAAAAAAGGTACTCATTTTTCGGTACCTCTAAATTGTCGAGTAACTGCACGTTGTTACTCGACGCTGAGCGAGCAGCTTCTCGTTGCGAATCGACGCTAGCAGACTTCCTTCTCCTTGCTACGCAATTACTCGCGGAAGGTGTCGAGTATGTCGGAAGATTTGAAACTGCATGAGGTACCGCAAATACTTTGTGAAGTTTGAGTTGAATGTGCTTCAAAGGAATGTTGCAAAGCATTGCGCGCATTGCGCGAAGCATAATTTTTTGTATTTTATATTTGTTTAGTTATTTATAACGAATAATATGAACAAATATATGTTATTGTAAATATTAATTTATAAAAAACCTTTCCCTTCCCACATTAACAACATTCATTGATTTCAGCTTCCACGCGTAATCGCTCGAATTTTGATTACAGGATGATAAATGAATAAATAAATAAAATAACTAATAAATAAATATTTTAATTTTCATTTATATTGATTTAAAAATATTTAATTACAATAAGTATTGAAAAATTAATAATACATATAACTATAATAAATAATGTAACTATATTTTAAGATTTTAAATCAATTTACTGCAATGCAGTAACTGCATAAACATAGCAGAAACATTCTAAGTCCAACCACAACGCCATTAGCAGCAGCAATATCTGGTCTGCCGTTGACCTTGAAGCTGAAAAAATTCTCGAGCTTCCGTAGGAAGGTACCTCATACTCGCGGAAGTTTTGCTATTATGTTCCTATTTTTACATATTCCTATTTTTTCATGTTCCGATTTTTCGGCTTCCGCTTTTTCGCGGCTTCCTTCTCGTTGTTATCCGAAATTCTGTGCTTCTCTTCTCTTCTCTACGCGTGAGCGGGAGAGCGAGTAAGAGCAGTATACATACTCGACGGCGATCGAGTAAGTGAAGCATACGTATCCGACAACAAACTTCTCATGTGCAGTAAAAAGTTATCCGATGCAGCTCTCTAATATATAAGCAAACATATATAATTTCTTGCTTCCATATAGTTCTGTAAGCTGCAGCCCAGTAATTTGTTACTATAGATGGAAATGTGGTCAAACCTTTTGAGGCGGTTAACATGTCAAGCTACATTATTGAAAGCGACTTGTAATTTATGCATGGACCTGGTATCCAATTTGCTATACACAAACTCCGAGCATGTTATGATTGGCAGCAACAACTGAATCACTGCAATCCGCTGGCAATACCTTTAAATGCAGAGAAAGTGTCACTAACTTTCACTCTTTGAGACCTGCCATCCAGGTAGCTTTTCAGCAAGTTAACTGCAGAATCAGAAAACCAATATATATGTTATATTTGAGAGATTTTTCATGTCCATTCATCTGTTGAAAGTTATAAGCTCCCAGGATAACGATCAAGGATCAAGGACTTTGCTTGTATCCTGAACACATTTTTTAATCCTGTTTCCAAATTTCCTTACAGTTGAAAAAAAACAAGCCGTTCTCGAGATAAAACTCCGTCGCGAAAGAGTTAAGCTAGTCATTTTGAGCATGATATAAGGAATAGCATACATTTCAACTTGAAAGATGCTGGGTATATTCCACATGGGCTCGTACTACTTTAGGGGAGGCCCAAATACCCCCAACCCTGTTCCCTTGTGCGTTTTGAAAACACTTGATAGTGTGTGGTTTGAATTGAGCCTGGTGTTCTTCCCAGTTCCAATATACTTCATTGCTCTTATGAACTACGAAGCGCTGCATACGTGAGTATTGGCCTCACGATCACGGTGTACATCCATTTCAGTATGCTTGGTCTGCATTACCAAGTTCTGCAAGTTATACAAAGGTCTGATCCGGAAGGAAATCAATGCATTGTTAGGTTATCATGTATATAAAATATATATGTATGCAAAATATATAAAACTTTGTTTAGAATTTATGCCAATTTGCACTTGTG
This sequence comes from Melieria crassipennis, assembly GCA_963668005.1. Taxonomy (NCBI): domain Eukaryota; kingdom Metazoa; phylum Arthropoda; class Insecta; order Diptera; family Ulidiidae; genus Melieria; species Melieria crassipennis. The sequence continues at coordinate 280,237 of OY764962.1, read as the reverse complement.
AGAGCATTACGCGTATAATATGTTCAAGTGCGATAGTTGAGTTGAGTTCAGAGTTATTTATTTATTTTATTTATTTATTCGGCCTATTGACAAAACATCTTGCAGACTATAAATAAAATAAAGAGACTTAGTCTAAAACAAGAATCCTTACAACTAAAACCTAAAAGCAGTTTATATTTATTTCTTAATACCCTAATGAATGGGTCCATACTAGGGATGTCAATGACGGAAATACCGGCACTAAGGCCTTCCTTCCCATTTTGCAGCTTTGCAAAAGTATGTAATTTCAAATATTTGCCACTAGCTAAGAGCATTTTATAATTTCATGACATCACCGCTACAAACCAAATTCACAGTGTGAACCAATTCCAATTTAAAAATCCACTAAATGTAAGACAAATTGGCGTTTGTGTTTTTTGAAAAAAATCTTCAGTTTCTCTTTAAACAAAAATTAAAATATAACAACATATAATAAGTAAACAAAGTTTAATAACAAAATATGTATCAATATATTTATAAAAAACTATTTTGAAAGAAACGATTTTATAACAAAATCCATAAATATGTTTAACTGTAATTTATATGAAAATATAGCTCCGCAAATATAGAAGTAACTATAAATACATTTATGCATGAATAAAATCACAATCACTTAAAAAATTTTCGCGTTTTGATTCCAAACATCTACCAGATCCAGATCTGATTGAATGGCAAACCGGTTTCGCCTTTGCCCGACTGAAGTGCAATACTTACATTTTGTTGTTGTGTTGAAAATGCAATGCCAAGATGTCCAACTATTTGCGTAACCGCAAATCACCCTAATGGTTTAGTGGATTTCAAAAGTTCTTTCCAATTAAATCGGCTGTCTGGTGAAAATTCTGTATGAGAAATATAACATAACCAAAGCATTGTATTTAATTTATAAAAGTAATATTTTGCGGCATTGTTCGCAATTTAAAAATATAAGAAATGGCATGAATAGGTGAAGAAATAAATTTGTCAGTCCCAAAAATGAAAAAAAGTAATGAGGACACATATTTGACACATACGAATAAGTGTCGTTCATAAATTCAAACATTTATGAACAAAATTCAAAAAATATTAAAAAAACTGTTGAATCAATTTAAACACTTACAATACTTTTTATGGAAACCCACAGAAAACATAGTTATATCATATTACTAGAATAAATGGTTGAATACTTTCTTCGCTCTTACTTAAAAAATCTAAATAAATAAAAACTGAATTGTGTGTAGGTAATTCTTCGTAGATATTCTTCTTCGCATTGTAGTCCTTTTTTATACAGTGGGCGTCCAATATAACGAATCTTATGTTGTACCCCCAATTTGTTAAATCGAAAAATTCGTTAAATCGATCGACATTTTTTTTGTTTTAAACCATCCTTCTTAAAGAAATACGTCTCACATATTCAGTTTTTAAACAAATATCTTGTTTTATTCCAGCATTTTCAAAATACAAATATGGCTATGTGTGTACAGTGAAAAAGTCTTCGATGCGCGATTGCTTCTTTAGCGCAAGTAAGCTTTTCTCGTGATTGATTATTGAAATTTTAATTTTTAAATGAAAAAAGCCGACCGAACGCAAAACAAATCCTGTGAAAATGATCAGCAATGCATACAAACAGAATGAAAATGAAAATGTTGGTAACTTGACGTAAATTTAAAAGTTTTACCGTAACAAAAACAAAAACAATTGAGGTACCGTTCACTTGACGAAACCATTGTTATTGTAAAGAATGTGAATGCTCAAATAAAAACAATTCGGAGGGTGAAAAACAACAAAAATATTCGTTATATTCAATAGCAAATTTCACTTTCGTTCGTAATATAGAACCATCAGTTGAAAAAATTTGGCTGTACGTTAAATCGAAAATTCGTTAAATGGAAAGTTCGTTATACTGGACGTCCACTGTAATTTTGATTTTTGGGTGAACATATCCGTGCAGTCCTCACAAAGTTCCAAATAAGAAATCTGTTTCACCTGAAAAAACAAATACACATTAGGATAAACATAAAATATATCATACCTTCGGTTATGTCCTCCATGGGGCACAATAGATCATCTCTGGTCTCAGTGCAAATACCCCTTTCTAAATCTAATCTAATCTATGTCCTCCATCGGCTCGAATTCATAACAAGTTTGACACGAGTTTATCCTTTTTAAGTACATAACCTACTTTCAAATTTGTTGTTATCAATCAATGAGCAAATTGTCTTTTTTTGTCTTGAATATCCTAATGTAAATACTACCTTTAGAAAAAAAAATTTTAAATCAAGAATGTATGTATGTCCCAAATTAAGCCCATCCGTTGATTGAAGTATGTTAAGGTTGCAAAATCTTGAAACAAGAACGAAAATCTTATTTTTAAATTAAAATTTTGCGTGAGCTGCATATTTGTGTGTTAAGATTATACATCCTTGATTTAAAATTGCGAGTCCTCAAAATAAGATTGAAACAATAATTTTTCAAAATTGTTTCGGGATTAATATAAGATTTTTTAGATTTTATTTAGAACCGCTAAATATAACTTGTTACCGCAAAAAAAATTAATAGGAATTATTTCTTCTACGTTTTTATTGTTTTATTATAATACATTTATCTAAAGACAAAATAAATTAAAAGTACTATACTCGAACATATTAATACAATAGGAATTTAAAGGAGGACAAAATCAGACATAATTTACTTTTAAAGACGTTTCGGATTTAAATAAATTTTGAAAACAATTAAAATTTATTAGATTGGAAATCAATTGGAATCAATTCTAAAATCATTAATGCACGTCAAATGCAAAACAAAACTCTGATTAGATGGTTGTAAAACCTTAGATTTAGTTTGTTGACGATTTAGTTGCTGGCAATAGTCGTTATGAATATTTATTTCATCAGCAACTTGCTCGTCAGTTTCAGGAAGGCCAATTTCTTCTTTATTTAAGTATTTATGCACCCATTCCAAATTAAACTTCTGTGGCAGCTTCTTAAGTTTTTCATCGTCCTGGTCAATCGCTCATTTTTGGACGTATGTGGTGAAGCTGCTGGTACTGATTCACTTGCAACAATTTCCAATTCTGGATTTATGGACTCAGTCGTCAAAGCACCCAATCGTTTGGGTAATTCGTATCAAAAATATCAATTTTTTAACTAATTTATGAAACTTTAAAGTCTTTCTTTCAAAACAAACAAACGGTTGCACAGCTCGAAGCAAAAATCAGAAATAAATATCAGAATTAAATAAACCGTTACAGAACCAAAGAACGCGAAACGACCATCTTATTTTTAAATGTTTAAGGCATGATTTAAAATTGTATTCTTGTTTTAAGATTTTTTATTAGAATTACAATTTTGCTTAGATTTTCAGTCAATTTAATCTTAAATCAAGAATTCTGTTCCACATTTGAAACTCTTAAATTTGGTTTCAACTCGTCAATCTTAATTTAAAACGCACGATTTTGATTTGAATATACGAACTTTTAAATTACAATTAAGCTTGATTAAATTGGACAATCTTAAAGCAAGAATTTTTAGGCATAATTTTAGATTGGCAATTTCTTTTCCAACACTTGGTCATAGAGCCGGCAGCACAACCTTTTGCCACTGTTTACAAAAAAGCACTCTTTAAATTTGGCAAAACATTTTTTTTTACAAATATTTAATAATATTAAGTATTTATTTGATTAAATTTCACTTGCCCGCTTGTTCGTTGCTCGTCACCAATTGATTGTTTTCTTGTGAAATTTAAAATTTGTATGAAAATTGCACATTTCTAAGAAAATACCAATTAAAAGGAAAAAGGTTGGCTTTGATCTCCAAAACCTTTCGACTCGAAACGTTTTGTGTATAGGTACAGTAAGCTTGGCTCTGGATCTTTAATAGTCTCGCTGGACACAGCAAGGTAGGAGCAAAGTTTTGTAAATATACTATTTATTTAATCCTAAATATAATACTAAAAATATGTCAGAAAACAATTTTTTAACTGTGCTCTGTTCGAAAACAACTAGCCTTAGTTTGCGCAATTCAATTTAAAATTAAATGCAAGCTTCATCCATTTACATTGCTGTTAGTGGTGTAGTGCAAGCTCAAAAGTTCGTTGGAAAATAAATGATACAGCTGCACCAACGCCAGTGGCAACACTGAAAATACTAAAACTTTGTATGAGTGGACATATTTTTATACAGCACACTTGTGCATATTTATTATGATTTATTATAAATTATTTAAGATTTTGCTTTACATTTGTAAAAGCATATGATTTTCCTGCCATTGTGGCACTCTCTCTCTCTCATATCAGTCCCATAAATGTAAAATTTCCCAGAGAAAACGTTGAGATTTTTGAACAAGGCTAGTTGAGCTTTATTGGAGAAAAACTAACTTTCTGCACAACAATCTACAATCATTTCTGCTTCGAGCTTTTAACTAGACTCCTGAACAACACTTGACAGTCATATTCATTGTTTCAATATATTTTCAATATATGTACATATATTATAAATTCAAAATATTTTCAATTTCATATTTGTACTGTCACATATCACAATATTATCAGGTACAGCTTAATCGACGGGAAATAATTCGACATTTTTTATGTTGCCTATTGCACATATCATATTTATACCCATCAATGCTTTTTATGGACAAGTTCAACTGAAGACTACGAGTATCACAAGAAAACAGGTGCATCTCAATCAAAAAAGGGAAGCGATATCACCAAATGATTCGCGGATCGTAATGAGAAAACGCAAGCAAGAACTAAGTATGCCCAGCCATTGAAGGATACAGTGAGATACTTTTGCTGTTACTAAACGAAACCAAAAATCGAATGTGTTGTTATATTATACACATTGCATAGAACATTCGACCTGTTAAGAATTTATTGTAAAAGCCGTTGCGCAATAATAATATAGGGTCGATCTCTCTATATGATATGCACACTCTTTTTGGCATATCTCACACGTATGAGCGAAACCGAGAAGTTTTTTGTATTCGATATTATCCAATAAAATACAAAAATACTTTTACTGAAAATCAAGCTTTGTTATAAGCGCTGGTTGTAGCCGATGCATTGCAGGTAAAAACGAAAAAATACCATATTTGTGACTATTATTAACGGTGTTAAATAAATTAAATCCTGAAAGTCGGTTTGAAATCGGTTTATTTGACTTACGTATGCAGTAGACATATGTATGTTATGTACGTACATTCAGCAGATCATTCATGAGGAACGGTTGAATATGGTCAAATATGCAGTAGCAAATTAAAAATGAAAATTGTTGTATCAATAAGCCGGTGCTTATTATGCGATGTTTTTATTGCATGTAAAACGATTTGCTCCATGTAGAGAAATGAATTTCTAGAAAATCATCATTTATGATGTTCAAATGTTTGTAGAAAAGTGTATAGATAATATTTGGGCGCGACATGTGATATGGAGGGTTTAGTAGACTCTGCCTTACTTATCATTTTGGGAGAAAGTCTGCAAAACAAAACGTACCTCAATATCAAACTCAAATATGCCTTTGCTCTCGCTCTCTTAAAGGCGTAGAGAACGATGCGCGAAAATGTGCGTCGTTTCATGCCGGAAATAATATAAAGCTTATCTGCACAAATTGGGGATGAGAATTGAGACCTTTTGGTACAGCGTACGTTGTAGAGGCTGCATCGCAATTTTAAAACTGAAATGAAAATTTCCCCAGTGAATAACAGAAGTTGGCAGACGAACGTTAACGCTTTGCTTATGCTGTTTGTACGCGGAAAATTTGTAGATAAAATATTTGTGGATTCGCGGAAAACTGTCCATAAATTTGTTTGTTGCAAGTAGAATTTGTAAATGAAAGTGAAGGAATAAAAATGAGCAAGTTCGGTTTAAAAGATCCGCTCACAATTACTAAAATGTGACATTGAAACCTATGCTGAAACCTTAAAAAAAATTTGTGAAAAATTATTTAGTGGGCGTGATAACAGATGTAATTAGTGCGCAAGTGTGAAAAAATTGCTCGATAAGGTTGTAATTGTTACCACAATTGCATTTTTTACTAAACCAATATCTACATACATATATACATGTGTGCATCTGATACATAAACAGAAGTATGTATGCGCATTAAATTTTTTTATAATATGTTCAACCCTTACAGATTTTTAAGTCGCTGTTAGTTTTTGTTATCAACATAAAAATACAAAAGTTTCCATCTTATAAATATGCACTAGAGTTTCCTAGAAAATTGCTGTCAAATTGATTTGGCTTACACAAACCTGCAATGTACAGATTAAAAACATAGCTATAACAAAGTCTCCAAATCATTGGGAGAAAATTTCATTGGTGAGTTGACAGCAGGAGAGCAAAAAATCGATGCTTTGAGAAAGAGCGCATATATAAATAAATATATATAAATTTGATTTTTAATTCGAAGGAAAAGCAGCACTTTTGTCGTTTAGTATAAAACTAAAAATCCCTTTTCTCTCGAGCTGCTTCAGATTCGAATTCGAGCTAGAGTATTTAGGGGCTCAGTATGGGCGCAGGCTTATACTGTATATAAATTTATGTATATGACTGTATATGTGCTAATTGCTCTTGACAGTTATGATTTTTTTCACTAATCTTTAACAATAATACAACTTCCCATATATGGTTTATATTTGATCTTTTAGAAAACATATAGGTATACACAAATGAACAAATGATATTATTTGCAAAATAATCAGTTAGTGTTTGAAAAAGTATGCACGAGTACTACCACCACTTCCTAAGTAAAATATTGTTTAAGACAAATAAGAATAACAAGCAGGTCATAGACATAGATGTGGAAATAACGAAATGCATTCACTTTTAAGACGACTCATATTTATAAATACTCAGCCAGCTTAATTCCCCAGGAAAGGATTTTCGTATGGATGGGTGGGACATGTCATTGTCCGTTTTGAGTGAACCGGAATATACAGTCGAAAATCAAGCTGTTGGCAACCGTGCAGTCGTATGTGCATACATGGCTAATTTTGAAGTTTTCAGTTTGAGCATTTTTAATAGAATTTAACAAATTTTGTATTTTCTGAACAATTAACTTTAAGGGAAGTGTTCAATTAATATGGCTACCCATTAGACTACGGTGGAATTTAACTTAAATTATTTTGGTACCACACGAGTAAAATGACCCTCAGACATGATTTAAAGTAAATAAACATGTAAATCATGCAACTAAACTGCATAGAAATTTGATAATGATATTTCCTAAACAAACTCGAGATATATTCTCTGGATATACAGCTCGAATACAAAATGGTCTCTAATTTTAAAGTGATTTAAATATGGACTAGTTGAAAATCCAATCCCAATTAAAATTTAGATAGTTATAACAACGGATAACGGAATGTTGATCTACCTTATGATCAAAAAAGAATTAAAAAAAACGCAAAATTTCAATGCTTATCCCCTCAAAAATACTCTCCTTCTGCGTCAATACATGTATGCCAACGTTTGATCCAATTTTCCATAGGCTGCAAAGGTATGGCCTTCAGCTCACGCAGCGAATTCTCTTTTATGGCCTCTATGGTCTCAAAACGCGTTCCCCGCAATGGCAATTTGATTTTGGGAAATAGAAAAAAGTCAGACGGGGCCATGTTTGGACTGTATGGTGCTTGGCTGATGACATTGGTCGAATTTTTGGCCAAAAATTCCGAAATAATGAAGGCCGTATGAGATGGCGCATTATCGTGGTGTAAAATCCACAAATCGGGCCTTTTTTGGCGAATGGCTTCACGCAAACGACGCATAACGCCTAAATAGTATTATTTACTGACCGTTTGGCCCCCCGGAAGGAATTCGTAGTGCACCACACCACGAATATCGAAGAAAACCGTCAGCAAAACTTTGATTTTGGACCGACTTTGGCACCAAAGTCGGTTTTCGGTTTTGGCTCATTTTCGAAGCACCATTCGGACGATTGTTGTTTGGTCGGCATATCAAATTCATAAACCCATGTTTCGTCACCAGTAATGGATGCGTTCGATGAATTTTGGGTCGCTGTCTGCGTTGGAAATCATCTCTTTGGCCACATCAGAAATCGCCACACAACAATTTTTCGACTTCTTCGTATAGACGCCAATCGAATACTAGTCTTACGATATGCGTCAAAAGTTGACAGAATACCAATAAAAGTATTGGCAACGTTGAGAAAATAAAAATTTACCGATTGGATAAGCGCGGCAATTCAAAATTCCCGTTCTTTTTTGATCATAAGGTATGTTGCGGTTGCTACCTGGTCGCACCGATATGAGCAACGATGATACAATTTCGGATACCTTTTCACTAACTAAACGACCTTCTTTTTTGTTGCCGTCCACGAACTAATGTAATATTTTCTTCGCTAGAACTTTATCATCCACACAAATGAAAAACCAGCACATCAATTCACCGGGCTACATCCATGTCAAACTGCTCAAACAAGATAGGTAAATTACAAGGCAGTCTTGAAAGCAAAGATGCCATCTGTCACCTGGGATCCTAGACGCTGAAATTTTTTTTTCTTTACTGCCAAACTCATTTAGCAGATTTAGACTTCACTTAGTGTGCACAGACCATGGCAAAACCTTGCTTGATATCAGTAAACTCAGCCGCCGTAGCTCAGCTGGCTAGTGCGTTGGGCTGTCAGTCAAATGCGACGCTTGAACCCAGGTTCAAGACTCCGTTGCTGCTAACACCTCTGAGAGTAAAATTGCCTATGAAAAAGCTCCCAATTCGCCGTTCGGAATCGGCATAAAACTGTAGGTCCCTTCCAATCTTGTACCAAAAGCTAGGCCTAAGTCTCGTAATCGGGCTGTCGTGCGAGTCAATTATTATTATTATTATTCTCCCAATACGAACCTAAATCCATTGTTGACCCCTGAAAAATTCGTGACGAATTATTGGAGATTGTTGATTTGGAGTATTTTCACCAAGTTTAAAATCAATAGACTCATTAAACCACGTTTGAAATCACGTTTAAATCACAGTTCAAATTTAATGTTTGTAGCTTCAGCGGTTTGAGCTGGAAGATGATGAATCAGTCAGTCAGAACAAAGAATTTATTTATTTAATAACAATAGCATCGGCACTTATGTTAAGAAGTGCTTATTTTGCATGCCACAAATTGATAACAAAGTGCAACAGTTTACTTAAATTAATTAACAATTCAGTTCAATCTTAATAATTATTTATTAGAGAAGGAAGAAAAGGAAGGAAAGAGTACAAAAAGTAGAGAAGGGCAGAGTTAAGAGAAGTGTTTGAAAATAGAATGCTTAAAGTGGCCACTATTGACAATTGATTTAATAGGTATGGGCAACGAATTCCATAATCTAATGGTGCTAACAAACCATAGTCGGCTGGAGTTGGGGAAGTTGTGGGCTGGAGGTAGATGATTTTATGCAAAAAAAAAAATTTCAATCTCTTGCTTGCATGTAGCTCTGTAAGCTGCAGCTGCATTTTGTTACTGGAGATGGAAATGTGGTCAAACCTTTTGAGACAGTAAACATACCGAGCTACATTATTGAAAGCAACTTATAACTTATGCATGGATCTGGAATCCAATTTGATATACACATCCTCCGAGAATGTTATAATAGGCAGCAACAACTGAATCACTAGCTTGCGTAAGTTTCGACTGGTACAAATCCCGAGGTCCGCCTCAGATTACATAGTAAAACCATAGTCGATTTTCGAAATAACGGAGTTAATGTGGTCGACAATGAAGAGTTGGTTTGATAACCAAGATTGGCAACTTTGCTAACAAATTTTAGTTCTACGCCATTGAGAAGAATAGGTGGCAAAGCTGAACAGTGAGAAACAGTTCTCGAAATGGGTAAGACAAATGATTTTTGGGGTTCAAAAATATTTTGTTTTCTCTAGCCCACTCACCTATAGCTCTTAAGTCTTCATTAAGTCTTGCACATAAATCTTCTACCATCCCAATTGGTCTCGACAAGTGCAATTATAGGTCATCAGCATACGCATGCATGGTCACATGATTCCAGCTGGTGAAGATATTATTAACCCTAGAAGGGTAACCATATTTTACATACGTTGTTGGTAATCTTCGTCGAATCGACAAAGTCGTATTCAATTCCGATTTTTGGAAGTATTGGAAATCGTATAAACTCCAACTTCATTATATAATTATACTTAGACATTTCTTTGTAAATAATTCGCACCGTATATATTTTTAAAAATTATTTGTGAATTTTTCAGTAATTTGTGTTGACGCACATTTATTTTTGAGATCGGAATGAGTATCAGAAATTAAAAAAATAATTAAAATTAAAATAAAGTGAAGAACAATACATAGCTTCCTCATGAAGACATAAACACAAATAATTCCTTAAAAAACTAATGAAAAGCCAAAAAATCAATAAATATAACTAATTTTTTACAATTCTAATTAACTATTTAACTAACTTACTTGCACACTAATTAACTAACTAACTAATTAACTTAACTAATTAATGAGCAGCCGCCGTGGCTCAGTTGGTTAGTGCGTTGGACCGCGAGTCGTAGGCAGCAACCTCAGGTTCAAATACTGCCTGTAATAACACCTAAAAAAATAACGGGAAAACTCGTTTTCTCTTTCGGTGGCTGTCCTCTCAGCTGGAAATGGCAAACCTCTGAGAGTAAAAATTGCTTATGAAAAAGCTCCCAACCTGCCGTTCGGAACCGGCATAAAACTGTAGGTCCCTTCAAACCGCGTACAAATTCACACGCACAACACGGGTAGTTGCGGGAAGCTAGGCCTTAGTCTCGCGTAAGCGGGCTGTCGTGCCAGTCAATTAAATTAATTAATTAATAATTAATTAATTAACCAATTCCAAAAAAATTTTTAATTAACTCTTCCGATAACCCCGAATTCCGAGACATTTTGAAATACTGAAATGCAATGTATAGTACTCGTATTCAGTTGCAAAAAGTCACGTTAATGGTATTCTTCGTCGTTTCGACGAAGCCTAGTTTTATTTTTCTATAAAAAAAAAAAACTTACGTGCTGCAAAATGTGTGTATATCGCGATAGCACATCGCCAACTGAGATTACACGAAAAGAGAAAGCAATCAGATCGGAGAATAAGGAGAAATTTGAAGAAATGTATGTGGTGTTCGTCGAATCGACGAAGATTACCTTTCTAGGGTTAATGAACATCGTAAACAGCAAAGGACCCAGGACAGAACCTTGAGGCACCCCGCTGGCAATACCTTTAACCCCTCTGTTACCCTAGGAAAAACTCGCACATTTAACCTTTGGGTCATAAAATGACCCCGATTTATTTCTTTGTATTTTGTTCAAAAAAGTTAAGACATTGTGGTTTTAACAATTATTTATTACTTTTATTATTGAAAAGCGACTATTTGGCCTTACTCGAGTCAAATATGTTCAACATGGAGACCATGCCCAGGTTTTTGATATTCTTCTCGGGCACTATAATTCTTGCGATTTCTTCAGAAGTTAAAACTATATCGCAACTAATTTTTGGACAATTATATTATACATAACAGATAGTAATCATTAATTGTTAATCGCCCAAAAAGAAATGATTTCGCAAGAAATCCTGTTCCCGTGACCCACAAAAAATTACTCAGTTTAGAGGTTTAATTTATAAAAGTATGCCAAAATATGAAAGTTATACTAGATATTGAAATCAATGAACCAATACAAATTATAATATATACTAATTAATATTATTCGATTTCCCGAAGAAAAAAATGAATATATTCGGCTGACCCAGATTGCGCCCCATCGTTTCCTTTCACTGAGTATCTTCTTCTTTAGTGAATGTACTGCTGAGGATAACTCACACGATTCTATTATTGGCTTCCTTTCTATTCGCGAAATTGAAGCCCAGGAAGTAACTTTTCCAATTCTTTATATAATAAGCAGCGTTACGTTATCATTTCAGGGATGAATTTCACATCACAAATGCAATGGTGCCGCAAGGAATAATAGAATTGCGAACTGCAGCAACGAGTAAATTGTTTGCTTGTCGCTGATACGAATATGTTTCAGAAATTTGATCTAGCTTGTTCACACTCCTTTTGGAATTTCTTAGAAATTTATTACTTGCTAGAAATCGTACTAAATATATGTACTATTTACTTATATTGAAAGCTTCAATCAAGATTTCATACCAGCAAACATAAAGTTTTCGTACTATTCGGTTTCGATCCTTTGAAGCTTAAGGGCTCGTAAGGGCGAAGCTACGCCCTTTATTAAATGCCCTTTTCTCCTTCCTCCCATTTCCCCTGTCGAAAAACATGACCCAATAGTAAGTTCGATCTGAGTGTCATTGATGTGCGACTTATAGTTCCGAAGTTATATACAAAATTTGGATCGTTAAAAGAGTGCCACGCCCATTATTAAACGCCCATGAAATATTTCCAGTGGAACAGTGTCTACATGGGGACACTGCACGAAATTGCAATGTTGTATGACTCATAATTTTACTCCATAGTAGAAAGGGTTCTATAGCTAGCGCCACGCCCTCTTACCAACACAAAACAAAACAATAATCCCAGAAACATTTATCCACGACACTTTGAAACCAAATCTAATCAAATTCACATCGCATCGACCAATTTCTTGCGTTCAGTACTATGGGTCATAAAATGACCCTAAGGTCAAATTTGCATAGTTGCTCATTTGCACGTAAACCAGTGTTGCAAATAAAATGAAATTTCGCGTATATTCAAATGGCATAAAATTAGTCACTGAGTCCAAAGGAAAACAATTCTTTACCAGAAATAAGAAAGTTACGGCTCTTTAAAGTCAAATTTTACTCGAAAATGACCCAAAGATAACAGAAGTGTTAAATGCAGAGAAAGTGTCACCAACCTACACTCTTTGAGATCTGCCAACCATGTAGCCTTTTAACAAGTTACCCGCAGAATCAGAAAAACCAAAGTAACATGCATGTTAACATTCATGTTACATAACATGTTTATGGCTGCTTTCTCAGCAGGAAGTGTAAATAACTGGCAATGAAAAAGATCCCTACACAATACGGGGGTTACGTGTAGGTCTTAAGCCCAAACTACAATATCGCCTCGACAGTGACAGTATTAGAAATCAGCTAATTTTTTAGAGTATAATGCTTTTTATGTAGCGAGTTCGACTGGGCAGCGGCAGTGTTTGAAATTACTTTCATTAATTTTCTTAAGAGCAAAATACTGACACTGACTGTTTAATACAGCAGCTGCCCATATCGTCACTAAAAAGCTGAATTCAAAATCTCTTACTGCCACTACCGACGTTCTATAGTAATTTGGACTTTAGTCTCGTAACCACGATATCATGTCAATGATATATACATACAGTAGACACTCACAAATTCGAACCACTTTGTACAAGGGAAAGTTCGAATTTCCGAAATGTTCGTAAAAAGTCTAAAAAGTATTGAAACGACATCTAATAACTAGATGACATTTTTTTCCTTCACATTAAAAAAATTTAATACGTTTTATTCGCATACAAATCTCTTTTGAATAATCGCTTAAAATTTCCATATAATTCACAGCCAAGCGAATTGCCTGAAAAATTTCATCAAACTTTTTTAAGATTTTAACGTCCAAAGTGAAAAATTTATTTTACGTTTATTTGACATTTTAATAAATTTTCTTTTACTTTTTAATCAAAACAGCCAAATGTTTATGAACGTAATAATCATTCACGAACGTGCGGCCAAACATTGCCAATTTGGTAATTCCCCTTTTTCATTTAATTTGTGTAAGCAAAATAAACACCAAAACAGAGACAGAAAAACAAAGAAAAGAAAAACGCTCGCAAATTCGAACCGCCAATTCGAACTTTAGAGCATTCAATGCTGTAAAATATGAGGTTCGAATTTCTGGAAAATTCGAATTTGTGAGTTCAAACTTGTGAGCGTCTACTGTATATCAAATCTATATATGTTTTTATTCAAGTTTTTCCATTTAGACGTATTTTATTCCAAACATTTTTTTGCCATGCAATTGACGTAAAGGCAATGTGGCATGGATGCAGGGTACAGTAACTAAATCGGACCAAAATAGTGTTGACACATTGTGTTTCTTAATAAATGGTGTACGACGATGGTTTAGGCAATCCTTGTAAATATCGGCCGATATAGTATCTTTTGTGAAAATGGGATAATTTAGGACTACCGAAACGAAAATTATGCCAGATGAGAGTTATCTCACCAGATTTGTCGACAACAACTTTTGGCACGGACTAGTCGGCGGTACTGCATTTTTGTGTTTTGGGGACTTGGTATTGTTCTTAAGTTCACTTTTTCGCAGTTTTCATTGTTTAGTACAATGCACTCAACAGCATCTTGAAACAAACGGTCATACCATTTTCGAAGCCACGTGTTCCCCAAATTCACTTTTGTGGGTACAAATAAGTCTAAATAATATCCTTGCTTAATTTTTTCGATTGTATCTAAAGGCCCTGTTTTTAGCGTTCATATTGATTGGCGTTCTCGCCATCATATTGATTAATTTTTATTCATATGCGCTTTTTATTTATTTGCCTTTGTTTCAAAATTCGGATTTCTAAAATGAATTTGCTTATAGTAGTTGTAACGCCATTTATACTTACCATTTACTGTTTGCCTTGCTGTCTGGACAAAACGCCTTTTTAAGTACAATATTTAACTGTGCACAGTTTGCAAATCGATCATGCGTATTTACCGCATTTTGATCAAACAAAAAACATTTTAATTAAAATTGGTTCTTTTTTGAAATGTGTAACTTTTTAAAATTTATTTGCGTTTATTTTTGTGAAAACGAAAACAAATTACAAGAATATTGTAAGTCGAAGTCTGATAAGTGATCAAAGCCTAGTCTAACTAATACCACACTTCAAAAATCAAATTTATATCGTGCGCACAAATCATTCTTTAGTAAATCAACAATTGATTCACATTACAATAAGAGACATCTTAATTATTGTTTTGAAAATATATGCTATGTTTTTCAACACTGTGGGACATCTTGGCTGTTTCGATCAAAATCTTGCACATAATATAAAACTTAATGTTGTTTAAGAAATATACACAATTTGTAGTAATAACACATGAAATTACAGTGTGTATTTATAATAAATATTTGAATATTTTCTCGTTGCAGATACTCGAAATAATACAAGGGGGATCATCAAAACCAAACAGTATAAAAGAAAATTACATTGCCTGGTACCAATATGAGGCTGATCGACCAATTAAGAGATGCATATTTTCTTTATTATGATAATATAAAAAATAATTCGTGACATGTTCAGTGCAAGAATGCAGAGTGTGCAATTCAGTAAACTTATTTATAAGACAAATGCAAAACACTACATTTCAGCGGCAACTATATTACAGTGAAGCACCAAAAATATGTTCATTTCACCAGCGCTTCATTAAGAACGGTTTAGGTCACCAGGTACAAGAGTTGTTCCTTATTTGTGAATCATCACAATCGCAAACATCACCAATAATTTCGTTGGTAACATCAAGTTTACAAAATATAAGTGAACGTTGTCATGAAGATCATAGCTCCATTTAGAGCATTGGTGCTCGCCCATTTTTTTTACTGTGTAGCACCAGCTGGAGGTGAGTATTATGCAAGTATAACCTTTAGTTTTTAAATTTGCATGCCCTGTAAGTGAATACAATCGATTAAGCTTTATATCCATGTTACTCAGATTTAATGAATCTCTTTTATGTTTTCTAAAGATTATTTTGTTAAAGATTATTTTTCTTTACTTCTTTAGTTGATTTCGACCGATTTGGGTCTTCGTCTTTCATTTGTTTACATCCATGTTCGCGATAAAAAATGTCACACAAGGCAATTAATTTGTAGCCAAAATTCATAAGCGTGGATACAAGGTTCTTAACATAAAAAGTTGTACCGCGTTCAACTTGTACACAAACTTTGATGGAATTCTAGCTAAACAATGATTGAACGAATTCTCTGGTATGGTGTGGGGTTATTACCAACTCTATTAATTTTACACCAAAAAAATAACACCAGAGTTCAGTAAAAAATATACATTGTTTGCCTTTTTGAGGAATATCAAAATCAGAAAGCAAATGTATTTAACCCACCGGTTGAGGACCTGCCAGAGCTTTCTTGACAATGCGGGTTAGTTGGGAAGACATATTCGAAGAAGCGACATTAAAAAGCCATGCTAATTTAGAGCCAGTTTTGGGAGCTCGCAGTCTAACCTACCTACCTACCATGTCTCATATGTGATGCATAGGAGGCATACGAGAATAAGCAATAGCATTCCAAAACAGGGGATAATAAACTTAACCCTAGAAGGGTAACCTTCGTCGATTCGACGAACACCACATACATTTCTTCAAATGTCTCCTTATTCTCCGATCTGATTGCTTTCTCTTTTCGTGTGATCTCAGTTGGCGATGTGCTCTCGCGATATACACACATTTTGCAGCACGAGCGCAGCGTAAGTCTTCTTTTTTTATAGAAAAACAAAACTAGTCTTCGTTGAAACGACGAAGATTACCTTTAACGTGACTTTTTGCAATTGAATACGAATACTGCACATTGCATTTCAGTATTTCAAAATGTCTCGAAATGCGGGGTTATCGGTCGAAAAATTTTTGGAATTGTTTAATTCATTAATCATTAATTAGTTAAGCTTATTAGTTAGTTAGTTAATTAGAAGCAAGTGAGTTAAATAGTTAATTAGCATTTTAAAAAATTAGTTACATTTATTGATTATTTTGCTTTTCATTAGTTTTTTAAGGAACTATATTTGTGTTTCTGTCTTCATGGAGAAGCTATGTTTTGTTCTTCACTTTATTTTAAATTTAATTAATTTTTTCTTTTCTTATAATAGGTACTAATGTCGATAATACTAATGAAATTAAAACCAAAACTCTTATAGCGATTAAAAGATGAGGTATATTTCAAAACAATCGTATTCCCCAGGCAGCCGCCGTGGCTCAGTTGGTTAGTGCGTTGGACCGCGAGTCGCAGGCAGCAACCTCAGGTTCAAATACTGCCTGTAATAACACCTAAAAAAATAACGGGAAAACTCGTTTTCTCTTTCGGTGGCTGTCCTCTCAGCTGGAAATGGCAAACCTCTGAGAGTAAAAATTGCTTATGAAAAAGCTCCCAACCTGCCGTTCGGAACCGGCATAAAACTGTAGGTCCCTTCAAACCGCGTACAAATTCACACGCACAACACGGGTAGTTGCGGGAAGCTAGGCCTTAGTCTCGCGTAAGCGGGCTGTCGTGCCAGTCAATTAATTATTAATTAATTAATTATATTCCCCAGAATGGTGTATTGAGCCTGATTTCAATGGATTTGGTGGACATTTAAACAACATTAATTTCGCTAAATATAAAACTGAAATATTTGTCAAAGTTATTGAGTATTTTTTAATATCAATTATGAGGAAGAGAAAACTGATTGCTTGAATCTTCCAAAACGCAACTCCACAAAACGCAACTATCCAATAAACTCTAAAAAAGCAAATTTTTTGTTGCATTAAATTTTGCGATCATTTAAAAAACATAAATAGTAGCCATGCAGTTTAACGAACTTCTTTCTCAATTTGTTTACTTGAAAAAAGAACTAGCTACTTCAAACCAGTTAATATGTAATTTATATTGATTCTTTTTTAATAAAATATTTGTTTTTGTTTAAATGAAATATATTTTTCTTTCTGAAATTATCCTCTTTTGAATATAAAATACACCTCTCTCAATAAAATGTGATTTTACTGAATAATTGATGTTTTTCGAATCCGTCCAATAATTGTAACCACCCCTGGAACAATTTGGTTGCGTTATTAACGGATTAAACTGTGTATATAATTATTTTTCCCCCGAAAACTTACTTAGCTTGGCAAAACTGCAGCAGTTTATTTTATTTGCAAGTAACAAGATGGCATGTTTAAGCCAGCTTGTAAATAATACAAAATTTTACATTTAACTTCATAATTATAAAAATTTGGTTTCACAATAGCTGAAAGTGGCGTAATAGTATAAAAACGTGCAGATTGTCTTGGTAAATATTAAAATCCTATAGGTATTCCGTAAAGTTCTTTCAATGGCAACCCTTCGAACGAATGGGCCATTAATTCTTAACTATAATAATTCATAATGTGTATCAGCCAGTTGACAGAGGGAGAGTAGTTGCTAAAACAATGTTGCTGCCCTATACCGGTGACGTCAGCTCACGCAGGAAATGGAAAGAAATTATGCCAAGAAAACCCTGGAACACATATTTTGTTTCTGTCCGGGTATCTCTAGACTCTAACTCGTACAGCTAGGGACCAAACAAGGTTAAGCCTCCTTCTGTAAATATTACTTGAACGAAATTGCTGTGAACGCAATTTAAGTTCGTTAGCATGAGATATATGAGGTCCGTTCAAAAAGTATCGCGAATTTTGAATTTCCACGGGATACGTATATTCTATTTTTGATTTTTTGTCCCTCACTTATGCTGACAAGTTCGGCCATTTTTAATGTTCATTTAATTTTTGACAGCTGTTTTGCTAAATCAATTGACAGTTCAATTTTTGCCTATTCCAAAAAAAGGTGTGAAGGTTTTGCTTACAGTTTTCTTCGATTGCAGAGGCGTTGCGCATCATGAGTTCTTGCCACACGGTAGAACGGTCAATAAGTACCTAATATTACCTGCAAGTTATGCGCAATTTGTGGAAGAACAAAAATTGGCTTTTGCACCATGATAACGCAACTGCTCACACATCGTTGCTTGTTGCGAATTTTTGGCCAAAAACAACACACTAATGATGCCGCAGCCACCGTATTCCCCAGACCTGGCCCCCTGTGACTTTTTCTTGTTCCCGAAAGTGAAGAGACCGATGAAAGGACGAGGCTACGCTACGTCTGAGGAGATAGAAACGGCATCGAAGGAGGAGCTGAACAAAATCACCAAAATTGATTTTTTGAAGTGCTTCGAGGATTGGAAAAAACGTTGATACAAGTGTATAATATCTGATGAGGATTACTTTGAAGGAGACAAAATAGATATTCATGAATAAATAAATAATTTTGGAGAAGCACGAAATTCGCGATACAAGTGTATAATATCTGATGAGGATTACTTTGAAGGAGACAAAATAGATATTCATGAATAAATAAATAATTTTGGAGAAGCACAAAATTCGCGATACTTTTTGAACAGACCTCGTACGATAATAGCTGCATGCTTAAATGAATGTAGAACAAATAGTTGGCAAATATCGAATCCCCAATTACTTGACTTCGTTAAATTTTCAAAATGTACCTATTTTTTAAAATAATTTTTTGAGGTTTATAATGGTACCTAATTCTGAAATTCTGTGTCCGTGCATGCCAGTTGTGTCAGTGTAAATGGAAGAGACTAGTGAATAACCTAAATATCAAGCAAAAGTAACATCAATCAACGTGCTTCGATTTAGAATTCCTACGCTTTACCCTATAAACAAGTGTTGGCAAAGCGTTTGGATTCTGAAACGAATGGCGAATGAGAAAACTACAATAGAAGTGAAAATTAAGTCACAATTGATAAACGATATATGATAGTTGCATTAAATATCTGTTTTTCTCAATCCTAAACATGTCTAAATCAAAGTATAATAAGCAAATTATCTAAAAAGAGAAAGCACCTCTATTTTGATTGAAACATTTTGTCAACCTTGTATGGAACGTATGTACATAGTATTATTGAATTTTGAATTGATCTATGAATTCTTTTTAATTTTGCCTTGATTACGATTTGGTTGGAATGAAATTGCGAGTGGGATTCAACTTTTTTAAACTGACAAATTTCAGACATTCAAATTTACACAATTTGAGATAAGTTTCAACAAATTAAGTTTAATAATGTTACTATAATAATAATGTTACTATGGTCTAAACGTTATGTTTGGTTCGTTAAACGTGACGACACTTTGGATGTATAAATGGGCTTTATAACGCTGAAATATGTAGGTATATTTAAAAATATATTTGACTAGCAGGGCCCCTCGGCTTTGCACGCAAGTTTGAAGCCAATGAGCTCAATCAATCAAGTCTCCTTTTGTTAACTCCGTTTTTATGAAAAAACTAGCTGACCCGGCGAACCTCGTTACGTACGACCTTTGTTGTTTTTTTTATAATGAAATACGCGAGATTGCGAATCTATGGCAATGCAAATTTACGAAGAAAACCAACTAAAGGAAGAGGAGGAGCTACTGATTAACGCAATCGAGGCCCACAAATCTGCAATGTTGCTGCTAGATTTCAATAAAAAATTGGACTGCGCTTGAACGAGATTTAAATCATATGGGCGGTGCTACTCCCCCTTATTCAATACCCGCACAATGCCATCTGTCGAAAGAGAAAATAGTAGGTTCGTACTAAGTTTCATTCATTCAGTTGTCGGCCTCGATAGCTCAGCGGGTAGCGCGCTGGCTTCTCATACCGAGCGCCCCGGGTTCGATTCCTGGCTTGGGCTGGAAAAAACACTCATCTACTTCTGTCGCTATCCACATGAAGGGAATGAGAATTACAAGAATCGCACAAGTGCGCTCTTGGCAGGCATTGCAATGGCAAAACCTCCAAGTGTGAAAGAAAAACTGCCCATCGCCGTTCGAATTCGGCGTTAAACTGTAGGTCCGCTCCCCTCCCTTTCCCCATCCGTTTGAAATGTGTGTTGTATCACATGTTGAAAAAAAAAACAGTGTTGCATACGCATTTCAAACGGGTGGAATCTGTGGTATCACAACGGGCCCGTTAAGAGGCCTAAGTGTGTCTCATACAGAGGCAGCCACCGCAACCTAACCTAACCTACTAAGTTTCATTGCTGAGCGACTTATAGTTCAGCGAAATATTTGGGTCACAAAAAATGTGCCACGCCCCTTGTCAAACGCCCATCAAATCTTGTCAGTAGAATGTTTTAGCTATGGGATGACTGGGTACTAAATTTCAGTGTTGGACAACTTACAATTTCGAAGATATTCTATATTAAGGATTTGGATTGTATGGGTGGTGCCACGCCTTCTTGTTCAATACCCGCACCATTCCCTCTGTCGGAAGATATGAATAAATGGTGGGTTCGAACTTAGTTTCATTGCTGGGAGACTTATAGTTCAGCAGAATATTTTGGTCACGAAATATGTGCTACGCCCCTTGCCCGGCGCCCATCAAATCTTACCAATAGAATGACACATCTATTGGACGACGCTATACTAAATTTTAATGATGTGCACCTTAGAATTTCGAAGATATTCCATTATTAAAATTTTACTTGTATGGGTGGTGCCCCGCCCCCTCGTCCAATACCCGCCCCATTCCCTCCGTTGAAGGACATGACTAAGTAGTAAGTTCGTAGTGTATTTAATTGTTGTGTTACTTATGGTTCCAAAGTTATCGTCTGAAAATGTTCCAATAGATTTTCGGGAATTTTCGCATAAACCTCAACTGACTCAAGGCGAATCCAACAAAACAAACCCCATGGAAATCGGCCGGTCCGTTTGAGCGGGATGCGCTTACATACATACATCCACTTTCTTATATATATATAGATAGAAGATAACTGCCTAATGACCCCGTCAGATTTTGATTTTCGAAAAGTGAAAAACACGTGTTAATGTATTTTCTATTCCACCAATTTTGAAGTCAATAGACCCATCGGTTAATGTTTTTTCATAGTCTTCTTATAAACGCAAGATATCCCATTGTTGACACCGATAAATTCAGATTTTAAAAAATTATGTGTCGAATTATTTGTCATTTGAAGTAGTATTACTAAGTTTGAAGCCAACCCATTAAATCATGTTTCGCCAAACAAACTTTTAAACCTTAGTTTACTCCGTTAAATTCCGACTTTCAAAAAAAATTAAAAACACGTGTCGAAAAATTTTTGATTTCAAGTGTTTTTACCAGTTTTGAGGTCAATAGGCCCATTGGTACATATTTTTTTGGTAGTCTTCCCGTATACGAACCTTAACCCATTGTTGACCTTGTTAGTGTAATATTGTATATCGCTCTAATAAATAAATAAATACAATTTTCAAAAAAATTGAAAAATACATGCGGAATTATTTTTGATTTGGAGTATTTTTACACATCAAATTTGAAATCAATAAGTTTATCATGTTTCTTCATACAATACCTTTAATCATGTTTTACATTTTTAAATCCCGAATATCAAAAAAAATCCGCTGGCGTTATGTTGTTTAGTTTAAAGCTAACTTTTAGTTTTTGATATGGTGCCAACAAATCAACATAAACAATTTTATTTTTGGTTCCAGACCTACGTATGAGTAGTGGCGGCTAGAAACTCGTTTTTTTTTGTAATGTTAATTTTCTACTTTGTAATATTTTATAGCGCTACTTAAGTATACGGAAAACACGAATGGGTGCGGGCAGCTGAGCCTTAGCCTCACAATCGGGTTGTCGGGCTAGTTAAAAATCCTTAAAGAGGAGAGAGCATAAATTATATTCAAAAATATACATACTAGTATGGAAGACTATTACCGAGGAATATACAATATCGTATTGCTTAAATTTATGTACTAATTGCTAATGAGATGCATATGTAATTACTTTGATATGTTTAAATGTTTTCTTTGCAGAGGCTGATTATACTCTAGACGATTCATTTTGGAATGAAGAAAGTCCTGTCGGTATGTACTCCATAGATAAAAAAGTTATTTGCTATATGTGTCATACATATAAGGCATCCAAATTTGTAGTGGCATAATCAATGCATTGGTTAAAAAAAATGTGTTTATATGTAGATACATATTTATATGTAGATACATATTTAGAGATCTATTTTCAAAATCACCGTCTGCAGCTTCAGCCTGAATGAGTTGGCGTTGCCGAATGTATGCACTGTTATTTTACGAAATGATAAAAAATCCTCCTGAAAATTAAACCATACAAATATACATACTTATACATATTCATCAATTATATGTTACACAAACATCAGTGAAAACTCAAAAAAGTTGGTAGATTTGTCGTACTGCTTTCAGATTATCAAAAATCAGTATCAAGTCAGCACATGTACCGATTAAATTAACCAATCTGGCCACTTTATGTAGCCCCTTGCCTTTTGCAAAGCATGTATACCCCAAGAAGTAAATCAACACAATTAGACAATTTCCCAATCTTGCTATTATGTTTGATTTGAAAATTGTTCTTAAATATTATTCTTAAATATTTGTACTTTATATAATTTTAGGTGAAGTGGAGCGACTTTTAAAGGAGTATCGTCAAAATCAAGAATTAGTTCGCCGTATCGGCGGACATTACTATCAAATAATTTATCCAGTACAGTTGAGGCATCATGAAAAAATGGGCATATCAACGCGGGAAGTTAGCCCCCCAAAGGTAGCGTGCTGACATCTCAAAAGCAGTTTAAATTAGGGCTCAGTATATTTTTTAAACAGAATATGTTCTATCGGGGAATACTTGTCGATACCTCAGGCTTATTCTTGACAAACTATTTTTAGAAATTCAATCGTTGTATGCAAACTACTTACATTACATTATTAAAATACGGTTTGAATAATCATGTTTCTTTATTGCAAAGCGAAGATTCCTAACAGAATAAACTTTGTTGAAAAAATTTAAACAAGATGTAATGTAATGTAATGATAATGGGTAGGGACAATGCCCTTGCGCACTGCAACCTATTAGGTTTATTGTGTCCCTTGAATCATTTAAACAAGATACTTCAGTAAATAGGTTTGGTTAAGAAGGGTGCGTACGATAATAGTCGAAGTTACACTCCGAGACCATTTTGGTCCTTCATAAAGGCGGAGCCTTATGTTTTAAACCCCTTCAATCTCCTAATGAAGTCAAGCAGATCTGGTAACTGAACAACCCCTGGACTTGCCAGGTGTGGTAAGAATCGTGGCCCCATGATGCGAGGGACGGAGGTACGGATAGTGACAGAGTGTTGTATGGGCATACATCATAGAATAAGAGGCGCCATTTACGTGCATATACCATATGACGCAGTGTCCAGTGATTACTCCGTACGACTCAGATAGCAAATATCCAGTATTTCTTTATAAGAGCTCAGATCAAAGTGAACGACACTTTCTTATCTCCTTCCATATGAAGGGAAGACACCAGTGGTAATCCGGACTGTATTTCGCTGAAAATTTCTACTCTCTTTGGCGAATTTATCGGCTAGTTAATTATTGTCAATGTCCTGATGAGCAGGTGGTTGAATAAATAAGTTCAAAAAGTAAAAATTTTAATATATGTACATACATACAGTATTTCAATAAACTCTTTAAAATATTCGATGAAGGAGTTATTTTTGATTTTGCAGCCACTTTCACTTTCACTTTTTGTAAAACTCAACATAAAGACACTGAGAATTTAGTAATATTATTATTTAGGGATTATTTTTAACATACTTGTACATAGCAGAGAAAAATAAATCCCTCGAGTAATATTTTATATGTAAAAGGCGGCGTCCGGTAGTTCTGTGGGAGTCGGAGCAAAAAGAATCAGCAGAGTATAAATGTGTGAATGTAAATTCTTAATCCAGTAATAAGTTATTTTTGGTCTTTCATTACAGCCGGGTCAGCGTCCACGACCTCATGATGACAGTGGCTTTGGTAGAGGCAGAACTAAGGTATGTTTTTGAATAGGTACCCTTGCTTGTTACACTGTTTTTATATAGCAATATTAAATATGGGCTGGTTTATTTTCGCATTGGTGATTAGGGCTGATTATGTTTTAAAGTGCTTATTGTGTCATAGTCACTGTAGGAGTTTTATCTGAGGAAGACCCAGAAGACGGTCTTACCAGTTGAATTTAATGGATAAAAAAGAATCAAAACTTTTTTCATGCCCATAGTAATAAAGACTGTGATTTCGTTTTCTGTACTAAGGTTCAAGGCTTTGAACACACTGATTTGTTAGCAAATGTATCCTAAATACTCCACAAATTTCGATGAATGCGTCAAGAGTAAATTTTCAAGCCCGGTGTTACGGTCAAGGCATGAATTTAATTGAGATTGAGGTCAAATTAATTTTCCGTATATTTGCTTCATGGTCGGTTATCCCTTCTACAATGTTCTCTCATCAACGTAATTAATGGTGATGGGTAGCAATTAAGCTTTTAAGCTGAACGCTGATGACAGCGTTAAAAATCGGTTAATTTGAATGACCAGACAAATATGAAATAGAAGGATTTCAAAACTGATTATTTAATAATTTTAAATTTAATTTAATTGTAATTGCCCTAAATAATTACATGGTATTTTAATCATTTTTCGGTTACCAATGCTTTTCATTGTACATATAACCTATATCTATGTATCATATGTAAACAATTTAAATTAAAGTGCCCTCATTTTTTTGCTGTACTTTTCAGAAACATTTTCATCGTACTTCGCTTTTAATTAAGGCTTTTAATCATAAGTTTCGATTAGACTTGGAATTAAATTCGTAAGTATTTACCAGCATCAATTTATCAATAGTATGTAAATTCATTCAATAGTCAATCAAATAACAAAAATTGATTGACAAAAAGCTAAAAGAAGGTTCTGAACGTAGGTCTTGGTTTTAGTAACGAAAGACGCGCAATTTATTAAACCGTTTTTAATAAACAACAATTTTTAGCAAATAATATTCCCGACATCTTTTACAAATACATATTGTACTTTTATACAAAAAAACACGTTTTCTTCATAGGACTTCTGTCCCAACTGCCCTAAGGTTTTGGTCTGAAAGCAGCTCAAACTAATTTTTTTCAATTGGCAGTTATTGTCCAGTTTTTCAATGGACAGTACAATCATATAAGTAGTCTCTCAAAATTAACATTTAACCACGTTTCCACGCTTGAAATTGTCCAATACCATTTGGAACCATGTTTGCCACCCAAAATGTTTGCAACAAACAGGTATTGGAGGTGGTTGATCCCCTTGTCACAGGGTTTCATTTGTGGAGGGGGAAGAAAGGGTTCCATACACAACTTTTAAGCCTAATAACATTTAAAGCCATGTTTGCCAACCAAAATGTTTATAACAAACAGGTTTTGGGGGTTGACCCCCAAAGCCCCCTTGCGTGCGCCATTGAGTATGATACATTCACTAAACATAGTCTAAAAGATATACATATTTAGAGTAAAAGCGATTTGCAAAAATTTAATTTACATGTAAATAAAATTTTTGCTCACGGATATTGGGGTTTGCCTTTTTCCTACCAATAACGATTTTTGTACTATTTTCTAATTCAGGCAACTGCTGTCGCCAAATATACAACAAAAACACTATCATGTGGGAGGATATCTTGTAGATGGCAATCGGCATGTAAGTAAATACTGATTGGAATAAGTGATACTTCAGCTCACCTGCACGAGATTTAAATTGAATAACGTTGGCTGCTCGAACCTTGGCGGTGCAACAAGTGTTTTAGATAAGCAAGCAAGCCTTCGCGTTGGGTTTGTTGTTGGAGCACTAACTAATTATGATTTTAACGTTCTTTCCCTAACCAAGGAATTAATGAATCCGTTATATACATATATACATATGTACATGTATCAAACATTTATGTTAAGTTGAAGGTTGATTAAAATAGTCTTCGTGGATGGAAACAACCAGTAGTAACAATTAAAAAATGATATTTGAATTATGCGGGACCGCATACTTACTTTAGTAAAGACAGTCCAGACTAAAAACCGCATTTTATATGTATTAAAAGACAAAGATTGTAAACAAATGTGTAGAAATACGTGTAAAATAAAGTTTTTTAATAGAAAGCATCACTAATTACTAGGGCCCGATTTTCATGCATACAAAATGAAAACTATGCGTATTTATAATATGCTTCTATAGTTTGAAAATAGGTATTTAAAATTGTAAAATTATGAAAAGAATTATTTTTATAAATTTATTAAGAATACAGTACCAACAAAATCCTTTTTGCACATGTTATTCACGTCTAGAATCATAGAGTGACTCAAATTTGCAATCAATAAATTTATTGATTTTTAATATAGACATGTGTAAGAAAAACATATACAAAATCGTAAATTATGCGAAAATATGTATTATATTGTAAACATGCTTACAAATGCCTTTTATTGCAAAATTATCAAAACATCATTTAAGGGGGTCGTCTACGTACAAAGTTTAAAAAAATCCTTTTTTTTTACATAATTTTCATTTGGAAGACGTGAGGAATGTTATTTCCAAATGATTTGGGTAAAATCTGCACGGTTATTGAGCTGTAGAGCATTGAGCACGCTCGCCCACGGTGTTTCCGCGCGCTCTCTGTGAACTTTAAACGCGTAAGAAAAGTTGTACACGCATCGAAAACATGAACATCAGA
Source organism: Melieria crassipennis (assembly GCA_963668005.1). NCBI lineage: Eukaryota > Metazoa > Arthropoda > Insecta > Diptera > Ulidiidae > Melieria > Melieria crassipennis. Next base: position 252,926 of record OY764962.1, on the reverse strand, counting down.
AAACATGTCGCTATGTTTAGACACGAGCTTTTGACAAAATATTGTTATTTTTTTTATAACAGGCAATAAACATTTGAAAAAAGGGGAAAAAATAACTTTTCTTTCAAAAATGTCCACCATTTCGAGAGATTTTTGAATTTTACAAAAAGCTCGTGTCTAAACATAGCTGATGTATGTTTATATCAATTATAGATTAGTTTCATTTTTGTTGTAGGTTACGTGGTTGGCCCAAAATCGTGCAGGGAAATTGATATAAAAATTCTGATGAGGGCACGTTCAAGGTCATCCTGCACTCGACTATGTAGAAATATTTTTTTTATGACCTTGCCACTTGAAAGATTACGATTAAATAAACAAAAAACAAGAAAAAGTGAGTGAATATCTTTTCTCGTTCCTTCGTAATAAATCTTGAAAAACAGGCTCGAAAATCAGGCCGCTACGTAGAAAACCCCCTTAAAGCGAAATATGCAAAAATATACAGTAATAATTGAATGCGATTTTGAAGAAAATTTTCTGATTCGGAAAGATATTTTATCCATTTTGTTGAGAACATTCCCGAGCATTTGCATGGAGTTTTGGACCCTACTCATAACATTTACAATATACATATATAAACCGCATAGAGTGTATCTATTTATTAATACGATAACATATTTATTACTTCGTTTTACGCCTTTATTTTTGAACCGATTTGACAATGTTTCTCATGTTTTTGTTATATTTGAAGGATATTGAACATTGTTACTATCATGGCACCGTAAAAGACTATCCTGGTGCTAGTGCCGCGTTTCATACATGCAATGGTGTTAGCGGAGTCATACATATTGGCAACGAAACGTTTGTTATACATCCCTTCTATGGAGGTGATCTATCGGTAAGTGGTGATGGCCATTCGAATTTTTCTGATTATTATATAGGAGTATATTTAAGTATACAAGTAGGTCAAAACCAACTGATTTATTTTTCCTTGATTTGTATGATTGCGTTTACTCATGCTTTTTCACATTGGTTTCAGCAGAAGCATCCGCATGTGATATTTGAGGCACGGACTAAGGCTAATAAAGGTTGCGCAAATTCGGGAAACTTAGATGCGTGGCGCTTGTCACGTCGTACAAAACACCTCTCTGCTGGTGTTATAGACGAAGTTCATCCAAATGGAGCTGGACGTTATAGACGCGACGTTCGGGAAGCCACCAAGTATATCGAAACAGCGATCATTGTAGACAAAGCCATGTTTGACAAACGCAATGGTAGTACCCGTGCCGAAGTGGTACATGATGCCATACAAGTGGCCAACATTGCCGATTTAGTAAGTGCTGTAAATATTATAAGTGCAAATATGTATTTTCGTATGTGCACTTCATAAGTATACACATTTGTACTTACATAGTTACTAACTTAACCGGCCATAACAACCCGTTAGAAGGTTACGTAACGTCTCAAAAGTTCTCTTGAGGCACCTTTGCTTTGCGCACGCCTTCTCCTATTGCTTACACCATTGATAAGGCGTCTTCAACTTGGTCCTTCCTGGACACGGTATCTGCTCTCGCCCTCGGCCACCAACTACCGCGTCGAACACTCTTTTCGGCGGGTCCTCTTCGTCCATACGGTAGTCATGGTCAAACCAGCGTAGCCTTTGGCTGTTGATTCATTGTTTATTTGTATTCTATAGTTAGTCGTCGGCAATACGAACAGGGCGAATATTGTTGGATCGCCTTTTTTTCAACATAGAACAAAGCGTACTGAGCTTCCAATCGTTGGGCATAAGTTCTTGCAGCCATATTTTGCGGATGAGCTTATGAACTTAGCGTCTATGAATTAAACGGGTGTAGGGAAGTTAATAAATAATTTTTTAATAATAATTAATTAATTTTTTTGAAATAATTTTAAAATCTCCTCGAGAATATGCAACTCATAGTAATAGGGGTACCGGTTAATTCGTGCGGTTTTCTAACAGATGGCATAACTTGATTTTGTGAACAGTGATTCACCTTTCCAAATATGTGCTGGAAAGCTTTGTCATATAGTTTCAGAATCAGTATGTGTCATTTAGCTGAAGCGTAAACAACAATACTTTTTTTACTCTGATAATGTCGAATTTTGTGCCGAATAAAGTGTTTTTGCGGGGAGTACTTCTTCACGGTACGAATTAAATGGTCCTTGTCAAATTATACCAGTCAAATTATAACTGGTCATGGGACCGATGGCAGGCATGCCCAATGACAAAATAGCTCTTTAATTTAATGAGCACAACTACTTATGTGCGTTGTCCTGCCTTGGTCACGATAAGACTCCGTCATCTTGGTAGAATGGTAGTGCTGAATCTCCACATCTAGTGCAATGCGATAAATCATATGCTCGTGCACCTCAGCAACTACCTTACAAATAGTGCAGTACCATAAATCTAGCCCTGCGTTATCACAACAACGAGCTAAGCCTACTCTTCACGCGCAACAAAAGTGTTCCAAGGAAACGATTTCGCTCCAAGCTGTCTTTAATGAGGTGGTTGGCCTCAGAGCTGAGAACGCTCATGCGCTCTTTTTAATATGCTCTCTTCAAACTGACAACAAACTAGTAATACAAAGAATTGATGATCTGCAAGCTGTCTGACCTGGATCCTACCCAGTGTGCTTACTTAATTTTTCATTTATGTGGTAGACTCAGTGAAAAAAATGTGGTAGATTTGAATGAAAGGTGGTAGATTTTTTGTATTGCACATTAATTGTATATAATTGCATTTGTACATTTATTGTTTTTCATTGTATTTGTACGTTAATTGTATTTTACGTTCTTCTATGCACTTTAACCTGTGCCGTGTTTCTTCCCATTGTTTTTTGTATTGTTGACTATATTTTTTTTTCTTTTTTGGGAGCTCGGACTCGGAAATTTCAGCAGCAGGCACAACTTCGCGTCGTAAAACTTCGTCCCGTCCAAGCGGATTGCCATCGCCATGCGAAATTCTAAAAAACTAAACGTTACTAAAAAATAAAGGCAAAAATTATTCAACTTTTTTAGAAATGCTTCCATTTTACTTAATTGCACCTGCCGAAAAAACAATTGTCAAACTGTCAACTATTTGTAGTGCACTGCTTTCGAAGTGATGAGAGTGCTACCACATAAGTTTTTTTTTTGCACATTTTCACTTATAATGTTCAATGCAGCCCTAACATAAATTTTACAACATAAAGCTCTAATTTACTTGGAGTAATAGGTTGGTTAATAGAAAATTTATGTTCCACAAAAATGTGGTAGATTTTAAGCCCGCCGTGGTAGATGTGGTAGAAACTTGATTTTAAAAATAAATGTCTACCACATATGTGGTAGAAGTAAGCACACTGATCCTACCTCGGCTACCTTGCTGCTTTCTAATGATCTTAACCCTAGAAGGGTAATCTTCGTCGATTCGACGAATACCACATACATTTCTTCAAATTTCTCCTTATTCTCCGATCTGATTACTTTCTCTTTTCGTGTGATCTCAGTTGGCGATGTGCTTTCGTGATATACACACATTACGTTTAACCGACGAAGATTACCTTTAACGTGACTTTTTGCAATTGAATACGAATACTGTACATTGAATTTCAGTATTTCAAAATGTCTCGAAATGCGGGTTTATTATTATTATTGATGGGAAATAAGTAGTGCACTGCGACCTAAGAGATCTATTGTACCCCCTTTATGGACCTACAGTTCATCCGTAAGTCCAGTATCCGAGAGGAATTTTAGTATATTACCTAAACCTTTGGAAACCCAGTCCGTACCTGGTATAATAAAGCCCCCAGGTGTTTCTTTCGTTTGTGCATAAGTGCAGGCATTCTCTTAGTGTATGCATTGCGGTTTCATTTTCCTTTTCATTTTCGTTCTCGCGAATTCCTAGTTTAGTTAGATGACAGTTTAATCTACAATGCCCTGTAAGGATACCTGTAATTATATATATACGTCCCGATAATCGCCCTGGAATGTTCTAGTCCTGCTTGGTTATCCCAGTATTGATTCCTTTTGAATATCTCGTGTTTCCTGGTTAGGACAGATTGTGCTCCTTTTCCCAAGCCCTAAAATGGTTCTGGGCCGACGAAGGGGTTATCAGAAGAATTAATTGCAAAAATTTTGGAATTGGTTAATTAATTAATTACACTGTGCGTGAAATTTACCCTAAAAAATTCAGTGGATTGGCTCTAGTTTAAGAGAAATCCGTCTTTGAAGTTTGCTCATTTTAGTCGAGTTCGTCGCTTAAGTCTTCGAACGTTTAAATGATAATAGGTTCTAAATCGTTCCGAATATCGCTTTACTGTCTTCGGCAAGTTTGTAGATATTTTAACGACCAACAAATTTGCTTAAGACACCAATAAAAAAAAAATACATTCAAACTGTGTAATTGCGATATGTGCATTTTTTTGCGCAGCGCAACGTGGGTATGAGTGTCGCTCGGCAAGTTTGTAGAGTCGGATTTCTCTTAAACTAGAGTCAATCCAGCCAAACGGCTGGTGGATCTCAACTCAGTATACCTATAGAAAGTCGCTCTGTAGGTCCCCCTATGTCTGAATTTTCTACTTGCACAGTGTTATTAATTAGTTAAGTTAATTAGTTAGTTAGTTAATTAGTAAGCAAGTAAGCAAATAAGTTAGTTAAATAGGTAATTAGAATTGTATAAATTATTAACATTTATTGATTGTTTTGCTTTTCATTCGTTTTTTAAGGAATTATAATTGTGTTTCTGTCTTCATAGAGAAGTTATGTTTTGTTTTTCACTTCATTTTAATTTTAATTCATTTTTTAATTTCTGATACTCATTCTGATCTCAAAAAAAAATGTACCTCAACAAAAATGACTTAAAAATACACACATAATTTTTAAAAATATATAGATAGCGTGCGAATTATGTACAAAAAAAATTTGTAAATATAATTATATAATGAAGTTGGAGTTTATACGATTTCGAATTCTTCCAAAAATCGGAGGTGAATAGGACTTAAGAACTTGTGAAACAAATTCCATGACTTTGTGAACAAAAGTGATAACATCAAGCATAATCTATCAGCTCTTAATATAACCCCAACGCGACTTTGTTAGTATCCGGTTGTGTTGGGACCTGGGAAATGCAAAATCGTAACAGCTGCGAAAAGGCGTAGAAAAACATAGTTTGCGTAGTGCATTTTTGAATTTGGTCGGTCAAAAATGTGTAACAAACACAAACAAAATCTGCGAGCAAAAAAAGTTACGAAAATTAATAAATTTATGTTAATGTCCTGTTCAGATAGCCAAATAAACAGAGGCAATTTAGCTCTTAATTTAGTTTATCGCTATTGCTGTTCACACACCTCAATTTAGCTGTTATCGAACATGCTTTGGTTTTGACGGAAGAAATGTTTTTTATAATAAGGGAAAGGTTTATGTAAAAATGGTTTTCAAACATTGAGAAATATTTACTTTATTAAAAAAATATAGAATAATTATATTATGTAAACTAATTAAATATTGAATATTTAATTTATTATTTAATTAATTTCGTTTATCGCTATTACTGTTCACACACCTCAATATAGCTTACACCTCAATTTAGCTGTTATCGAACATGCTTTGGTTTTGACGGAAGAAAGGTTTTTTGTAAAAAGGGAAAGTTTTATGTATAAATGATGGTCTTAAAACATTGAGAAATATAAAAAAACATCCCTACTGGAACACAAAATTTTTAAACGGAAATTCAAAGCAAATTGAACTCAATTTATGGTCAATTTAGCGCTAATTACAATTAGCTAAATTGAAATTTTTGTATGACAAATTGTAAGCTAAATTGAGAAAACGTCTTAATTGCGTAGTTTAGCTTGCTGTCTAAATAGGGTATAAAGTTAATCAAATGTGGCAACCGTGATTACATAACGTACTAAACATAATTCTTGTAAACTTTTTAATAACACTGGACAACACAAACAAATAACAAGGTTCTCACAATGGATTCTGGTAGCACCATTTGTCATTCATACTCCTTCACAAAGCGCCCCAGCTCTGTGGAGATCGAGAGAGAATGGCGCCGTATGAATGACACACTTAACAGCGACCTACAAACAATATCCAAGTGGGGTCAAGCGAACAGGGTCGATTTTAATGCTCGCAATACCCAATGTTGCCTGTTATCCCACAAAGGAGTTTCCCCACATGCTAACATATCCCTGATTATAAGTGGTGTAAATATTGCGGAATCGGCAGCTCTTGATGTTTTGGGCATGTCCATCAATGACTACATGACACGAAACTCGGAGAGGTCACGGTTGCTAATTCGGTAAAACCAGGCCCCAGAGTCGCAAATTCGGTAAAACCAGGCCCCAGAGTTGATTAGGGTTCGTACAAAAAATTCGCCATACAAACGCCAGGGCAAGGACTGCTGGTGCGTTCGATGTTTATTTGCAAATAAAATAATTGGTTTCTTTTTGCTTTCATTCTGTAGTACGTTTATAGGAAATTGATTGCAAAAAAACGTTGTTGCTGAAAAACGTCATAAGTATGTTGCCTCGTGTTTTAATATGATTTTACTTCAGTTTTTGCTGGCTGCCCTCAAAGCCTTAACGTTTGCATTGCCTCGTGTTTTAATATGATTTTACTTCAGTTTTTGCTGGCTGCCCTCAAAGCCTTAACGTTTGCATTGCTTGAGTTGCAGCTCTGCGTTTTAAAAGAGTTCAACTTGCCATCACTGTTTCTTGCTGCACTAGAAACGGCAAACTCAATGAGACATGAACTGAAGGAAAAAGCAACCGATTATCTGCTGATTTCAGCGTATGAAATCATTTATTTCTGCTTTTTTTTGCACGCGTTACAATCAAAATTACTCAGACCTGTAAAACATGTTGGTTTGCAATGCTATATTTACAGCGAATAAGAAAAGTTAGCAGTTTAAGATGCAAACAATTGACTGGTAACCGGTGCTGTGCGAATGTTTGAGTAAAAAAACCCGTACACTATCGGACGATTGGAAAAATCAAAAAATGGTCTGAAAATAATTTCTCCTCCGAGTTTCGCGTCACGTAGTCACTGATATCCATGATGGAACGATCATAATTTGGCGTGTCGAAAGAAGCAGCCCAGTACCTCGGCTTTCTGAAGCGGTGCAAACAATTTACACCACTTACATTCGACCGTAAATGGAGTTTAACTCACACCTGTGGACGGGAGCTTCTATCCTGGACCGTGTGCAAAACCGTCCGATTAAGCTTAAAGGGACTGTAGGGTATCCAGCTCTATTGACTCCTTAAAACATCGTCGGTGACATGTGTGGTCTTATTTTACCGTTACTTTTTAGGTAACTGTTCGGAAGAGATGAGCAGTCTGATGCCATCACTCCGGGTATTCACCGGCCTACCCGTTTGAACACTGGCGCCCATGCATTTCACGTTGAAACGATGTTCCAGCGCACTAGGCACAGAGAGAGTACAGAGAGAGTTTGTTTGTGGTCCGCACTGCGCGATTAAGGAATGATCTTCCTGCAGATATTTTTCCCAGCACCTACGATCTTAATGGCTTCAAGACAAGAGTACATAACCAATTCACTCTAAACCCTATTACCTAATCTATATATCCTTCTTGAACCAACGCAATGCCTCGCATTAATAGGAGCCATCTCCTGCGCGTTTGCTCAAATTAAAAAAAAGGGACACAAAAAAGTTTACGTCTGAATTTTTTTTAGGAGGGGACCAAAGTTTCCCCCTTTTGCATATTGTAAATCGGCATACGAAAACCATGCAAGCTTACATTTTAGGTCCATGATGTGTTCAGCAATTTTATGTAAAACATTACGGGGAACATTTTTGTGCAACACTTTAATCTTCTAGCTCCCATGTTAATGGGCCACATTGGCCCTTTTTTCTAAAATGCTCCTTTCCTTTGAAACGGGACTTTTTTAGGACAAAGCGTACCACAAAAATATTCGCCATTAAATTCTACTAAAGGGTCTAAATACACCAAACTTAAAAAATTAACTTGAACGCCAGAAATACATACATAAGTAAAAACTGATGTGTTTAAGTATTAATTTCGTACTTATTCAAAATTGGTTCTAAAATGTCTTACAAATGATTTTAGAGGGTTAGTGTGATTTTAATGATTTTAGAGGGTTAGTGTATATGGGAAAAATATTTAGCGCAGAATTTCACTATAAATCACCGTACAAAATAAAGCTCTAAATAGAATATCTATAAATGAACAGATGAGTACAAATTTGGGTATTTAACTTTAACAACGACACTATTTACATATGTACATATGTAAATATTTCGATTTTGAATTCGCTATAACTTTTAAGTTATTAATCCGATGTTCAAACGGCTTTGACTTAGTGGCTAGTTTCTCGTGCACCTTCTATATGTGCAATTAGAACAGTGAAACTGGTATTTCTTCCATTTTTTTTACGAATTCAAATTTTAACTGTATTCCCGACAAATTTTTACACATGTAAATATTTGCTCCCATTTAAGAATTTTTGTTAAAATAAATTAATTTTGTTCTTTCCCGGGCCCCCGAGAGAGAGAAAACTATTTGCGCTCCACAATGGTTGTTAAAAGGTTGTTTGTCACTTTTATCAATTGAAAGAGTCACTGTATCGACAATTGACTTTGAAATAACAAATTCAGTTCAATAAAAGCAAGTTTGCAAATTTTCAAAAAATTTTCCCTTTGTATTTTGGTCCTGAAACTTCAAAATTGAAAATTTAGTTAAAGGGATGTCTTTCATTTGATAGGGGAGACCGGGGCAAATACGCCCACGTTTTGGAAAATTTATTTTTCAACATGACAGTAATGATTCTCGAATAACAATATATGTCACGCGCTAGTGTCTTTCCTAAGGAACAAAACTCACATTATCATTTTTATAGATTCCTATTTATTTTCAAGTTTCAACGAAAAATTCAAAGTAATATCGAATTGGCCATTCGGAAAACCCTCGGGGAAATACGCCCACTGCCCGGGGCAAATACGCCCACTTTATTAATTCAAGAATCTCGGACGAAAGTAATAGAAAACAACATTTCAGAAACGAAATACTTTGTTTTTATTTATGTACAGTGTCTGATTTTCTAATCACTATCAGAATATTCACTGAGACAGTTTTTACAAGTGAAAATAAATTTCGAAGTTCGCACACATTTATCATGAACTGGTCTTTGACATTCGATGCATCGCTTGTTATCCAGTTGAGAGTCAATGGCTTCCAAACATTCGCAACAAAGCTCATCTTCCTCTTCAGAATTCCATCCAGTTTGCAACCTCCTGCGTCGTATTCCATTAGCTCTTGATGCAGATTTCCTGCTCGTCAAGGGTGTCAAACTGCCAGATAATTTTTGGGGCTCTGCAGTAGTTGTTTTTCGTTTTTTCCACGAACGATAAATAATATTAATAATTTTATATATTCCTATACAGTGTAGTCACGAAACCACGGAAATAAATTTACTCTAATTTTTCCATATTTTTCTGAAATGAAAAGTCCTTCACCACTTTTTACAAAACTATCAATTGAAAAAAATATTTTAGAAAAAAATTGAACAAATATGATTTATTAAAACTTCTAACTTGAATACTTTCTTCGATTTTGAGTTCTGCGAAAAGTGGCGAAGGATTTTTCAAATTCGGAAAAATACAGAAAAGGTTTCGTTAGGTTTTGGTCCGTAACTTCCATACCACCCTGTATATTAAGCAGGTCATTTATCTGGACCACGCTGTATATTAAGTGGATGTATTTCTGGACCACCCTGTATATTAATATAAAATTGTCATTTATAATCTTCAGGCAGTAAAACCTTGATAAATGCGTTAGGTGGGCGTATTTGCCCCGAAACGAACTGGGCCCCAAACAACAAAATGTTTTTTTAAAAATTAAAAAAAATACAAAAAAACTTTTTACGACAAAACTACTTTGGCCTACAGTTTTTCTTACTTCAAATAACAGGAAAAACTTACTTGGCTGCATAAGGAACGAGAAACGAAGATTGTAGATATTTTTTCCCAAACTGCAAAACTTAGATGTTCAGACTATGGAACGACAAAACAATCTGCTTTTATTTATAACGTTTTAACCGCAATGTCAATCGCCTCGATTTTTTTGTGGTTATGTGTACAAGTTAAGGCGCACTTACAAAAAAATTGGCGCGGAATTTGAATGAATACTTTAAAAGAAACAACGGGTGGGCGTATGTGCCCCGTGGGCGTATTTGCCCCGGTCTCCCCTACCCATATTTCCATCATTGCAAATTCGCATATAACATATTAAAAACAAAAATTTGAAATGTGTACCTATGTCCTTAAAATTTTAAAGTTTTTTAAAAAGGAATTTGGGCCATAAAATAAAAAACTGACTATGCCAGATTACTACTAATGATCTCTAGTTTCACGTCTATATCCAAATTTGGATGGGTCTCGGCAAAAAAAAAATTCGTTTGTTATTAATTAAAAAATTATTGGTGTTTTTACTCACCGCATCATAACTTTGTCATTTTTCTTTCAATTCTGTTGATGTTAGGCTTAATATTTGCTCAAAAAATATATAACAATAATATATCTTTCATCTTAGATTTTAAAACTAGGGGAGATCAATTTTTTTATCCATAAAAAAAATATTGGAAATTTATGATTTTTTGGTCGAAAAATTCACTTTGTTACAACTTTCCTTACAATCTCATCTGATTTGAACAATCTATATATCACTGAAAAGGCTAAGGTATTATCTTCTTCTTGAACGACGGACAGCTCTTGTTAATCAGATAATTCTTTCAGGAGATATGTGCTCATAACTGAAATAACGGGAAAAAACTCGTTTTTCGAAGATTTTTTGAAAACGCTTCTTAAAAAATTTTTTTTATTTTCAGTTTCGTGTTCAGCGGCCAAAGTTTGTCTAGAAAACACTTTATCTATGCACGCGATTGGCCCATTTTTTGTCGAGTAGTGTAATGATGCACTGATCGCAAAACAATCTAATCCTCCTGCTCGGGTTGCTTAAAATAATGGCCAGATCGTAGTAACGAAACAAGATTTTCTGTTTTTTTTTTTTAGTTTTAAGATGGCTTTTTGAAATGACGAGTTTGCTCTCCCAAAAGTTTTCCTAATTTCACGAAAGTTTTTATCAAATTTGGAAAGATTTAGTAAGATTATCCTTTTATCCATTTTTCATTTTTTCTTTGGGATTCTATTGCTTTCTATAAAATTTCAAGCACATATACGATTCAAAATAATTTGTCCCTTTACTGTCCATTTACTGTTCAATGGAATGTAAATTTTCAAAAAAAAAAATTAAAAAGCATCACCGGAAATTCCTGTTATTAGTTTTGTACGCAAACTTATTCTGCACCGTTTGTGGGGGCCCCTTAGCCGTCGCCGCCCCGGGCCCCCGAGCACCTTAAGCCGCCACTGTCTCACATACAACTTGTTTTATTTGTATGTTAAAATAAAGCGGCCTTATTGTAAAACCGTATAGTAGCAGTATTAGAATAACCTTTTTTAGTCTTTTTTCGGCTGAAGGACGCGTCATCGTTAGAGAAGGCTCTACTGCTTCCCTATTGAGATCAATATATAATTCTTACAGTAATGGATAAGTATCGATATAAGTATTCATAATGAAATATAGTACCTTCATTATAACCCTTTAAAAAATACCAGCCTTAATAGCTAAGCCCGTAGTGCGCTGGCATTTCACACCATAGGCTCTAAGTTCGATTCCTAGCTCTTAGCTGGCTAAACACTCGACTTATTCTATCGCTATTCTCAATAAGTAGAGAATAATTAGAAAAGGAAAAGTGCGAAAAATTGCCAGCTGCCTTTCAGATTCCGCGTTAATTATACATCACCTTCCCCCTTTTCCCATCCATATGATGCAGTATATGCAACACAGTTTTTTTTAACGTGTGTTGTTTGTAGTATCACAATAGGCCATATAGGCCTAAGAGTGTCCCATACAGAGGCAGCCACCGCAACACAACCTAACTCTTAAAAAAATAAAATACTTACCATAACAGCCAAGTACATTCTGCATTTACTTCGTTTCAGTATTTTCGCACTTTAAATACACGCGTTTCTGTTGTTTATATCGAAACATGGGGAAAAAACCAGGCTATAATCGACGGAAGTAAAGATATTAGTAAAGCTATATCCAATTTCAACGACTACACGTCCAGAAACCTGTTTCAAATTGAACGTGATACAACACAATTATTGACGTAAGTGAAATAATAATTGAAATATTTTAGATTTAGTTTTTTAGTTTAGTTTTTAACATAAGTATTTTCGAAAGATGGTCTATCTTGCTTACCACTCGAATGGAATTATTGTCAGGAACGCCTATTTTTGAAAAAAATGACTACCAAACTGAAAATTGGCAATACTTGCTCTGCGTAAAACAGCAAATTAAGCCATAAAATCGCACATTCAGTTTTAATAAATCTTTAAGAAATTTGTTATCTTAATCACATTTTCATAGTTCTTATAAGCTAAGTTACCTAGTAACCACTGATTTTAATTTAGATGTTACTTATTCGCCTATGAATTATATTATTCGCAATTTTCGAAAAATTATATTTCTTCCATATAGGGGTGAAACCTTTGTTGGAGGCGAAGCTGGAATGGCTGTACCCGAGACTGTTTGTACACCACGTGCTGTAGGAATCAGCGTTGATATTAACGTATACGAGCCCCATCTTTTAGCTGGCACTATGGCACATATGATTGGGCACAATATTGGCATGGGACACGACGACGGACGTAAGTAGTGACAATCAGCTACGGGTGTCAAACGAAACCAACTTTAACCCGTCACTAAAGCTAGGATATGAAATATATAATATATAAATATCGGGTGTTTTTTTAGAGGTTTGTTTTTCGAATAGAGATAAAACTGGCATTTTGTGGTCAAATCTGGCAACTCTAATGTCATTTATGTTCAGTTTGGTTTGCCATTTCATCATGAACAGGTTGACAAAAGAACAACGCTTGCAAATCGTGCAAATTTATTTCGAAAATAATGGTTCAGTTCGCGAAGTTTACCGCAAGCTCCGTCCATTTTATGGTCGACATAATCGTCCATCAGAGCAATTAATTCGGTTAACCATGGGTCGTTTTCGCACTACGTTTACTCTACGCATCCGCAGAGACGTCGAACAGTGCGCACCGAAGAAACAATTGCCGCTGTAGAGCAAAATGTTGAAGAGGACCCAGTCAGAAGAGGAGTCAGTTACCGTTAATGGAGACCGGTATAGAGCCATTATAACCGACTATTTTGTTCCCGAATTGGATGGCATGAATGTGGATGAGTTGTGGTTCCAACAAGACGGCGCTACATGCCACACAGCGCACGTCACAATCGATTTATTGAAGGAAACATTCGATGAGCGCATAATTTCGCGGAATGGACCTGTCAATTGGCCACCAAGATCGTGTGATTTGACACCATTGGATTATTTTCTTTGGGGATATGTGAAGTCGCTCGTCTACGCCAACAAACCAGAAACGTTAGGGGACTTGGAAGCCAACATTCGTGGCGTTATTGCCGACATACGGCCCCAAATGCTCGAAAAAGTGGTTGAAAATTGGACCTGTAGAATTGGCTTTATTCGAGCCAGCCGCGGCGGCCACATGCCCGAAATCATTTTCTTGTGTTTTATTTCAATTCGAAGTTCTATACCTCTAAAAAAAACACCCGATATAATATATAGTATATAAACTACTAAGACCGCATACAAGCCCGAAGTTATTTGGATAGATAGATAGATAGATAGATAGATAGATAGATAGATAGATAGATAGATAGATAGATAGATAGATAGATAGATAGATAGATAGATAGATAGATAGATAGATAGATAGATAGATAGATAGATAGATAGATAGATAGATAGATAGATAGATAGATAGATAGATAGATAGATAGATAGATAGATAGATAGATAGATAGATAGATAGATAGATAGATAGATAGATAGATAGATAGATAGATAGATAGATAGATAGATAGATAGATAGATAGATAGATAGATAGATAGATAGATAGATAGATAGATAGATAGATAGATAGATAGATAGATAGATAGATAGATAGATAGATAGATAGATAGATAGATAGATAGATAGATAGATAGATAGATAGATAGATAGATAGATAGATAGATAGATAGATAGATAGATAGATAGATAGATAGATAGATAGATAGATAGATAGATAGATAGATAGATAGATAGATAGATAGATAGATAGATAGATAGATAGATAGATAGATAGATAGATAGATAGATAGATAGATAGATAGATAGATAGATAGGTAGATAGATAGATAGATAGATAGATAGATAGATAGATAGATAGATAGATAGATAGATAGATCTGCTCTTTTACCCATTTGACAGACTCGTTGCTCTTTTTATTGAATACTCATAATGTTTTGAACGCATTATATTTAATAGCATTTATTGTTTTTCTTATGCCAGGGGAAGAGTGCTTTTGCCGTGATTGGCACGGTTGTATAATGGCGCAATCCATAGTTGGCCAAGAAAACGTTCAACCGTATAAATTCTCAGAATGTAGTAAAAAGGATTACATTGATGCTCTGCGTACAGGACATGGCTTATGCTTGCTCAACAAACCTAATGAGGTAAGCTGACCAATTATGGTGACCTTATATGACTTTTCGTAACACATATGTATTGAGTTTTTTCCTTTTATATAAAAGTACATTAAAATGCAAATGTTTATCCACTGGCAGTATGTTTTTAAGAGTGAATCCACCACATCTTGTAATTAGATTTTATGAAGGCTATACGTGGTATTGTTTTAACCGTTTCTATACACTTCAACTCACATTTTGTACCTTTCATTTTTTAGATTGAAATGCGTCGAAATTGTGGAAATAAAGTTATTGAAGAAGACGAAGAATGTGATTGCGGTACATTCGAAGAATGTGCTTTGGATCCATGTTGTGACGGAATCACCTGTAAGCTTAAATCGGAAGCACAATGCGCAAGTGGAACTTGTTGCGACCAATGTCGAGTAAGCACTTCACCTCTATTTTTACAATGGTATAGTTATTTGGAACTATACATATAGAGGTGACGAACCAACCTACATCAGTATTACTACTTATTTTTAGTCTTTGCTATTTACAATTACTTAGCTATAGCTGCTTGTCAATGGTACATACTATCAATTAATATACAGTTTTATTCATACGATACTACTTACAACACTGAATTTATCAACCATTCGGTCTCTTTCGGCCGCAAACACTCAACCATCTTTCGAACTATTCGTGACTATAATAGACCTGTTGACAGGCCACTTCTTCGGTAACAACCATCTCTACATGCATGCAGATTCTGCAATGAAACCAACGAAGCAGTGGAACACATCATTACCATGTCCGGCTCTGACACATAGGCGTGCGAAGTTTCGGGGGAAACATAGTCTCGGTAAAGAGGACATGATGCAAATATTGCAGAAGGACCGGATTCAATAGCTCAGCATACAAAACACCCGATAATTTTAGGGCGCAATAAACTTTTTAGGTTTTAGTCCGCAAGGGCTCAAAAACATTAGACCTGTTCGTGAAATTGATGGAACTCACATTAACTTTCAAAGGAGTTGAGACTTTGAATTTAAATTTAGTACATCAATCGATTCAGAGCTTATGAAGTGGAAGATAAAGAGAATAGAAATATGTTAAATTTGAATATTGTATTATAGTAAATTACAAACTATTAGGTATATTTACGATTGAAAATGGAGATAAGTGTGTCATATTAATAAGTTTTCGTATACTGATTTGGTAGGTAGTAATTATCACGTCCGCCAGTCAAAAACATTAAATTTTGTTTTAACAACTGAACAAATTATTAATTTTTAAAACAAGTTTAACTGTTTTATTTTTGCCCAAAAATTCATAAACGGTACAGTGGCTATACCGTTATCATTAAAAATTGTGTTGCAAATTTCTGTTCGTAACTTCTATAGGATATCCCAATACATGTGCACAATTTATTGGACTTGTTCGTAGTTTGGCATGACCTTTGTGGCTAGTTGACATCGCTATTTTGGGAGATGATCCAGTTTGAAAATCATTATGATGGGGTTCACAATGATTGGGACATCCTATAACTATGAATTTATATACATATCTGGTTTTTATGAATAATTTAAGTTATTTTGAGCCAAACATGTTGAATTTTACTTTAAATGAAACAGCTGCGTTCGAAGGATTTTATTTGCCGTGACTCCCATAATGAATGTGATTTGCCTGAATACTGTGACGGAGATAGTGGCCACTGTCCAATCGATGTTTATAAAAAGAATGGTTCCCCGTGTGGTTATACTAAGACTGGAGTGTCGGGTAAGATGAAATGTTTTAAGTATTTATTTATACATATATTGCTTGAAAAATGTAAAGATAAGGGCGCAGTAACACCTAGAAACACACATAATAGGGGTACCGGTTATTTCGTGCGTTTTTTGGGAAAATCGAAGCTTTATTGTGAATAAATGGTTAAAAATTTAATATTCAAAGTATTGTCCATCACTAGCTATAACTATTTCCCATTTTTCTGGCAATTCACGAATACCCTTTCTGAAAAATTCGGCCGGCTTTTCCGCTATCCACGAATCGATCCAATTTTTGACTTCTTCATACTTGGAGAAGTGCTGGTCAGCCAGGCCATCTTGCATTGATCGGAAGAGATAGTAATCGGATGGCGCAAGGTCTGGACTATACGGCGGGTGGGTAGGACATCCCATTTGAGCGTTTCAAGGTAGGTTTTGACGACCTGTACAACATGTGGCCGAGCATTGTCATGTTGCAAAATTACCTTGCTCGGCTCAAACGCATCAATTGTCGTCGGTAGACTTCCCCTGTGATCGTTTCATTCGAGCAATGTCTCCAATTCATGATCTTCAAACTTTTTTGGCTGTCCGGGCCGTTTATCGTCCTCCAAGTCAAAATTGCCACTTTTGAACCGTGCAAACCACTTCTGGCACGTACGCTCAGCTAGAGCATGCACACCATACACTTCCACCAAAATACGATGACTTTCGGCAGCCTTTTTCTTCATATTGAAGTAATGAAGAAGTACTCCCCGCAAAAGCACTTTATTCGGCACAAAATTCGACATTTTCAGAGTAAAAAAAGTATTGTTGTTTACGCTTCAGCTAAATGACACATACTGATTCTGAAACTATATGAAAATAGCTTTCCAACACATATTTGTTCACAAAATGAAGTTACGCCATCTGTTAGAAAACCGCACGAAATAACCGGTACCCTTATTATAAAATATGGAACGCTTCGGTATACATATAGTATACATGCACAATATGTATTTGTTTATGTTCACCCAACTCAGTTGTTACATGGTCGATACGTACGTACGTAGAAAAACACGTGATTTCAAGTGCCCCCTTAATGGTTGACTGGTTGTAAAAAACTAATGTTTGCGGTTTGGCTCTACATTTAACCAGCTAAGAATAACATCAGCTTCTGAACAATTTTTGCATAAAAAAGACTAGAATAGAAAATTCGCGTTGCACCAGATTAAATACATACTATCTTACAATATTATATAAACATTTTATATAAACGTTTTTTCGGATCTTTCAATGCATTGAGTTAATTTTTTTTTAGGCTATTGTTTTCAAGGTGATTGCCCAACACTGAATCTGCAATGTGAAGCGATATGGGGTTATGGCGGTTCAGCAGCTGATCGTCAGTGCTACGAACAATTCAACTCTAAAGGCTCTATCAATGGCCACTGTGGCCGCGATGCAAATGATCATTATATCAAATGTGAACCAGAGTAAGTACTTAGAGATTAAAGCAAGCTTTAAATATTCCTGTGAACTCGATAAAGAATTTATTGCGCTTGAATGCTGTCGTATAATGGAAAAAATATATATGCTCAATAAGGGAGTTTGACGATACATATATGGAAGTTTTGATATTATTTATTGATTCAATTATTTATTTAAGAAAAAGCCGAGAATTATTCCACAAATCATAGAGACTATCAAACAATAAAGTAAGATACATTTCATGTACTTAAATTATAAGTATTTGAGCAAATTCTTAAAAACATGTTTAGAACATGAAAAATTTAAATAATATGAGTACAAGTTAGCCTCATTCAAAGCTATCAAAATTGGAAAGTTAGTGGTATAGTTTGTTTTACAAAGCAAAATGGAAAATATATCTTGACTCCCAAGACTTCTCAGCTGGGCTTTATGTTTTATACGCTGAAGTATGCACGATGCGTCAATAGCGCCACGAATTAAATCAAAGATAAAAATTTTGCAAAGAAAAGATCTTTTACTGTTTAAAAACTGCAAATCGATGAGCATACATCGTGCACTATTAGGGGGAGTGAGATTCACAAAGTGTAGCAGGCGAAGAGCAAAGCGAAGAAAAATTAACAATTTTTTTAAATACATAATAATAGTGCTAACCGAAGTTTGCCACGCTAGATTTCGTGGAATTATTTTTGATTTGAAGCATTTCCACAAACTTTGAAATCACTAGGCTTATTAAATTAGGCTTTTGCCTCTATAGACCCCGAATTTAAAAAATGCCGTCTTAACTAAAGTTCATTCTTCAAGATGTACCTACAGTTCAAATTCCATGTTTGTAGCTTCATGGCTTCGGGCTAGGCATATATGTAATACTTCTATATTGGCAGTAAGCTCAAGGTACATTCGCCAACATCACAGTACAGCAATAGTGAAATATGAGCGAGAAAGCGTATAAACGAATGTACCTTGATAGCTGTAAAAAGTGTCAAAAAGTCAGGTGCGTTCAGGCGGGAAAAAAATTGAGTGGAAAAAATTAAAAATTTGTCGAAATTAACAGAAAATAGTACCTTTATCTTCAACCGCCCCTGGAGCAGTTTGACAGTTGTTCATGTGTAGAAGTGCTCATGTATACACGCATAGAAATACATTCACAAAATTTCGTGTTTTCTGTCTCATCGCTTGTCTCCCTTTGATTTCCGAATGAAAACACATTGTGAAGATAGGTTGCTGCCAATATAGAAGTATTACATATATGGGGCTAGGCGATGATGAATCAATCAAGACAAACAATTATATGTAACTAATATAGAATATAGATTAACCCATTGCCTATTGCAACTTAAACCCACTGTTTTTATCATGGAACTTTTTTCCTTAATATGAAATTAACATTTTTTTTTATTGGTCATTACATTTGGATATTTTCTAATAATAATTTATGGTTGGGGGTATAAATACAGTGTGTTCAACAAAAAACGTTCTTCTCTCATAGAGTGTGCATTACATTTATTTGAAAAAATGTGTTATTTTTGAGAAATATATGTATATTATTATAAGTTTCGACAGAATGTTTAATGTGGGGTCCAATCTCCTGCATTGTCTATAATAGCGTGATATCTTTGGCGAATACTGGCAGCCAAAATGTCAGCATATTCCACGGAAAGAGACCTCCACGTTCTTTTGAGCAATCGAATAAAATGTTTTGATGATTTTATATTCTTGTTTGATATCTTAGCTTTCATTATAGTCCACACATTATCTATGGCATTTGCATCTGGTGACTGTGAGGGCCAATCCAAAGTTGCAATATTGTGATCCTCTTTCCACTTAGTGCATAGTATACTTTTGTGTTTCAGGTCGTTATCTTCTTTTAGTATCCAATCGGTGTAATTTTTCCAATATAATTTTTCAGCAGACTTCAATAAACAATCCTTGTACAATTTCAGTATTCTAACTACTTTTAAATTTCCGGTGAAACTCTTTAGAACGCCAAATCCTTGGGCAGGGAAGCATCCATACACATTACCCTTCTGGAGATACTTTTCACTTTGTTGAATAAATTTGTCACCTTTTTTCAATCAAACAGTAGACCTGTTTGGATTAAACAACACAAAAGTTGATTCATCTGTAAATATTACTTTGGTCCAATCACGATCGATATTTGTGTGAGCCCACTGAAGACGCGTTTCAATATGCTTTTTGAAAGCAACGGTTTCGACAAAGTACCGCTACGTTTTATGCCTGATTGCTGAAGCCTGTCGCGAATCGTATTTAAGGATATATCCAGGCCCTTCTCCGATAATATTTTTTTGGCTTCTCTCAGACTGGCCGTTGGGTTTCTTTCAAAAATCCCAACGATGACTTTATTCTGCCGCTTGGAAGTGGTGGCGTTTCGGCCTCTTCCTGGTTCGTCTCAACGTTTCCTGTTTTTGCATAGCGTTCAGACCACCTCTTAATAAACGTGGAAGTGGTTTTAAGATATTTTGCAGTTTTTTTTAACTGACCATTTATGCTCCTTAGGATACTTTGTCAAAAAGCTCGATTCGAAATGTTTCTTAAATAGCACACTCATTTTGGTAACACGTGTCGCAACGGAAAGTACAAATAGAATTGATTAAAATTTATGCGTCGACAACCGCAACAATGTGCGCTTATGTAGAAACAGAACCGGTAAATGTTTTCTTAAAAGTTAACCGAAGAAGCGAATAACGATTATTGTTGAACACACTGTAAGTCGACTGACACTGACGAAAATACTCTGACTAAAAATATAGACACATACATATGTATAAGTATTTTTAAACTTTGTGTATAATAATTTTGGACATAGAAACATTCAATGCGGAACACTGCAGTGTAAAGAAGGAGAACGTCAACCAATTAACGATGGAATTGATCAACTTTATTCAAGAACAATTATTTCAATAAAAGGAATGGAATATGAGTGCAAGTAAGTAACTTTAATAAAAAATGAGCAATTTTTCGTCGATAGATTGTAGGTCTGACTAAATTAGTAACAACGGAAAATACAAATAACAACGGAACAACGAAAAATGCAAATAAGTAGGAATCAAGCTCACGACACGGACCCTTTGCGCTGCCGTTTTCATTGTAATTAAATCAAGTTTCTTCATACAACACTTTAACCTATGTTTTGCTTCTTTGGACTCCGAATTAAAAAAAAAACCCGTCTTAGCGGTAGTTTATTTATGTAAATCTACCTGCAGCTCAAAATTCATATTTGTAGCTTTAGCGATTTGAACTGGGCAGTGATGAATCATTCAGTCAATCAGAGCAAACAGTTATATGTATGTGGATTTGAGTAGTATGGGCCGTGCCACGCCCCTTTTATGCAATGCCCAATCCATTCCTCAAGTCGAAAGTTGCGACCCAGTTTCATTGATGCGCGACTTACAGTTCTAAAGTTACGCGGAAAATTCAAGTCACAAAAATTTGCCACGCCCCTTGTCCAACCCCCATACAAGAGACGACGGTATACCGAATTTCAATGCTATCCAACTTATTATTCCAAAGCTATTCTAGATTATAAATTTGGATTGTATGGGCGGTGCCCATGTGCGTGAAATTTACCTTAAAAATTGAGAAATGGGGGTCCTGCTGAGCGACTTTTCTATAGGTATACTGAGTTGAGATCCACCAGCCGTTTGGCTGGATTGGCTCTAGTTTAAGAGAAATCCGTCTTTGAAGTTTGCTCATTTTAGTCGAGTTTGTCGCTTAAGTAGGTCCTAATCGTTTCGAATATCGCTTTACTGTCTTCGGCAAGTTTGTAGATATTTTAACGACCAACAAATTTGCTTCAGACACCAATCCAAAAAAAATACATTCAAACTGTGTAATTGTTATATGTGCATTTTTTTGCGCAGCGCTACGTGGCGTATGAGTGTCATTTAATTATAACACTCAACGTGGCGTATGAAAAGTCGCTCAGTAGGTCCCCCCCATGTCTCAATTTTCGACTTGCACAGTGTAATTAATAATTGACTGGCACGACAGCCCGATTACGAGACTAAGGCATAGCTACCCGCAACCATCCGTGTTGTGTGTGCGAATTTTTTTCGTACAAGGTTGGAAGGGACCTGCAGTTTTATGCCGATTCCGAACGGCGAGTTTGTTTTCATAGGCAATTTTACTCTCAGAGGTTTGCCATTTCCTGCTGAGAGGACAGCCGCCGAAAGAAAACTTGTTGTTTTTCTTTTTTTTCGGTGTTAGCAGCAACGCAGTCTTGAACCTGGGTTCGAGCGTCGCAATTGACTCGCGGCCCGACGCACTAGCCAGCTGAGCTACGGCGGCCCCTCGTCTAATACCAACCCCATTCCCCCTATCGAAGGACACGACTAAATCGTAAGTCTGTGCCAAATGTCATTGACTGCCCACGGTACGAAATACTTTGCGAGGAATATGGCATTCCACGATTTAGCATAAAGGATATTGTAAACCAACACAACTTGATCTAATCTTTAAATAAATTTGTGCACTACATTATAAGTAGTGCATAATTGTTCCTAAAAATAATATGCTGTAAGCTCACTCAATAATTGCAGTACCAATTACTTGTGCCTGTATCCCCTTGCAGGCAGTGTTTTTCTAATAACATGCTATTACATAAATACGAAATAATTATTAAGGTGCAATATCAAAGCTTATTTATCAATTTGAAACTTATAAAATTAAAGACGGAAAAATACATTACTGATAACGCGGTTAGCGTGAAGAGGCAGAGGAAAAAATGTCATTGATATAATAGCCTGATGCTCACCTGGGTCCCGGGACACGCAGGAATTGCGGGTAACGAGACCGCGGACTCCTTAGCTACAATGGGCCCTAAAGCTGCTTTTGTCGGCCCTGAGCCTGTTCTGCCACTCCCATCTGCGGACATCAAAGCCACTGTTAACGAATGGGTCACTATGACCCAGGAGCGAGCATGGCAGGCTGAGAACTGCTGCAGGTGGACGAAACTTATGCTTCCCGCCATATCCGACAAATGCTCATAGTTCCTTTTGTTTCGGCAGAAGGGACTGCAGGCAGATAGTCGGGTTAATGACGGGCCATTTTCTATGGGCAAAGCACATGGAAATGGTAGGCATATCTGACAGGCAGGACTATAACCTGCCTGTGGGGGGACGTTGAGACGGCGGAACACTTCCTGTGTCTCTGCCACGCCTTCGCTCGTATCAGGTTTGAGACGTTTGGCACGGATGTGCTAAGAAGTGACCAGTTTGGCTACTTGGCACTCCAGGATCTATCAAGATTTCTCCGGAGGTCGGGTAGATTAAAAACACATTAACAGGGAATAACAAGTCGTAGTACAATGGACGTATAATTGTCTGAGTGCTGCGCTTGCTCGTCGTTCCGACAAAGGGGGAAAACAAAAAGTCTGTGCCAAATGTCATTGATATGTGACCTGTAGTTCCAAAGTTATTCAAAAGATTTGGGTCGCTTGAAAAGTGCTACGCCCCTTGTCTGGCACCTTTACAATTCAACCACTGGAACGCTACGTCTAAGCTATTCGCACTATGTGGTTTACCGAGTTTTGTTGTCGTGTGACCAACAAACAAACAAACAGACATTAATTTGTATATATATAAAAAGCTTTGCATAAGAAATATTGTGTTTAGTTGGTACGTTCAGGTGCATGTGAAGCATACTAGTAATCTTAAAGGAATATCTGTTTAAATTCAAAAATATGCGGCTCTCTATCAAAGTTTGCTTTGCTGTGACTGTTGCTATTTATATTTAAAGGACCGGGAAATTATAAAATTAAACATTTGTATTTAAGTTTTGTTTTATATGTATGTGTTATATATTTAGGGCGACCAGTGGTCAAGTGGGTTCTAACGAATATCCTGAACATGGACTGGTGAAGGACGGGACACCATGTGGTGAAAATTTAATTTGCTTAAACCAAACATGCGTCAGTCTTTTCCCGCACATCGACCAGACGAAATGCCCTGCTAATAAGCAAGGCCAAGAGTGTTCAGATCGGGGGGTAAGTATATTGACGTTTAACTATATCCAAAAATTTAATACAAAGAACAATGTTAAAGAGACAATTTAAATATAATTTATAATTTAATTTATTAATATAATGACTATGGAAAGGAAACGAGTTCATTTTCAGACGATGTATTTCGCTCATAATATAAATGAGTAAATTTCCTGACTTGACATAATGGATTGTTGAATGGCTATTAGAAGTTTAGTTGCAACACTCTACGGGTTGCATGGTTCACCTACTTTAAATACGCTTGTTATATGATGATGTGTACAGATATAGTATAATCTGTGATAAGCGATCTTGTCGTATTTATATGTTTTCTGCCAGCCTGTTTATCAATTCCATAACTCCAACATATCTTGAAATGTACTAACCCTTCATTTACTTTTACTAAAAGCAAGAGCCACAAAGAGCCAGCCCTCGCACGTACAAGTCTTCTTGTGTTTGATTCGTGGATAATGTAAATAAAATTTTTAGAGAAATTACAATGGATGTAAAAATAACTAACTATACTAACTGCTCAAATTTCCAATTCAGTCTATGCATATTTATGTACGTGTATATATGCATACGTATATAGAATACAAACAAAATTTGAAAACAGACAATTATTATTCTTGGAATTACTTTTCGAAATAGGAATCATATATTGCGCTGTGATGCAGAAAACTGGAAATTACACACACGGAATCATACACAAATACAATCTTCAATCTCTTCATCGTTATAGGTATGCACAAATACTAACCGATGTTTTTGCGACATGGGTTGGGGCGGCATAGATTGCAGTTTAGTCGTTCTGTTGACCACACCCCTGCCTACGGAAGCATTACCCACGCCGGAGAATACCATAAAAATGGAAAAGAAAGAGACGCCATATGGTAAGCCTTCCTGCATTAGTTGACAAATACTGGCTTAAGTTCTCACAGCCTTACAACATAAATAAACTGCAAAATGTACACTTGAAACTGAGAAAACATCAGTTGCTTCAATGTATGTATTGTACTGTACTTCAAAAAGTTTTCGAAATGATTGCTTTTCGGTGAACAAAAATATGACAATGGTAATCACAATAGCAACATTCCTTTAGGATAAAGGGTGAATCAGTTTAGAAATAGTTGACTAACATCACTGCGGTAACGCTTGCTTTCGCTGCTGTACATAACTACTATAATTCCGCAAAATAGATACGTAGCTGATTCTGGTTGTTTTGCCGAAATAAACATTTAAATATCGTTGTAAATTAACATGTATGTATGTATTTTGTAAGATACATACACCGCTAGTATCAAGAAGCACTCAGAAAAAATAATTTTAATAATTGAATCTGCATTGCATTGAATATATTAAAAAAAAAAAACAATACCTTATACCTTTTTAATTCTAAATATGTGGGAATAATATGGACTTGGTTTCAAACTAAGTCGTCTGCGGTCATATTTTTTTGTAGAGTTCGTCTATTTGCAATATTTTTTATTTAAATCTACGATTTATACACAAGTCCCAAAATTTGTTTAGTTTATAAAACTATGTATCCCAACTTTGCTTAAAAAGTACCTACATTAAAAGTAATCCGAACTCTAAATTCAATCAATTGGAAATGCTCATCCCACCTTTACAGGCACCTCAGACCAAAATAGGATCAGCACATTAACCATGGTCATCATATTAACCGTAATCGTCAAGTGTGTCTTCATTAGTTTCGCAACTCTGGCAGTTTGCTACAGGTAGAGTACCAAGCAAAACTTTGCTCAAAATTTTTCAATTAGTCAATACATATATATACACATATATATATAGATTTTTTTTTAAACTTATGTTACTAAAGTTAACAAACAATGACTTTTGCATTCCTTTCATTTTCGTTTCTATAATCAGTTTAAAAATATTACGGATTTTTAATTTCGTCGCAAACACTAGTAATCATACATAAAACACTAAACGGGCTTGTTTGATGAAAACTTTGTTTCAATTTGTAGCCGAGAAGCGCAGAAAAGTGTTCAATTAATGGCAATTCCGAAAATTGTCGCACTTACTTGAAAGTATTGTTTTAATTATGTGGTCAAACGCAATAATCGTTTAAGTCCATATGTATTATTTTGAGCAGCACGCTTTAAAGGAATATGCTAGCACCCTTAACTAAACGATGTCTTAAGTCGACCTAAGCGTTTATCCTTTTTGACCACAGAATTGTAATATTTAATTTTTTGAGTACACAGCTGCACACTGCTTCGAGCAAAATCGTTAAACAAGCCTATAAAAATTACAAATGAAAGACATACATTTTGCTTGGTTTTCTGTCCTAAAGTTACTAACCAATTCATCCAACGTAATTGGATTGATACGCGTCCATCTCTATCAAGTTGCATGACTGGGACGAGGCGGAAAGTTTTGGCTTTAAAAAAGTGTTGTGAAATAATCTTGTATTTGGATTTCCTTGAATTTGTTGATACATGAGTGTTTCTACTCGGCGGAATTATAATTATTATAATTATGATTATTTTCTGTTTATTGACAGGTATGCTTGTTTTGGGCTAAATTGCTTTTCTCACATTCGTATCGTTTAAACACATATACTCTGAAATTAAGAAGCTGAAACAATGTTGGCACAATTTTGGTTTTGTTTAATAAACAAATTATAAACAAATACCGAAACAGAAAAATGTCAAAATCTGCTTTTGTCAATACCTATCGTCTCTCCTCCACTTTTGCCTGTATTTGTGTTTTTGCCGAATATGCCAGTGTGTACACTAAAAGCTATGTTTGGGTATGTTGTAATGTAAGTACATATATGTATTATATATGTATGTTTATGTGTGTACTTTAAGTGTCCTAGTTAATCGTGTTATTTACTTGGTTCAAGGAGTGCGTCAACTAAGTAGATCAGTAATTAAAGATATGAAGCTTATTGTAAAGTGTGCGTTCCTTTTAAACAATGTCCAATTTAAACGACCGTGTTTTCAAATGTTTTCCTTGAGAATTTATTCATTGAATGTGTGTATATATAAGAATAGGGAATGGAAATTGAAAATTTCGATAGCAATTTCTTTTACTGATTCCTCTGACTACTGAAAAGTTGTTAAGTTTAGTAGCGATGCAGATATGGAGCAAATTATTACGTTGAGGTTAAGCACAAATATGTTACAAACATTCGTGAAGTAGTTCATTGCAGTCATCAGGGAGCAATGTTTCCATCCTTGCAAGATGACATTTTTCGTTCAATGATAAGCTATAGACATGAAAAGGAAACAAGGTCGACAGAACACTTCGTACTCCACTGCTCACTTTTAGCTTGACAAATGCAATACACGTCAAATTACTAAATATGCTAAACTTCATCAATAACTGATTTACTGATTGGGAATGAAAAAGGACCGTGTATTTCTTTGTAATTCGGCATTTCAAATCCAACAAGCATAATAACATACATAATTGTGATATAAAAAATAGTTAGCTAGTTAGTTCAGAACTTGTGAGTGCTTGAGGATGATTCTTCTATCAAGTAAAAATATGTAGATAAGCAACTTCACCGAACCAAATTGGACAAAAGATAAAAAAAAATGGAGGATAAAAGCAAGCAAGGATTGTTATTGTACCAAATTTTAAATAGAACGTTTAGTTTTGAACAAACACTGCGCTCGTAATCATCCATATCACCTGACCACTGATCAAATTTATCAATTGCTATTACAAATATCCAAGTAATTGGTATAAATTGTAAATGAGTATAACACTTTTAATTTCAATTCATCAATTTCGAAACAGATGTAACGCAATTCTAAGAACAGGGGAGGTAAAAATTGTTTGAAAAATTCGGTTTCAGAATTATTTTTTATTTACATTCAATTGTGCGTTTAATTGTATTATGTGCCATCTACCATGCTTAACACTCAAACTATTTAAAGATGAGCAAATGCGTGCTGAGGTGTAGATCAAGGAAAGGATTCGTGTCTTTATACCGCATATCAGAAGCACACGGAGAAATCCGTTGCAAGTATTTACTTTCAGAGTATGCTTCCGATGCAAGAATTGCTACTTGCCATATTCCTTAAATAATGACCAGTGTGTTTTAATGTATTGATCCTATATCAGCACTGTCTCCTTATATTCTGTGTATATATCGTATTTGCAACAGTTTTTCAATTTTCTTAAGCTTTTTCATTAAATATATGCATATGTACTTAAATATACTCGTAAATATTTCCATGCATACATATATTCGTTGATTAAAATAGATTATGGACAGTGTTTCTATTGGATTGCACATGTGTTCAACTATCGAATCTAATTATTGTTTAATTATATACACTGTTCATAAGCGATCGCGTACCGTTAGTAGTATTTATAAAATGGTTACTTGGTTTTTGAGAACACTCAATCTCACATTTTAATTTAAACCAAAAGAATTTGATTAAAAGAGCAAAAGAATTAGAAAATGCCCACTTGCTATCCACCTTTCATCTTCCAGGATTACCATTGTCATAGCCGCTTTCAAAAGCGTGTTGTGCCGCAGAGTAGAGTAGAAGGATTTAATGACCGTTTTAATGTTTTTCTAATGTGTTAATTTAAATTTGAATCTCTTTTAAAAATTATTTCAACTTTTGCTGTGTGTCACCAATGAACAACTAAAAACCATCCAACTAATCAACGAACAACTATTCATCTCCGCTTCTGGACTCAAACCTGAAATGCTGATGTAATTCTGAATTCAAAACATTCCAAAATATGTATAACTACCACAAACACTTTATAAACAAAAAACAAAAACGTAAACACTATTAAAAAACAATAATTGTACTCGTATAGAGAACTACCACGGCTCAAATACAGTATTTTTAGTCGGTGTGCTAATGTCAGTTGTTGGGTTCGTTTTTGTAACTTTCACCTTGATGGCACTGTGCTACAGGTCAGTTGTAGTACATAGAAACTTCTCCCTGTGTCTGAGGTTAGTCGAAAAGAAGTAATGAAAATCGAAAAACAACAGTAACTCAAATTTCTCACGTTAATTGTAATTTTTTGGTAAAAGCAAATATCAAAAGAAAATTGGCAGCAGAAGTTCTGCTGCAAATTTTCATTATCATTTCATTGTATAGTTAATTATCTATATTTGAGCATATTTTACACAAAATATCCAATATTTACACCAACATAACACAATAATCAAAACAAATAATTAGACTTACATCTTGTGTAACATTGAACTCAATAACTGTTGTGTGCATCTCCCACAGTTAAATTTGTTTTCCAATTATAAAACTGTGACATCCTTTTAACCATTCTTGCTCTTAACGTAAATAATCTTGGTAGCCATAATTGTTTATGCTTACGTTCCCTTTGATATTTGGATTAGTTTCATAATATTATTGTAAATACGACAAAAACCGAGCCACCTGTTTTTCCATATTTTGTATACAGAATGCTACTGTTTAGATATTTGATTATTACACGTTTGTACAATCTGCACCTCCTTTCCATATTTTTCCATTTATAAATAATAAATTTTTGTAACTCATATAATCGGTAGAGTACTTAAACAACCGTACTAAAATTGTGAATCTTAATGTACCTAATAACTTGCTGTGCTGATGATATATCTTAATAATTACATCAAGTACAAAAATCTTTGAACTGCACCAAATATCATGGGAAGGATTGGAAATGTATACCTTGTTCTAATTAGTTCACTTAAATGCAAACCTGAAACCTCTAGAAAACATCACTTTTATCGGTAGTTCCTCAGTCCATCATAATATCTCCGGAACTTGTCCTACCCTTTCATAAAAAAATTACAATACTGGAAATATGCCTGGGAAATACGTATTGTAGCCAAAATCAGTATTGAATGCTTATATAAAATCAATTATATATATATTATTATATAAAAGCAATTTGTAATTATGTGGACTGATTTCCTCTGTTACAAAAAAGTCGCAACGACCGCTTTCACACAACATTATTAGTATTTATTGCTATATTTAAAATGTGAAATTGTGTTATAGCATAATTGGCGCATGGTAAGACATTATCGTTTTTACCATAGCTATAGAAAATTTGGATTTAGTCTTCCTGGTGATTTAATTGCATTGTTTTGTACTATGCTAAAAATGGGAAACCAGTGTCACATGTTTCGTGTAAACAAATTATTTGAAAAATATTGTAACGTAATCTTTCATTGTTTGGTCTTACACAAACAGATCATCCGGTATGTTACCAACATACTCTTTATCTAACGCATGCTGAATATTTCAATGCTGTGTGAGCTGCAGTTTCAGATGCAGCACATAAAGACGTTCAAACACACAATAAATCAATACCTGTCTATGTTAAAGATTCCAGCCAAAGTCAAACTCCTTCACTAATTTTGAATTTGATGCGATAGAAACGACGCAAATAATTATTTAGATTCATAACACTGCACAACAGCATGTCTGTTGCATGGAGTTTTTTACATGAATCTGAATCATTTTTCCACACTGATTTCAAAACCATACTTTATGTAACAGCTCTACTTTTCGGATAAAATGGGCGTGTCACTTTTACGAATTTTCCTCGACTTTTTTCACATTTTCGACTGTAATTTCCGAACCGATAATCCTATCGACATGATTTCGTTGCACTTACAACATCTTACGCCATCTTTTTTGGCATTAATAAATTTTATGCGTTCTAAATTGGCGTTGTACCTAAATAGGTTTCAAAGTAGGA
Source organism: Melieria crassipennis (assembly GCA_963668005.1). NCBI lineage: Eukaryota > Metazoa > Arthropoda > Insecta > Diptera > Ulidiidae > Melieria > Melieria crassipennis. The sequence continues at coordinate 222,412 of OY764962.1, read as the reverse complement.
AAATATTGAATTTCAAGGCGTTTTTTCTGATGGCGAAAATTGTACAGATGTTTCATAAATCAAGTTACGAAGTATAATAATATCTTAAGAAGAAACATCAAGCAACACAAAACAGCCAAATTATTTGGCGGAATACACATTCGCATCGAAATAATAGCAAAAATGTACCATAGTCATTTTCATCAAAATGTGTGAAATTTCCTTAAAAAATTAGGAGCCTCAAAATATCCTCTTTTATATGTTACATTTCGAGTCTGAAACACAAGCAAAAAAAAAAAAAGATTTTGAATTGCTCGAAACAAAAAAAATTAAAAACTTTGCATTTTTTTAGGCCCCAAATTTTTTAAGGAAATTTCACACATTTTTATGAAAATGACTATAGTACATTTTTGCTATTATTTCGATGCGAATGTGTATTCCGCCAAAAAACTTGGCTGTTTTGTATTGCTTGATGTTTCTTCTTGAGATATTCATATACTTCGTAACTTGATTTATGAAACATCTGTACAATTATCGCCATCAGAAAAAACGCCTTGAAATTCAATATTTTCCTACTTTGAGGTCCAATTACCGCGGCATTTTAAAACTTATAAAAATAAGTTGAAAATCATGTCAATCGGTTTTTTGGTTTAGAAATTACGATCAAAAATATGGAAAAAGTAGAGGAAAAACTGAAAAAATGACATGGTACCTATATCTCACTAACTAGAGCTGCTTGAAAAAATCTGAGGATAGATTCGAAATCAGCGCACCCAAATTAGTAAGAAACAGTAGAAAAACTCCATGCAACAGAAAAAAAGTGTTTTTTGGTTGTGCTGTGTAATTAATCTGTGCTGTGTAATTAATCTATTAATATTAGATTACATATGTATATCGTCACATCGCAACCCGTCATAACATGACGTCACATTTTGCTCTCATTCTTCTTAAAACACTATTTGTATGCTTTAGAAAAGTAGTTCAAGACAAAATAAACCAAATATTGCGACTTTGATAGTAAAATTTATTATTACACACGTTGTTTAACGCTTCAGCCTCCCGTGGCGATTTGCCGTGCAGTACTTAAAAATTTGCAACAAATTTTACACATGTCACAATAATAACATGGCTGTTATAACCTAACAAAGCGTCCATATTGAAAGATCCTGTATGAAAAGCGCTTTAAATGAAATAAATTATACCTATTATTTTCAATAATTTGATGATCAGTACAAACAAAACAAATTTTGGTCTCCTAAGTGTTGACGTATTAAAATAGTTTTTGTTTTTTTTAATTTAAACGGCCATTTTTGGTGTATGAAACTAGCCAAGTCTCTGGGTGTACAAACTGATATATGTACGTGAAAAGATTTGTATATATATAATATACAATGATAATGAATTGATGAATCTGTAAAATAAGTAATTGCAGACCAAAATAGTAGTAAAAACGCAATTGCTTCATATTTCGATTTCAACAAGCAAAGTAAAACACCCTTATAGTAAGCCTTAGTAAGTAGGACGATTAGGATTAAGTCTATTGAAATAGATTGTTGCATTCATAACTCTGTTTTTCTCGGCGCAATAACAATCAGTGGAGAGTGCTACATACATAAATACCTATGTATTTGGTTTCTCATTATATTTTCCGACCGGTGAACAATAGATTACAATTTCAATTCTTACATTCTTATTTGGTTTTACGTTAACAGGACTGTGTGTAGCAAGTAAAAAGTATGCAATACAATGCAAAAGACCGCTACAGCGAATAATGTAAAAAATTTTAAAATTACATTTACTACTTACTTACTGCTACTTAACTTACTAATTTACATTTTATAATCCACATTTCTTGAAGAATGTGTTGCTTTTAGAGTTAAAATTAATATTTCTATGTGAGTTGGCGTATGAAGGAGCTTGCGTAAAAATTTACCATTTCCTACGAATGCCGCTACAGCTACCCTTTGCTTTGCTGTCGTTGTGGCGAGCAGATTATCCACGTGCATACATATTTGCAATAACTATAACTTGCCAAATAATTCAGAACTTAGTAACAACAAAAACAAAATTATATGTTTTTCTGACAACAACGAAATAATATGTTGCTGTATACTGCTTTGTTCAGTTGCTTGCTTCACAAAGTGTTGAATGACAGCAGAATGTGACGCCACAAGATTTTTTTTGTATAGTTTTCCTTCGTTCAATGTTATGGGCGGGTGTATATATTCCACCCGCTTGCCTTATAAGCCGGACAAGGTTTTTTCGAATTGCTTTGACTATGTTTTAATTCAGCGGGCTTCTAAAATATACATGTAACATATGTATGTTATCATAATGCATATCACTAAGGTAAGTATTGAGTTTTATATTACATCATTTGAGGTCGCTTTAGTATTACTTGACATTCAACGTTTTCAATATGGGAACATTTGTAAGTATTTATTCGTATGCATATAGTATGTTAATGTGTGTGTGTGTTGTGCTACTTAATTGTATGTTGTCATGTAGTTAAGTAGTTATCACTAAATTAAACACAGCAATAAGTCAGTGCACGCTATTTAGATATTGGCATTTATCCCAGTGGGAAATGTACGCAAACCTTGTAATATTGTCACAATTTTTTTATGAGAAATGATCTAAAGTTTTATTTTTAGGCTTCTCTAACACAACTTAAAGAATTAGGTACATATTTTTATGTGGTGTACATATAAACTGTATATAAGCATAACAACTATACGACATTTAAAGAAATAGTCGTATACCCTGAAACTGGATATTGCAAAAGCAAATGAGCATGTAACGTATGCTTTACCTCACATTCACACTCTGTAAAGAATAAAAAAAAGTCTTAAGTGTAGACTGTAATTTTGAGTTATGGTGGTGCTTTCTACTGAGATAGATGAGTTGTGTGTGTGTAATGGTTGACATTACTAACACTCATACAATGTACACATATAAAATGCCAAATTTTTTATTTGGTTTTTGTTTGTGTAGAACTGTATGTGCATTTCTGTGAAACTGTATAGTAAGCAATAATTTCTAATCATAAAACATTTTCCAACCGCAAATACTTCGGCGAATCATTCCGTTGTGATAACATAAATGAAATCAACTGGATAATCGATATATATAAATATATATGCGTACATATATATACACATATGTTGGTATAAAATTTGAAAACTATAACAATATATGATATTTATTATTCAGGTAACGTAATCTTTTCAGTTTCTCATTTTTATGCTGATTTTGGCAAACATTCTCGCACATATATTGTAGAAACTTTTACTTAGAGTCTCTAAACATTTTCAAATTGGGATCAATATTATTTGACACAAGTATGGTTAAAATATGGGCAGCGCAGAAGGTGCAGTATGCTAACAGGACTTTTAAAAATTACAATTAAAAACAACAAAATTTTAAACCAATGATTAGACCTAAGAGATTACGACTTGCGTAAGCACTCAAAATATTTACAGTTTTGTGGTCCGAATTTGTCCAATGCACTCCATGCCATATCTCTTTTCGTATTCATATGAAGTCATATGATGAACAGTTTTTCTATTGAGTGGAATACCATTATGATAATATTTATGTACTCCAAATTTTCCCACAATACTGTTTTCCACTTAAGTATATAGGCTTGCAAAAATGTTTTTGCTATATAAACTAATTTTCAAATTTTATACTTATTTACATACTTTACGCTTTAACTGCAATTCCAAACAGAAAAGATGTTACATATCGTTAGCCGAATGGACGTTTTAGTTTTGAATAAATAAGAATATTGAAATGCGGCTTTTGTACATTGCAGTTTGAACTACTAATTGATTATGTTTAAAGTTTTATATTTTTCTACTACTAACCAAGTGTGACTGACGACGGTAATGCAATTTTTCCGTCCGCAAAACGTTATCGTGCTTTCGAAATGAAAGGTTATATTTAATGTTTACCTTTGTAAAGTAAATATTTGTACGCATTGACATAATTTTCATACGTATGTATGTTTAAATGCTTTTGTACACGAAGACAACAAGAAAATTGCTAAAACACACCAACACTTAGTACAAAATTTAATATTGAACAGTTTTAATTCTTTTCATTGTAATTCTTTTTTATTGTTATCATATTTTTATTTTTAAAAAATTAAATTTTTACGAATTCAAATGCACAATTTTGATTTCTTACGTAACAAAATCTAATGAAACAAATGAAAACAATCGAATTTAATTATGTCCACTTTTATTGTTATTCACATTTTTCATACAACTAAAACTTATGTTTCCTGATAAATCAAAACCTATTAATTTTAATCGAAACAACATTATCGTATCATCAAAAACCAAACAATCGTAATGTAATAAAATAAATAAAAAACTGTCCCCGTGAATTTAACAACTTGCAAAATTAAAAATGCATAAATAAATACAATTAAAATAAATTAACAATAATAATACATGAAACGATGAATACACCAGGCGAAAGACAACCACTTTAAAGTACGATCCACCGTATTCTAAAAAGCCCATTTCTAAAGGATATCCCAGCAATAGCAATGCTACCAATCATCACTCAGTGGAAGAGGTTTCATTGGATGGTTCCAGCAAGTTAGTTTACGCCAATCAAACGGGTTTCAGGTAAATATATTACCTCTACTTCATAACATTTACTGAATGGCATTTCAATTGCAGAGATAAAAGCATCCATGGCCGGCGCTACACAACAGGAATCGGTGAAGATGACCCAGCCCATTCAGGTAGGCAAGATTGCGCTGTCTACACATATGGACAACGCATATACACCACATAAGTGTATTTTGTTTATACCTACTAGTCGTACCCTTTCTGACGTTCAACTTTCTGATTTCCTGTCCTTGCTAGAATTTCATCCCTTTCATAATAAACATTGTTCACACAAATAACCAATATTAGTATAAACGTTGTTCCTTTGAAAAACTTTTCAAATTGTAATGTTTGAAAATGTAGTGTGGTTTCTCAAACTTAGTAATAATTTAGTCCGCTTCAACTTTCTGCTTGCAGTTTTGAGCAACAATTTCAGTAACTACACTTATGAAATGGTTCCTATCGAAACCGAAAACAAAAGGCTCTTCGCTCGAATATAGGAAGGAATTAAATGAACGTCCTTTGCAGTCGACGTGCCATTTTTCACATGAATAGTCCCATTCTTGATATGGTCGGATCATGGCCTTAAGCAGATCTAAAATGTTAAAAGCACAAAATCTATGAACGTCAGCACGTTGATACGATCGATAATTCCACTTCAAACATTCATTCGTATTTGTCTTCAAAAAATACATAATTGTCTATTTGTTTTATATTTACCCACCTATAGAGAAGGGCATTTTGAAGAAGCACAGCTATGGACTGGTGCACGGCGAACAAATGAAAGATAAATGGGGCGAAGATGGACAGTCAGATAATCTCGAGCTTATCGCACAACAGGACAATGCTCTTAATTCAGCAAGTGGTGCGGCAGTATCCGAGGTAGAGCGTACGCTAAAGTCGCTTAATGGGTATCACGAAGATATTTTGGAGGCCTTACGAAACGCCGCCTCGCATCGTGGTACAGCTACTGGTAATACGCCTGTAGGCAGTGGCAGTTTAAGTGAAGAAATGCTAAGAAAAACACTGCAGGATTGTAGTTCTGCACAATTAGGTTATAACATTGAGCCATATAAGCGCGCAACTGGTTCGAAATCAAGTTCACGAGAAAATATTTGTGACCCTGGTCAATCGCATACAGTACTAGTTGAGGGCGGCATTAATAGCCATCCCGGTGGTGTACTACATCATCATCGTTCACAACACCAATTGCACCAGCCAGCTCCTATACTACAGCAACAACAGCCGGATGAGGATGACGCTCCATCAACAGGACCACTTCGTATACGAAACCTTGAAGATCTTATTCGACAGCTAGAGCACCATTCGTCTCGACATATGAGCCCTAGTGGCTCCGAGGACATCCGCATGTCCGAGACGGAGGCCGATCGGCATTATAGAATAGATAGTTCCGCAGCTTGTAGTGAATCCTCGCAAGGGTTAGTAAAAATTTTGGTTTTGTAATGGATTTTACCTATATCTATTATTAGGAATGTAGGTGCCTATTTGCTTAGAAACACGCTTCAGCTTCACTTAATATTTCAGTATTAGGTAATGCAAATTTTGAAATTCGGTAACCCGCTTACAGGGCACCATTTCTTAATATATTTAATGAAAACCGAACAAAAATATCCGCACTGCACTTAAAACGTTTGCAACTCTTAATATTCTTTCAGGCTTTAGACTGGAATATCTTGTGTGATGAAGGTTAGTTTTTGGTTGGTATCAAAACTTCAAAGAACTATTATAGTACTGAATGTAATGTGATGATTCATGGCTACGGTTTTGAAAACTAAGCCACAACCCCCTACAGTCAAATTCAATTTTCTATTACTATTAAGGAAAGTCAAAATGGGCACCTAAATTTCGTTCCAAATAACCTTTTTAAATATAATATATGCAATATGTACTATATGTATATATGTAGGTGCATCACCACTCGCACTTGTATGTAGATACGCACAGTATACACGTATTCAGCTCAATATATAAATATACGAGTATACGTATCTACATATGTATGTTATATGTTAACATCACAAATATAATCAAAATTGACAACAATCAATAGTTAGGGACTATCACCGATGAACTTTTTCGGTGCACATCAGGAATTCGATTAGGTATTTCTAAAGCTGAAAAAAATTTAAATTAATTTGCATCTATTTATTGCCATTTACATTGTTACAATTATCTTAATTGAAAATGAAATAATATTAATTTATAATAATTTTGACAACAGCTCAAATCAACAACTAGCACAATCACAGAAAACTGCAACAATACATCCATCGTATAGCAGTCGTTGCCGGCCTCGCTCTGACGAGGAGTCGCGCTTTGCTTATGGAAGGTACAGACATCCCACAACAACAAATAGACACCCATCACATCAATCGCACTCACCTCATGCTTTCGGTCACCACGCGCATCACTCACATGCCCATGCCCACGCAACGCACGGTCCACACTCATCACATCATTCGTCGCATACACATTTACACCAGGACGACGAGGGCATTTATGAGACTGCCGACCACCATGACCGTTCGGTGGTTGATGCCCGGGTCGATCCGCGCGAAACTCCAGACAGTGAGAGGTAGGTTGTCTCTCATGCTGTTCCTCTCATTGTTCATCTGCCTTCCATTAACTTCGTAGAAACTTATGCTTTCATATTTTTCGCTCCTCTTTTAATATTTATTACTGCGCACATAATTCTTTAAGTTTTTAATAAAATGATAGTTTTTTTATACACATGCATTATTTGCACAACCACTGAAAGGGACTTTTACTTGTCCTGTGCTGACAAAAATATTCACAATTCGGCTTTTCTCGAATAAAGACAAAATGTTTAAGCTCATGTGAAACAAGTGGCATTAACCTTTTCTCATTGCTAAAAGATCTTTTTTCAATTGTGCAGCGTAGCCCAGAATTTATGTATTTCACATAATTTAACTGTGATATTAAAAGTAGTCAATTGAATCTTCTGCTTGTAAACGACTGCTCTCCCAAACGAATTTCATAGGTATTATGAAACATTTCAACTTTTGGTTAAATGTTGTTAGCTCTTCTTTCACATAAGTGCTTCCCATCCATAAAGCATTGTGTAAATGCTCACACAAATGTTGAACTTGCCTACATGTACACGTATAGTACTATGTCAGAGCATGGTTTTGACTTTACTGTATGTTGCTTAAAATTTATGTGCGGAATGAACTACTAAACCCCAAATATTATCTGGCAGTTGAATTTCTGTTTTTTTCAACTTTAAATTAATTTGTTGTTTATACCGTGAACTATGTATGTTTCTGAGGTTAGGTAAAACTTACTTATCTGCTAATCTCACAGTCACTGTTTCACTCCTTGGCAGTGTCATCCGCTGTCGCATCTCTCTCAAGCAAATACTTTCCAATACTGAATATTGACCCGATTTGCTGCCAGATCTCTCAACACTTCAGTATCCTAATCCTGTTAGTCACAACTGGCCCGACATAATTGTTTATCTTTTCGTAACGAATTATTCAGTAAAGCTTCCATTGTTTTACAGCCGATTAAGGTAGAATTGGAAAAGTACGAAGATAATTTAGGTCTCTTAATAACAAGGTTTCATCCAAAAATACACAAAAAGTAATGCTTCATATTTAATCAAATGAAAAACTTTAATACAATCATTCGAGTGTGCTTTCGGATTTGCTTTTAACAAAAAGATCAAGAACAAGGCCGCAATTTCTATGTTATGTTAAATCATACATTTTCGAACTAAGTATTATAGCAATTTTCAATTTTGAAGCGGAAACAAACTTGCTTATTTTTTTGACATACATATTTAAAAAATGTTCAGATGTTGTTTTTTATAAAAGATACAAATGATTCAAGTAATGTTGGCTTGGCTTGGCTATTGTTGTAGACTTTAAACTTTACGTAGCCTAAAGAATGAATCTAGAGGCGTGATATCACATGATCTATGCAACTAGGTTAATAGATGAAACTTTTAACTAACTATTCTAAATATTTGAAAAAATTTGAGCGAATGATTTCACCGGCCCCTAAATCTCACCAAACCGTTGTTTTGTCTAAATTTAATGGCAAGTCTTGAACCTCTTCAGTCCAAATACGTAAGTTTTGCTTATTGACTTATCCACTACATTAGAAACGGCTGTCAATGCTGAGCAAACTTTTGGTCGAAAATAGTGGATCTTCTTCAAGTTTTTCAAGAGCCCAAAAACTGAAGCGCTTACAATTCGGAAGGTCGGCCGACATTACTCGTTATCCTCTACTAAAAATAGTACCTCTAAATGAATCACCATATATTTACTTAGCAAGCTTTACTATTCGCCCCCGCTGCTATAATTTCAGAATGAAAGCTCTATATTACTACGGTATTTAAAGTACACAAAATCAATATAACAAAGAATTACCGCTACAGATATTATCTTCACTTTTAGATCGAGTCGTTAACATTGTTGAACACAGGATATTTTGAGTTCCCTTCACTAATCAATGTTTTAAAACATTTAAATTTTGCCTTAAGCGTACTTACATGTAATTGTTTGGTTTTATCACACGTAGCAAATTCTTTTAAGCGATTCTGATTTGGTTTATGTTGCATATTTTGTACGTTCCATTTGTGTTATTTCGTGTACCGCTGTTCCTGTTATGATTATTATTTTTTAGTGATGACTTTATTCAAGCTCAACAACAGTTAGCCCGGTGGGCGAGTGAGGATGTAGTATCCGTCGTGGTATTGGATCAACCGCCGTCCGGTACAATGTCGGATTCCCAACAATCCAGTGGTGTCGGGCCAATACCAGCGGCTACCACGAGTACCGTTATCCACCATCAACATCCACATCAGCACCACGGCGATCATCCATCCTCAGCAGCAGCCTCGGTGGTGGCGGGAGCAGCAGCGGGAGTCAACAGCAACTCTATAATGGGTTTGGGGGTCGTGTCAAATGGTATAAATGTAAATCAGAGGGATTATTACCCGTCGCCACCCTCAACGGAGACGGAAAGCAGTGGAAGTGTTATCCAGCCAGTCAGCCGACGTATGCCTATGCAGCAAGATACAAACCAGCAACAGCTGCAATTACATCAGTTGCAATTACACCAACATCAACAACAGCAACTGCAGCTGCAGCCAGGCGATACCAGCAGCAGCAACAACAGTCAATCAGGGCAAATAATGGAGAATGGTCGTTATCCGGAGTATAAACACTGATAGTACTATGAACATCTATTTTAACGTAGTCCACTTCAATACCAAAAGTAACACCAATCTCTCGCAAACAGGCAATTCTATTCTGAGTGCGCAAACGTTAAGACTAGTATTGTCCTAGCGCAGTATTTCATCTGTGTGTGCAGCGACTTGCAAATATCATCTTAATAATTCCATTAAGTATTGTGTAAATACTTTGACAACAACAAAAAAGATCGAACATCAGCGACGGAAACGACCGATCCCCATAATGTGATTTTATACAAAGTAGTACTTTAGGTTATTTATTGACAAAAAAAAATTAAAATTAAAACAAAACAAAAAAATATGCGAAAACCCCAGAGTTAGGAATAATAATTTTTCTAGAAATCGACATACGGCTACAGGTAAATACTTTGATATGAAAATCACAGACGTAAATCTAACTATTTATACACATGAGTATTACCTAGCCTCTCCACTTGATTTCAAATGGGACAAATGGAAAAAACAATTTGGTCAATTTTTTATGTCATTTCGATTCTTAGTTGGCATGTCATTTACTCGTATAGGAATAGAACTAAATACATAAACTGGTTGAATACTACTTGTGTTCTCGAACATTATGGCACACTAATGAAATGTCTGTTGAAAATTTGGCTTGGCATATTTTTTTTTATAAATTCATTACAATAAAGAGCATAACTATGAGGCATAAAATTGTGTGCCCTTTCCTGATTTAAGGAATTCAGGACAAATTGAATGATGCGAGGTGAAAGAACTTTTAAAGATATTTGCTTATAGGTCTTGTTCAAATTTAGACACGTCATAAAAATGTAATTCATAATTTTTGCACAATCGAAAGATTAAAATACGATTATTGAAGCTTTGGTTTCGAAGGACGATTCTGCGCATAAAAGTCTTGTAGAAAGTATACTGAACCGAATTTTCGAGCTAATCCAATAAAAATGAGGACCTACTCACAACAAATACTCTTAAAAGTAATATTTGACAAGGTTTGATTGCTTTTTATACGAAATTTTTAAATGCGTCTATTGTTGTGCACCACCCAAAAGTTGAATTTTAAATTGCAGTCATTAAAAAAATTTATAAATTTGAAGAGAACATATAAGAAAATATCTCTAAAAGCTTTTCCACCTTGCATCACCCGATTTTTCTTAAATTCCTTAAATTGATCAGAAACGGCGAAAACTTATGCGTCTACTTATGCTCTCCAATGTATAAACATTTTGTTTTAAACAATTCAATTGACATATTGAAACATACATACTTAGTATATAGAATACATAGTACTATACAATACAATTTACAAAGAACAAATTCCAATACAACCGGGTTCTTCAAGGCAGTGGGACTCGAACTTGATTTTAAGTTGATTGAGATAAAGTCATATTGTCACATTAACACAAAATTGTCTTATTACTGTTTTACTAAAACGTAAGAAACTTTCAGGTTAAGACACCCACATACTTTTTATACCATTATGTGTAGCTTTTTGGTATCGCTACATGCAATTCGGTGGTCAAAAGCGATAAGCGCTTAAGTCGACTTAAAAAGGAATTGAGTTATGGATGCCACCATGATCCCTTCACTATAAAACGAGAAGTTTGTTACTTTAAAACAAAACAATTATTGCAAAAAACACGTTCTCTTATGTTAAAATAAACCCATATTCTGTTGCAATAATCGCCTAAATTTTATTAAGAGTTGAGTTCTTATGTAGACTCATGGAAACAAATTAAGAATTTTACATTACTTGTTGTTTTTGACCCATGGAAACAAATTAAGAATTTTACATTACTTGTTGTTTTTGACCCATGTGCGCATTATTTCGGTACATGTGACCACTATTGATGATTTTTATAGTAATTTGATGAACTATTAAAGGAAAATTGTTTTTATTTTATGTTCGTTAAATTATTTCCTTCCTTTAAATAATTTCTCACGGCTGAAATTATGTAAAAAATATGGAACAAAACCACCAAAGTAAATAATTTATTTAAAATTTTTGAAAAGTAATAATATTTTAGTCAATTTTGACTAAATTGTTTGTATGTCGCACTTTAGAACAACTAATTGTCTCTAAAACGACCATGCTCATTTCAGTAATTTCCACTTTTTAACGTAAAAATCAGCCATAAGTCAGTGCGATAACCGTACTTAAAAGTGAGAAGGCCATGTCCATACCAGTATATAACACTAACACTGAAAGTATTACTCCTTCAAGAGCAGTTGGACGAATACATGGGCAGACGGATGTACGGACGTTGCTAAATCCATGCTTATCATGATTTAAGTTATGTCATGTGCCACTTGTGATACTGACATACCTCCTTCAGGGTGTTACTCCTAGTCAGCGTTTAGATAGCACCTCCGTGAGATGCTATACAAATAAATTCCACCCAAGAGGAATTCATTTGTAAAAATGATTACTTTGTGAACGTGATTACGGTAAATGCAAAGGTTTAAGATTATACCTAATAGTCCGTTTTTTGATTGTAAGTTTTGAAAAGAAGCTACGATGATTTGTCCCTATCGTGGCACATATTTTTATATTTGTTGATGGAACTTGTTAGTCAGAAAAATGGTTGTCCATAGTGTCATTATGCTTAAAATCTCAAGGCATTTGAACAACTTTAGTAACAGAGTTGCCGCCAGATAAAGTATTATTTCATATTTAATGTTATCAGATCATATAAATAATCTTTTTCGCATAAAAGCACTTTCCAATCAATAGCAATCAATCAAGGCAATATGAGCCTTACAAAAGGTTCACGTGGGTCGAAAACGACTCATAACGTAAAATTCTTGAGTTTTCTATATTGAAGAATGTAAATGATCTATAATCAAATTGTATTGTTGTTTCGATAAAAGTAAGCAAAAAAACTCAAAACAAAAAGTCAGAATGTTAAGGACACAAACATGAAAGATATGACCGTTAGAAATTTAAAATCGGTCAAAAACGATCCAAATGTTGGACTAAAGTTATGTTTTTATATCACATACTTATATTTGATATGTATATTAATATTATGTATCAATGTTTTAGGAATATGCCAATATTCCAACAATCACTATCTTTGAGTTTAACGATGATTGTAAATTTAAAAATCTGCTCAAAGTAAGCAAAGAAACCAACACTTTTTAAACAGCAACAAAAGCTTAAGTCCATTTTAGGGCATTGGAATAATCATCATTATCCTTTTATTTATATTTTCATAATTACTTAAAATATTTCCTTTTACTCTTACAATTACCTATTACACCGTGCGACAGTACTTTTGACCCATCCAAAAGATTATATAGGCGTGAAACTAAAGGTCATTCATAGTAACATGGCATACTTAGTTTTTAATTTTCTTGTCCACCGTTGTCCTTTTAAAAGGACTTTAAAGTTCAACGACATACACAATTCAAAGATTTTTTAAAAATATTTGCGGTTGTGCAATGATGAAGATTTGGGTACCAAATGAATGAAAAAACTTGTCGCTTTATGACTAAATTTTCTATTTTCAACTTTCAGAAATATGTCAGTAAATAATATGTAGTATAATACCTGAAAATTATATTTTTTAATCTTATTTCGTAGACGAAACATTATTGCGTATTGCATACAAAATTCCTGCGTATAAACGGGAACTTATTTTTTTAACTGTGAACCAATTGGGATAGAAGAATAAAATATAATATGAGATATAATACTACATACCAAGATCCAAAACATATAATTTTTCCAAAAAAATCCGTTAGAAAACTTGAAGGATATCGAAAGATACTTCTTTGAAAGGACCTTACTGACATATTTAAGTCTTGAAAGTTAAAAATAAGAAACATAGTCTAATAGCTACAATTTTCTTCCTCCATTTGATACCCATATTTCCATCATAGCACAACCGCAAATATTTAAATATAATAAATTCCCTTAAATATTTATGTCCTTAAAATTTTAAAGTCCTTTTAAAAGGACATCGGATCAGAAAATTAAAAACTGAGTATGCCAAGTTGCTATGATTGACGTCTAGTTTCATGGAATCTGACCTGGACCCGGCCACCACTGGTCGGTAGTACTGGTATAGAGAAACAAAAGCCTAGCTGGGTTTTGCAAAGTTAGTTACCTTTTAAAAGTTACAGCCGTCTAAAGTTTGTATGTGTTAGTGTGTTTTCGAAATCAGGTTTTCCTTTATAAGTCGTAAGATATTCAACATTTTCGATTGCTGTTTCAGCAAATTTACAGCTAATGCTTAGATTGACCAATTCTGTGAATATTCTATAGCCAAATAATTATATCTCACCGAAATTTCGGCGGATAATGCTAAAAAACTCGCCTTTTTCTGGTTTTCGATAAAAAACTACTTGTTTTTTATTTTAGTTATATTGAAACAAGAAATCATTTGTATTGCCAAAAATTAAACAAAATTATGTCTTTTTGCAAAATAAAGTATAAAAATAAATCAACGTTATCACGTCTAATTAAAACAAATTGTATTGCATATTTTAGAAGTTTGTTTAAAAAGTTTATAAAATATTTAAAAACTAAAAAAAAGTTTCGCGTTTACAATACATTTTTTTCATTTTTTGAACAGTACTAATAATTTAAGCTCGAGCTCTTTTATATTCATGTGGAGTGTCATCGTTTTCATTGTGGCATTTCTACTTCACCATCCACACCATCGCAACCTTCATACAGATGCTTACTCTAACAACAAGTTCCCGCCAGTATCGCATCTGGGGATTTAATTCTTTTGTATCTAAGCAACTAAAATAGCGTTTTACAATAAAAATATGAATATATTAAAAAATGTGTTTATGGTAAGAACCTCAAAAGAAGCGCGGTCTGATGATATCGCGTGCCTTGTTCGTCAGATTCAGTAGGAAGTAGTTGGCTGAAGTAATACATTTTTCTTATGAAAATACAGATCTTGATACCGTGAAAAGTTGGGGTTCTATGAAATAATCCTAATCTTACTAATAATATTAATTTTTCTCCATATTAATTTTGACCCAGACTGCAACGCAATAAAAAAGATAAAATAACTTAAAAACAGTGTTGCATACACTTTTCAAACGGGTGGATTTTGTGGTATCACAACGGGCCAATAGGCCTAAGTGTGTCTCATATAGAGGCAGCCACTACAACCATAGCCTAAAAAACCCAAACCGAAAGCCGGAATTCCGGTGAGGTATAATTATTTGTCTATAGAATATTCACACAATTTGTTAATCTAAACATTACCTGCAAATTTGCTGAAGACAGCAATAAAAAATGTTGAATATGTTACGACTAATAAAGGAAAAACTGATTTCGAAAACACACTAACACTTACAAAGGCAACTAACTTTGCAAAACTCAGCTAGGCTTTTGTTACTCTATACCAGTACTACCGACCAGTGGTGGCGGGGTCAAGCTCAGAAAAAGCTGTTGCACAGTGTAATCTTTTGGATGGGTCTTGACAAAAGTGGTTTTTTGTCGCACGGTGTTATTATTGACAAATTCGATTTCGCTATGTGTTACCACTGTTATCAAATGTGCGCTTAAAAGGTGTTCGAAACAACAATATTCGAATTAAGCGGTTAGTTGCAATATGCTTTTGACCAAAAAATTGCTTTCCCCTATTAGAATTACAGAAAACAATTACTTATTTTAATGTGCAGGACAAACTGTTGCAAGACAACGTTCAACTTTTAAGTCTAATAATAATTGAAACCATATTTTTTACCAACAATGTTCGTATTGGGGGTGCTCTCGAGGCTTAACCGCACAGAACCGGGTTTCGAATCCTAATGCCTTGATTACTCGTAACGAGTAGATGGGCGAGACAGTAAGTAAGATGGTACTAGGCCGAGAGAGTTGGGTGGGCGAGTAAAAGCGAGTTCAAACGTATTTTCACACGTGGCGAGTCAGTCCAGTTTTATAGTGCACAAAATCAACAAAGCAACTTTCGCAATGAAACTCAACCGAGCGAAAAGTGGCGTGTGACGCATTTCGCATGTGATGAGCGAGTCAGTGAATCGCTGCGAGAAGAAGAAGAGTATAACGGTAAAGTAGTACTCAGCCCAGTAAACAAAATGTGATTCTAGTGACTCTGTCGCCACTCTACTCAGTCACTGACTCGATCAATAACTCGCCTTACTGTTAAGACGAAACGAGTACTCGGTCGAGCTACTGTCTCGCCACTCTACTCGTTACGTGTAATCAAGGCATAATCTTCAATAATCATCATTTATAACGATATCCGATCGTGTCATACTGTTTGTTTTCGGCAAATTCTATACGCACCATTAGTCATAGGTAGTGTTCTATGGTGTTTTGACCAATGTAGAACAGGATTGTTCGTTCGCCTTCACGAAGTACGGTATTAACCTGTTGGAAAGATAGGCCCTTTATGTCGGTGTCACTGAAAACTGGTAGAAGTTCCGTTTGTTACCAACTCCCAAACCATTACATAAGCATCTTTTGCACTCTATTCAGAATTTTATTCTTTTGAGGCATTTGGGGCTTGATTTTTCAACAAGATAATGCCTTGCTTCGGAAAAATAGAGAGGCAAACAATTGGCTCCAGGCACAGGATATTCCAATGTGTCGCAGTAAGAGTTTATAAATAACGATTATTGAAGCCTTTTATCCCAATGCCAATTCTTCACTCCTATGGATAAGCGTATACGGAGGCGCAGGCCGCACAGCACATATGAAACTGTATGACACTGCAAATGTTTGAACTGCATTTACAAATCTCGTATAAGCAGCACACGTGTTTTGTATTCATTATGTAGCAAATCATAGACCAGCAACATGGGTTTTTGGTCTGAATCAGATAAATAAAACCTATTCTCAAAATCTACTACCAGTTTAAGAAAAAGTTAGTTTTAATGTAATAAAAATAAATTAAAGTTATTCGGAAAATTTGGGTACTAAAAAATGTGACATGCCCCATATCCAACGCCCATGAAGTAAAGTGACACGCCTTAGCGATAGCTCCATGCCGAATTTCAATGTCGTGCGACTTATAATTCCCAAACTGTTGCACATAAACATTTTTAGATATATTCGCCCATACATCTAAAAACCACGCCTCCTTGTCCAATCCTATTCTTCTAGTGAAAGGGTACATCTAAGTAGAAAGTTCGTACCGACTGCGATTGATAGTTCCAGTTATGCGAAAAATTTGGGAATCGAGTTTCTTCCCAGTTTGGGAAGAAAACCCAAAAATCTCGTGCACCTAAAAACAAAAGTATTTTTTAGACTAATTTTGGGTTGCTAAACACAAAATATAAAATAAACAAATTATTTAACCAGTTCTAAAAACCAATTTTCTTCCTCTTAATTTAGTTATGAGGACAAATCTGGAAGAAGAATTATCCGATCAACACAAGCGATCCAACGTCCAGAAAGTAAGACTTTATCCTTTCCAATGATTTGGCAAAATTTGGCGGGGCTGTTGACGTTGAAACATTACCAAATTAGAATTTTCTACCATTTTCAAAAATTTTAAATTTTTGAATATTTGTTTTCATAGTCAAAACAATTAATTTCATATGGTTTTAAAATCTAAGATTAAATTCAAGTGATTTAGTTCTATTTTCAGCCTACCAGTATCATAATCCGCCAAAAAATGACAAAGTTATAAAGCACTATGCAATTGCATTTTCTGAGAATCCAATCATGTCGATTGAAAATCTAATATGATTTTTAACAAAAAATGTGAATGTGTTGCCGCTTAGCACTTTATAACTGTTTGATTTTTTGTCGGATTATGGTAAAGTTAGGCTAAAAATTTATACAAATAATGTATCTTTCATCTTCATTAAGAAAACAAAGCAAACGTTTTTTTAAATAGTAGAAAACTTCACTTTTTCCAGCTTTCATCATCGGTTACTCCACGAAATCTCGTCTGATTTGGACAATCCGTACATCGTTGGAAAAAATAAGGCACCACATTTTGGACGTTGGACCGCTTGCGTTGATCGGACGATTCGTCTTTAAGGGATGTGCTCATTACTAAAATAAGAGCAAGAAAACTGCTTTTTCGAAGATTTTTCGAAAACGCTTCTCAGAAAAATGTTTTGATTTTCAAAAACGTTTGTTTTTGTTTGTTTTTCTCGTGTCGACTGGTGGTATTCATAACGGTCGAGCCATTTTCGAGTTTCGAGCGGGACCACCGCAAGGCAATTGATTTGTATGTATATAGAAGATAAAAAAGAAGATCTATTTATATGGCTAAGTTAATACATGAAAAAGAAAATGAAGGAGAAACCCATTTTTGTAGTTTAATTCTGTTGATATTTTTTATGCTCGTACGACACTGCATTATTCATAAAAAACTGCGCTGTGCTGAACTGTATTGCCTGCGTGACCTGCGTCTCCGTCACTCAAGGATCGGCCTTGTAATAAACATGCTGAACCGAATTTTCGAACATATCGAAAGATATGAGGACCTATTCACTACTAATACAGTTTAAAGTTGTGTTTTTATCTCAAGTTTCTCAGTTTTTATTATTCACAAAAAAGTTGCATTTTTCATTGCAGCCTTTAAAGCAAAAATCTTATAAATTTGAAAAAGACCTTTTAGTAAATATTTTTCAAAGCTCGATCACCCTGCATCATTAGATTTTTCTTAGTTTTCTTAAATCGCTCAGTAACAGAAAAATGTGGGTGCGTCTACAGTTCTACTCTTCAGTGCATATATACATATATACATATGTCTTTTATATTATATTTTATATATCTAATTTTATATTTCCTATTCTTATTTTACTAGTACTAAAAAGCAAACAATCGCCCTGTAACAGATAAGCCCAGAAGTGACCGAAATGACTTTATTTTCAAATGGTTTGTATAGTTTGCCAGTCTCGTAAAATATGATTGTTATTAATACGACCGATGCAATAGGAATTTTATTTTTCAACAAATTCTGTTGGATTTCGCTGCATAAAAGTAAAGAGGGCCTACATTTCGAGCGATAAAACATTAGGATAACAGAAACTGCTTGATAGACTAACTGCTCCGCTAAATTTATATAAATGTTTAAAACAATATTTCAAATCTAAAAGAAAAGCGTGTTCGACACAAGTTCCAACGAACAAAAATATTCTGTACATCGATGGTTAAGTGCATAAATCTGCTAATTACGAATCGATTAAGTAATTACGTTTTCCAAGCTCTTGGGACATTTTCTTTCTAATGAATAATAACACTTCGTTCAATAATGTGTGTGACTAACTGATTAAAACACATTTTTTTGCCAAAATTCGTTTTTATTCATCAACATAGTTGCCATCGAGGGCGATACACCGATTATAGCGATCTTCCAACTTTTCAGTACCATTTTTTTTTTTTGCTCCGAAGCATCGACACGTTCTGGTTTTGGTCGATTGTGAGCTCGCGCGGCACCCACTTTGCACATAGCTTTCGCATACCCAAATATTCATGAACGATATGTCCAACACGTTCCTTTGATATCTTTAGAGTGTCAGCTATACAAATCAACCTCAATTTACGATCTTCCAAAAACATTTTGTGGATTTTTTTGATGTTTTCGTCCGTAACAGCCTCTTTTGGACGTCCAGTGCGTTCATCGTCTTCGGTGCTCATATGGCCTGTACGGAATTTAGCAAACCACTTACGAATGGTTCTTTTTGATGGAGCAGAGTCCGAATAATGTTTTTCAAGCCATTCCTTGCATTGAACACTATTTTTTTTCATTAAAAACAATGATAAATCAGCACACGGAATTGCTTTGAATTCATTTTTTTTGAAAACTCAAAAGTAGTGTCACTTAAAGCACTGTAACTTGTAAACTAATGGTCGGATTGACATATAATTTTGACAGTAAGCCTAGAAAGGTTCACAATTTCGAAAAAAAATATTGATTTAGTATTAGTGCCGCCATCTATGTGTCAGTCACACACATTATTGAACGAAGTGTTAGCTATAAATGGCTCTAACTTCAGTTACGATGATGCTACTAATATAAAAAGTTTGCGTTTTTTGAAACTTCTTTATTAAGCACATCTGTCCGCCCGAGAAGAATCAGCCCTCTAACCCATTAAGTTAAATATTCGGCGATATAGTTTGTACAAATGCAGTGGAATAAATCAAAATGAATCAATAATAAGTATAATGTTATTCAAAATTAAAGTCTTTGTTTAAGAAAATGTACTGCATTTAAAATGAAAAGCAACCACAGTAACTCATTTAAACATGTATTTCATATTCTTAGTTCGATTAAACAACCATTAGCGAAAAATTAGGAAAGCATCATTGATATTTACCCCAGTAGTCAGAAAGAAACGACGAACTAGGTATAGGATATGACAAGAAATGACGAATTAAACGCATTATAGGTAAATATTGTAAAAGACTTTAGTTAAATTGAATACTTGTAGCAAGAGGCTTAAGAGGTCATTTGTAACTGTTAACTCTTTGAGGAGCACTAGTACATAGGTATGTGTCCCATATACCATCTTTACTATCTACGATTTTCACTATCTTGAATAGAAAATACCGCATAAGAGACCCGCGATCATAAACGGATTAAAATATTACAGAAAACTTTTCATCCACAAAATTGTATAGCTTTTTAACTGAACTACTGAAAAATACATTAATTCGGAATTGTCACAAATACATGCTTCTAACGGCTTCATAAAGGTGAAGTGGCATTATACTTTTCGAGTTATATTTTATATAAAACAAATTTTGCGCAATAGGATTTTCACACCAACAGAAACAAAAGAGTTCATGCAGTATTACACATCTCAACGCCTTTAAGCACATAAGTTTATGTATAATATGTGCTATAAATTAAATTACGAAGAAAAGCAATTACGAAAGTAAATTGCGTATTACTGCGCCACGACTGAAATTTCGTAGTTTTTTATTCTTTAAAATGCATTCCATGTTTTTTGTTTTGGTTGATAATATGCAATATGTATTCATATGTTTATATATGTATTATTACATGTTGTTTTGTTCAAGAAAGTGCACAGCTTTCACAAAATCTGAATACTTTCACCATGACTACAATATTACACCAATGCAATGTATGTATGTTATGTAGTCTCAGGCAAATCGTTGAACTTTTATTTTCGTTCCAATTTGCAGTTTTCAAGATGAAAAGAAGCTGAAATATATACGTGAATTTATTTCAGTTTTCTTTTCTCCTCAAATTGCAAATGCAATCCTCCTTAGGCTTCCAAAGTTGTGCTTACATTTATATAAAAATGCAATAGTTAAATATACATATGTGCACATAAGACGGATAAGTTTAAACAAATTTTAAAGGAATTAATGTTTATTGTAAACACTGATTTCTACATTTTAAAGGAAGAAGGCAGTAAGCTTTATTCTCAATACTGATTTTTACATTTTAAACGTTGCCAAATTTTACTATTCAAACGATTCCTCATCTGCGGATCATCAACCTTTGATTTATATTTTTATTACTTGTTAAATGTTTTTATTTAATTTACATTGAATGTATTAAAGATTCGACCGTGACCAATTAAAAAAGGCAAACTACTAAGAAATTCAGAAATATTACCTGTAACTATGAGAGTACACTCTAAAAAGGACATACATACATAATGACAAAAGCGTTGGCGGAATTCAACAAACTCGAAATTAATGGATAGCTATACCAGGAAATATAAAGCAAAGTGGCAAATTGTCTCGAAAATATTCTTGTGCAGACCCTTGAGTAAGTAAAGTTAAGACAAACGCAAAAACCCAACTGTCGCAACGAAATGCACGTCGCCAACAGGTTAAAATACCTATAATAAGTTTTGTACTCTGGAGAAAATCTCGCTGACCAGACTCTCACCTCATCCTTTATGATGAAAATTGTTGTAAAAATAGGTGATAAGAATTCAAACTCAGCATTCCAAACCACTAATTAATGCAATTAAAAACCATTATGTGTGATGAGAGCCATTTTTCCTTTCGTTTTAAGATGATTGCCGAATTTACGTTACTACTTACTTGAGGCACATTAGAAAACTTTGTGTTTACGTTAATAAAGGTTTAGTTAAAAATGTCTGTTTGATAATTCAAATTCGATATTAATTGCTTAGACGGCTCATGGACAAATATAATGTTTTTGTGAAGAAATTTGTACCGAAAAACCAGCAGATTTAGCATCCTTGAAGCTTGAATAACTAATTAAAATGAAATTAATAATTTTCGAGAACAATTGCCCCGTTTGCAGAGAAACCTGGGGTTTTATTTAATATTTCATAATCAAGATACCATAGAAGAAACTAAGAACCCCAATCTATGTCTAGCGCATTAAAATAAATAGTGATTGGCCTTTCTCAAGTTTAGTCCAAAATGGCCATACATAAGTTAAACAAAAACCCAAGCTAAATAGATTATGAATATTTATTGTAAAGCGAATACGGTAAATTTAAATAAAGGTCAATTTGAAATTCGAAGCCCAAATTACATACACATGTAGAATAAAAATGCAGTATTATAATGCTTAGATTATGAGGTAAATTTATTATAATTAAAGGAAAAAAATATTCTAAATCGTAATTAACTAAATAAAACTAGAAACAATACAGAATATAAGTAGATATTGATCTAATGATAACTGTTTCATTATATGAAAGAACAAATAGTATTGAAGCAGACCTTTAATATAAAAAATGCGTTTAATGCAAAAAGTACTTAATGCGAAAACACGTTTTTGCATAATTGAACCAATGAATTTACTAAAACTTACAATATGGATAGAAATAACTTAACGTAATTGAAATAATATTTACAATTAGAGTACGGGAATTGTTGATGAGACAATGTCACGTCAAAGTAGATATGTATGCACACACGATAGAAACCAGATATAAACAACAAATCCACATTTTCACTCAAGACACACTTAAATCTGCAACATAAACAAAAGTAAAAGCGAAAAGAATCCTAAGGTACATACAATATTGAAAAAATGCACAAGTGTTAACACTCTTAGGTATTTCAGTCGATCTGTAAGCATAAATATGAGCACAAAAACTATGTACCACAAGTGGATACATTGAAACGCAAATAGAAAGTTTGGTAAGAACAAATAAAAACATTAAATAGAAGAAACGCTAAACAATTCACAACAAATTCTGAAAATAAATAGTTTTTAAAAATGGAGGTTTAATTTTGGGAGGTTAAACATTTATAGGTATATAAATAAATAAGAAAACTGTGAAAACTGCAGCTCCACATGCCGGCGACTATGGTAGAATAGTAAGGTGAGCCAAGTAGGCTACTGTTTGATTAAGTACATAATGTTGAATAGTTAAAATTGAATGACCTTGCTGAAAAACCGCTCGTGGCCGTGGTTCGTCAAGTGAGAGGTTCAAGTGAGATGCGTGTTCTAACGAAAATACACATTACCAAATTATTCACCGAAGGCGCATAAAACACTCTGATGTCTGTGATTGAGAATATTTGTAAATGGCAACAAAGAAACGTTTTTATTTTAACGGCCAGTAATTTATACATACATATATCTATACAGTGGCGCACACAGGATATCATTTTGAAATGGGGGCTCTGTACACAAGTTTAATCGAATACCATTTGAAATCATATTTGCGACCCACAATTTATGCAACAAACAGATTTGGGGGAGGTTTGAGCCTCAACCCTCCTCTCGTGCGCCAGTGAATATATATATTTAATATTTTTATTAAACAAAACAAGACGCTATTGACAGGAGAGGTTTATCTATTATCACACCTTATTATTTTACCATAATGGACATTATTTCAAGTATTTTATTGATCGGTGAACGTTTAACTGATTCCGACATTCCTATACTCCGGCTTTGACCTGTCGTCCACAAAAACACACATATGCATACATATGTACATGAGAAAGAAATATTCAAAACGTATTGAACTATTTAAGTCTTAAATGGAAATATACAATGACAAGAAGTTCGGTTTTGTGTGTATTGCCCCAACATTATCTGTGCTGATTTTAAGATTTTTATAACGAAAATTGTGTTGCCGCTTGCTACATCGTGGTATCCGTCCGTGAGCACTTACTCCATTCTTATGAGTTGAATAATTATGTACCTATAAGATAAATTGATTATCATTCATAGTATTTTACTATTGACTGTGTTGCAACACAAATCAAACTTTTTGCAAAATTTTAATTAAAAAGTTTGATTTTTGAGGTTATATTGCTTCAAGCCCTTCGGCGACTAGGACTGAGCTTTCCCCAACGATCCGTGTTGTGTGTTGGACTACATGAAAAAATGAAATTATCTATTAGCAGTTTTATGTTGAGAATTGAGACCTTTCCGAAGGTTATTATTATTCTCTCAGTGATTTGCCAGCTGAGAGGCCAAATGCCAGGAAGAGTTATATAGCTTCGACATAACCAACACTAAATGGTTATGTCGAAGCTTTATCCCATGAACCTCTGGCCTTTCTAAGCCGATTGTAGTTATAAACCAATATGCGGATACATATGCAGCATGAAGAAGATTCGGCAATGCAAATCGTTGATATTACAGTAAGTTGATTGGTATGCTATTGTTTACCACCAACAGTCCCACCCGAGAAAATACTCATCAAGAAAAGTACCACTTTGTCATATATTTTCGAATTTACCTAACTGGAAATTCATTAGGCATAGTTGTGAATATTATGAAAATGATAACTCTTTTCTGTACATTTTTGAAAACATTGGATTCGAAAACCTATCAGTTACTCTCTCATGAAAAATGTACACGCAAATTGAATTCTTATTGAAGATTACAAATAACCGATACTTATTACAGCTACAAATTGCGAAACATTCTTAAGTAAATACTTGATTTTTGTCAAATTTGTTATTTTACGAAGTGAAATTTTTCAAATCAACCATACATATGGTTGAAATAATAATGCGTTCACATTAAGTGTATACATTCTTATGTATGTGTATAAAGACAAAAAGAATTTGAAGTTTTACTTTTTGTGTGTAGGTACTTCAAGATGTGTGATGCTTCTATTGGGCATATTTCAGTTAGCAAGTCTTTTATAATGTCCAAAAGAGCATGGTGGATGGAACAACTTCAACATTAAGTTTAACAAAAAAGAACAAAAATTCAAATCTTCCATTAAAACCCTTCACAATAACTGTTGCAAGGCCACCACTGACCACCAAAGGACATCTGCACCATGTATACTGGTATCAATATCGCGTGAGCTAAACGTACCTACTTATAGCTTGCTTAACCCATTGCTGCCTAATGGATAACATTTTACCTATGAAAATTGATTTTTTTTAAAAATCACACAAAAGTAAATGTTTGAGATCTCTCAAAACCATTGATGGGGATAGTTAAGGTAAAGATGGAACTACCTTAACTTAGTGAAAGTCACCCTAAAATTTCGCCATCTAGCTAGAGTTACCAGATTCCAAAAATCGTGAATTTTCCGGAGGTGAAAAATGTGGCAAAACGTAGAGGCCTTAGAACTTCACAAAAATCTGCCTTCTAACTCACCAGTAAAAAATACAACTTTTGTTCACGTGTTTAGCTGATCACTTCACAAAGTATGGAAAAAAGCTACCATTGCTGCGTAATGGGTAGAAAATACCTAATGAATATCTCAGCAACATGCAGAGATATAAAGCTGAAATTGTTTCTGATAATTTTGGGTCACTTCTAGGTCGTGTACGAAATTTTATCAAAATCGTATGGGCGGAACTGGTACCCGGCAGCAATGGGTTAAAGCGACATTTATTCTGATATTTGTTTATTAGTGCTTAGAATGATTTGTCTTTGTTTACGATCAATGCCAATTTCGGAACCGCTTCAGTAAAATTTCTTCAACTTTCAGTTAAGATGAACAAATTCGCTCAAACCATAAAATAATGGCTGGCCTTATCAATATTTAACTACTTTTACAGGTTGTTGTGGCCTAACTACGAGTATGTATGTATGTATATGGGGATAAGCAAGTGCACGATTATCACAAAAACTGTAGCATTTAATTTGAGCAGTGCCTGATTACTAAATGTAATACAATAGTATAGCAACATTCAACATTTAAATATGCTCTGATTTGATATTAACATACTGAGGGCATATACATATCAATAGAAAACACATATTTCAGTGGCCGAATTCGGCGGTTTTTAACACCAAGACTATGTTGTTTAAACCGTAGCCGAATCAACATCAGATTTGTGTTGATTTGTGGTCGCAGCATCGAAATCGTCCTCTGTTCTCTGTTTCCGTTCAAAATCGAAACGTTGTAACTAATAATAAGTAAATTTATCACTAAAAAGTAATTTCATGTAAAGCCATTATATTTAAAAAATGTGAAATTTTTTAAAAAAAGAAAATAATTATCACACCATGATTAGATATTCAGCTACTTTTATTATTTCATTGATTTTTTCGTAAATAGCAATGTTTTTAGTAATAGAATTGTAAGTTAATTAGTACAATGTTTTGTGTTTATGTGCGGTTTTATTTCTTTTCCCTCAAAGTAGTTAGAAGCTCATTTTTCACTAACAAATTAACTCAAACTTAAATATATTTCTGGAAGACCACATACACATTACCAAGTTGAAATTGGTTTAAAAAAATTTGTTTTACATTCGTCGCAATTAATATTTCGTGCAAACCATAATTTATTCAAAGTGTTTCAGATTGATGATATTTAATTAAAACCTTTTTAACTGAAATTTGAGTTTTGTTTGCCTTCACCACTTTAATGCTTGTCATAAAGATTCAACCAGGGCGCTTAAAAGTTTGTCCTCAAATTTTCTACCCATCTTAACCTGTCTGTTCATCTAGATTATATAACCAACACATGCTCGTGCATGTGCAGGGTATCCCCTGAGTGTTGGTGGAAAATATAAATAAATACATACATACATACGTGCGTATATAATTACATTTACTGTAGCGACCTTGTCACGTCGATTAGCTTTTAATCTTGTTTTTATGTACACTTTGTGAACTGCACTGCGACAAAGCATCTTCAAAAGCATTACTAACAATATATATAAAAAAATGAATTAATAAAAATTAGTGTTAAATTTGGTAGGTACAATCAACAATTACAATCCGTCGCATTTATGCCCTAACTTGTCCTGTATTTTCAATAGCGCTCCACTTGTTGCACCCAGCAGTGTTATAGTACCTATTATTTTAAAGAAAATGAAACTGCCAAAATTTTCTCGCATAAGCTAAGAAATGAGAACATATAAGAACATATACATAAATGTCAAGTAAATTGGGCTACACTTAAGGAGGTGGAACCCATATTCTCTTTTGTTGATCATGGTTGTACTTTCTTGTTGTTCTAATGTTGTACGTTCACTCAAATATGCGAGAAGATTTTGCTGTAGACCATTTAGATTGCGAGCAGTGTCTGAATCATTAACAAAACCCCGATAAGTGTTAAATTATTTCTTGCGGGCCTTGTTGACGTTATTATTTTGTACTTTCTTTAGCATCACTTTTAAAAACCACTGCGTTCATTTAAAACAGCAAATTAGTAACAATTGGTACCAGAAGGATATCAAAACCATGTAAGCGGTTTAATTTCAGAATTTTTTTAATTCCATTACCTAACCACTGTTCGTACCTCAGACACAGATGATTGTTACACTAGTTGCTAACACTTCTTCCAAGTGCGCGGTTTCTGTACATCAATGCATATCTCTAACATTTCTACAATTTTTTTTACAGATATTATCGTTAACTTGCAATCCAAAAATAATTCAAAGACATTTTCCCTCGACCTAATTGTTTTCTATTACTTTCGTTATACATACCGGGTATATAACCCGAATAGGTCTAACTAATATAATTATATATGATAATTTTCAACCACACATTTACGAATATGAATCTAGTAAAGAGCCCCGGATATATGAACATTATTATTGAACTCCACGCAATCTTGATGCTAATGAGTACGTAGAAAGAATTGGAAACAATAAAAGTAAGATGGAACTCAAAGTGTGCTCCTGCGTTTCTGATGGCCTTATAATTTGTCAAAAACAGAATACCTTTTAATACGTGGGTATTTTTTAATCATAGCAAATGAACATACTTATATCAATAATTATTGTATTTACTATTATTCGCATGCCAATGAGCACATATTTTATAGTTTAACTCTGGTTTAAAGCAAATCAAACCATTTTCAATTGCAGCTGGTATGTTAGAGCCGCCAAAACCAAAATGTTTCCCCAAATGACATGAAATTTCCAATTTCACAGCATGTTTCAGGAAAAGTCTCATTTATGCAAAAATTCCGGTTGCTTAAAAGAAGAGTCAGCTATGAACAGTCCTCAATGAATACGGACGGACGCAAGTGAATTGATAATTACAGAATATTTTAACGTTTGGACTTGTTTTGGGTATACGGTTAGAAATTTTGAGCTCAACAAACAGCGGTCGTTGCCCAAATGGGGTACCTGTGTGTACCTACTCGTATATGCAATACGAGTATGCAAAGGAAGTGAATTGTGTAAAGGAATTTTGTGATTTTTTGTTTTGTGTTCTGAACACATTTAACACGTATGTACGAGTATTGACACTTTAATACTTATTAACAGAAGTTATAATTTCTGAAATTTGCATTGGGCTTCTAGAACTGTGCGCTGAACCGTCTGGTTTTATTTTCTGCTGAAGAATTAAAAAATAGTGCATTCCTTTCAAATATAAGTACAAAACTAAGCGGCCGATATATGAAAGAGAAAGAGAACACCCTGAAGTCATGCTTGAGTTTATTTCAAATATATGTTTGTTGAATGTAATAAAAGCTTAAGACTGTCATGTGTAAAAGATTTTAGAGTTTATGCTGCATAAACTAAACTTCCCAAGACCTAATTCTGATTTCTTCTGTAAACCATTGTACAATTCAACGATTCACTGATAAATTAAAATTTCTAACCGGATTTCTATGTCAGAAATAATACTGACATACATACATAAAATATATAATACAAATTTTACTTTCGTGAATATTACATCTATTCTAATCGTGTGCTTATTTATATTGCTTTTAGCCTAATTTGTATACTTCTGTTAGTATTTTATAGCTGTTGCTGTGTTCTTGTTGGTATTTTTGCAAAATACTACTTAGATAGCAAGAACAGAAGAAACTGCATTTCAATGCACGAATGTGCATCTGTAACAATCATTTGATTTAAAAGCAACAACAACGGCAACTCCAATCGAAGTTGCAAAAACAAATAGCTGAAGAAAATATAATATACCCCAAATATATTTTAATTGAAATAAAAGCGATTTAAATCAAAACAATACAGATACAAGACTCATAAATTATACAATTTCTATACATACGGCTTACGTATTTCATACCGATATGCTCGACTGATCTCACCTTTCAAAATTTGTGTGCAAAACTCACATTATCGCAGTATTAAGCTGATTTTGAAAAATTTTCCAATGTAAGCTGGCATTTTATATTGTATGTACAAAAAATGAGAACCGCATGAATATGAAAACCTTTCACCACTCTCACCTTTCAATTATTATGTCAAAGACTAAACGCCTGTTTAGTTCAGTTTCTATTGCATAAAATTAATACCAAAGATACTTAAAATTAAATAAAACGAAAACGATCAGAACTAATATCATGAATAATGGAACCCTAAACAGCAGCACGGTGCGTGAGTTGCAGCACATTTTTCTTATAAATCGCCCATCTTAATGAATTTTTGAGCACTGAATGCAATGGAATATTTTAGTACTTCGCAAACGATATACATAAGAACATATTTAATACACGCTGATTTCACCGTTCTTTGTTTGACATACTTACTTACTGTTGGAATTCAAATTGCACAAAGAAATACTTAAACAAAAAGACAAGGGCTAAAATAAGTAGAAAAAGCTATTTTACACCTCCATTACTCAATATGTGAAAACAATTTTAGAACACTGTTTTTTTTAGTAATACGTTGAACGCCAGTGAGGTAATCAAGAAATATAGCTCCTTTGAAGAGCCCTACCTTCATACCAGTATGTGTGTATTTAGACTAAATACATACATATTATTATAAGATAGTATATTACTGTCCGCCAAACTTATTTGTCTCAACGCTTCTGCACCCTCTGCATTCTTTAGTTAAAATAAAATGAATAAATATTCATAAAAATTCACGCAAAATATATTTTTGCTTAATATATTTTACTTGATCCTTGTATTCAGCGCTCAAAAACAAAACATAGTGCATTAAGATGGTTAAAGATGGCAGCGCACCTCGTAAGTGAAAAGTGGTAATATTAATGTTTGGTTAAAAAGCACGCCAACTAAAAAAATATTCTAAAGAGAATTGATTTGTAAAAATTAAATAACACCCAAAGCAAACAACCCTAAATTTATTTAGATAAGAAATTATAAATAAAACGTGTAACAAATAAGGTTGAATAAAAATTTACATGCAATCGTAAAAAGAAACCTGCGATGTAAAGCATTGAAATCTGATGAAAGTGGATGAAAATTTAGCGGTTAAGTATTTCTAACTCGAGGTAATCCCAGATTGTGAAAATGTAAAAAAGGAAAGAAAATCCTTTCGATTTACTTTAGCAAAAGAAAACATGAATAAATGACTGCCCAAAACTAAAATAAATAGCAAATTAGAAACAACAAATGTAACACCTGAACACATTTATAACAGAAACTCAAAGAAATTTGAATGAAACTATAACATTACTGAAAAAAATTACTGACTAAGGACAAATAAAGTGCATGTAATTTGAACAAATTTTTCACTTGTTTCTTTCCAAAAATTAAAAATTGGGGTGTAAATCAGGATTTCAATTTGATAATTTCAAGGACCGTAGCGGTTGTATCAAAAAAGTGAGATAATAACAGTTTCTTTTAACTTGTATTTTCGCGACAAAAATACTAGTTATTTATTGCCTTTTTTTAGCGCAGAAGCTCAAAATGTAAAAGCTGATGAGACGAAAATGATATCGTTTCAGTTAGTTTTTTAATCGGTCAAACGCCGTTTGTAAAAATTCGAATTGCCTGATATTTTTTACTGAAAAAATTAAATACCGATAAATATTATAAGTAACCGTTATTTTCGCATGAAAGAATTAAATGCATAAAACAGTTAATTTTGACTTTTACAGTAATAGTCGAAAATTTAAAAGGCATTCAATATTCGTAATCATTCGGATCATAATGGTATATTTGAAAACATTCTCCGACAACTTATTTGAAAATTTTAAAATAACAGTTATTTTCTTACCTTACATTTTTCAGCTGTTTAACGAGTGGGCAGAGCTGAAAATCTTCAATATTAGAGGAAAACTAAAGATTCTCTAACAAAATTAAATAATTTAAATTTAACAAATGGCCTGTTTTTTGTGCACCTGATCACAAATTGGACGGTAATCACGCAATTCCTCCATTCTTAAATCAATTTAAAACAAATGGCAATGTATAATTTATACATAAGTATGTATACTTCGTATATAAAAATGAATGTCTGTTTGTTTGTTGGTCACACGACACTAAAAAATGGAATATCTTCGAATGCGAATGGACAGCGTTGAAATTTGTTCTATCCAGTGTTCCAGTGGTAAAATTTATAGGCGTTAGACAAGGGGCGTGGCACTTTTGAAGCAATCCAAATGTTTTGAATAACTTTGGAAGTACAGGTAACACAACAATGACATTTGGCACAGATTTACGACAGGGGGAATGAGGTGCGTATTGGACGAGGGGGTGACATCGCCCATACAACCCTAAGGTCGAATAGCTTCGGAATTATAAGTCGGACTGCATTGCAATAGTGTACACCACCGTCCCATAGATGTTTAATTCCACTGGTAAAATTTTAGGGGCGTGGCACATTTTTTGCGACTCAAACTTTCCGTGTAACTTTGGAAATGTAATACGCACATTACTGAAACTGAGTCGCCCCCTTCGACTGGAAGACTGGGTTAGGCATTGCATAAAAGGGGCGCCCATACTACTAAAATTATAGGCAAACATAAAGTTATTCGCCCTGATTGACTGAGTGATTCATCACTGCCCAGCCCAAACCGGTACAGCTAAAAACATGAAATTTGAACTGTAGGTACATTTAAAAAAAACTTCCGCTAAAGGAGAAAAACATGGGTCAAACTGTTGAATGAATAAACTTGGTTTATTGGGCCGATTGACTTAAAACTTGCGTGCTGTTAGTCTATATACGTGTATATAAAAATCATTTGCCATGCGTTAGTCTCGCTAAAACTCGAAAACGCCTTT
Source organism: Melieria crassipennis (assembly GCA_963668005.1). Lineage (NCBI taxonomy): Eukaryota > Metazoa > Arthropoda > Insecta > Diptera > Ulidiidae > Melieria > Melieria crassipennis. The sequence continues at coordinate 190,348 of OY764962.1, read as the reverse complement.
TGGGTTTTGTTTGCTTTGAATCAGGGAAGGTTTAAAAACTTAAAAAATTGAAATTCGGCCGACGTTGGACATGCGGCGTGGCACTTATTTTGCGATTTTTCAGCATTACTTGGTCCGACCTTACGATTTAGTTGTGCCTTTCGACTGGAAGAATGGGGTGAGTATTGAACAAGGGGGCGTGGCACGGCCCATAAAACTCAAATTTGTAATATGGAATAACACCAAAATTATAAGTCGCACAGCATTAAAATTTTGTATACCGTCGTCCCATATATTAGTCGTTCTATTGGTAAAATTTTACGAAGGCTGGACAAGGGGCGTGGCTAATTTTTGGTGACCCAAATTTTCTGCATAACCTTGGATCTAAAAGTCGCACATCAATGAAACTTGGTCCTAATTTAGCATTAAGTGAAGGAAGAATGGGGTGGGTTTTGGACACGGGGGCGTGGCACCACCCATGCAACTTCAATTTTTATTACGAAATAACATCAAAATGATAAGTCGCACAGCAGTGAAATTTGGTATACCGTCGTCCCATAAATTAGTCGTTCTATTGGTAAAATTTTGAGAAGGCTGGAAAAGGGGCGTGGCTAATTTTGGGTGACCCAAATTTTCTGCATAACTTTGGATCTATAAGTCGCCCATCAATGAAGCTTGGTCCTAATTTAGCATTTAGTGACACTTTTCGACTGGAATAATGGAGTGGGTTTTGGACAAGGAGGTGTGGCACCACCCATGGAACTCAAATTTGTAATACGGAATAACGTCAAAGGTATAATTCGCACAACATTTAAATTTGATATACCGTCGTCCCATATATGTGTCATATATTCGACAAGGGGCGTGGCACATTTTTCACTACCCAAATCTGCGGAACTTTGAAACTGTAAGTCGTACATCAGTGAAACTTAGCACGAATTTACCAAGTAGTTGCACAATTCGACTGGACAAGGAAGTGTGGTACCGCCCATACAACAATATTCTTTAATATAGACTAACAGCGAAACTACAAGTCGCACACCCAGTAGCGGTTTAAGGGGGCGGACCTTAAGCCGCCACTGCGCACACCGTTGAAATTTAATATACCGTCGTCCCAAAGATGTGTCGTTCTAGTGGTATCACATTCACATGGATCTGTCGCTCAACGGTCAAAGGTTAGTACCTTTTATGGACGTTGGCCAAGGGGCGTGGCACTGTTTTCGTGACCCAAATTTGCTGATAATTTTGTAACTATAAATCGCATATCGCATAATTGCACTCGGTAGACGTGCTTTTCGACTGGAAGAATGGAATGGGCATTAAAGGAAGGGGCGTGGCACCGAGCAAACAACTCAAATCTTTAATATGAAATAGTTTCGAAATTATAAGTCAGACAACATTAAAATTCAGCATGGGCGTTGGACAAGGGGCATGGCGAATTTTCTGCGAATCAAATTTTCTGCAAAGTTTTGAAACTATTTCGCGGCGGACCTTTTGTTTGACAGTTGGGCCATGCATAACTTATTTATTCCATACGACACGGAACATACATGTTTTTCCAACATGTGATACAATACACATTTCAAACGAATGGGGAAAGGGAGGGAGGGGACCTACAGTTTAACGCCGAATCCGAACGGTGATTGGCAGTTTTTCTTTCACACTTGGAGATTTTGCCATTGCCTGCCAAGAGCACACTTGTGCGATTCTTGTAATTCTCATCTGCTTCATGTGGATAGCGATAGAAGTAGACGAGTTTTTCACCAGCCCAAGCCAGGAATCGAACTTGGGGCCTCGGTGTGAGAAGCCAGCGCGCTACCCGCTGGACTATCGAAGCCTAAGTCTTTGGTCTTAGTTTGGGGATTTTATTATTGTAAAGTCCTCAAGGAAAATTCGACAGATTTAAATGGATGTAAAAAGAGTTCCGCGGTGGCTCGAAACAACGGAAACGACGTTCCTAAGCGGCGTTAGATGGCAGCTGGCCAATCACCTACCCTGGCAGAACACCACAACCGATTAACGTAACGAACACAAGGCTGTCTTGTGGAGGCCCTATGCTCCAGAGAGGAGTGAACAAGGAACAAAAATAAAACAGTTCCGTGTCGGTTTACAGTGTCCGCTAAAATGCCGTAAAGAATAATATAGGTCGTAATATAGGTCGTAGAGGTAAGTCAAATGTGTGGCGAACTACTTCACGGGAACACCAGACTGATGACTAGCGAGCGACGACTAAAGAGAATACCGTGAGGCTCAAACCGAACACGATGCGTCCAATATTAACGATCTCATTTAATTGTTGAAAGTTCCTCAGTTGGAAATTTAATAAGGATTAATAATCTCTTATGACAGTAACAGTTGAATAATTTTAGGTGGTGCGATGTGCACCGGTTCATCTAGTTATTTATAAAACTAGTAAATTTTAACTGAAATACTAAAAAATGTTTAATTGTTGTTTAAAACACACCGATAAAGTAATTCAACTTCCTTTGAAAATATCTGTTTTAAAGCAGTGATAACAACTGATTTGGTTTTATCTCCTACGAAATAGAAATAGGTCGAAGGTTGGCGACAGTCACAACTGCGGTCGGTAGTCGTGTAGATATGTAGTCGTCAAAATAATGATCTCACAAGAACGTTCTAATTCAAATCGTTCTTATTTTAGAGTTTTGTCTCGTTTACTTTAAACTTTACTTTAAAACTTTAACACGTATTAAATTTATCAAATTTATCACAGACCAATTTAACATTAACGGGATTTCCGGATTCATTAATTTTGAAGAATTTGGTCGTTCTAATTCTATATTTTGACGGATGAGGTCGCGTCGTTGCCGTCGTGGCATAACGCTCAAATCGTTTTTATTTCAGATTTTTTTGTCGTTATCTGCTGCACTGCTGCACAATATAAAAACAAAAAAAAACTTAAACACGTATTAAATTTATCAAATTTATCCCAGACCAATTTAACATTAACGGGATTTCCGGATTCATTAATTTTGAAGAATTTGGTTAGCCTTTTTTGTACAAGCGTACGTTGCAACATCTCGCAAATATTAATATTTTGGGTTTCTTGAAAAGTGTCACGCCTGTCGTCCAATGCCTATGAAATGATGCTGTAGCTCTATGCTTATTGTTCTAAAGTTATACCGAAAAGTTGGACTAGTAAAAACAAAAACACTCGGATCTTTCCGGTGGATTTCCCAAAAATGTTCTTTCGTACAAACCTTGACCTGACAATTAACAACAACAAAAACAGCAAATAAGTTGAGCTGTCCTCAAGAGATGATCAGTCGCACATGCGGCAATTCATTTATATATGTATAATAGATATATTCATATATTTATATTAAAACATTCGAAGGTCTTACCATGATAAATAATATAAAAGTAGGAAAGTTTACTCAATCCCCATCCATTATGAATTTCCTGAAAATTCAGAAATGATAATAAATGAAAACTTTGTGTCGCTGTTCTATGAAGTGCAAATGTTTTTGAATTGACAATATAATTTTTTTATAAAAATACACGATGATAAATTTTAAAACTTTTCGTATCTTTCCCCATCGTTAAACCAAATTAAATAATATTGTTGCACTGAAAGTTATTCATTGGAATTTCATTTTTCGAAACTAACATGGCAAAATCAAAAAAGTTAGCTATTTTTATGTTTCAATACCGAGATCTCAGTTTACTGAAACCGTTCAGGATATCGGGATTCGATCCCTAGTTCACATACAAGATTTTCAAAATATTCTTAGATTATTGGGAATAAGGTCGGGCGAGACGGTATATTTGGGCATACATTCGGGCAGTTCAGCCTCCATCTGACTACTTCGAACAACGGTCTGAGGCTGATCGATTTCGCAGCAGCACGAAACATGGTAGTTAGTAGCACCAGATTCCTGCACCTCGGCATCCATAAGGCCACCTGGCTGTGCCATGATTAATCCACCCGCAACCAGATTGATCACATCGTGATTGATTGAAGACATGTGCACGTTCCGTGGGCCGAACATCGGCTCAAATCACTACCTTTTTGCAGCCAAGTTACGCATCCGTCTTTGCGCAGGGAAGACCGCGCGACCTAGTTTGCAACGGAAGCTGGATATCACTAAGCTGCGATCACAAGAAATAGCAGAAGCCTACTCCATTTAACTCTCCAACTAGCTCGGTCGCTCCCCCTCTCCACCTGATCCCACTCTATGCGCGCCGCCGAAGGAAATGACCTTGGTTTTCGACGCCCGCCACCAAGAAATCAATGGTACGATGGAGAATGTCGCGCAGCCACTGCAGCGAAAACCCTGCAATCGGCTGCTACGCGAGCGGTACAGGAAAAATACCGTGAGGAGAGGAAGAAAGACGCAAGAAACGGGAGCAATAAAGGCGCGAACGGGAGAAATCGAAGAGTGAAGAAACAAGAACGACACCGTAAAATTTTTCCAGAAAGTCAAGCGTCTTACAGAAGGTTTTAAGCCCGGGGCATCTTCCTGCAGAGTGTACTGAGGATGTGGAGAGAGCAATACAAACAGTGATAAAGTTGTGCAGACGGTGCTGATCGATGACGAAGATGTGGACGTGCCACCGCCTAACTATGACGAGGTCCTGGTCGCTATCCAGCGACTCAAGAACAATAAAACTGAAGGGCTAGACGGACTACCAGCAGAACTGTTCAAGGCCGGCGGCGGTGAGCTGATTGGGTGCATGCTCATCTGCAAAATATGGGTAGAGGAATGTATGCCCAACGATTGGAACCTCAGTGTCCTTTGTCCTGTGTTAAAGAAAGGCGATCCAATAATATGCACCAACTACAGGGGTATCACCCTACTTCCCATCGCGTATAAGGTCGTAACGAGCTTATTATGTGAAAGTTTGAAATCACTCGCCAAAGCGCTGATTGGACCCTGTCAGTGTGGCTTTAGACCTGGTAAGTCAAATCCTGGAAAGGATCCATGAGAGTCAAACCGGTAGCCACCATATCCTTATCGATTACAAGGCAGCATTCGATAACCCGATAACTTGGTATCCCTGCAAAGCTCCCGGTAGGCAAATGAGGAGCCTGACCTCTAGCTTGACCGACAAAACTTGTACTCTATAGGACGCTTATTCAGCCCGTGCTCCTCTATGGCGCAGAAGCATGGGCACTGTCGCATAACGACACAGCGGCTCTTGGGGTGTTCGAGAGGAAGATACCTCGCAAAATCTTCGGCCCTGTTCGTATTAGCGACGACTATCGTATACGAACCAACAGCGAGCTGTATGATCTGTATAAAGACATGGACGTAGCGCAGCGAATTAACATCCAACGGCTACGTTGGCTGGGCCATGTCTGCCGTATGGACGATGAAGCTCTTGCGAAAAGGGGGTTCGATGCGATAGTTGGAGGTCGACGCAAAGAGGGAGGCCGTGTCTCCGGTGGAAGGACCAAGTTGAGGAGGCCCTAACTTCTCTTGGTGTAACCAACTGGAGAAGGCGCGCTCAAAGAAGAGACGTCTAGAAAGAGCTTTTGCGACAGGCCGTAACCCGGTGACGGATTGTTATGGCCGGTTAAATAAGTAAGTTTTGGGAAGACATTTGGGAGGTATTTGGAATAAGTCCGCCGATATTTAATGGTTCTAATAAACTTTTTGTATCTGAAATTGTACTGTCTACTACAAGAACAATAAAACTGAAGGGCTAGACGGACTACCAGCAGAACTGTTCAAGGCCGGCGGCGGTGAGCTGATTGGGTGCATGCTCATCTGCAAAATATGGGTAGAGGAATGTATGCCCAACGATTGGAACCTCAGTGTCCTTTGTCCTGTGTTAAAGAAAGGCGATCCAATAATATGCACCAACTACAGGGGTATCACCCTACTTCCCATCGCGTATAAGGTCGTAACGAGCTTATTATGTGAAAGTTTGAAATCACTCGCCAAAGCGCTGATTGGACCCTGTCAGTGTGGCTTTAGACCTGGTAAGTCAAATCCTGGAAAAGATCCATGAGAGTCAAACCGGTAGCCACCATATCCTTATCGATTACAAGGCAGCATTCGATAACCCGATAACTTGGTATCCCTGCAAAGCTCCCGGTAGGCAAATGAGGAGCCTGACCTCTAGCTTGACCGACAAAACTTGTACTCTATAGGACGCTTATTCAGCCCGTGCTCCTCTATGGCGCAGAAGCATGGGCACTGTCGCATAACGACACAGCGGCTCTTGGGGTGTTCGAGAGGAAGATACCTCGCAAAATCTTCGGCCCTGTTCGTATTAGCGACGACTATCGTATACGAACCAACAGCGAGCTGTATGATCTGTATAAAGACATGGACGTAGCGCAGCGAATTAACATCCAACGGCTACGTTGGCTGGGCCATGTCTGCCGTATGGACGATGAAGCTCTTGCGAAAAGGGGGTTCGATGCGATAGTTGGAGGTCGACGCAAAGAGGGAGGCCGTGTCTCCGGTGGAAGGACCAAGTTGAGGAGGCCCTAACTTCTCTTGGTGTAACCAACTGGAGAAGGCGCGCTCAAAGAAGAGACGTCTAGAAAGAGCTTTTGCGACAGGCCGTAACCCGGTGACGGATTGTTATGGCCGGTTAAATAAGTAAGTTTTGGGAAGACATTTGGGAGGTATTTGGAATAAGTCCGCCGATATTTAATGGTTCTAATAAACTTTTTGTATCTGAAATTGTACTGTCTACTAATTCATGGCATGACCACTGTAACCACAAATAAACTATTCAAATTAAACAACATGATGTTATTAACATTTAAAATACATTTATTTTTATGTTTCTTTTACCTCGTGTGTTGTTTCTTTCTAGTTGGACTAGCCTTCCCCACATTATTTCAGAATTTTTCTCTTTCAAAATGCTACACTGTGTCAGAAGCATTCTTTCTTCTTAAATTTCTTAATTTGATATATGAATCTACCTTCACTACTCCGAAAAGATAGTACTTAATTGTATGGTAATTTTCTTCTACCTTATTTCTAATTACCATATTTCTTCTAATAAAATTATATTTTTAATTTGTTTTAAATTTTTACACCAACGACTTCCAACATGAGAGGCAATTGTGGAAGCTTTTTTTACTCATGTTTTTCATCAGTTACTGTTTAAAGTTTAAAATTCCATGTTAATATACTCTCTTATTGGCTAAATTAATTGTAAATATTGAATGTGGTATGTGAGTGAAGCATTCAGGTTTGCTAAATATATGTACATACAATGTATACATCGTTACCTGATGGAATCATTTCCTGAACCTGAATGCGATCTTTCTCTCCCGCTTTACTGATTTCATTACCGCAGATCTTAAAGAAATTTAACATAGTCGAAGTTTTACGCAAAATTTAAATCACTAAATTCAAACACATCATAAGATGATTTTGCTAACTTATAATGAATGGCATAGCTGGTAATTTCTTCATTGAGAGGTTTATCCATGTTGTTTCTCATAAAACCAGACAATCCACAGCGTTTAAGAAATCAGACCCATTAGGCTGCATTTGGACAGGTAACTCGAAACTCTATTAGTAGTTTGAATCAATCTTTTGAATTATGTTGAGTTAATCCTCATCGTTTCACATGTCAGAGCATAATCATGCACTCTTGTGTGGTTTGAACAACATGAAAATTAATTTGAAAACATACATTTGTATATGGGCGGAATAGTGAATCTCTTCGCTGCATCCTTCACATACAATCAACACAATTCAAAGACATTGCAATTCGGATTTCCGCTTATGTGGGCCTTCCAGATATAGGATCCATAATGCTAACGGATTAATCGTTGTTTCACGTGCATCACAATTAGAGCAAAAGTACAGGGCACTTCGCCGCTGGCATTCCGAATACTTGAGTAAGAGTAAAAACAGCTGATAAAACGTTTTCTATTGTACTGCAGAATGTTTCTAAGTAGCAGTCAGAGTACTACGCTTTTACATATTATAACTTGAATTTTGAAATGTATTCTAAAAATATATTGGATGTGCTGATCGGTACACATTGCTGTATATTATATTGATTGATAACCTTTTAATAAATCATATATGCGATGAAGCTCCGCCCATTAGTAATTTATCATATCCAGCCTATTTGTAAGCCTTAGCTGCCATATGGCTCATGGTTGACTCATTAAAATCGAAAATAATCGATAAGTATCAAAATTACAATTGATAATCACCGGAAGTTTATATCGTTTCGTTATCGTTTTATAATTTATACGGTTCTTCTCTGACAATCGTTTACTGGTTAACCCAGAAATATATTTCTTCTAGTATACATTTACATATGTTTGTACTTTAATGAAAAATAATTATGGTTGTACACCAGCTCGTCGAACTAAAAATAAAATAAAATTTGAAAGTACGTAAATTCCATAAGGAATGCTATCCACCTACAATCAGGAAATGGAACTTTGAGCAGATTGAAACTACTTTTCACATATTGTATTTATAGGTATACTTACAAAACTAATATTAAGGTTGTATAATTAGCTATATTACATTTTACAGTTCGAAGTTCTGCGTTACTTTTTCCATTTTTTTTACATATATCATAATATATTGTCGAATTTTACAATTAATCTTTATATGAAATCATTAAAAAATCCATAAAAATTTACATAGATATCCTTACCTTCTACACATTCTTATTGTACACCTCCAACTTAAGTTTTATTTATGTATGCTCTGAAAATATTTTATTGGGATATACTACGAAATATCTGAAAGTTAAAAATCATACACTTACATATACATAGGTATGTATTGTACACGATAAAAAGGAACATTACAAAACAAAACTTAATGGAAAGATTTACTTGTATTGTTTCTGGTAAATAAATAACATTTGTAATCAATCAGTCTTCATTATGCCAAATATTCGAAATAGTCCTCAGAAAAATATGAAAATGAAAGAGATAAATCGATGTGAAAGTTGTAAAAATTACTTAATTATTAGATAACTGGTTTTATATATCACTCAATAAGAGGCGTTTCATGTGCGGATAGCACTAAATGTTATAAAACCGGCTCCAGCACATTTAACTTCCTAGAACAATGCATTTCTGTAACTGTTAAAAATACACAAATACTTTTGTGATATTTGACGGAAATAATGTAGTGACTTTTACTTTGAGTTTAAAGTTCTTTTAAATAACCGATAATTACTAATTCACCAGCTTATCGCCTTAGTGATTTCATATTTTATGCAACTGATGCTGTCACGGATGGAGATATGTTTTAACCAATAACTCTTTTTCATGTATTTATAACCTCAATAATCCATTTCGATCAATGTACAAATGCAATCCCCGCAACACTATCAATTAAACATTACACCGCTGAATAAATAAGCCACGCCAAATGGAAATGAACCTTAGACTGCTGTTCGTATTTTAAGCTCACAATAATTATATGAACATAATAAAATTCACAACTATTAACAATTACACAACTTGCAAAATTTTAATATTACAATTCATTCATTTCCACAAGTATTTAGTTATTTACTTCACATGTACTTAGGCAAATGCTTTACTCGCTTTATAACTTTGCTTGCTAATAGGAATTTTTCGCCAATACAGTTAAGCAATTTACGTTTTGATTGAATTTACAACATATCCCTCTGCTAGCAGCCCGTAGTCGGCAGGCGCATACTTCATATGTCGCTTATTGTGACAAATACCCTTAGTATCATAGGAAAATGTAATACTAACAGGTAATTTACAAATAATTGTGTAAAATGCCTACCCCTTCAAAAATCAACTTTAACAATTAAATAATATATATGTATGTAAATTACATAACATTACATAATATGTATGTGAAAATAATATGATATATAATATGTATGTTCGATTTTTCAAAAAATTCCGTTCTCATCCAATTGTCGATTTGAGCCCTAAACAATAAGATGAGTTCCAGCTTTTTATGTGTATGTTTTACTCATGTATGTTAAGTCACGAAATTCAATCAAGATTAAATTGCTAATTCCATAATCTAATCCCACATTCATGTTCAAAGCCAAACCTCGAGTAACGTTAACGTTATGATTAAGGAATCAATGTAATTGCTTGAGTTGAACTGACTCCCAATTTTGACTGACTAAGCTGACAGCTAACATTGCGTAATCTAAGTATCCCATAAAATCGTATAGCATCAACTTTAAATTATTTACAATTTGTATTCCTTTCAACGAAAGAACAATTAAAGATATTCTTACAAATTAGTAAATTAATTACGCACTACGTAATTTTTGGCACGAATTCACAGTTTTTATTTTCAATTGAATAATGGAACTCTTGCATGTCTCAACATATTCTTGTATTACAGTTTTACTTAAACAAATGCACTCAATATATCCATTATCTCTATCATTCATATAGTTAGGTCATTCATATTATTATGTTCGCCTTTCTGTACATTTACATTTGGACAGATGAGCAAGGTGGACTCAAGAATAATTAACATCAACTATTCTGAGTCTGACTTACTATGTATGTACTTTTCATGCAAGGCCGTGTTTTTGAATTAATTTACGTATTCCGCGGCCACTGTGTTTGGTCTCACACTTGTATTTGTAAAGTGTTCGGTGTTCTTTGATTTGAAAAAAATCAACATTTGTTTTCCTACTGTTTTATTGTGTAATTTATTTGATTCAAATACATACATACATACAAACAAACATACATACCATTCGCAAACTAATATACTTCGAGCAACCAATTGTGTTGTGCATGTGAATTTATACGCAGCTAGTTAAAAGTGCGGGTTTTAAAAAGGAATTTAAAAAGGGAAATGTTCTTATTAAACAGGTTTTGTGTAATCTATGAAGTTTTAACAGTAACATTTAAAAATGTTTGCATCGCACTTTCCACTTGTCTATTTATATCGGGCATTTGAGCTCATGCCCCTTACTACGCCCATTCGCAACCGGGTTTTCAAAAGGGATAACATATGAATAGAATAAGTTGGATAGAATAAGAGCGGTTGAGTGTACATACACTTGAATAAGTGATGAAATATGTTTCAACTATTTATCACCCTACGTACTGAGCGCTATGATATTTAATAACTTTGTTAATACTTTTTTTGTTTTTATCCCTACCCTTTACAAATGATTTCGCCAGTTAATAAAACTTTGATTTAAAAAATCGCGAGCAACATACATATGTATGTCGTATGTATTCATCGAAGCGACATCTCTGCATAATGGTTTTAAAACCATTTAGAAGCAAGTACTAGCAAGATACTAACATTAAAATATAGTATGTAAAAAGCATGCAGATGTCGGTACGTTAACAGCTTACATATTTCAATGATATAAGACGATATACGTATAATACGAAAATATACGAAAAATTTTATGAATAATTTTTTCAGCCGTACAGTACACAAAATTTGAATTGAATTTCTCATAAAAGAGTTTCTCTGCGGATGTGCATTACATGACCATGACAATTGTAAATATGCGTATGTACACATGCTGACACATATAGCGGCGAGAACGAAAGCTCGGGCATACATACCTACATATTATCACAGACATAAACACGAAACACTTGCGCCAGATTACACCCCCGGAGGCGTCTTATGCGGTTTGTCGGCTTGTCCCTTGTGCCAATTTTATTTACAGTACGGAAAGCATAACAATAACTTTCCATTTCACTAATTTTTTTTATTCGAATAAAACGAAGAAGAAGACTCAAACAAACAAACTGTTTATTCTGTAGTCCGCATTATTCACGAAAATTATTTGTTGAAAGCAAACTCTTCAGTGATACATCTGTCATCTATGGTATTAACTAATTCAATCACAAATCTCTAAGAACGACATTGTTCATTATTCATTCATTTTAATTGTTTCTCTACAAATAACAAAAACTTGTCTGACAGACTATGTTTAACACGAATAATTAGAAAGACTTATTTTAAGTCTTCGCGTTCAATCGCGTTCAAATTTGGTAGAAGAAATGTGGAGCTACGCTAAATAAAGAAAATTTCAAAGTAAGCAGACAAGAGAATTTTAATTTAATTGACTGGCACGACAGCCCGCTTAGGCCGATGTTATGCTGCAGGTCACGGGCACCGATCACGGGTAAAATTGTTGTTGCTTCAATGTAAAAGAGAAAATTTGGAGAGCGTAATTTTTCCCTTTTATATTGACACAACAACAATTTATCCGTGACCGACGATCATTTGACCGGTAGCATAACATCGGCCTTACGCGAGACTAAGGCCTAGCTTCCCGCAACCACCCGTGTTGTGCGTGTGAATTTGTACGCGGGTGGAAGGGACCTACAGTTTTATGCGTGTTCCGAACGGCAGGTTGGGAGCTTTTTCATAAGCAATTTTTACTCTCAAAGGTTTGCCATTTCCAGCTGAGAGGACAGCCACCGAAAGAGAAAACGAGTTTTCCCGTTATTTTTTTTAGGTGTTATTACAGGCAGTATTGAACCTGGGGTTGCTGCCTTCGACTCGCGGTCCAACGCACTAACCAAATGAGCCACGGCGGCTGCAGACAAGAGATGCGTGGTTATTATAAAGAATATATGTAAATGAACCAGTTCAGACCGACTTAAATTAAATTAATTGCGTGTTTTCAATAGTGGTGAAAGTGGTCATCAAAGACTGGCCTCATCTGCAGCAAATCTCTCGACGAGACTACCAAGCAGCTTCAAATTCGTGTATGCTGGATTCCGGGACATAGGTCCTGGGGCTGTAGAGCAGACGAGCTCGCGCGACAGAGTAAAATTGAGCAGTTCTGTCAAGATATGACAGCGCTTGGTGTCCCTCTTTTAACCTGTAAGCTTGGTACCTATACGAGCTCTAAACACGATATTAATTTGAGTAAGAACTTCTCTCACTGAACAGAGCCCAGATCAGATCTATGGTTGGTATTCTAAGGGGTCATTGTTTAATTGGCATCCACACAAGAAGTTTGGGGCTATTTTCGAACGACTTCTGTCGCAGCGGCACGGACGACGAAGAGGAGTGCATCTGCTATGCACTTGTCCTGCTTTATCCAGAAGAAGGATGAACTTAGGCAATTTCTTCTTCGACAGTCAAGAGGGTCTGGCCGACAATTCGCTGTCTACTAAGCTTCGTAAGAAGTTCTACCTGGTTCAATGAGTGAACGGTTTTATGCTTAACCGCACGTGGTATCACAATGGGCCTTCATGGCCTAAGCGGGCTTCGCCTTGAGGCAGCCACACCTACCTAACTAGTGGTGGTATTTTTACCGGAAAGTTATTACCTAATATAAGGGTATCTGTCAAAGAGGCGAAGACGAAATAACCGCAATGTCAACGTTGAACTACGTATTTAATTTTTAAAAATTTTCCTTTTAATATTGAATATTGAATACATACATATATTGAATATTTTAATATTGAATATTTAAAAAAAATCATTAGCTTGGACGAAAAGAGTTGCAAATTAAATAAAACCATATCGCGTTTGTTACATAGCTAATCTATATATTATTACGCTACGTAATAGGGTAGTTTACGTAACGTGCAAATGGAGTGACATCATGACATGTGCAAAATAAATATGATGGCAAATATTTTCAACACAACAATAAAATGTACATATTTGCAATTGCCTTGCTATATTTATATATACATCTTCATTTCTAAATAATATTTGAATGCTGTTTTTTTAATCGAAAAAAAAATTTTTTAGAGTTTAGTTTGCAATCGTGATGTCATGTTATAAAAAGTGTGCTCACAAACAGCCGCTGTCTGTTACTTAACCTTATGTCATTGCGCAATAGAAAGACTTTCTTGTCCATTTCTTTTATTTTTGATGTTATTAATGGGAAGGTGGATTGCTCCGCCCTTCTTAGTAAAATTAACTTCTACGTTCCGGGCAGAATTCTTCGCCGCTCCGTTTTGTTTAATGTTGGTTTCAGCAAAACTCTGTTTGGCTTGAATGCTCCTATTAATAGAGTGTTGGCTGAGTTTAACCTCATTCTTAATTCTTTAGAATTAGATATCTCGTCTACCAGGAATATTTTTCGCAATGCCTTGAAAGGCTACTTAGCTCTTAATCCTTAGTGTTAAGTCTTTAATGTACATTACATCTCTCTTTGAAATCTCTCACTCCTATGGTCTGTAAGGTTTTCTCCGTAGACTTGATAAATAAATAAATAAATATTGGATTATGCATGACGCATGATGACGAAATATCCGACCCATAGAAAGAGTGCTTCTCTGATGTGAATCACAAGATTTTTATTCTGTTAAACAATATATGTAGGTGATAAAATGTGAACATGAACAATCCCTTCCCACACAAATAGTATTAATTTGTTAAAATTTGCGCCCGTAAATGGTTGAATTTTGACCACGAGACGACACTAATTCTACCTCGTTATTATGCGTGTATGCTATCTGCTCAGTTTCAAAATCATCTTTGAATTGAAATGCTCTCTATTTGTTGTAACAACGTGAATTATTAAAAGTTCTTACATGGAGGGTAATTTTTTATTAACATTCTTGATCGATTTATACTTTAAGTATTAGCGACTAATACGGGTTCGAGTACGAGAGTTTGCTCTCCTAAAAAATTGTTGTTTTTTCGCAAGTAGAGACTAGTAAGTAAAAGCCTTCGATATATTTAAAAAAAAATTAAATTTTAGAATAATTACTATTACAACGTTTCAATTGAAAATTGGGTTTCTATTTCTCATTTTTTTTTAAATAATACTAAGCCTTTCAAAACATCAAACGTCCAATCAGATTATTTTAAATAAGAGCCAACGCGCAGGGGATACCCCTATAAATGCGAGGCATTGCGCTGGTTCAGGAAGGAAATATAGGTTGGGAGAAAGGATAGATTTGTTTTCGTGCTATTGTAACAAATAAAAATTGTTTTTATATAATCGGACTTGATACTTAACATATGTAGGTAGATAAAAGAGGCAGCCACAGCCTTTGACGCCTAGAGACTCACATAGGCTAGTTTAGTCCGTTGTGGTACCTAAGGACCTAGTCCTACTGGCATTCAAACCAACTGGAACTTAAGATGAAGCGTATTAAACCTTTTATTTTGACATTGCAGATGTCCGATAGGTTTTCTGAATTGAAGAAACTGATATGTTTCTTACGTTTCTGGCAAAGCGCCGGGCAGGTACAGAGGAGGTGAAGGAGTGACTTGCTTTTTTCCTCATCTCGACAACTTCTACAGAAGTCATTGTAGGCCAGTTGGCCTAGACCTATTATTTTGGCATGCGAGCCAATAATATAAAAACATGCACTTTTAAATCCGAAGCCGGTAGCCCTTGAACTCAACTAAACTTATTGCTTAACCAATTTATTGTGGTTTTAATTACAATACAAAATTAATGATAAATTAATTCTCTAAGAAGCGCAGGTTAACTCAAACGTGGTGTATTTAGTTTAGTTTAGTTTATTAATAGTTTAGTCAAATAGAAACAAAGTCATACTGACTAGAATTTACAATTAGATATAGAGAATATAAACAAAACACTTAAAATTAAATCAGAATAACAGCATAAATATAAAACAAATTCAATACAAATACAAAAATGACTAAGGTGCCAGAAGATTTACTTTGTCGAGCTGCCCTTTGAAGCATGATCTAGTGAAAGACAGATCCAAGAAGATTGATTTGGATAACTTATTAAAGTCACACATAGCCCGTGTTGTAGGTGCTGCAAGGAGGTAGTTAGTTTTAACAGTTTTAACATAAAAAGGCGGAGAGTAACGCAGTGATTTGTGGTGTATCACATGTTGAGAAAACAGTGTTGCATACGCATTTCAAACGGGTGGAATCTGTGGTATCACAACGGGCCCATTAAGAGGCCTAAGTGTGTCTCATACAGAGGCAGCCACCTCAACCTAACCTAACCTAACGCAGTGATTTACAGGACACATTAGCCTAGGCGTATACGGAGACGCAGGCCGCACACGCAGCACAACTCAACGCAGTTTAGTTTTTTGTACAGCGACATAGCCGCATGCGGCGGAGAGACGTGCCTGCGCACAACTGCGTCGCGTTGTAGTTGAAATACAGTTTCCTACACGCAGCCGACACGATAGCTTGCAAAAATTGAAGAACTAATTGAAAAAGTGCGTGAACAGCCGATATTACACCCATATTATATTATATAGGTTCTATTTCAAAATCTAATACAGACAAATAACTCGTATTGCTGGGTTTATGGAATGAATACGGAACACGTGTGCTGGTTTTACGAGATTCGTATACGCAGTTCACATATTTTCTGCCTCACAAAGTTTAATTTTCGCAGCGCTGCCTTGTGCTGTGTTGCGCGGCCTTCGTCTCGTATACTCCTAGGCTTAAACTGGATTTTCTCAAGAAGACAAGGGCAATCAATGGCATTGGAGACGAGATCAAAGACGAACATTACAGATTGAACGAATCTTCTAACCTCTAGAGACTGCAAATTAATCAACATTAGACGAGCACTATATGAAGGAAAAGGTTCAGAGAAATGGAGCGGGTGTAGGGCAAAACGAAGAAACCTACGCTGAATTCTTTCAAGACGGGAAGAGTGTAAAGTATACTGTGGGTTCCAGATTACAGAGGCGTAAATTGGATGTTTAAACGAATATTTTGTGGGGTTGTATTTCGAGGAACGTTTTTATTTCACAAGACATGTGCCAAGAGAATTTATGCGTATTCTAAAAACATCGTGAATTCTTTCTTAGCAAAGTGGAATCTGTTAAAAATCCATATTTATGCTACGACATATACTCTCTATTCTCTTTAAACTCAATCCACCCCCTCCCAGACAGTCTGTTTCACAAGTATACGAGGCTGTTTGTTGGCGGTCGCTGTCTGTTTGCACATATTTGGTTATAAGAATATCAACCTTCTGATTGAAACAAAACTGAAAGCTTCTCTATAGCATCAACATTTCATAATTTCATACTTGAGCACTATAATGGATCAACATTTTGGATCCTGCAATGTGAATACGAGGATTTTTAATCTACTTCAGAGCGTTAATAGCATTCTTTAGAACATCCAAATTTTTGCTCCTTATGACAATCTTAAGAGAAGCCGTATAAATCATATTTTACAAGCGTACTTTCCTGCTTCTATCAACGTAGCAGCAATCCAGCAACAAAATATGCGAAAAACTTGTTTAATCGATCACCTTCGGTCAAATGACTATCATGTCCGTTGCATTACAAGTAAGCGATAAAATAATCCAGAAATGTGGTGTTCAACCCATAATTGTCTGCATTACCTTAAATTTGGCCGGGGAAATCAAGCAAATGCATGTTTTTATAGGACAAGCCTAAAACGAAATGGATACATATTTTTTAAAGTGTCATTCAATTCGTTTGCATATTTCAGTTAAAAATTTTAAAATCTTATAATTGAAACAAAGAATGCATTCAGTGCAATACATCCATTGCATACGCCATTTTTTCGGGTCGTCGTTATTTAAAATTGAATTATAATTTTACAGATTGCTTTGTAGATGACAACATTCGGTAAAACATTTGTAATCGCAACGTAATAGAACCTTTTATTCACGAAAGAGAAATAGGATTGATGTGGAAATAAAATATGTAAAAAGCTAAGAAAATTGTTATAGAAGCATGCACATCTTCAGTCGTAATTCGATCTTATTCCACTTTAGAAATATAAGTGGAAAAGTTTATCGGTTAAAGTAGTCGTATACGCATTCACATTCACACAGACACACACATTTGTATCCACTATACCACGTCATTATCATCGTTGTTGGTTTAATGGTCTTAGTTTTCCCTTGACCTCTTTCAACTTATTAGCGCAGACTTTCTTCTTTCTTTCTTGCCGTAGATCTCCACTTTTTGATGCTCAGCGAGGCTACGTTGTCTTCAACTCTGGCTATCCAAACCATTTTCGGCATCTTTTTTATCATCAGCCTGTATTCTTAAGATATGACCTGCCCACTGTAGACGTAGAGTTATGATGCTGTTTGAGAACCGAACTAAGTCCTTCGTAGCATTCATCATTATAACGTAGTCTGTACGTTTCATGCTCCATTCGTAAGAGGGCGAGAATCCTGCTAAACATTTCCCTGTCAAATGTATTACTATACCATATCTTTCACAATTTTTGCTGCTGAAAACTTCATTTCAACCTCGTACAAGTATGTTAATTTACTATGAATATGTGTAAATTACTTTTTAATACATATGTCTCTCCCTCAGTGTAATAATTCATATTTATACTTAATTAACCCTTACGAACCCAAAGTAGCTGGTAAGCGTGAATAGCTTTATTTTTTTGCCAACTTAGGGTGACAAGCATGGGTTATACCATTACTAAAACTTTTAGCAAGAGCTGACAACTTACCCTGTTAACGTTATCAGAAAGAAGTCGAAACATAAAACGTAACTTTATGCAAAATATTGCAGATTCTCCTTACAAAGGGCAGTAACAGGCGATATTTACTGTACAAATTGGGGTCGTTTGAAGGAAATGTTTTACATAATTCAATAAAATTCCAAAGTTATTGTGCATAACACACAGATATACCCATGTCTTTAAGCATGATGTTTGAGCAAATACAATTCTTCACATCGTCCAAACGAAGCTATCGTAAGAAAATCGGTTTCGTAAGGGTTAATTAAAAGAAAGCATATATACCTCTTGTACAGTAAAAATATATAGATATTGACTAATCATACTTTTGTAAGACCCATTTTTGATTAATATTGGAAGGAGCTCGAGATATGAAAGTTTGATTGTGGAATTAGTTTCGTACTTAGCTCACAATTTTACTTCATTTGGATGTTTTCTGCTTTTCATTTTCGTTTACAAGATTAAATTATTTTAAGACTACCGTTCTTATGAAACATTAAATGTTTTAATTTTTGTGTTAGAAACAACCGTGCATTTTTAATTCACTACATCGACGCCTCCTGCGAAAATCATTGAGTAATTTATCCGGGATTGCAAAAAGGTCTCAGAAGTAATTCACAACATTCTAAAAATTCGTCTATGAATAAATAAAATAAAATATCTATTCAATTTACGGTCTCTTAGGATTTATATGTATTGATATAAAATACGCTGATGTAGAATTGATATCAATAAATAGAAGGGTTTTAATTTCACTTCCGAATAACCGCGAGAGAGTGAGAGCTTTTGATACAAAACTCATTTACTCTCAGAGGATTACCACTGTCTGAGGCAGCTGACAAAAGAAGGTTTCCTTTATTTAGTGTAGATTGAACTCAGAACTATGTGGCTAATTGTATGTGGCTAATTGTAGCGCACTAACCATTGAGTCCCCGCAGTCACTCATAAATTAAAATACAATAATTTTGCTTTCTGATAAAAAGCCTTCAATAAAAACAATTAAAAACGTGCAGTTAACGTTACATAGCCAGGATTGATCGCAAAAATGTGAATTTAAAATAGTTATTACTTTGTGATTTCAATTTTAAAAATAGTAAAACTGTAGAACCCTTGTTTAAGTTTATTGGACCTATAAAAGCTCCATCTTAAGCGTTACGATGTGAAACATTTTACTTGTGAAAAAATTGTTTTGAATGTAATAGAAAATGTTGATGCTAAATTTTAATGTTTTAATGTTATTCAACGTTTAGTTCAAACTACAATATTCATTAAACCTCATTCTAAATCATAAACCACCGCAGCCTTTGTTATCAATCTTCAGAAAATATTTAGGTAAATACCGAATTTTTACTCCTTATTCGAAACATTTTTGTAAGGGGCGTCGACATATACTATATACAATAAATTAATTCGCTCTTTCCATGTAAGATCCTAATAACATAATTTTTATACATGTAAGATCCTAATAACATAATTTTTATAGTTCTGTAAAGTCATATCATGTAGGTTGCCTGCTTAAAATAAACGACGTACCTTGCCCCACATAAAATCGTATGCCGATAATTTTGTTATTTCTATAGTCATATTCTAAGGCTAAAAAATAATAGTGCAAAACATTTGTCGCAGACACCCACTAATGTACTCATTTCGTGGACATTTGAACTAGAACTATATTTCTTTTATCAATATTCTTGTATTTTTGATATTGAAGTTCACTCAGATCATTGTGCACCTTACGTTATAGTAGAAAGTGTGGTTAACTGCATATTCTTTGTAGACGGTGATGCCATCGGCGATGGGGTAGGTACGAAGAGGCTGGATGACGCAGTTTCGGTTGTTAAGCTGCGTTCTTCATACACCCTCTCCTTAAAACACAAAAAAAATGTCATGCATCTTATTATGTAAAATTTTTCAAAAGCAATATATAAAATGTTTGTTTTAAGAGTGTCAGAATATTGAAACCGTTATGAATATACATATTTGAATTTTTCAAACGTTTTAGCATTTAGGGCTAAAGCCTATAGAGCTATTACCGTTCGCGAGTCGCTGCATTTCGTATTATGGTTTGCGAGTCGTCGAATTCAATTCGCCTGAACTGTCAAAATCAATCGAATGAGAACAAAATTCATCGTAAGCAAGATTCATTGAATAGAAGATTGCGCCTTCCGGGAGAATATAAATTTGAAACCGCACCACTGACGTCATACAAAATTGTCTCCTATTGGCTAAAAATGTTGATTGTATTTTGTAGAGAGCAACACTGTGGGACAACATTAAATATTTATTCAATTTTTGTTATTTAATACATTCTTTTTATTTTCAATTTGAAAAGCACGTTGCCTCTCATGTACCTTTTTGTTTTCATTATTTTGTGTTTACAGGCCCACTGCACACCGCATCACTCTCGTTTTTTTGTTTTGTAAATTTGTCCGCGATTCTTCCACTACACGCACCTTTTAACGCGAGGACTTTCGAAAATTTGAAATTGTTTAATTAATTTAACAAAAAAACAAGAACACTAACAAGCAAAAGGGGCACAATTTTCACAAAACGAAATATTTTTGATTACAAAAATTTTCAACCAATAAAAACAAAGCATGAAATTTGGATTGAATTGCAGGGTTCCCTCCCGAAATTCACTTGTTTTATTTGTGTTATTTATATGAACGAATAATATGAATTTACAATTTATTTTGTAAAGATATACAAATTCCTATTAAACTGTTATGCAAGTACATACATATATATATAGGGGCTAAATTAGAAAGAAAACCATATATTTGCTCAAAAGAGCGAAGCAAAATGTAAGTTCGAAATGAAATAATTTAAAAAGTACTGATTGAATCCAGTTGTATTGAATCATTATCGTAAGCGACTCGCTAGAGTTTCGTTCGCCACAACCGTCAAAATCGGTCGAATAAACATTTCATTCGACGAAATTCGAAACAAGTAGAAATGGAGCTCATGTGAATGAACTTCGTATGAATTCGCATGAATTTCCAATATTTTATCACTGATCAGTGGGTCTACACATAGTGAAATCAATAAAGTGTACCAGGTAGATGACGTACACTTATTTCTCTGAGTAGCAATTGTCAATGTGTCAATTTATTTGTGTCAGTTCGATTAACCTTTATTTTTGTTGTCGCTAAAATAGCACAAAATTTAAAATTGACTTTCAGTACTCCAGAAATATATATTTTCGTAATGCATTGTATGTTAGGAAAACATAGAAACTGCATTGCCGGTCGTTTTTTGCAGAGATAGCACGTTTTTCCTGGCATGTAATTGGGTTTTTGGCGTCGGTTTTGGTGCAGAACGTGTTTTCAAACAACAATTTATTTTGAAATTTGTTTCATACAGCAAAGACGGGTTATGAACTCTGTCATTTGTCAGCAAAATGACATTGACTGTCAGAAAATAAGTGTACGATGAAGAGAGAGTTCCTGCTATCTGGCACACTTTATTAATTTCACTATGGGTCTACATAACTTTCAACTTCATTAGGATTATCAATTCTGAAGTGCATGCAAATATTATGTAAGGCACAACATGTGTTAATTATTTACATATGTTGCTTTTTGTGGGAAATAGTGCAACTTTCACATCTGGTTCAGCAATTCAAGTGGATTGGAATTGTTCCTGATGCACCGCCGCATCCTTTGAATTTTCATACATTCATATGAAAAAAAGCAAACAAAATATTTTTATATTGAAATTTGAAGTGAGAAATGACAGCTCTCTCTGCGACAATTTATTTCATACGGCGAATGAGTGCGTTCGCCAACCATAATACCTATGGACATGCGATTTGCCAACTCTGTCGACACGTCAGATTTCAGCGACTCGCTAACCGTAATAGGGCCCGTAATTCGGTTATCATTATGATATCAACCAAACAAATGTACTCTTTGGTAGTTTCTACAAGCTTGAGAAATTATCGGGCTGTACATTTTTTAAATATAGCAATTATTTTTTTGAAATGAACATTTGAAGACGTTCTTAAAACAACACGCTTTATTACTGAAACTTACATGCGACTTTTCATATTTAAAACGTTTCCAAATATTGGTTTTTGGCTCCATTGGTGTGCCATCTACGTTATAGTTTGGATTTGAGAAAGTCAAAACAGAACGGCTAGATCCTCGTGAGTGACGCTTTGTTTTGTTTCTTTTTGAATTGATCATGAGAACTAGAATTAATATTAAAAAATAAAAATTTTACCACGTTAAGTGTTATGTTATGCTATGTTATGTGTATCAATATTACCTAAGATAGCAACAATAATCAGAATAAGCATTATTGTCACAACTCCACTTGCAATTAGAACCAATGTTTCCCTCTGATCGGGTTTTTTCGAATCATAATTTTCGTCATCTCCATGATCAGTGGGAGACATCTCATTTTCGGTCATATCGTCGGGATATTCGAGACCAGTATCCGACACTCGACGTGGCACAATATACTTGGGAATGTGCAAGCATTCACGCCCATCAAAACGATCAGGACACGCGCAAATATAGTCAAAACCACGGTAGAGACAAAGATGTGTACAGCCTCCGTTATCTTGAGAGCATTGATTCCACTCTTCCAACTGCCGTTTAAGGGAAACAGCACGGATATCTAACGCGCCACTTAATGCATCACGAATTTCAACAGGATTACTAAATCCACGAGCCATTCGGTGAGACCGGTAGACAGATTTGTTATACCAGTCAGTCCAGTAAATACTATTTTCAAACTAAAACAAAGCAGAATTTGTGTGTACCTTCACATAATCAAAATTTGTCATAATACAATGCCTACTATTGTAAGTCCAAATGGATGAGGTGCGTACTGCACAATGGTTTCTCGTCGCTTTCCATTAAAATCAACATGTGCAATGTTATCTTCAAGTGCGTCGGCCCACAAAAGTCGTCGATTGCTATAAAATACAATTAAATAAATATTTGTGCACGTAGCACAGGCATATATACATATTTATAGTGTAAAGCTTACTCAAAGTCAATTGTGAGTCCTGTTGGAAAACCTATATTGCTCGTGACAATTGAACTTCGATTCGACCCATCCAAAAAACTGCGCTCAATACGGGCAGGGGAATCCCAATCCGACCAAAATAGATAACTATAAAATTATATCCACGTCATATGTGCGGCGTCTATAAAATGTTTTCCCTCACCCTTTTCTTGGATGTAAAATTAGAGATCGAGGATCACCCAAATCGTCAGCAATTAGCTTCTTTCTAGAAGATCCATCTAAACGAGATACTTCAATTACTTTCCGATCAGTATCAGACCAATAAATGTTGTCGGCAACCCAATCCACAGCGATACCATTAGGAGTCAAAAGGTCCGAATTCACGATGACATTACTTTCGGTAAGATTAAGCAAGTTGATTCGTCGTATTACATCCAAATTAACATCAGCAAAAAAGAGCCAATTTTTTTTATAATGGAAGTCAAGTACAACGGCACCATGAACCCCAGTGATGGGAAGTACAACATCCATGTAGTCGGGCGTATTTAGCGATATCATACCAATGCCTGAGCGGAGCGCAATTAATAAGTAGTCCTACACAATTTGTATAATGTATAATAAAACAATATGTATTGTATCGCAGACTCAAACAATCATTTCTCAAAACTATCGTGCATAAGTTAGGAAACTTACATCAGGAAAGGACTGGCAATCAGTTTTGCTGTTATTTTTCAATTTAAGGCCAATTGGGCATTTGCAAGAATACCCAGTAGGATTTCGCAAACATAGATGAGAACATCCTCCATTATTAGTACCGCAAACACTTTTAGCAAGGGTTTTATTAACCTGCGGATATATATATATTTATATACATATATATATATATGACAATGGCCTGCATTTTCCGCTTTCAGTTAAAAACTTACCATTATTACTTTAATGTCCATTAAACCATCAATATTCGCCATGACATCTTTCTTGGCCGTTATATTTCTCCTTTCGGTCATGTGCAGTGCTTTAGACTTCCAATCAGTCCAATATATATGGTCATCAGTTAAAGCCAGTGCGTATGGGTGGTGTAGTGATGACATTATAAGCTTTCTTTGATTACCAGTATAATCACATGAATCTATGGTTTTCAACTGTGCATCAACCCAATATATGCGTTTAGTTTTTAAATCAATCGATAAGCCATTCGGCCAGCCCAAGTTTGAGGTAACTATTCGTTGTCTGTTTTCGCCATCCATATGAGCACGTTCAATTTTTCGATAGTGTCCCCAGTCAGTCCAAAACATGAGACCTGCTTCATAATCTAATGCTAAGCCACGTGGAGACTCCAAATCTTTCCAAGCAATAAGATGGCGGTTAACGCCATCGAGATTGGCCACTTCTATAGTGTGCCGTCCAGCATCGGCCCAATAAATCTATATACAATAAATTATGGTGTTTTGACCGTATATTCGAAAAGTTGATTCTATGGACTCACCATTCTACCAACAGAATCGACAACCAATCCATCGGCATTATCTAAACTCTCTCCAATTACCTTATTGACAACCATGCCATCTTGACTGGAACTCATAATTACGTCGTCGGTTGAGTCGGACCAATAAATAATGCCAGTCTTCCGGTCAACATCTAAAGCTACTGCATTAGATATAGGCGGTAAAGGCAATACAACATCAATTAGGTGATCAAAATCCAACGAAATTTGACGGATATCAATCCTATGCGCAAACAATATGTATCGACTTGGGCCCTTGGAACAGGTACGTTCATCGCTCTAATTAAAAATTATACGCTTATTATTATATTTTACGAGTGTTATAGGGTTTTTACCTGTAATTGTACACCTACTGGACAAGCACAAGTATAATTTGTAGGGTTCAACAAACATAAATGTGAACAGCCACCATTGACAATCCCACAGGCGTTGTGCACTCGTCGGCGAGAGCGATGGAAGACGCGTATATCCATCAAATCGCTAGAATTTGCAATTATTGTCGTAATATCCTTCCCGGTCAGTTTATCAGCACTGAGGGCAGTCTTTGTATCCCAGTCAGTCCAGTAAACTCGATTTTCGCTAACATCTAGTCCAAATGGATGCCCAAGACCATCTATACAAATACATTTTCCAAAAGGCACTTCTGTATTTCTATACATATGAAAATCGGTAATGTTTAAAACTTACTCAATATAACTTTACGCAAACTGCCGTCAAAGTTAACATTTTCCAACGTCTTAGTGCCTCCATCAACAAAATATAATTTTTGTTGGTCATAATCAATAGCTAATCCATTAGGCCACTTCAAGTTTTTTGATAAAATAATAACTCTATTTTTTCCATCCATATTTGCTCGTTCGATCATTGCCTGATCCCCCCAGTCCGACCAAAACATGAAACCCTCTGGAATAACGTTTTCAATTATCAGTGTGCAACTTTCTAACGTGTTGCAATTTCTTACCGATGGGGTTGACAACAATGTCACGGGGCTTATCAAGCTTTTCCCATATCAGTAAAGTGCGCATTTTACCATTTGTCGTCGCCACTTCGATGCGATTCGTGGCTGGATCTGTCCAGTACAATTTATCTGTAATCCAATCTAGGGCTAATCCAGCTGGAGAAACAAGATTCGAGTGTACTACTTTCTGTTGGTAGCTGCCATTAAGATGCGCTTTATTTATAGAGCTACGTTCAACATCCGTCCAATATATAAAATCAGTTTCACTGCACCAATCAAGAGCGACTGCATGTTTTAAATTGTCCAATGGTACAATCATATCAACCTCGCTTGCTACAGAAGATTTTACATTGAGCTGTCTTAAGCGTATATCTTTCCGACGAGCCACAAGCACAAGCTTATCAGGTATGCTCTTACAGGTTTTTCTAAAATTCAAGTTGTTTAAATAGATCAGCTAATTTAAAGTGGAATTATATACTAATATAATAGTACCCATCATCCTTTAATGTCAAGCCAATGGGGCAGCCACAACGACGTGAAGTTTTATTTGGTAGGCATAAGTGCGAGCATCCCCCTCTCAATCCACGGCGATCTTTTTGACAGCGATCGGTATAATTTGGTTGCCTAGCCGGATGATATGCGTGAATATCCATTGGAAAATGAAAATTTTCATGAACTGATCTAAAGCCTTTTCCTGTTATTTTATTAGCAGCTGAAACCGTTTTAGTGTTCCAATCTGTCCAATACATGGTGTCTTCGAAAATTGTTAAAGCAAATGGATGTGGTAAGTGAGTGCTAAGAATTTTAATGCGATTAGTTCCGTCAAAGTTTGAACACTCAATAGCGTGCTGCTTTGCATCGGCCCAATAAAGTTTACGACTCGGGTAGTCAATGGCAAGACCATTAGGCCATGTCACCCCTTTCGATATTATTATAGTCCTTTGTGTTCCGTCCATATAAGACCGTTCAATTTTTGGATTCGGGCCTAAAGTTAACATTTACATATATGTATAAATAATTATTTAATAAATATTATTGAAACTTAGTATAACCATTTTCCTATTAAATCTTACCCCAATCACTCCAAAACACCACAGCTTCTCCAGGGTGTATAACAATTGCTCGTGGTTTGTCTAAATCATTAGACGCAATCACTGCCCTTAAATTTCCTTGAAAATTGGAAACTTCTACTCGACGTGTACCCGAGTCGGTCCAGAATAATAAGTCGTGAATCCAGTCTACAGCTATTCCGCCTGGTGACTCCAAACCCCATTTAATAACATCGCGCACCCGCGTTCCATTCATATACACCATTTTGATAACGTCTGTCGATACGTCTGACCAAAACAAAATACCTTTACGAAAATGAAAATCCAGCGCTATGGCATTGTGAAGGCCTTTGACAATTGCAGTGTAACGGTTATTGCTTAATGTGACGCGTCGAATATCCCAACGATTTGCGACAATAAGGGTCATGGCTCCTCCAAGAGCTTTGCAAGTGCGAAGATCCGGTCGCAAAATATAGCCCGTTTCGCAGGAACAAATAAAGGAACCGTGAGTATTTTGACACTTCTGTGAGCAAACCGGGCTAGTCACATATAGGCATTCATCGATATCGGTGCAACTGTAACATAGAAGCAAGTAACAAGTGTGAAGGAAATAAAAAAAAATGTTCTGAGTACATACTTTAGTTTATTTTCATGCATAAGATATCCTAAGCGGCAGGCGCACTCGTCTCGACCTTTTGCAGTAGTAATGCAAAGCTGCTCGCAATTAGTGTCTTCACTACACGTGCGAGAACGCGGACAGTTTACTTCATCTTCGCCGAGGGGGCAATCGTTTTGGCCATCGCAAACGTGTTTCTGGTGTACGCAAATCCTGGAATATCCGTCGGTAATAAATCGTTATAACATGTTCTACATTTCGCTTTAAAAAGTAAATGATCATAACCTCAAATTAAATATATTTAAAAAAGGAAGCACTGTAAGGGGTAACTGTGATGCAAAAACAGAAAATATTAAACTGAGAACCGTCATATTGGTACTAGCCGAATTTATTGTAGATTTTATTAATAATTAACTTAAGTTGTAGTAACGATTAATAGATTAAAAACAAATCTTCGAAAGCACTTGGCGTATTAGCCGCCAATAAAATTGGCATGAAAATACTTATTTTAAAAAGAACACTGATTTTAAGTAAATCGGCATAATAGTTAAAGTACTACTATATGTGCAATATCTTTGTGGATGGTGAGACCTACTTTAGGTTTGTAATATTCTTTTTAGCGGGGCATAAAAACTGGCCGGGATCGCATTGTAAATGGCAATCTACTTCGTCCTCAGCTGAAGAGCAATCTGGGTATCCGTCGCAAAGCCACGTGCGCTATGTAATAATATAAAGATAGTATAAAGCATACAATGCATCAGTTGACATTTGAGTTGTGTTTGTACGAGCTCCTATAGTACATACATACGCAGGTGCATACATGTGTTAAAAAAATTATAAATTTTCATACCAAAATACAACGGCCATTATGACAACTAAATTCGTCGCTTCCACACATGGTTGGGTGATCAATATTCATGTTTCCACAATCACGCTCGTCTTCGCCTCCTTCGCAATCTTGCTCTTTGTCACACTTCCAACGCTTGGGAATGCACGTTCCATCGGTACATTTATATTCGCTTGAAGTGCACTGCGATGGTTTCTGAGGACAATTTTCCTCATCACTCCAATCCCCACAGTCATTATCACCGTCGCAACGAAAACGATCCATGATGCATTGCCCACTTGGGCCACCAGCGCCTCCTAGGCCGCCGCGGCACTTAAACTCTGCTTCAGGACAGCTGTTAATTACCGCAGGACATTTATACTCATCAGAATTGTCGTTGCAGTCTCGTTCTCCATCACAACGGAATGCGATCGATATGCAATATCCATCATTACAGGTGAAATGTTCCTCTGAGCAACTAATATAATATCAAAAAAGTTAGATCGATGTATAAGTATGTATGCATGTATTTTATAATAGAAATAGAGACGGGATTTTCGACCTGTGGAAGCTGTGGGAAAAAAAACGTATAAAATAAAAATAGTAATTTTTCATATTTTTCTGATATGTACCCGTACAAGGGTTATAAACTAAACGAGTATATTTTCAGAATATTTTGCCTGTCTGCAATTGCAATTATTATAAACCGTGAGTTCCTCATATTTTTTTTTTGGGCTCGTTGGTCTTAATCCAGATTCCATGATCTGGACCCGACATCAATTTGTACTACACATTTCAAACTTTGTGGGGCGTCACTCTATTTCAAGTTTTATAAAAACATACATATTCAAGTTCAAGGAAAAAGGGAAGTGGGCAAAGATCAGGTTTGAAGAAAATACATAAATCAAGCTTCCGTTCTTTTACTTGGGCCGTGTGAACTAGTACTACCAGAAGTTTAGCTGTAAAACACATACTTTTTAAATACGAACTTTCCAAAATATAAACAATATTCCGTGATCTGGCAACATTCCCGCACCCATTTCTAAAGTAGAACAGCAATAACTGTTCCGTTTATGGTGAATTGCGAATTCGCAATGGAAAAGCCCTCTGATTAGAAGTACATACATATGAACTATTAACAACTTAATTCAGCTTCACTTTTTTTCTTAAGTCGCATGACTTAACCCCGGATATTTGACATAATTCAAATGTATATTTAAAGATATAAAATTATTACCTGGTGCGATTACAGTGAGTTTCATCAGAAAAATCCTTGCAATCGTTTTCACCGTCACATACCCATTGTTTAGGTATACAAAAACCATTCTGACATTCGAACTGATCATCTTCGGTACAGTTTGTGCGGGATCCACAGTGGGTTTCGTCAGAGTAATCACCACAGTCGTCATCACCATCGCACAACCATTCCTTGTTGATGCAGCGATAAGTTCTAGGACACATGACATGCATCCCAGTTTGTTCGCATTCTTTTTGTAGTTTTGACATCATATCACCGACGGCATCGCAATCGAATTCGTCGGAACCATCGTCACATTGCGCTTCTTTGTCGCATCGTTCTGCTTGATCTATGCAGATACACGAACTTACACACTGCCATTGCATTTCTCCACAGTTATTCGAGCATGAGTGACCAAAGCCATCATTAGGATTTAGGAGGCGTGGCTCGTCATGTACAAGAGATATATGTGGCCTAAATACTTTCTCCTTGTGGTGCAACATATTCATGTAGCCTTCGCGGCCACGCGTTATTTCACGGCGATCTCCCGATTCGCGAACACCATACAAATCTGTTCGGCTACCACTTCGGGCGCCGATGTCACGGTGACGTGGGGGCTCCCCAGAATAAATGCCATGCTGTGAGTTCTGTTGATGTGGCTGCAGAGATTCGGTAGTATAAAGTTCTGATGCGTAATGACCAAAATAGTCGTCTTCGGGGTTCTCATGTGGCGGGTAGTCTGATGGATGCAGCAGCGGATCTTCCTGATTTTTTTTTTCTTTTTTTTGCTCCTGTTGCTGATTTGTTTGTGATTTGTGTGCTTTCACACCACCACTAACTCCAGAACGGAAAAGTTGATGCGGCAATTGTTTTTGTTTTTGTTGAAGAAAGTCTAAATTGCCGCGAATGAAACTAGAGCCCAAAAACTGCCTCGCGGAGCCATGTCTAATTTCACCATGAACTCCGTGAATACTTGGCCAGGTAGACGTATTACCGCCATCGTCTCCAAAAGCTGTGCAATAAGAGAAGATACAAATAAAATATAGAATGAAAAGAAGGTAAAAAACATCGCATGCGTATTTCATTGAATTGGTATACTTAGCATTTTCTATGATAACTTATAAAATTTAATTTAATGAATGAATGCGAGCTTTTCCACGTTAAGTTTCCGCAGCGAGAGAATCAAACTTTGTACTCGTACGCACATTCATTATTTTGAAACGCTACAATTTTGGTTGAAGGTTTTGCTTCGGGCATGCGCATTTAATAAGAGCTTTTTCCACAATGTTTCTGGACTACTTCGGTTTGGATTGCCTTCTTACCGATGCAAACATACGAGTAGTCTCATTCATGATAGATTTACAATGCCTACCTAAACACATGAGTGAAGAGAGAGAACTGAAAATCGAGTTCAGAAACAAGAAACATATTTATAAAACATAAGAACACACATATATAAACGTATCTACTTACATATGTACTTGATTGAAACAGATAAGTTCTTATTCTTACTATTAACTAAAGGAGGTATATTACTCGATAGCGTACTTACACAAGCACACGGGAGCCTTTAATTCGGGTCTGGGGGTTTCGAGGGCCGCGATTTTGTAGTTTTATGTAATTTTGTTTAATACTTTATAGAAGAAAGCGTGTGATTTGGTCCGCGGGCCGGAATATTCTCTGTTCGGCCATATTTTGAGATATCAGTAATAAAAGCGCGTATATAAGTGCATATAGCATAAGTAGGTACGTATAAATGGCTGTGTGCACGAGTACAAAAGCGTTGCAATTACTTATTATGTATTTTCGACTTAGTCGAGGTAAAGTATTCCAATTCATTCCCAAAAATCACTTGCCACTTGCAGTAAAACTGGCCATTTAAGGACCTTCCTTGTACTCCGTATCTCCGTTTCATAAACCCCAAAATTGGCATACACTCCTTCTGCGAGGAACTACCTTTGTTTGCTTAAACTATTTAAAAAAATTAGGCAATATGTGAGAGTTGTGTATTAATAGTTAAAGCTTCTCGCAACACTATAGAGTGGAAGAGAATAAGAGGCTTTCAAAGCTGTCGCTTCTGCGTAGATACAGAGCTTTGTAGGTTGAATTTTCTTCGAGGTATTAATACAAATGTGAGAAATTGTACATAACATAAAAAATTATGATATTGTTTTAGGCTTCGATAGAGTTATGACACATGATGCGCTTTGAGAAAGATCTAACTTTTTTCAGTAAACGCTTTAAGTAAACACTAACAGTAAATGTTTAAAATACCTGATGAAGAAGATTATAATTAATTATAATTTACAATGGCAAAAGAAAAATTATTCCAAGCATTCACTGAGACTTGATAAAATATTTTAAATTACAAATAATTAAAATAATATAATATCAAAATAATAAATAAATATATAGGAAACATAAACAAATTAAACAAAATAAAACTTCTGAGCTCAGTTATGTATTTACTTGGTTAATATTAGTAGATCCCAAAAAAAGTACGCAAAGACGCCATTGCAGTCTTTCATTGAAAATACGACAGAGAATGCATAAATTTGTACACCACGCCAAAATGTGATTGTATACAAATCTTTCATAGTCGGTCAGCCTATACTAATCTATATACATATATTTGTTTGTCCTGACAGACTGACTGATTTATTATGATTCATTATCGCCCAGTCCAAACCACTAAAGCTTGAAACATGAAATTTAAACTGTAGGTACGTTTAAAAAAATTAACCTCCGCTAAGACGGGGTTTTGTAAATCCGGGGTCAAAAACGGCAAAACATGGGTTAAGGTGTTCTATGAAGAAACGAGGTCTAATGGGCCTACTGATTTCAAACTTGCTGAAAATACTCTAAATCAAAAATAATTCTACACGTACATATATTTCAATTTTTCGAAAATCAAAATTTAACGGCGTCCAACCATAATTCGAATTGTTTTTAATTTTTTTTTAAATTGAAATCTGACGGGGTCAACGAGGGATTAAGATTTTGTTTAGATTAACTATGAAAACACATGAACTAATGGCATCAAAGTTGGTGAAAACACTTCACATAAAAAAATTTACACATGTTTTTAATTTTTTTTTAAATCAAAATCTAACGGGGTCAATGATGATGTAACAGTTTGCATAGGATAACATGATTTAAGAGGTATATTGACTTGAAATATGGTGAAAGCACTTGAAATGAGAAATAATTAGACAAACTTATTTCATAATAAATCTATATACATATATAAAATATATATATATATATATACATATATAAAAATGAATCTTGGTCCGTTCGGATGCTTAAAACTTGCAAACGACTGGACCAAATTGGATACTTCTTTCGGCGGGTTTGTTCGTAACTGCTCCGCGAAGGTTTAGGAAAAAATAAAAGTCGGGAAAACGGGGCATGGCACCACCAGCATGCATTTTTATACAATAACTACGGAACCAAGAGTCAAACATCAATTAAATTTAGTACGAACTTACTATTTATTTCTTTCGATAGAGGGAATGAGGCGGGTATTGAACGGGGGGTGTGGCACCGCCCATACAACTACAATTTTTTATATGGAATAGCTTCGGAACTATAAGTCGCACAACATTGAAATTTGGTATGACATCGTCCCATAGAAGTGTCATTCTACTGTAAAATTTGATGGGCGTTGAACAAGGGCCGCACAGCATTGAAATTTTATGTACCATCGTTTCATAGATGTGTCATTCTACTGGTGAGATTTGATCGGCGTTGGACAAGGGGCGTGGCACATTTTTTATGACCCAAAATTTCCGCAGTACTGTAATTCTCACATCAATGAAACTTGGTACTTCTTCTACTTCTACTTCTTCTTGGTACGCTTCCATTTTTATATACATAGATTGTTTGTCCTGACTGATTGATTAATTGATTCTTCATCGTTCAGCTCAAACCGCTAAAGCTACCAACATGAAATTTGAACTGTAATACATCTTGCAGAATTAACCTCCGCTAAGACGAAATTTTTTGAAATTCGGGGTCTAAAAGGGTAAAACATGTGTTAATGTGTTATATAAAGAAACGTGATTTAATAGGCATATTAGTTTCAAACTTGCTGAAAATACTCGAAATCAAAAATAATTCGACACGTATTTTATAATTTTTCGAAAATCAAAATTTAACTGGGCCAACAATGGGTTAAGGTTTGTTTACGGGAAGTCTTCAAAAATTCAAAATTCAAACATTGTAAAAATTATTGAAATTAAAAAAATTAGACACGTGTTTCTCATTATTTTCAAAATCGAAATCTATCTGGATCAGCGACGGGTTAAAAGTATGCATGGAGAAACAAATTTTGTTGAGCCTTTTGACTTCAAACTTGGTGAAAGTACTTCAAATGTAAAATAACTCGATACGTGTTTTTCATTTTTCCGAATATTAAAATCGGGCGGGGTAAACGACGGGTTAAAAGTTTGTATGGAGAAACTGTGAAAAAACATGCATTAATGGGCCCATTGACTTCAAACTTGGTGAAAGTACTCTTAGTGAGAAATAATTTTACACGTGTTTTTCACTATTTTCACAATCAAAATCTATCGTGGTTAACAATTTGTATGAAGAAACAAGATTTGTTGGGCCTTTTGACTTCAAACTTAGCAAAATCACTTCAATCAGGAAATAATTAAATGTGCTTTTCATTTGTTTGAAAATCGAAATCTACCGTGGTAAACCAAGGGTTAAGAATTTGTTTAAAGTAAATGTGAAAACACATGATTTAATCGGCACTCGGAAATCGACAATCGGATAATTAGACACTGTTTTTTTTAATTAAAATCTGACAGGGTCAAAAATGGGTTAAGAATTTGTATCGGGGGAAACAAGAGAGCTTGCATGCAAAGCCGCGGGGCCCAGCCAGTTATTCATAAAAATCTAATAGGGTCAACAAAGTATTAAGAGAAACTAAACCGCTAAAGCTAAAAACCTGATATTTAAACTGTAGGCACTATTACACCTATTTATATACATACTTATAATTGTTTGTCCTGACTGACTGCCTAGTGATTCATAATCGCCCAGCCCAAACCGAAAAAGCTACAAACATGAAATTTGAACTGTTGTTACGTTTAAAAAAATTAACCTTTACTAAGATGGGATTTTTTAAGTTCGGGGCTTAAAGGAGGCAAAACATGGGTTGAGGTTTTGTATGAAGAACCCTGATTTAATGGGTCTATTGATTTCAAACTTGGTGAAAATAATCGACACGTTTTTTTCACTTTTCAAATCAAAACTAAACGGTGGGTTAAGGTTCGTATACGCAAAGACTACGAAACAAATATGAGCCGATGGGCCTATTGGCTTCAAAATTAGTGGAAACATTTGAAATGAGAAATAATTCTACACGATTCAAATTCTGATTGCAAAGTTTCACGATATCAAATCAGGCGAATATGGGGAGTGGTTGATGGTTTAAATGCGATGTTTAGCGAAACACAAAATATTATGTCCTCCAAATGTTGAAGTCTTTCCAACACACTAAGTCACATATACCTGAGTAATGCCACTAGGAAATTCTTTGCTTCAAACGTCATGTTGCTTTGAAACTTCGGATCGCACGTTATACCCGTGACTAGCACAGCAGCCCAATATTGTACAGATATAGTCAAAAGTTGGATGGATATGGTTGGTGTAAGATATTCATGGAACAACACATATAGTATGTGTTCAAAACACCATGCATTCATGTACATATCTATCGAAAAATTCTATATATGCATATTTTTCTTATAAAAACCATTCAATTCATGTGCCAACGAATTCATGTGCAGCTTAATTAACAAAAATAAATAAATTGACAATAACATACAAGTTGTGTGTTGCACTAACGAAAATAATTTTAATAATTAATAATTGACTGGCACGACAGCCCGCTTACGCGAGACTAAGGTGTGGAAGGGACCTACAGTTTTATGCCGGTTCCGAACGGCAGGTTGGGAGCTCTTTCATAAGCAATTTTTACTCTCAGAGGTTTGCCATTTCCAGCTGAGAGGACAGCCACCGAAATAGAAAACGAGTTTTCCCGTTATTTTTTTTAGGTGTTATTACAGGCAGTATTTGAACCTGAGGTTGCTGCCTTCGACTTCCAATGCACTAACCAACTGAGCCACGGCGGCTGCCGAAAATAATTTACTATGCTTAAAATACCCTAAAACATTTCCTTCCAAGTAAATTTCATTCGAAATATAGTTTCTGTGTTTAGTGCTACTGCGAAAAAATCGACCAGAGGTATATAATTACAATTTCGGACATATTTATTTATTTTCCGTAACATCTAGGGCACAAGATCAAAAACCGTATATTAAAGTGCAACATCCAAAGGCTGTAAATTTTTTTTTGGAATAAATTTGATAAGAAATTTTAATGTTACTATAAAAACAGTGAATAATAATACTATACAATATCTAACTTACTATAACATTTATATTGCACTAATAAATTCAGTTTGAAAGTACAGTTGAACCTCGATTATCCGGGTTGTTCGGGACCGGGCTCATCACGGATAATCGAAAATACCGGTTAAAAGAGGTTTATAAAATGTTAGTATTTTTATTTAATTTCTCAAGAAAATGTGAAACTGCTTCTATAAACGTACATTTGCATCAGGATATCAAATGCTCACATTGTGCTCCTCAGGGAGCACGCTCCATTTGCTTCCCGTTAGGATATTTCAAAAAATACATTTATTTAAAATAAATATGTATATTTATATGTGTGTTATACGGAAAAAAAACAATCACAAGTACATGTGCTTCACGGATAATAGAGGTAAATCACGGTTAATAGAGGAAAAAAATCAATCACGGTTAATAGAGGTATAAAATCAACCACTCATCATCCGGGTTAATAGATGTTCCCGGTTAATGGAGGTCCGGATAATCGAAGTTCAACTGTATTTCTTTAAGACTCGTATTCATAGTTTTGACACCAAAACCTTTCGCACGGATTTAGATTTAAGTACACATGAATTGGTACTGTGAATAGTTTTGTAAGAAATAAATACATATTACTTCTATACTTATTATTTGTTCTTCTAGCACATTATAGTTTATTTTTAGAAAGATTTCTAGAGACTTACCCAATCGAATTAGAAGGAGCAGCACACACAATATATGCATGATCCGAGTTTTGTGTGAATAAGTTCTATGCGTTTCAGGTGCTGGCGTAGGTACGCTTGTGTATAACAGCATTTATACGTAAATTATGGGTGCGCGTTTGTATGTGCAAAAATGGCTTCTCACCAGGCTGCATGTGCCGTAGCGTAGGCGTTATTGAAGAAATTAAATTATCGTCAGTCTTGTTACTTTTGTAGCAAGAGCTTGTTCGTGCAATCCCTTTGCATTGACCTTTATCCTAGGAACTAAGTTCTAGGCTTTTTTACTGGTCCACTTGTTTCATGATTACGACATCGGGCCATATTTAACGATATATCTCACATTTCTTTTGTAATAGTGTACCGACTTCACTTTTCACTCGACGAAAATCCCTTTCGTCTTCTCTTGTATCCACGTTTCATTGCATTACATGAATTTTACATTACCTATGCCTTCTTTTGTTTATCGCTTCAAATAACTTCAGCCGTTGACAACCTCGAATACAGTTAATTCATCAGTTGTATGTTATTATTGCTGTTGTATTCCTATCATTGTTATTGTAGATTAGAAGGGCGTATGCTTTTAATAGTAGATAGCCCCAAAAGTATTTATTTAAAGAGAAAAAATTGTCTATATTAAATGCTCCAACAACCACATAACTAATGTATCTACCCGTGAAACGGTTAATACGCCTTTTTCACTAAAAGTTTTGTTTCAAGTTAAATTAAATTCGTGAATATTTCTGAATTTGTGTTCTTGTTTCTTTCTACCCATCTTGTATGTATACACTGCAGGGCCATGGCCCAAATTGCAAAAGACGCCCACAACCTTTGTGCCACGGTCATGTTATCCGGCTATGGAAGAAGCAGCTGTTTGTTTTTTGCAAATAAAAAATGTGTACCACACTTATCCATTTCTTCTGCTTTTAATTGTCTCGTTCGCTTATTTAAATTGACTTAATTCTTCACGATAATTAAAAGCGATACAACTTCTGATGTAAATCATCAGATTTTTTTGTATATCTTTATATCAAATAATCCTTATTTGCTGTGTACTGCGCAGAACAATCACTTAAAACGTTCACGAGTAACGCGTAGATTCCAATTGTTCCTTAACTTCGGCACTGCAACTTGTACGTAGAGATACCGATGTGATTTTAGATACATATACGGATGCTGAACATAAAGCTGCATCCTTGGACATTTGCTCGTTTGTTTAGTTGTCACTTGTGTTAGTAGGCGATTTTGGGCGAGTAAAAGCTTTAAGCTCTTCATTTGCCGAGAGCTTCGAATTACAACTTGTAAAAAACACTCAGTTAAAAGAGCAAGAGAAGTCTTTGTTGCTCTACAACAAAGACTACAAAGCGATTCAGTTTTAATAACCCGTTGATAAACGAACTTAATTATACTGCCCAAATTTAAACATAGGCGGTATACTTATGAACAAATTTTAAACGAATTGAATTGCGATTAGATAGATGAGATAATTATACATATAATTAATTTCCTCATTAAAATTTGTTTGGATGAATTGGGAAGGCATTTTAAAAAGTTTCCAATCTATTTACAAATCGTGGGGAAAAAATACTATTTACAAATGTGACACAAAAACTTCCAGTACATCTCTAAGTTTCATTGGGTGTTTTCTATTGTAGGCGCGGTAACCCATGTAATAGCTAAGGAATTTCTCAATGAAACTCGTTTCCTGCGTGCGTTTTATATATATTTCTGTCGTTCCGTAATCAAATTACTAACATTTACAGTAACAAGTGAGAGTGATGCTTATGTCAGCAACACTTCTTAAGAATTGCTCCGCTTCTTAAGAATCATCCGCTTTGATTTTCAGCAATAAATACCAAATACACTTTCGCTCTTCCATGACTTTTACTTTTTTATTTTATCATACTTACACAGGATATAGAACCAATGTTGAGGTCGGTACACGTTCCATTGCATATTATTTACAGCTGCTTAGTAGGTAGACGTTCGAAATGATTCATTTAATGTTTAATACTTTACCGCAATGAGATGAAATAGCGCAATCGGAGCAAAGTAATTTCTACTGTCGATGTATAACCACACAAGTTCTGCACAGAACTTGGCAAAGTTGCCTGAGCATATCCACAAGCCTAGTGTCCTAGGTGGGAAATCCTAGCATTATCTACTTAACCATTTCAGAGCACGTACGCACAATTTTGGATATATTCAGGATATAGAAAAAATGTTGAGGTCGGTCCATGTTCCATTGCATATTATTTACAGCTGCTTAGTAGGTAGACGTTGGAAATTATTCATTTAATGTTTAATACTTTACCGCAATGAGATGAAATAGCGCAATCGGAGCAAAGTAATTTCTACTATCGATGTATAACCACACAAGTTCTGCACAGAACTTGGCAAAGTTACCTGAGCATATCCACAAGCCTAGTGTCCTAGATGGGAAATCCTAGCATTATCTACTTAACCATTTTAGAGCCCGTACGCACAATTTTGTGGGTGATTTTAGATAAACTACTTTTCAATAATAATGTCGAATATTTTGGAACTATTGAATGCCAATCTTTATAGATTTGTGACCGCCGAAATTACTTAAAAACCGGATTTTTCTTTAAAAAAGTTTACTTTGAGAAAATAGTAAAAATCTCTGGAATATATACGTAACATTTATTTAGTTTTCATAGGTACTCCAAATGTTAAAAAAAAATCAATAATTGTTGACTACAGTAAGCATAATATTACAAAATTAAAGATCATCTTACATTAGACCAGACATGTTGGCCAAGATCAAAACTCGCGTCATGTGTCTGGAAAACAACCAACATGGCGATACTGAAATTTATTATTTTGTTAGTTACATCTGTACGTACATCAGACGTACTTTTGTTACATTGTATGTGGCATTCTGACATAACTTTGTTAGCCAAAAAAATTACGTTGCTATTTAGAGGTGAAATTTGTGTGACCACTACACACTACACTAGGGTTAAACCTATTTGGCGTGGAGTGTCATTAACTGCTATCATTCTAATATATAAAAGAGCCAATAGCCCAAATTGAATGCAAGGAAACTAACAGGAAACACCATGCGAGAGTATTTATCGATGATATTGACATCTTTTATTTTTGGTATGGTGGCCTTAAGAGCAGATGCGCCTTTCTTGAGCGCATGCAGCATTCTTGGCCTTCCAGCAATTCCTGCAATATTGCACAATTACCATCATTCAAAATTCGATTGACGTACAATTACTCCACCTTTTTGACCTCTGTATCGTAAATTGTTGCGGTTCGTTCCATAGTTGCGCGTAATCCTAAAACTTGGCGGAAACTTCGTTACGTCTAATGCTTCTGACCCTGTTGAGGCGATAGTGCTGCTGTAATTGCCTTTGCGAAGCGAGGGTATAGGACTCATACGTACGTCTTGCAATTCAATAATGTCATCAGCTGTTGAACACGTTTCTGATTTTTCATTTTTACCTACATTTAAATAAAGTACACATTTACCATTACAACTTTAACTTTAAACTTTTGAATAAAAAAACACGCACAGAAATAGTCAGGAATCTTTGCAATTATCTTTCAATATACAAAAATATAATATCCAAGCGGCTTCAAATAAAATTCTAAGTGTAGTAGATTGAAGTAAGAGAACAATTTTCAATCTTACCCGCTTTTCGTCCATCAACATCTTTAGCCTTTTTTACTTTTTTCTTAGCGCGCTTGCCCCAATATGTGTAATTGACAGCCGCATACTCGAGAAGAGCAGCAAAAACAAACACAAAACACATAACTAAATAAATGTCAATAGCTTTCACATAAGATATCCTTGGTAGAGAACTACGGACTCCGGTGCTGATCGTAGTCATTGTAAGTACAGTTGTTATACCTAGAACGTGAAGACAAAGCTTTGCACACCTAAAAAAGTAGCAAATGAGATTTTTGGACTCATAACTCACCTAATGCTACGCGCGCACTAGTCGCTTCATGATTTATCCAGAACGATACCCAAGATAACATCACGATCAGAATGCTGGGTAGATATGTTTGAAACACAAAGTAACCAATGTTTCGCTGCAGTTTAAAGGAAAGTGAGAGACGCTGATAAATGCCCGTGGCAAGACGCTCCTTGCGATCATTTGTTTCGTAGCCGATAATTGTAAACTGGGGCAATTCAGCGCTTTCAACACCACGCACAGGGGTCGGCTTCCAATACATGACCACGTCGCTAACGGTGTAGCCATCTAAGGAGGAGAAATTCTTAAAAATTCTAAAACAATATTCATATTGTGAATAAATACGTACAGCTTTCAATTTCAACGGTGCAATTCTGCGAGTCCAACGGATAATAATGCAAGTCCATCATGCAAGCAAGTGTGGTGGTGAAACGCATACCATAGGTAACTGCACCATCACCGCCCAAGCGAACAAGTTTGTTTCGTTCTGTGACATCATGCAGAAAGCTATAATGGAAAAATGTATATAATTTACAGCCGGTTAATGCGTTGTATTGTACGTTTTAAGCGACGCTCAAAACCAGATTCTTCGTCGTAGCTACTGCCTAAATAAGAAAAACATGACATATCTACATTTCACATTTCAATATCGCTAATCGAAAGCCATTTTCAAGCTTTGGATAAGAACTATAGGCACTTATGATATACCAACAATACTAACACATTAACTCAGATATCTCGACCGTACTACATGTAACCGATTTTTTATCGTTACTAGTTAGATGTGATTAAGTACGTCGGCGTATTTTGATTAGCTCTCCATTCCCTCTGCTCATAATCAACACACAACTAAAGCTCTGTTTTAGTCACATACAAAGTTACGCGAACACCATGAATGGTTTTGGGAGTTCGAGCTTAGGGCCATTATAATCTATTTTAGGGCTATTAAGTACCTGTTTTGTGTATTGTGAGAGAACACGATAGTTAGTCCCTTTTTCTAAATTTGACAGTTTATAAGCCAGGACAATAGTTTGAAACTTAATAAAAACAAATGCTCGACGTATGAATTCGAATTAAATTTATAAACTTGTAAAAAAAAATCATCTGGAATAAGTAATTAGAATTTTAACTGTAAAAACATAAAGGGAGATGTTTTACTGACGGTTAAATTACGGCCGATCACGTCTCTTTTTACACTCTCGCTTTGATTTTTCTACTCAGTGCCGAAAGCATGTTGTGCTGACAGTCATTTGATCGCCAGTCACTACTACGCTATTCGCTTACTTTTAATACTTTTTCCGCACTTTTTATTGGGACTTAAGTTTTTCAAATACAATTTTCAATTAAAATGTAAAAGTCTGTCAGTCTGAAATTCGTGCTCCTGATTGGCCTTGATTGGGCCGAAAATTCTGGCATTCTGAGCTAATAATGTATACATAAATGAATAGATATAAATGAAATAATATGTGTGTGAAAGTAAAGCAATATATGTTGTCCATTTAAATTTCCCTTTGTCTATCTTATTTTTTATCGAAAATGCAAATTTAATAGGGCAGTTCAGGATAACGTGCAAACGGTCTGGCATCATGGCATGGGGAAAATGTGATGGAAAATATTTGCCCATGCCGAGCAGCGGCAAAATTTCCCACATCGGCATCGGAAGCTTTGTGACCGTTTTGATCCAAGTGGATCACAAGAGATACATTTTGCGACGAATTTCGGAGGGACACTTCTTTTTTTCATTCAATACAAATTTGGATACTTTTCCAAGTACAAAAGAACAAAATCTGTACATTTTTATGCATTACAAAAATGTTGTGCACCTGTGGCAGCATACATCCAAAAGTTCATTGTCTTTCAATGAACGAACCTTTTATGTATTCTGAATGTGAAGCTGGTACTACTGTCAAGAGCAGTGTTGAAACATATTACTTTAAAATGTAACATATTAATATTACATATTAGTGGCTTCGAAAAGTATATTACATATTACTTGAAAACCAAAGTAATATATTAGAAACAAGCAGTGGCGTATCCAGGGGGGATTAGGGGGATAGATCCCCCCTTGGTCGGACGATTTAAAAAATATGTTGTTCATTGACATTTAAAAAAATTTACATCATTTTGTCTTCAGCAAATCTGGCATTGGCGAAAAAGAAAATCATTTGCAACCCTGAGTCAGCTGTGTAAAATGCTTTCTTTTTCTTATTGGATTTCCAAATGTCATTGTGAGTAGTGAAAGTTTATTTGAGTGTTTTATCAAAACAAAGAAATATAAAGAAAAAATACAAATAAAAAGGATGGACATTAGAAACTTTTTCAAACGAGGTCATAGCTCTACGGAATCTGCGCTAAAGAGGAGAAAGTCGGTAGAAGAATCAAATGCGGCTGCAGAAATTATTCTGCCTCCTAGTCATTGCGTGAGCGAGCAGTCGTCTGTCTTAACCCTTTCGATACAGATTTTTACTGGGGAAAGTTAAAATTTTAAATTTTACGTCTTAGGCTTCTATGTGGTTATATTAGCAACATTCCATTAAGGGGAGGTTCTCATCTAGACCACCAAAAAGTAGGTTAACTTTGGGAATTATTTACAGGAAAACTAAAAAACATATCAAGACGATATTTGGTACTTTTATTTATAGATTTCTATTTTTATTATTGGAAAAAAAACAAAATGGCGTCCGTTATTAGGCTTTTCCGACGGCATGTTTTGGAAACTGTCCGGTGTGCACAGGTTGCAAATCAATCTGAAATCAAAAAATTCTTGATGTAGCATAAACTAGAAAAATTTACTAAAGAATGACCTATTATTTAAGAAAAAATATCAAAATTGACAAAATGCGCGACTTTGAAATTTGAGTGCCGTTTACAGACCTTTTTGTCCAGAATTTATTATTTTTAAAAAATAGTTTATGTTAAAATACTGAAACGAAAATAGGTCATTCTTTAATAAAAATTGTCTTCTTCAAAATGAAAGTACTTACTTTACTTACTTACTTAACTGGCCATAACAACCCGCTATCGGGTACGGCCTGCCGCAAATGAAATGAAAGTAACTAGAAGAAAATCGGTTGAACCGTTTTCGAGTTATGCACCGGGCAGTTTTGAAATATCTGGTCTTGAGATAATGGCTTGTTTAGTTCGAGCAAGTTTTAGCTATTATTTTGTAAATTTGAACTGGCAATATTTTCAATGTTATACAACATTCTAGACATGTTAAACTTTCAGAAAATGCAAAAAAAAAAGAAAATTTCAAGATTCTAGATGAGAACCTCCCCTTAAACATCTTTTAATTTTTATACTCAGACCCTGTATTTTAGAGTGTTTTTCTATGAGAGAAACCACATCGTTGTGGCTGTAATAATTACTTAACCTATTAAAACCTGACTCCAGAAAGGCTTGTGCGATTTCCATAAAATTTTACACAATCTTATTAATTGACCTAATCAAGAAAAAAAATCAAGCCAAAAAATTCATACCATGTTTTTTTTGTCATGTTTTTCGCAAACATTACACAAATAAACAAAATCAAACATTTGCGGAAAATAAAATGTGCCAATAAAATATCAGCTGCTTGGATTTTGACATTTTCACGCGTTGCGTTGTATGAAAATTTTCAGTGTTTAGGCCCAACGTTGCATTCGCGCAACACAAAACTTAAAGCATATTTTTTGTTTAAAAAATCCAAAAAAAATTTTTCAAAACTTATTTTTAAATAGTTTAGCATTGTAAAATGCAGCCCACTAAGGGATTTTGATAGCTTTGAAGAATAAGTATTTTTGATTGAATTTCAAAAATTCCCCAAAAAAAACCTTTGACTTTGGATCGAAAAAAACGTATGCCAGAATCTAAAACGATCAATTCTAATCCAATTCTACCCACTTTCAAGTCTTATGTCTTTATGAATTACTTAATATAGCGAAATTCCCAAACGTTGCGCAAACGCAACGCTCAGGGCTTAATGGGTTAAACATAAAAATTTTTACGCATAACGAAAATCTTAATATTTCTTCATTTACTTCAGCCAAAATAAAAAAAGGTATCTAAATTGAAAGAAAACGTAAAATTAAAAAGTTATTTAATTTGTATGCTTCTTCTTCTTCTTCAAGATATA
Source organism: Melieria crassipennis (assembly GCA_963668005.1). NCBI lineage: Eukaryota > Metazoa > Arthropoda > Insecta > Diptera > Ulidiidae > Melieria > Melieria crassipennis. Next base: position 145,677 of record OY764962.1, on the reverse strand, counting down.
CCATTAAAAAAACGTGTATACTTCTCTTCTTTAAACTTAAATGTTCAGTTTATTAATTTCGTATTTTTCCTAAAACTATAAACTATTCTAAGGACCAACAAAAAATGTATTCTTGAAACCACTGAGGGTTCAGACGTCCACAAAGTAGCATGTTGCCGTATGGCAACAAATTAGCGTAAGGGTTAAGCAACGATATTGGGAGCTTTGCGCGGAAGCGTCTTAATGTAACGTCAGAGGAGAGACAGCAAATTATGACCAATGTATGGAAACCTGACTGTAGCACAGTATTAATTAATTCAAAATCAAATTAATTTTTTGATCAAATTTAAAACTCAATAAGCAAAAAGAAACACAAACTTTGACTATTATTTAGTAGATGATTTGCTGCTGTGTGTGCTTCTCAAAAAACCGCCCATCTCGTCAAAGGGGCAAAAAATCTTTTTATTAAATTTGGGAAATGTTATATATAGTGTTCGACCGATACCCATTTTTCGGCCGATGCCGACACCGATGTATTGGCATCATAAGTATCAACCGATGCCGGTACCGATTACCAAAAAAAAAATCACTATATTTTAAATTAAATCTAATATATTTATTCAATCACAACCAAAACAAACAAAACCATTAACGAGCATTTCAGTCACATTTTTATAAAGAGGTCAAAGAGATAAACAATATAAATAAATATTCATTCTTGTGTATAGATCAATAAAATTGAAAAATAAATAACTTAAACTTCAGTTAGTGTTATATACGCACCTTTAAAAAAATATGAAAGTAAAGTTACATTACCTTCAAAGTATTAACACATGTATGTAACTGATAATTTGTATGTCTTGATAATTTTCCTATAGCCAAGAAAAACATAAAATTCCAAAATCAAAATACCATAATCTCTGCTGAATTTTTGATGGTTGGCTACAAACATACAAACAGAAATACGGCAGACAGACGGACAGATATATGTCAAAAATAAAAATAATTGCAATATTTTCATACATCATTAACTAATTTTTTATAGACTTCAATTAATTTTCAATTCAGATTTGTATGCACATTTTCCGAAATGAATCGGCCAACTAATCGGCCATTTTTGGCCGATACCGAACCGATGCCGATTACAAAGTGGTTGGCCGATACCGATGCCGATTAATCGGTCGAACACTAGTTATATACCATAAACATTAATTAATGCTAGTACAAATCAGGTCCAGTCAAAGGACCGTTCAAAAAAATTCTGTTAGCGGTTTTGCCAGACAACAGCCTGAATTTTTGGGCTGTGCGTGAAGTATTTTTCTTTTACTAGACTTTTAAGACCACGAAAAAAAAGTATCATATCAATGCAGCGGTCGATGCAGACGCTTTTAAAGCGCTTCGAGAAAAGAGAAGTGACTCAGTTATCAATAAAATTGATACTAATAGAAGTCTGAAGGCCGCAGAAAATCGCCGGAAAATTACTCCCATTATAGAAGGAATAATTTGCTTGGGACGTGCGGAGATTGCTTTGAGAGGCCATCGAGATTCAGGAGATATTTATGTGTTATCTGATTTTATTACACCGATTCAAGGTGATATAAAAATAAATTTTTTTTTTTTAATTCGTTGTTTTTTTTTATTTCAATCAAGGAACGCCTGAATGGTTTAGCAATGGTGGCAGTAAACAATGATGTACCAATAACGGCAGAAGAAGTGATGGATAAAATGTGTACTAAGCAACGAATCAACGACCAACAAAAAATGTATTCTTGAAACCACTGAGGGTTCAGACGTCCACAAAGTAGCATGTTGCCGTATGGCAACAAATTAGCGTAAGGGTTAAGCAACGATATTGGGAGCTTTGCGCGGAAGCGTCTTAATGTAACGTCAGAGGAGAGACAGCAAATTATGACCAATGTATGGAAACCTGGCTGTAGCACAGTATTAATTAATTCAAAATCAAATTAATTTTTTGATCAAATTTAAAACTCAATAAGCAAAAAGAAACACAAACTTTGACTATTATTTAGTAGATGATTTGCTGCTGTGTGTGCTTCTCAAAAAACCGCCCATCTCGTCAAAGGGGCAAAAAATCTTTTTATTAAATTTGGGAAATGTTATATATAGTGTTCGACCGATACCCATTTTTCGGCCGATGCCGACACCGATGTATTGGCATCATAAGTATCAACCGATGCCGGTACCGATTACCAAAAAAAAAATCACTATATTTTAAATTAAATCTAATATATTTATTCAATCACAACCAAAACAAACAAAACCATTAACGAGCATTTCAGTCACATTTTTATAAAGAGGTCAAAGAGATAAACAATATAAATAAATATTCATTCTTGTGTATAGATCAATAAAATTGAAAAATAAATAACTTAAACTTCAGTTAGTGTTATATACGCACCTTTAAAAAAATATGAAAGTAAAGTTACATTACCTTCAAAGTATTAACACATGTATGTAACTGATAATTTGTATGTCTTGATAATTTTCCTATAGCCAAGAAAAACATAAAATTCCAAAATCAAAATACCATAATCTCTGCTGAATTTTTGATGGTTGGCTACAAACATACAAACAGAAATACGGCAGACAGACGGACAGATATATGTCAAAAATAAAAATAATTGCAATATTTTCATACATCATTAACTAATTTTTTATAGACTTCAATTAATTTTCAATTCAGATTTGTATGCACATTTTCCGAAATGAATCGGCCAACTAATCGGCCATTTTTGGCCGATACCGAACCGATGCCGATTACAAAGTGGTTGGCCGATACCGATGCCGATTAATCGGTCGAACACTAGTTATATACCATAAACATTAATTAATGCTAGTACAAATCAGGTCCAGTCAAAGGACCGTTCAAAAAAATTCTGTTAGCGGTTTTGCCAGACAACAGCCTGAATTTTTGGGCTGTGCGTGAAGTATTTTTCTTTTACTAGACTTTTAAGACCACGAAAAAAAAGTATCATATCAATGCAGCGGTCGATGCAGACGCTTTTAAAGCGCTTCGAGAAAAGAGAAGTGACTCAGTTATCAATAAAATTGATACTAATAGAAGTCTGAAGGCCGCAGAAAATCGCCGGAAAATTACTCCCATTATAGAAGGAATAATTTGCTTGGGACGTGCGGAGATTGCTTTGAGAGGCCATCGAGATTCAGGAGATATTTATGTGTTATCTGATTTTATTACACCGATTCAAGGTGATATAAAAATAAATTTTTTTTTTTTAATTCGTTGTTTTTTTTTATTTCAATCAAGGAACGCCTGAATGGTTTAGCAATGGTGGCAGTAAACAATGATGTACCAATAACGGCAGAAGAAGTGATGGATAAAATGTGTACTAAGCAACGAAGGCTTGTTTTTATTTTATTAATATAATATTAATTACAAAAATCAAATTTTTGTATAATTTAATGTATGTGATTTTGCTTTGAGCGAAAAGTAATTAAACCAAATAAACGCAAAGCTTAAAGCGTAAAAAATTTTTGAAAAAAAGAGTAAACCAATATGGAAAAAAGTATAAAAATATGTTGAATAATTCTTCCAATATCCCCCCCTTCATGAAATCCTGGATACGCCACTGGAAACAAGTTATATTACTTCCAAAATATTAGTTATAATATTACTAAGTAATATATTACTTAAAAAGTTATATACAATAGGGGTATTACACCGAGCTCGTTACTTTGTTAGTTCGGTACTCGATAGTTTTGTTCGTGTATTTTAGTATTTGTAAAAAAACATTGTGCCTTGCTCACAATTCCAGCGTATCATGCAGCAACGTATAAAATACTCAAAATACGTTTTTCAATTGTCGAAAAACACAGTATAATAATAAAGTACTCTAATCAAAGAGAGTACCCCTAATGTACCTCTATTTTTATTGACCAATATTGTCAAAAAAGTCATCAGCAGAGTAAACAAAGTTGTATTAAAATATACCTAAGCACTTTCCTTTTGCTTTTAGTACGATTTTATTTGAATGAAGTTACACATTTTTTGAACTGACAAATTTCAGACATCAAAATTGACCTAATTTCAAAAAATTGTGTTTTCTTTGAGCGGGAGAGTTTTTATTTGACTACTTTATTATTATATGTACTATGGTCGAAAAATTAATAATACGCCCATACGCGGCGTAAAAAATAGAAATAGATCTAAGTGAGCGTACGACGCTTTTACGTTCATACGCTTGCGTCGTCAATTGTGTGCGCTTTCATAGAAATACATGAAATTTAATTTGACAACGCAATACCTCGGACGAAAATACGCTCACACGCTCCAATTGTGTTCCTACGGTTATGCTGCCGGCAGGCTTGCCACCTTTTTAAAATGGCTTTCGAGGACACCAAAAAATACTATAAACAATCATACATTTTAAGTTTTCAGAGTGCGAGTGTACATAACTTTGATATACATAGTGCATATGTATACAGAAAAAGCTCCCAAAAATTTTAACATTTAAACATAGAGATAACAAAACAAGTAAGCATAAAAACATAAATACGAAAACAATTAAAAAATAAGTAAATAAATTCATTTACATAAATACATTTATGTGCTTTTCAAAGACTATTTGCTTTTAAATAAATATTTGTCATTACTCTTTGCTGCTTTAATCAGACTTATATTGCATTTAATGATATCATAAAATTAATAGTAATGAGATCAAAACAAAAAATATCGATTTTTATCGAAATAAATAAACATTGTTAATTTAAACTCAGATTATTGCTTATTATACATTTCGTGTTTGCTACCAAAAGAAATAGTAAAATCAACATGTTTCGTGTTGGTGGAGGACATTTTACTCTCTTTGGAGGACGGAGGACATTTGAGTAATTTGGAGGACTGTCCTCCACAATGGAGGACGGGTGGCAAGCCTAGCTGCCGGTCACGGGCACCGATCACGGATAAAATTGTTGTTGCTTCAATATAAAAGAGAAAAATTACGCTCTCAAAACAACAACAATTTATCCGTGACCGAGATCATTTGACCGGCAGCATAACATCGCCCGTACGCCATAAGCAACTTGGGGGGCAAGAGAGAGCATCCACTACTTCATTAGGTATTCCTTTTATAAAAATATCCGTTATACTAATTTCGGTGAAAAAGTTTAGATCTACCCAGTATTAAGGATATTTTAAATGGTTCAATTTCCAAGCTTTGTACAAATATCTCTCCAATTGTATTAAATATAGACATTTTATATTCACTAATTTCCTTGAGATTTTGGCAGCATTTTACTACTTTACTGTAAATAATAAAAATTAGCTGTACTATGAGCTTATTATATTTACTGACTCACGACACTTTTCCTGTCATAGTCGTATGCTTTTATTTTACACTTCATTAGTACTATTATTGCTCTGATTGTATTAAATATAGAGATTTTATATTCACTAATTTCCTTGAGATTTTGGCAGCATTTTACTACTTTACTGTAAATAATAAAAATTAGCTGTACTATGAGCTTATTATATTTACTGACTCACGACACTTTTCCTGTCATAGTCGTATGCTTTTATTTTACACTTCATTAGTACTATTATTGCTCTGATATTGTTGATGTGGTTAAATAGTAATTAAGATTGCGATGAAATATGAAATAAAGAACTTAAATATTCGACTACTACTACTACTTATTCTCGAAATAATTAGACAATTGACAGTAAGCAAAAACGTCGAGATATTAAAACATTGATATCAATGCCTCCATATGCAGTTCTCCAAATTAAAGAAACAAATTATTCAACTTCGATTTTCACTAACCTGTTTTTGTCATTGGCAAAGAAAGTGTCTGGAACCCAAATTTTTTCGGCAAAATCACCTGAAAGTGTCAATACTTCATGAACGCCATCATCGTCCGCATCATCGTCATAATATGGTCCATAGATGTTGAATGCCAGCCTTTCATCGCGCCAGTACTGATTTAAGTACATAGTAATTGTGTAGTCCTGTAATAAGACCAGGTTTATATTCAGACATTTCAATCCACTTTCTTGAATAACTTTCATTTTCAATGATTTTATAAAAAATAATCTAAATGTGTTTAATCGCATGATCCTAGAGAACAGTTCACAGATCAGTTTTTCTTCAATATTTTTTGCCTACCCCCAGTACCCCTAGTTTCTTATTATTATATTTATAATCTTTTTAAACAAACTTATTAAAACTTTATTTTCTAGAAAAATTATGTGCTAGAACTTGATCAAAATTTATTTTATTTGGTAAAGTACGATTTCAAATATGATAATATAAACATAAATAAATTGGCATCACTACTTTCTAACCCAATGTGTGTATAACTTACAAGTTATGTACAAAAATAAATTATACAGGTATGATACTCTTTACTACAAATAGTATTGACCTTGCTTACCATATTGACCTCCGAAATAGCGTCGAAACTGGCAATGGTCAAATCCATACCCACATGTAGAGGATCACCTACTCACAAAAAAAATTATGTCAGTGCTCATTATCTTATGTTATATGTTTGGGAATAATCAATTGAGGAGATCGAATCTAATGAGTAACAGAGAGTGTATATAAGTCTTGCTAGCATAATAATAATAACGATAGCACGCAATATTTTAGATTTTATTGCTTGCTAATAAATTGCATTTAGTTAAACTTAAATTATGGCTTAACATGTTGTCGTTTTTATGTACTTATTTTCAGCTGCACGCGGCCATGAAAAGCACTTCGCCTAAAATTATTCGGTTTTATATCAGTTTACTGTGTCCGAAAGATTTAGAATCCAAAATCAAACATTTCTTTACCTATCTATCTTTTTTTAGTTTTCTTTATAACTGAAAAACAAATCAATAAATTTTCGCAAATTTTATGGTTTGAAAAGCAATCTTTTCATTATACACTTACCTCCAAAGTTTGGACGTAATCGAATATCATAACCTTGAAGAATTTTTGAAATTGTTTGCGTTACATTTTCTAACCGACCGGCTGCATTTTCTTTCCGTTTACATCTGGAAAATTGGTGTTAAAGGAAACAAGTTTTCAATCGTTTAGCGAAAAACTAACGCTTTTCATAACTTCAATAAAATCTTATATGGATGGCCATATTTTTGTATAAACATAAGCTTAAAAATTGGATAAGTGGTGGAAGGTGGCGTCGTTACTAAGAAATTTCTTCTGGAGAAAACACATCACACACAAGCGAAACGAAATCAATTAAAAATCAAGTTCAGACAAACAGAGAAACGTGATTTGTAAGGCCCATTGACATCAGAGTTGGAAACAGTATTCCAAATCAGGAAAAAATTAACGCATGTATTTCAATATTCGAAAATCAACATCTAATGCCCCGTACACATAGCCGACGGCAGCGCCAGGACCACATCTGTCAAAGTACAGAATTAGAACGTTTCAATGGAGACGATTATTTTAACGACTGCACGGCTACACGATCACCCACCAGCAATTGTCATTGTCGCCAACTATAGAGCTTGTTGAATCTTGCAACGGCACCACGAGATAACTAACATCTGGTTGCACTTATCAAGTGGTGACCGCTGCAAGAATTCATGTAACAGGCACGATAAGAGCGTGTGGCCAGCATATGGTGTCGGTATGCTCTTATCGTGCTGTGTATTTTAGCTGCCATGCACCTTGGGTCATGCTACCTACGTGCATGCGCAGGCAAAACCTTAGGATAAGGAATAGTGTAAACACGAGGGTGGTCCGATAAGTACTAAGCCCCACCGCCCGATGGTGCCACTATCGTAAGAGAAATTTACTATCGTGTAGTACATCCTCGTAGACGGCTACTGTCAAAATTTCAGCCATATTGGACTTGTAGTTTTGTTTTGACCGCGTGTGGAAACGAACATGTCCGCGGATTTTTTTCTTCCACCATGACAACGCACCAGCTCACACCTTCGCCGTCGTCACGGCCAAATTGGTCGCATTAGGCTACGAACAGCTGCCCCATCCACCGTATTCTCCAGATTTGGCCCCGTGTGACTTCTTTTTGTTTCCAAACTTGAAAAAGTCACTCGCCGGGCAGAAATTTGAGTCGAATGAGGAGGTTATCGCCGCCACGGACGCCTACTTTGCAGACCTCCAGAAAACGTATTTTTCAGACGGGTTAAAGAAGTTGGAGCATCGCTGGGTCAAGTGTATCGAGTTGAAACCACGCACGTAGAGTAGGTACTAAAATATAAGAGATATTATAAATAAAGGCTCCGGGCGACCGGAGCGTTAGTCTAGTTTCAGAAGTGAATTGAAGTGCAGTGTTTAAGTTTTTAGCCTTCAGATCGACCAGCAATCAGCGGAGTATACATTGGTGACCCCAGGACACAAATCGACTGGTAAGGAAAGAAAAAAATTAATAAGATAAATTAGTAAGAAAAGAAAGGGAAAAATTAGTAAGGAGAAGAATTTTGAAGAAAAGTAGGTTTAAAAAAAAACGGAAATGGCAAAGGGTCGCAATGAAGGGCTGCAAGGGCAGTTGAATTCGTTGTTCGAGGAGTTAACAACGAATCACTGCATTTTAGCTCCCAAGCAAGCGCTAAGGGAGTACAATGTGTATTTCGAAAAGAAATACTATGAAAAAGTTCAGGCACTGTACAATCAAGCAAGTAGGTGAATTAAAGGCAGGAATGAGAAAGGGTGCGGTTAGTTCGCCATTTGAAAAGATGGAGGCGCGAACTGACAGCGCAGGTAAATCGGTGTCGGCGGAGCGTCAAAGGGACCAAGCCGCATCGGTTCAAGCGAGGTTTCAGGGCACCTTAAAGGAATTAAAAATTTGTCACGAAGGCATCCAGATGGGATGGAAAGATCTGTCACGGTTGCACAAGTTCGAGGACCGTGCGACTGATCTTAAGTTCGAGTACAATGAGTTCTTTAGAGAGGACGAGTTGTGCGAAGAATATGAGGTCCTAATGGATAAAGGGTCTCATATTGTGGCAAAAGAGGAAGAGAAAAGCTGTTAGAGCAGAATGCGTCTCCTTCCTTGCCATATAGTTTGCCTCAGATTCAAATTCCCATATTTAGTGGGGATTATAGTAAGTGGGTTTGCTTTAGGGACATTTTCACTGAAATATTCCTTCATAAAAATGTGTAGCTTTGTTTTGTTAGTTAAGTGGGCGCGAAAAGTGGGCGTGGCCGATTATATTATAGCCTATGTTTGGCCACTGCGAGGAGGACAAATAGCAGCGCAAATTGTACGCGCGTGCTATGGTTGTCCAAAAGAGAAACCAAATGTTACTCAGTCCACCAACCGACAGAGTAACTAGGTGTGCGATCCTCCTCGAGAAATGGTTGGTCTGCAATAAATTGCAGGGGGGCAGGGTGGCCAATGCCAGTTTCGCTGAAAATGATCTTGGTGACATAGTAGACGCAAGGATCAGGCGACTTAAATGCGGCTTATCCTTTTCCTACTGCAAAAGTTTAAAAGTATAATGACTAAATTTTAATTAAAAAGAAATTTAAAGTTAAGTAAAAAGGAAAAATTTAGACGATTTATAAAGATATAAATTGAGAGATAAATCGCAAATTTAACATATAATTTAAATGAAATTAAAAGGGCGAATGTTAAATTTAAGGAAAATTAAATTAAATTAAAACTAAATTAAATTTTAAGCATAATGAAAATAGCCATAATGTAAAAAAATTGCTAGTAACTATAAGGCTAATGTTAATTAAAAATCCCACTTGTTACATAAATATAAGTCAGGGATAGTTTATAAGAGCAGGGCAGCGTGAGTCAACGCGAACATCGTGGGACCGTGTGAGAAATGCAGCCAGGAAGAAGGAAAGCAGTGTCATCTGGGATACTGCAACGTGTACGACGTCAGATTCCGCGGTGAGCAGGTCGGTGAGCAGCCTCGCAAAATTGAAGGACGACGTCTAGCCCAACTGTAGCACGAACCGGTTCCTAAAAAAGCTGAAAGCGCAAAAGGCTCAAAGCTAGAGGAATATGGTGGGGTGCCGAACAAACTCATGAGGAAGAAGAAGTTTCTCTCCCAATTGATCCTGAGTACGGCAACCTTGGCAACATTGAGGGCGATGGGATTTCCACCAAGGTGGATAATCGCCTGCTTGAGTGCAACTGGGCCTGTCCTGTCAGCGCTATTTAGAAAGTGACAGAGGCGTCAGCATGATGAAGATCGTTGAAGGTCATCAACGAGAAAGTGAGTAACTCCAAGATCGCGCAGAAGCGTGAGACAGCCTCTCCGGGTGAAGATGACTGCCGCGGGAAAATTGTGATCTTATGAAGGAAGCGGACGTGGCTTTTGACGCGGACAATCCACATTAGCACTTAGCGGCCAGTAGTCAAGTAGCTGGAGTTAAGATGCGAAAGTGAAAGGTGAAGATCGCAGATCCCAGTTGACAACCAGCAGTTACAACACCAGTAGTAACCAGCCGGCGCTTGGAAGGTGAGGAAGCGGAGGTCAACATTGCTGCCCGCTGCTGCCCTAGCTCTAAGAGGTTTAGTAGAAAACCGAATGCCTTTATGTTGAAAGGCTACTCCTTTCAACGGGGGCAATATGTTGAATCTTGCAACGGCACCACAAGATAATCAACATCTGGTTGCACTATGGTGTCGGTATGCTCTTATCGTGCTGTGTATTTTGGCTGCCATGCACTTTGGGTCATGCGCAGGCAAAACCTTAGGATAAGGAATAGTGTAAATAGAGTAGGTACTAAAATATAAGAGATATTATAATATTAATAATAAAGGCTCCGGGCGACCGGAGCGTTAGTCTAGTTTCAGAAGTGAATTGAAGTGCAGTGTTTAAGTTTTTAGCCTTCAGATCGACCAGCGGAGTATACAGAGTTAATCTCTTTTTTTTAGGCGACAAATTCAAAGCAATTGCAATCACAGCTTCAAACAGATATTTTTCACGGCGATCTTCTTACTTTTTCGGTGTGCTTGAAACAACAATTACGAATTTGTTAGTATTTCAATTAAAATTTACTAGTTCTAAGAATTATTAAACAAAACCATTTTAAATTGATTTTAAAACGATAAAACGGGTATAGACGAATGCTTTATAGACGAATGATTTATAGACGAATTGTGATTAGGTGCACAAAAACATGATTGTGGGGCCATTGCTGCCGCTCTCATTGTAATCAAATAGTTGACTACACAGCGACAGTTGAAGCCGACACCATTTTGTAGTTATGTGGCCCTGTCGCTGCCTCCTTCAATGTGTTCGGGCCAACCCACTAATCAATTATGGCCTTCATACAATGATCGAAATGCGCGAAAAAATTATTTTTGCAGAGAACAAATTTTCGATAATAAAATTTAGTCAACGCCTATATATTCTAGTGTACGTCCTTCCATGATGAAGTGGCAATGTTAACTCAGCATATTTCACTTTGAACTTGAAAAACTTCTACACAGAAAGCCCCATCAGTAATAAAATCACCCATGCGATATCAAACTTTATATACGTAGAACTCAGGCGACTAGAATTACCAAAATATAATAATTAAACCATTGAGTAAACACTTACCTTACATTTGGAATGTGAAGTAACACAATTAGTAAAATGCATATTAAGTTGATGCCTATGCACACCACTCCGCGATTCATTTTGGTATAAACATCCATTAGTGGACTGCGCAATGATTCTTGTCACAGGTCCATGCATATTTTAATTATTGAAAACATTTTCACTTATTATTGGGAGCTCCTAGAAATGTATGGTATAAATTCGTCGTTACAACATATAACGGTTATGAGCAGTGTTGGGACATATTACAATGTAATTTAGTTATATTACACATTTCTGGCTTCTATATAAAAGTAATAATATTATATTACATATTACTTGACAACCAAAGTAATATATTAGAAACAAGTTACATTACTTCCAAAATCTTGGTAATAAAATTACTGGTAATATGGGTGGAGTGGGTGGAGTAGAATGAACATAAAAATTTTTATATTGAGTACTCTATAGAGTGTACAATTCTGAGTCTCTTTGGAGTGAACACAATAAAAAAAAACAACTTACTTTCAAATTGAATACTGCAACTTGTATGTGTTTGTAAAAAAAATGCAGCTTTTTGTTCTAGACTTAATCTACGTGGTTTTGTTTGACGTCCGCAAAAATTAAACTTAAAACCACGAATATTAAACAACAATGACCGATGCTGAGGCTATCAAAGTTTTTGACAAATGCTTTGAATGGGCTGAAGTTAACAATGCTTTACAAAACTTTTTACAATCTTAATATGCAACTTGTTATTGATTCAATAAAACAGATTTAAGTGAATTTAAAGAACAAAAAACTCAATCTGGATATAGTGAACAATCTGGATTCTATGAACAAAACTTGCATTAATTAGTTCACTCTACCCAAATTAAACTGTATGTAATATATCCATCTTTATATTATCTCTTCTCTATATAAAAGAAAGTACATGTATGTGTGTACGCGCATCACGTTCTAACGGGCCGGCCGATTTCCATGGGGTTTTTTTTGTTGCATTCGCTTTGAGTCAGTTCAGACGATAATTTTGGAACCATAAGTCACACATCAATTAAATTCTCTACGAACTTACTATTTAGTCATATCCTTCGACAGAGGGAATAGGGCGGGTATTGGACGAGAGGGCCTGGCACCACCTATACAAGCCAAATCTTAATAATGGAATATCTTCGAAATTGTAAGTTGTATAACACTGAAATTTAGTACTCCGTCGTCCCAGAGATGAGTCATTCTACTGGTAAGATTTGACGAGCGTTGGACAAGGGGCGTGGCACATTTGTTGTGACCCAAATATTTCACTGAACTATAAGTCGCTCAGCAATGAAACTTAGTACGAACCTACCATTTTCCGTTTTGACAAAGGGAGTGGTGCGGGTATTGAACAAGGGAGCGTGGCACCGCCCATACAACTTAATTCTATATATAAAGGCTGTCCACACCAAAATTTGGTCACTAAAGAACACCCCTGTGCCTGACGTTACGACTAATTTTTCAAAAAAATTTTCAAATCTAAGCATGCGATGATTTAAATGTCAGTCCTCCATTAAAATTATTTTCATTTAGTTCTTTGATTCTTTTAAAATGGCAAGCCAATTGGAGAAGAGAAAATTGATTTTGCACGAATTCAATTCTAACAGACAACAAATCGCACGAAAAATTTCGAAAAAACTAAATTTCGCACCATCCACGGTGATGTGTGTTAAAAAACTTTAATAATCGTTTGTGCTTTTAATAATAATTTAATAATTGACTGGCACGACAGCCCGCTTACGCGAGACTAAGGCCTAGCTTCCCGCAACCACCCGTGTTGTGCGTGTGAATTTGTACGCGGGTGGAGGGACCTACAGTTTTATGCCGGTTCCGAACGGCAGGTTGGGAGCTTTTTCATAAGCAATTTTTACTCTCAGAGGTTTGCCATTTCCAGCTGAGAGGACAGCCACCGAAAGAGAAAACGAGTTTTCCCGTTTTTTTTTTCTAGGTGTTATTACAGGCAGTATTTGAACCTGAGGTTGCTGCCTTCGACTCGCGGTCCAACGCACTAACCAACTGAGCCACGGCGGCTGCCGTTTGTGTCGTTTGTGCTGAGATCGGAAAAAAGAAAGTGGTGGAAACAATAACCAAAGCGATATTCGCAGCGCAAAAAAAGTGAAACATGAGTTTAAAAAGGATCCAAGGATATCCACTCGTGCAGTAGCAAAAAAAAAATTCGCATGTCGAAATTATTTGTACAAAAAGTAAAAGAAAAAGAAGGTTTGAAAACTTATAAAGCTCAAGTAGTGCCCGATCGTAACGCCAAACAAAATTTGACAGCAAAACAGCGATGCAGAAAACTTTATGAAACACAATTGACCAAATTTAAATGTGTTGTAATGGATGACGAAACTTACTGTTTTAAGAATTTTAAATATATCCCGGGACAAGAGTTTTACACTGCTGCATCTCGACAAGATGCACCTGATGACGTAAAAATAAGAAAACGTACCAAATTTCCACAAAAACTGATGGTTTGGCAAGCGATTTGCTCCTGTGGTAGGAAAACGGATCCTTTCATTACATCGGGCACAATAAATGCAGAAATTTACAAAAAGGAGTGCTTGGAAAATCGTGTTCTGCCCTTTATAAAAAGCCATAATGTGAGTACTCTGTTTTGGCCCGACCTCGCTAGTTGTCACTATGCTCGAGACATCCTAAAATGGTAAGGACATTGGAGTGTTTTTCGTAGCTCGCGACTGCAATCCTCTCAATAGTCCGGAGCTGCGACCAATAGAGAATTATTGGTCTATCGTTAAGAGAATTTTAAAAAGCACACGTGGCTCCATCAATACAGAAAAAGAGTACCGTTCGAAACGTTCAATAGTCCGGAGCTGCGACCAATAGAGAATTATTGGTCTATCGTTAAGAGAATTTAAAAAAGCACACGTGGCTCCATCAATACAGAAAAAGAGTACCGTTCGAAATGGTTGTAGGCGTCAAAAAAGTCACGCAGGACCTCGTGCAAAAAATGATGGGAACAGTTCGGCAAAAAGTGCGCCTGGCAGCATGCGAAAAATAATATATTAAAACGTATGTTATGTAACATTTCTTTAAGGTATCTAGTTACAAATAAAAAAAAATTTTTTAGAAAAATATCAATAGTTTTTATTTTATATACCTACAATTTAAAGTGACCAAATTTTGGTGTGGACAGCCTTTGTAAAAGAAAGCCTTGTGTGAGTTATGGCATCACACCCGTCCGATTTGCATGCATCTTTTTGTTGGATTCGTCTTGAGGCAGTGCAGGTTTAGACCACAGCAGGTGACGTTATACTTCAATTAATTCAAATGTTGTGCGCGACGAAGTTTGCCGGGTCAGCTAGTGCAGTATAAATAATTATAGGTACTAATAATGTTACGTAAGATTATTAAAATTACGTAAGATATTATATTACATAATATATTGGTCCCATCACTGGTTATGACATCCTTTTACGATGTTTCACCTACACACTTTTTGCTCTTACTTAAAATATTTTTATAAGCAAGCAGCTATAATTGTTGACCTTTCTTCATAAAATCCAAATAATTATATCGGGTGTCCCATCTGTTGGTTGTATTTTAAACTAGCGAGTAAATCGACTTTGGCAGCACTTACGTCTGTCATTCTTTGACAGATAATTAGTTTATTGTTTGCGGTTAACGAATATGGATCGCTTTTCGCTCGAAAAACGCTGGGAAGTGTTGAAATTTTACTTCCAAAGTGAATGTTCAATCGCTGATACAGTCAAAAATCGTGTAATCAGCAGTTTTGGAAATGTGCACTGGCCACCGCGCAGCTGCGATTTGACCCCGCTAGACTATTTTTTGTGGGAAACCTTGAAGGATAGATGTTATGTGGACCCGCCAGAGTCGATTGGCGGCTTGAAAGCCAATATTCGACAAGCCATATTGGAAAATGTAGTGAAAAATTGGGTCCAAAGAATGACGTACTGTAAGGCCAGCAACGGCAGTTACATGAATGAAATTGTATTTCATACTTAACGGCATGGATGTACCTTTCTAATAAAAAAAACCCCGTTTGGAAAAATACCTGTGCGTTCATTATTTTTCAGCCAATTTAAAAAGCAAGTTTCTGTTGAGACACCCTATACATGTTAACTATCCACATGTATACCTTCTTCTATCAAATTATTATTGTACTAGTAGGGCCCTGCGGCTTTGCACGCAAGCTTGAAGTCAATGGGCCCAATAAACCAAGTTTCTGTATACTACACTCTATGGGCGATGCCACGCCTCTTTTAAGTAATGCCCAATTCATTGATTTGCGACTTTCAGTTCCAAAGTTACGCGGAAAATTTCAGTCACATAAAATATGCCGCGCCCCTTGTTCAACGTCCATAAAATGTTGCCAGTAGAATGACACATCTATGGGACGATGGTATACAAAGCTTTCCAACTTATTGTTCCGAAGCTACTCCACATTAAAAATTTGGGTTCTATGGGCGGTGCCATGCCCCTCGTCCAATACCCACCCCACTCTCCCTGTCGAAGGGCACGTCTAAATCGTAAGTCTGTGCCAAATATCTTTGATGCCTGATTTGCAGTTCCAAAGTTATTCAAAACAATAGGGCCGCTTAAAAAGTGCCACGCCCCTTGTCCAACGCCCATACAATTTAACTACTTGAACGAAACGTCTAAGCCATGATGCTGTATCAAATTTCAATGCTAGCCAACTTATAATTCCGAAGATATTTCACATTAAAAACTTGTGTTCTATGGGCGGTGCCATGCCCCTCGTCCGATACCCACCCCATTCCCCATGTCGAAGGGCACATCTAAATCGTAAGTTTGTGTCAAATCTCTTTGATGTGTGATTTGTAGTTCCAAAGTTATTCAAAACATTTGAGTTGCTGAAAAAGTGCCACGCCCCTTGTCCAACGCTCACAAAGTTTTACCAGTGAAACGGTAATGCTACCCGCTTTCTCATTCCGAAGATATTCCATATTCAAAATTTAAGTTGTATGGGCGGTGCCACGCCCCCTTTTCAAAAACCCACCCATTCCCCTTATCAAAAAACACAACTAAATCGTACGTTTGTACCCAGTGTCATTGATGTGAACGCAATAGTTCCAAAGTTACACCGGCATCTAAAAAGTGCCACGCCCCTTGTCCAAAGCCCATTGAATTTTACCAGTGAAACGGCACATCTAAACGGTGGCCTCGAACCAAATTTTAATGCTGTCCGACTTCTCATTACGAAGATATTTCATATTGAAAATATAAGTAAGTCTGTGCCAAATATCTTTGATGCCTGATTTGCAGTTCCAAAGTTATTCAAAACAATAGGGCTGCTTAAAAAGTGCCACGCCCCTTGTCCAACGCCCATACAATTTAACTACTTGAACGAAACGTCTAAGCCATGATGCTGTATCAAATTTCAATGCTAGCCAACTTATAATTCCGAAGATATTTCACATTAAAAACTTGTGTTCTATGGGCGGTGCCATGCCCCTCGTCCGATACCCACCCCATTCCCCATGTCGAAGGGCACATCTAAATCGTAAGTTTGTGTCAAATCTCTTTGATGTGTGATTTGTAGTTCCAAAGTTATTCAAAACATTTGAGTTGCTGAAAAAGTGCCACGCCCCTTGTCCAACGCTCACAAAGTTTTACCAGTGAAACGGTAATGCTACCCGATTTCTCATTCCGAAGATATTCCATATTCAAAATTTAAGTTGTATGGGCGGTGCCACGCCCCCTTTTCAAAAACCCACCCATTCCCCTTATCAAAAAACACAACTAAATCGTACGTTTGTACCCAGTGTCATTGATGTGAACGCAATAGTTCCAAAGTTACACCGGCATCTAAAAAGTGCCACGCCCCTTGTCCAAAGCCCATTGAATTTTACCAGTGAAACGGCACATCTAAACGGTGGCCTCGAACCAAATTTTAATGCTGTCCGACTTCTCATTACGAAGATATTTCATATTGAAAATATAATTTTCAAAAAATTCAAGAAAATTTAATTTTAATTTCCCACGCCTACCTATCGGGTCGTATTCGCACTATGTGGTTTACAGAGACTTAGTCAATATGAACATTCCGTGAAAAATTCAGCTCAATCGGGTGTCTAGTTTTTGAGTTTCAGTGTCGTGTGACCAACAAACTCACAAACAAATAGACATTCATTTTTATATACATTGATATTTGCTGCAATGACTCGCAAAATTTTTTTATATCCATATTGTTTTGCACAAATATACCACAGTTAATTTCTGTCATCACAATGGGCATTGCAGTAAGGGGTAAAAGGTGGGCGTGGTCAACCTAATATAGCCTATGTTTACCGCTATGGAATTTTACATCAACATTCATTTTCAGACATGTACCGTAGCTTTGTTTTGTTAGATTAGTGGGCGCGGAAAGTGGGCGTGGCCGATTATATTATAGCCTATGTTGCCCGCAATGACAAGCTGAACCGTTTGATACCCATATTGCTATGACAAATATACCATGGCTGATTTTTATTATAGTGGGCGTGGCGAAAAGGCATATCAGGTGGGCGTGGTCAATCTTATATACCCTATATTAACGTTAATGAAACACGGAATCAGTTGATATTAATACTGATTTACCGGCATGTACCGTAGCTCCGTTTTCTTCGTTTAGTGGGCGCGGAAAGTGGGTATGGCCGATTATATTATAGCCTATGTTTGCCGCAATGACACGCTGAATCGTTTGATACCCATATTGCCTTACAAAAGCATACCATAGATGAGTTTTGTTACCATAGTGGGCGTAAGAAGGCGGCGTGGTCATTCTCATATATCCTATGTACCATTCCCCCAGATCAAAAAATGTTTGGTGCTTATTTCATCTAAATCGGTTCAGTGGTTTTTGCCTGATTGTGGCTCAAAATATGTCACACTTGTTTTTATATAATAGTTTATGATGCTATTGAAATAATTTTTACTCACTTTAATATACGTTGCACTACTTCTCTATCTATGGGTCTATGTGAGACCCCCTTGGGTCAGCCAACCTGACCTAAATCACGTTTCCCTTAACCCTTTGTTGAGTCTTAGAAGTTAGTAAAACTTTGTATATAAATACATACACCCGGTCACGGGCACGATCACGGATAAAATTGTTGTTGTTTCAAAGTAAAAAGAAAAATTGAGAACGCGAACGAGAGAGTACAATTTGACCGCATCGGTCACCGGATAATAAGGCTTTCGATGCCAAATCAAACGACCACATCAGTGTTGCGTCGTGAGATTATTCACAATAGTTCCTTTTTTGTGAAAATGTGTATGGAATGAGCAAGAAAATTATCGGTAGCAACCCTCATCACTAGCGTATGTTTATATTTGTGTTTTCGGTGAAAAAGAAGAAAGAAAAGGGGAAATTTAAATGGTAAACATATATTGCGTTACTTTCGCACACATACTTATTATATTAATTTCATTCACAAACTATTTGCTCAGAATGCCAGAAATTTCAGACTAATCAAAGACTAAGGCGCTGATAACAATGTTCCAGGAGCACGAATGTCTTTGGAACATCAGAAATGTGTGCTGTTCAGACCGATGCAAGCGCTAAAAAGACTTTTACATTTTATTTGAAGGAGTAAAGTCTTAATAAAAAGTACGGAAAAAGTAAAAGTAAAGTAGTAAGTAAAAGCGTAGTAGTGACTGAAAAATCAGAACGAGAGGTCGTTTGACATAACATCGCCCTTAGTTAGGACAAAGAGTTATCCGCACATAAATTAAGTTTTTGTTTGTGTTAGTGTTAGTGAGCACAACTTTTCCTACTTTTAATCCATTACCGTCCATTCCATTCCGGCTTCGACCGTCACTATGTAGTCAACTACGTGATTACAATAAAAGCGGCAACAACGTTATCACAATCATATTTTTAAGTTCCTAAGCACAAATTGTAAAGTCTGTATCCATTTTACCGTTGTACAATCAATTTAAAACGCATGCCAATGTGTAATAATTTTTAGAACTAGTAAATTTTAACGGAGATAGTAACAAATTTTGAATTGTTATTCAAAGCACAGTGATGCCAATTGTTTGGTTTTGTAGCCTGCGAAATAGAGAATAGTTCTGTGTTTGGCGACAGCGACAACTGTTTCCGGTGTTCGTGTAGCAGTGCAGTCGTCAAAATAATCGTTTTCATACGAACGTTCTGAATTTATATTTTGACAGATGCGGTCGTGTCGCTGCGGTCGTCTATGTGACGGGGCATATTTATAGGCTATAGCGCACTCCGACCAATTTGATCTTTTGTGCAACTTTTGTTTTAACCTTTCAAGTTTAGGCTTGTTATAAATTTTAGCACTTTTTGAGGTTGTAACTTCCAGATGGTTGATGGCGGTATTGACGCCTGACCAAACTGGATAAATCTCTTTCTGCTGAGTGCAGGAGATTCACATGAAATATGTTCATACAAAACGCAGATGCCAAAATGTTGTAATCAAAATATTGTTCGTGGATTTCCATTGGAATTACTTTTTTCGATTACTTAAATGCAAAATTAAGCAAACAAAATGCAAGTACTGACATGTAAAAAGGATTTAAAATGTGCCTAAAATGCTTTTTTGGCTTCTATTAGCAACAAAGGACGAATAAGTGTAATAAGTAGATCCATTTTGTTAATTGCGTTAATTACAAGTGAGCAGCTAACACTTTCTATACGTAGCCTCCAAAATGGTATAATCTAACACCGCTCAATTATATTTTGTGAGACTATGTTAAACCATTGGTGAACAATAGCAAACTACAAACAATTCACGAATTCAAGTCAACATTGAACACGTTATAGTGGAAGTATAGTCAGATATGTTCGAAATACTTAGTTGTACAAAATTGAACCAGTTGTCGCGAAAAGCCAAAGCTGTCGTTCGCCAGAAATATTTTTTATGTAAATACATATAATGGTTTACATAGAACTTCCAAGCAAAAATGTAAATATGTGTAATCACTTGTTAGTTATTTCTTTTAAAGTTCTGAGCCACTTCCTCAAGCGGCTATATACCCTATATACCTATGTATATATATGTGTAAGCATAAAAAAGTAACAAATATAGCACGAATTTTCGCTTTAAAGTCCCTTCGAAGTCGCTCATCTATATAAACCCGCGTCAATTGCAGCTTTGCAAAGTAACATTACACGTATTATTACCAGGAGTTTTGCTCGAAAAAGTGATTCAAATTTAACTTCTTGTATAGATCTCTTCAAATATTATCGTCAACATTTACATGAAATAATCTCCAAACAGCAAGCATTGATTTATGAACTAAAAAAAAATTTTACGCTTCTATAATTTTTTTGAATTAATTTTTGCATTTAATCTGTGTTAAATGTTTAACAAATAACCCTTTGTATTTTCTATATTAAATAGCAAACATATATTTGGAAGGTTAAACACCAAATGCTCCTTCTTGCGTGCACCATTGAAGGTACCTATGGTTTTAATTCAAGGAATTGTAAGTAAATGTTCACTAATTTATTGTCTAACCACACACTTGCAAATTATACGATAAAACTGGACTTACATATGTGTTTGTTCTATAGGACCGAACGCAAAAAGGCTGCTTTAGAAATGAAATAGTAGTTTCACGTTTTAACATTTAATTTCATTTTAACATGACACATTTCGTAAACAAACGTTTATTTCAAAAAATAATTGAATTGCTTTTCAAAGTAATACTGTCCAAATTCTAGATGTTACGATTGTATACGATTATTGATATGAGTACACAACTAATGTTCGCACTTCAAAAAGCTTGCACTGTGTTTTACACGTTTTTTTGACACGTTTTTTTGTCCCTAATTATCTTCTTAACTATTTAAAAAAAATACCATGCACCGTTTGACCCTTTTAGGGTTTCAAACAATTTGTTGACACATATAATGCTCTTTTACTTCTTAGATCATGCTTGAAGGACAAAACGATGTTCAATATTATTCAATGCGCAGTGGCTATCTCAATAATAGAACTTTACTGATCTTTTTTCTTCTTAACATTGAATAATGTCCTTATATTTTTCAGGAACTCTTAATAGCGTAATCATTCCTTGATTTTTTCGTCGGTTAATACCTAGTTTTAAGTGAAAGCTCTGCATATATTTATTCACTGTGTTCGGCTTGTCCTTGCAACAGCCCGCACGATAGTAATACACTTGCACCTACACGTTCAGCGACTAAATGTGAATGGTTATTTGAGTTCGATGTCACAGTAAAAGTTTGAAACTAAATTGTGAGACAAATGAGCAAATGAGGAGAAAGTGAAAGTGAAAGAATGTCTGTTGTGTACATGGATGCTGCGCAGAAAATGCAAGTTCCATTGCGAAACGCCATCCATTCCATTGCAAACGCCATCTAGTTGTGGAAACTGATTTGAAATGTTTGAATACATTCCAAAGTAGCAAGTGCAGAATATAAATCGTAACAAGTTTGTTTTTCTTAGTATATGAATTTTTATGTTTATTTGTGCATACTTTTTAATATGCATAAGAATGCCAAAAATTTTTAACTTTGTATGTACATATGTCGAATGCAAATAAGAATTAGAAAAATTACTGAAAATGAATGTTCCTTTAATTTTGTTTTTTAGACGTTATGTGTTGAAATGATAAATTGTATCTTTTGTTAGTTTACAATTGCTGCTGTCCTACAGGTTTTGTTTTCTTTTTATATGAGCATTTTCACGCTACTTTATTTGCATTCTTTTGAATAGAAAAAAATTACAGCTTTTATATAACTGTTTTTAATTTCATAAAATTTAAGAATTTAGAGGGCCCCATCAGCCGGCGCCTCCCAGCGCCCCCGAGCACCTTGAGCTGCCACTGCTAATAATATAGCAATTAATTTAATTGCCAAACAACCTGGCAAACCTTCTCATAAAAATCATCGCTCTTGTTCAAAACTAGCAGGTGAATTCGTATGTAAATCTTCATATGTTATTTAGAAGTTTTTGCGACGGTTTCTGCCATTTCAAATTACGCCAAATATGGTACAAGTAATATCAAAAATACAAATTTCCCTGCTTACAGCTTACAGCTTTAAATCTGAAATGAAGCTTTTATATCAGCTGTTTCTATTTTTTACCCTGTTTTTAGGCGATGATGAATCAGCCAGTCAATCAGTCAGGACAAACAATTATTCACATGTATTTATATAGATCACAGGACCTGAATAATTAAATCAATGGGGGAATGCTAGCGAAAATACAAGTTAAGGTCTCTGATTGCGTTCAACCTGGCGAACGCCAGAACGATTCTTGTGCCTGTCCAATCCAAGTTGATATACAACCTCCTTGTGGTCTTCCTGGATAGCTATTCTACCAATTCCCAGGATTTTAAATTTCGGTTGTGATCGGGGTTTAGTACGATTCAGGATTTGAGGATATACCTGGAATTTCCGGACCCTCTACAGGGAGGCGAAAGCCTTCCTGAAATGATAAAATAGGATAAGGTTGCTCTAAGCGAGCAGGCTGCGACATGTATTACAGCTGTCACGCGGAGAAGCGCGAATTTGTGGTTAGCAAGAGGCTTCACCACCACTTCTCAAGGTTTACTACGGTGAACGAACGGCTGGCCACAAGGACTTAACTATTATAAGTTTTTTAAGAAATTAATTGCAATGTAACTATTACAATGCAACATGCATTTTATTTGTTGATCATAATTATTATTTGCGACAATTAATTTTTACGTTGCATAATAACTGTTATGAGAAATAAATATTTTTTTCATTCTGGATAATTATTATTTTGGGATTTTTTTTGGTTTACGTTGCATCATAACTTTTATTTATGACTTTTTTATTTACGCTACCGATAACTATTATTTTGAGAAACTTTTTTTTTTTACGTTGCTTCATAACTTTTATTTATGATTTTTATTTATTTACGTTACCGATAACTATAATTTGAAAGAAAATTTTTTTTACGTTGCCTCATAACTTTTATGAAAGACATTTTTTTTATTTACTTTGCCTTACCACATTTTGAGTATGAATTGATTTTGAATTGTTTAGTTGTTGGTGGAAATAAGGTTTCTGCAGTTAATTTGCGTTTGTCAATTTAAAACATTTAAAAATTAATTCATATCCAAAATGTAGTAATTCAACGTAAAAAATTTTGTTTTTAAAATAATAGTTATCGGCAACGTAAATGAAAAAAAAATCATAAATAAAAGTTATGAAGCAACGTAAAAAAGTTCTCAAAATAATAGTTATCGGTAACGTAAATTAAAAAAGTCATAAATAAAAGTTATGAAGCAATGTAAAAACAAAAATATACTTGTTACTTATAACAGTTATTTTGCAACTCAAAAATATTTATTACATGATAATAGTTATAGGCGACATAAAAAATGTCTTATTGGGAATAATTATTATAAAACAATAATTACAGAAATTTCTTAAATTAGGGCAATTTTTTCATTTCCAAAAATATGGATAATAATTATTTTAGGTCTCTGGCTGGCCACTATCTGTATCAAGGTTAAATACTTTAGCATAAGCCTAGTTTGCGCGCACGCTCCGACGGAACAGAAGGACGATGCAAACAAAGATGCCTTCTATGCGAAGTTCGAGGACGTCTACGACGGGTGCCCGACCCATATCGTTGAAACCGTTCTCGGGGACTTGCCTCGGGACAATGCCAAGGTCGGGCGAGAAGATATATTTCAGGTCCCACAGTTGGGTACTTCAGCCTCCATGCGACCATTTCGAACAACGGTCTGAGGCTGATCGATTTCGCCGCAGAACGAAACATCGTAGTTAGTAGCACCAGATTCCAGTACCTCAACATCCATAACACCACCTGGCTGTGCCAAGATTAATCCACCCACAACCAGATTGATCACATCGTGATTGATGGAAGACGTTTCAAACATTTTAGATGTGTGCACGTTCCGTGGGCCGCTTTAATTTTTTTTTGTGGAGAATTAGTACATTTGAAGCTTTAATTTAAGTTAAAAGAATTAAAACAAAAAGTGTCGAAGTTACTCAAACATCGATTTGAAATTTTCACTTCCGGTTTACTATACGTAAAAAAAATTAAAATTTCGAATTCGACAAAAACAAAAAAACAACAACTTTTTTACTATCAGAAACAATACTTTTTAGTTTTTTTTACAAATTAATTGATACAGATAATAAGCATCCAAAAATTCACGACTTTATTCTTAGTGAATTTTTAAAAGCTCATAACTCAGCAAAAAAACATCATACGAAAAAAAAATTGGGTGTACACATCCATGTCTACTAGAAGTATAACTGACCAGAATATAAACAAAATTCATGACCTCACTTTTTTTGGGTTGTCCGCTTGACGTGAAATGCCCCATATAGTAAAATCCTAACGAGCGTACACATAGCGTAATTTGTGTAAGATTAAAGCGCCGGTTGGAGCTTTGGCGAGTGGCCTTTTCACTGCGGCTTTAGACATGGTAAGTTCGCCATCGACCAGATAATCACATTGTGCCAAATCCTGAAGAAGATCCATGAGAGTCAAATCGATACTCACCATCTCTTTTCGATTACAAGGCAGCATTCGATAGCCCGATAGTCCTTTATGGCGCAGAAGCAGGGATACTTGCGGCTCTTGGCGTGTTCGAGAAGAAGGAAATTCGCAAAAAGTTCCCCCTGTTCGTATTGACGACTACTATCAGGAGCCTCTGCTTCATCAATTGGTCACACCATGAGATAATATAGCGTTCTTAACTTGGTCCTTCCTTATAGCACACAATTTTTAGTACCAGAGTAACCGGAGAATCCTAATCATTATTCAGAAGTTAAGACGACCACTCGAAGTAAAAAGTGAAAGTAAAATGGTAAAACCTTAAAAGTTACCCAAACTATTTTTCGGGTTGTAAGAGGAACCCTGAAGCTCACTTTTCCTGTCCTACTGTACATAAAAGTTCCCTGTCTATCTAAAATAATAACAAATTTTTTGGGAAAACCCAATTTTTTTTTTAAATCCCCTTCAGGCGCAAAACAGTGACTTTCATGATCTAAAAGCATGTCTAATGAGTGTTTTAGATCGTCGGCCGTGATGTCCTTAAGGATGTCGATGCAAGCCTGATCTTTGATGAATTATGGCCCAGTTTTTAAGGACTCTGCTGTGATTGCGGATTTCAGTTGGCTAACACGTTGGTTATGGTCCGGATCATTGGCGCACATAGGGGGATTGGGGGTTCAAATCCCCAAACACAAAAATTGCTGGTACAAAATATGGTTTCGAATGGTATTCAACTCAAAAGTTTTACGCAAAACCCCTAAAAATTCAATCCCGTTTACGAGCCAAGATTAATCCACCCACAACCAGATTGATCACATCGTGATTGATGGAAGACGTTTCAAACATTTTAGATGTGTGCACGTTCCGTGGGCCGCTTTAATTTTTTTTTGTGGAGAATTAGTACATTTGAAGCTTTAATTTAAGTTAAAAGAATTAAAACAAAAAGTGTCGAAGTTACTCAAACATCGATTTGAAATTTTCACTTCCGGTTTACTATACGTAAAAAAAATTAAAATTTCGAATTCGACAAAAACAAAAAAACAACAACTTTTTTACTATCAGAAACAATACTTTTTAGTTTTTTTTACAAATTAATTGATACAGATAATAAGCATCCAAAAATTCACGACTTTATTCTTAGTGAATTTTTAAAAGCTCATAACTCAGCAAAAAAACATCATACGAAAAAAAAATTGGGTGTACACATCCATGTCTACTAGAAGTATAACTGACCAGAATATAAACAAAATTCATGACCTCACTTTTTTTGGGTTGTCCGCTTGACGTGAAATGCCCCATATAGTAAAATCCTAACGAGCGTACACATAGCGTAATTTGTGTAAGATTAAAGCGCCGGTTGGAGCTTTGGCGAGTGGCCTTTTCACTGCGGCTTTAGACATGGTAAGTTCGCCATCGACCAGATAATCACATTGTGCCAAATCCTGAAGAAGATCCATGAGAGTCAAATCGATACTCACCATCTCTTTTCGATTACAAGGCAGCATTCGATAGCCCGATAGTCCTTTATGGCGCAGAAGCAGGGATACTTGCGGCTCTTGGCGTGTTCGAGAAGAAGGAAATTCGCAAAAAGTTCCCCCTGTTCGTATTGACGACTACTATCAGGAGCCTCTGCTTCATCAATTGGTCACACCATGAGATAATATAGCGTTCTTAACTTGGTCCTTCCTTATAGCACACAATTTTTAGTACCAGAGTAACCGGAGAATCCTAATCATTATTCAGAAGTTAAGACGACCACTCGAAGTAAAAAGTGAAAGTAAAATGGTAAAACCTTAAAAGTTACCCAAACTATTTTTCGGGTTGTAAGAGGAACCCTGAAGCTCACTTTTCCTGTCCTACTGTACATAAAAGTTCCCTGTCTATCTAAAATAATAACAAATTTTTTGGGAAAACCCAATTTTTTTTTTAAATCCCCTTCAGGCGCAAAACAGTGACTTTCATGATCTAAAAGCATGTCTAATGAGTGTTTTAGATCGTCGGCCGTGATGTCCTTAAGGATGTCGATGCAAGCCTGATCTTTGATGAATTATGGCCCAGTTTTTAAGGACTCTGCTGTGATTGCGGATTTCAGTTGGCTAACACGTTGGTTATGGTCCGGATCATTGGCGCACATAGGGGGATTGGGGGTTCAAATCCCCAAACACAAAAATTGCTGGTACAAAATATGGTTTCGAATGGTATTCAACTCAAAAGTTTTACGCAAAACCCCTAAAAATTCAATCCCGTTTACGCCACTGGTCCTGAAAATCGTTTTTTAATCGCGTATACCTCTTATAATCTAAGATTTTGCTACCGCTTTATACCAATAAATCCATATAGATAAATTCCACAATTGTTCGACAATTTTATCAGTGTAAAGCTCTATCAGTGTAAAGCTTTTAAAGGTCGTAGGTATATGTACACATACCTACCTCAAAATCACAGATGAAAAATACTAAATGTTTACAAATAATCAGAATGTAAATAATCATCATGTTTTGATTCTTTCTCCGTTTTTATTTAAAAATCTATTTGCATATCAACAAAAGTACGAAGCGCATTGTCAAGTTGGTACATAGCACAATATTTAAATACAAATTGGCGGCGAATAACTCAATCAATTTTTTGTTTATTGCTAACAACGTTTTCTTTAACCGCCTGCCTGTCCCTTGTGGTCTATTTGACCCCAGGCGGAATTAAAAAAAACGGTTGAGCTTTGAGCTATTTGTGTTATTTAGTGTTAAGCGCGCTTACAACCCAATAACAAATCGAGAAAAACGCTTTTCGGGGCCTTCCCCTTTTCTTTTGTGGTTTATGTGTAACATTTCTTCATGTTTTGTCAGTAAATTATATAACCATTTGGTTGGGGTCATCCTGACCGCAAAGGACAGCGAACGCAATTTTGAGCAAGGGCCAGGCAGAAGGTTAATTCTGTTGCAGTTTCATATTCGCAGCTACAGAAATGGGGGTTGAATGTAAAATGTTTGCTAAAACTGCAGCAACACAAGCATATCTGCCAAAGTATTGTATCAGAAAGTTCCTATGGATGCGATTATTTTTACGACGGACGGCTACACGACCACCGACTGCAGTTGTCGCCGTCACCAAACATCGAACTATTCTGTTTTCGAATCGTATTTATTCAATGAACGGTTAAAATTTTTTTGGTTACAAACAAAATGTTACCGATTAAGAGTTAAAAAAAGGTTGCTTAACCTATCACTTAATAGAAATTATGTAGTGCAAAACTGAGTCAATGTGTTTATTTAAAATATTGGACAAAATGCATATATATGTGCCAAATTTGTAATCTTTTATGGTGGATCCTGGTGGATCAAGGTATAATCTAATAGACTTGCGAAAAATTTCATCAAAATTGGTACTGGTACGAGGGGCATTCAATGTATTCTCGGTATCGGGGTGATTTGATATTATTGTGGGTAATTAAAATATATAATTAGCTAACAACATTATCTGAGGGTATTTATATAAAATTTGATGTTGATAACTTCATTAGTTTGTTTGCTACCTCCAGTCAGCGACGACGAAAATGACTGACGCGACAATGTTGAAGAAAATCGAGCATCGTGCGGTGATTAAATTCCTCACTAAACAAGGAAAATCTCAAAAAACTATCCATAAAGAAAGGGTAGCCGTTTATCAAGACTCTTCTCCTTCATTATCGACCGTACTGAAGTGGTCAAGTGAATTCAAAAGAGGTCGGGAAAGTATCGAGGATGATCCCCACCCAGGTGGGCCAATCACGGCGGCTACCGAAGAAAATGTGAAAATTATCGAAAAACTTGTATTAGAGGATGCACGTGTAAAAATCAAGATGTTGGCAGAAATAACTAAGCTATCCGTTGGTACTATACATATTATACTTCATGATTATCTCAACCTTACAAAAGTTAGTGCAAGATGGGTTCCGCGCATGCTCACTGCGCTTCAAAAGCAGGCGCGGGTTGACACTTGTAAGGAGTTTTTAGAGCTGTGTGGCGACGATCCAGCAAGTGTTTTCGAAAGGATAGTTACAGGTGATGAAACGTGGGTTCATCACTATGACCCCGAGAGTAAACATTAGTCTATGCAGTGGCACAAAAAGGGATCAGCCCCTCCAAAGAAGTTCAAAGTCATTCCATCCGCTGGCAAAATCATGGCCACAGTTTTCTGGGATTCTAAAGGAATACTATTGATCGATTACACAAAAAAAGGTGAAACTATCAACGCAGAAAAATACTCAACCACTTTACGCCGTTTGAGGGAAGCAATAAAAGAAAAAAGAAGAGAAAGCTGGAAAAGAATGTGTTGCTTCTTCACGACAACGCACCGGTTCACACTGCGCGGCTCTCCAAGGCTGCTGTACGAGAGTGCGGGTTCGAGGAAATTAACCACATACCCTACAGCCCGGACCTGGCCCCCAGTGACTACTTTTTATTCCCAAATTTAAAAAAAGACCTCAGGTGAAAGCGATTTGCTGACGATAATGAGCTCAAGTCCGCTGTAAATGAGCATTTTTCGGGCCAAGAAGAAAATTATTTTTTTAAGGGAATAGAAAAACTTATTTCGCGATCAAACAAATGTATTGAAATCATGGGAGACTATATTGAAAAATAAATTTTTTTCAAGGTTTTATCTTTTTTCTAACATACCCATACCGAGAATACATTGAACGCCCCTCGTATTGGGCTGGTACAAAAATGCGATGATTATGAATTTTCATATTATTGACTAAATTTTGCACCTAAGTGTATATACATATACATATATATTAATTTTATTTATTTATTTATTTATTAGCCAATGAACATTTAGATCTTACTGACTATAGGAAACAATAAAAGAACACAAGTCTAAGAGCTTTAACTTAGCCTAATCAATATAAAATTTAACAATGTCCCTTTGGGAAGCGAGATGTCAGAGTTGGTTACACTATTTAGTTCCGCAAGGGCTCTACTCACAGGCGCATTCCTCGCATAGTTCGACCTGTAAAAGCTGAGGTAGAAAGTCCCTATGTGCCGTAGGTTACGTATAGGGACATTGAAAGCCACTTTACTCAAAAGGGGCGCGCAATTAATAGACCCCTTTAATAACCCAACAATGAAGGAGCACGCAAGATAGGTTCGCCTAGCGTTTAGACTTAATAAGTTTATAAGGCGACAGCGGGAAAGATATGAAGGCAACGGTTCGGTAAAGTTCAGCGACCTTAGGACGAACCGCATAAAAACCTTTTGGATGCGCTCAATGCGATTAATGTGAGTCATTTGATATGGCCTCCATATAAACGAAGCATATTCCAGCCTTGATCTGACGAAAGCCGTGAACAACAGTTTAAACGTATATAAAAACACCTATACCATTACAACGGTTTGGAAACTATGTAAATATAAGTGGGCCGCGGATAGACTTTTGTTGGGTCATTAGCGATACCGGATACCATTTGTTAGTTGTAATGATCGATTAGAACATCAGTGCTGTGGTCGAACCTTAATAGAGGCTTGAGTTCTATTTCCGAAACCTCTTTAAGCCCGGTGGCTTTCACCTAGCCTTCATCTCCCTTGTCATGCTATTCTTCAGCTCTACGTAAAAAGTGCATAAACACATTTCAGTTAGCAGGCTGACACTACTCGCAGAAGCTGCTTCATTTCCCTCTTTACCCTCACTGTGGGCAAAAAATAGTAAGACTTTGTTCATAATTTTAAAATTCCTTATTTATTCTTCCAAATCTATTTCGTCCCCCTCAAAGTAATCCCCCCGGCCCCAATACACTTGTGCCAAGGTTTTTTCCAATCTTCGAAACAGTTGTTAAAGTCAATTTCCGGAATAGCCTTCAATGCGCGTAGCGATTCACGTTTAACCCTTTTAGTGCCGGTCGAAAAAGAGGTACCTATGCGAGAATAACCGGCCGAATTTCACAGTTTTACTAGGGTTTGGGAAAATGCTCATAAAAACCAAACGAGAAACAATATTTACATGATTTAAAAAGCAATATACTAAGCATAAAATAGAGAATGGACAGAATTTTCGAAATCCTGTATTGCTAATTGTTGGTTTGTCAAAAACAACAATGTTTGACACAAGCGGAAAATAATACCAAAAATAACAATAACAAAAATGACGCTTTCAACTGCAACTGGGACGAAATATACTGTTCACAACAACGATCGAGGAGACACTAACTGATCCTGCGTCTCGCTGCGGCAATGCAACGTTATTTCCCAAGAGTCTTCAAACAGTTGTTTACATAACACGCTGCCGAAAAGTTCCGATAACATAAACGTCCACAAAGAGTTAAAACAAAAAACTATTTTTTTTTTATTCTCTCGTAATGAAATTAGATCATTTATAACGTATTACTAAATTATTTTGAGATAGAGTTGTCCCGCAATGCGAATAGTAAAGCGCTACAAGGCGCGGGCCGATATATCGGCTCTGGCACTTCTCGCTAGTGCAGCAAGAGCCGATATATCGGCCTCCGGCACTAAAAGGGTTAATGTCTTCAATTGACTCAAAACGGTTTCCCCGTAGCGGTCGTTTAAGTTTGCTGAACAGCCAGAAGTCACACGAAGCTAAATCAGGCGAATACGATGGTTGTGGAACGATATTGGTTGAATTTTTGGCGAAAAACTCACGAAGAATCAATGCAGTATGCGACGGTGCATAATCGTGGTGCAAAAACCAAGAGTTGTCGGCTCATAATTCCGGCGTCTTTTTACGAATAACTTCGCTCTTGAACGTTTCGCCACCAGAACTTTGATTCCGCACACAAAATTGAATGGAACTTCTTTGTTGAATAATTTCACTCATTGTAAAAATCGCCGAATGCACTTTTGTACTTCAGAAAGACTAGCGTATACTAAACACTAATGATTATTTTGATGTGACATTTGGCACAGATGTCACTGACAGTCATACCAACCTAGAAAACAAATATTTCGACGAATGAGTTTCCGCGCGAAATTTAAATTAAAAAGTCTTACTATTTTTTGCCCACAGTAGTATATGCAGCCTTTAAATTCTAGCTGCCCCTCATTGTTAAACATCCTTTAATAATACGTAGTTGGTCAGAATTGCCTTGATTTCTGCTTGGCTATCTACATATGTAGAAGTTTACAAATGGTAAGTTTATGCCGACCATTGCTTCTGTCCCATTGAGCTGTGGCCAAAGCGGTTACACGTGAACTGTCTCATGGGCATTAATCTTCCAGCGGATTTGTTTGGGAGGTATTTCGGGAAGAAGTCAATAGATAACATGTCAAGTAATATGTTCAGTGCTGCCATGCAGTTGATTTAAGTTCACCCGTGATACAGGATGCTTCAAGGTGTTGGACCTTTTCTAAGGCATGAGATGCAATATCTTCTGTACTGCGGTCCACCAAACCAAAAACCCGGAAAGAAGTCATGACCTTATAATAACTGCGTAGCACTAGTGCATGAGCGAAGGTGACAGGTCGCATGTAATGCCAAGCATCTTTTAACATGCGTTCAGAGCATTACTGGTGTTTTTCACGTGCTTGGTTTCCACAAGAGCTTGTTATCTACTATTACTAGAAGGTACTTGGATTGGGTTTAAGGAATCAGTGTAGATTCGTCGAGCTTTAGCGGTAACCACGACGGAACTTTGCACCTTCTTATGCAAAGTAGCATAACAGTTATCCCCGTTCATGCTCAAGCCTACCACTCCACCATGGCAAATTCGTCGGCATATGCTACTAATTTGGGCGTTTTGTCTTAAAAATGCTTTAGGATCTTCTCAATCACCAGTAGCCAAAGAAGGAAGAATAAGACTCCGCCTTACATTTATTAGTACTAAAGCACCGCTCTTCTCTTCCTACAACTTAAAATATTGCTTATCCACAGATAAGCAGCGTTATCGACTTCAACTGTTCCGATGCTATCCAGAATAGCTTCCGCCGTACATTGTAAATACTCCCACTATAAAGAAATACGCTTAACATGTATTAAAGAGCCTTTCCCATCATATAAATCAGTGAATAAAATGCAGTCTCCGTGGGAATGGAAATCTAAAACCTTTTCAGGATGAAAAAGATAAAACTAATTGTCTAAAATCCTCCAGGTGAAGATGTCTAATGCTTTTATTAGACACAAAACACTTGCTTCGCTCCAGGCTACAGGCACCTACGAATAGTTATACATCAGACATTCTTTAAGTATCTTTTTCTAACAGGGGCATAGCCAAGAGGTGTTTTGAGTGTTTAACCCCCATAGCCCTTTATTAAATCAGCCACCTGTTGGGCCATCTGTGGAAATCTTAGTGAGCACATATCTTTCAGATTGTTCCCAGGCTTGCAACTTTTGCCGATTTACCCACGACATTACCCGGCTCCGTTTCGTTTCCCCACAAAAAAGGGAAAAAATGATCTATTCGATACAAAATTTCGCTTTCACTCTCCCTTCTACAAAATGTTTTTTTTTTACCACAGGTCTCATGCCATCTTCCCGAACTTAGGATACAGTATTCGTATGTGGTTCAACCGCGTTGTTGATTTAGAGGATGTGGCTTGGTTTAAGGTGTAAGCCGTTTGCATTAGTGCCTCAGGTTCGGCCTTCCTTTTTGTTAAACATTACTTCTAGTAGCTCCATTTCTATTTTCAAAGTACTTCTTCAAAAATGATGGAGTGGTTGATTTTGTTGATGATGGTCGTATAAATAGACACAATCTTTATTGAAGCCGAAATTAAAGTAGAAAATAATTCTTCTTTCTACCACTCAGCTGTGATTTTTGTGTTTTGCAACAAGTGTTGCAAATTAAATCAAAAAATACTGCTAACAATTGATGGCAAATGTTTACTTTTGCACAAATATATGTTACAATATAAAGGAGTCGAATATGCTTGATGAGTTACTATTTAGAAGGCCCACCGGCTTCTTCACATAAGCTCCTAACACATTTGTTTACCCAGTCAGATGTCGATTTCGAATTCTGAAAAACATCCGTTGAGTTATTTTAGGTTTTGAGTACTCCAAGTTTGAGGGCAATGGGTCCAATTAATCACGTTTCTCTTAACACTTTGTTGATACCGCCAAATTTTGATGAAAACAATGAAAAATACTTGTCGAATTACATATATCTTATTTGAAGTGCTTAATCATATTTTAAGTCAATAGGCTAATTAACTCATGTGTCTCCGTACAAACTGTTAACCCAAAGCTGACCCAGTTCGATTTTAGGTTAGGTAAGACAGGCGGCTTGCTGGTTCTCAGCAGGTACACCCAGTTCAGTTAGATTTTAGTACATGTACATGGGTTCATGTTCATTATTTATTTTATTTATTTATTTATTTATTTATTTATTTATTAAGAAATTTATATACTAATACAACAAGATTCTTTCGAGTCTTATAATTAAAGTATTAGCAACTAGGATTTCAAAAAAGCTTACAATGGTGATCTTATACAGTAAAGAAAAAAAGAAATAGGAAACATACTACCATATGCATTTTACACTCGCCGAAAAAAGACCATTGAAGATTAATATCATTGCAACGAGCATATATATTTTAATAACATTGATTTGAATTGCACAACGTTTCTGCAGCTTTTTATCAGGGGAGGTAACGAGTTCCAAAGACGTATGGCGTAGACGTAGAATTGCCTTTCCGAGGTAAGGCTAAGATGTTTCAATTGTGTCAGGTTAGAAGTACGATTCGAGCGCGAGAAAGTCAATCTACTGCGTAAATAGGCTGGCATATGTATGTAAATAGATATATAGTATGATAGTACAACTGGGACTAAACTCATGAAAAATTTAATCAATGGTGAATACTACCAAGGTAATACGTTTCCAATCAGAACATACACCATTCAATTTGATTTTAACTTTATTTTAGAAAGCTGAACACCATCATAAAGATAACTCTTATCAATGTAATTCATCACTTAACTTAACTTTTCACGGCTGACCAAGAAAATTCCGTTTTATACATGCCGTAAGCCAGCCAATACAGCAAATTGAACAAGGCAAATGACATTGGAAATGCAATGCGAGCTACACGATCAATCAGTGAAACGCTATTAAAATGCCGTAAACCTGTAGATTGGAAGTAATTTCTGACCACAATTAGTTATTAATTTAAAGTAAAATAAATATGATAGTTGTTTAAACAAAATATATGCGCAACCGCTGTGCTGAATAATTGATACCTCTCGTAGATGCGGCGTCCCGTTCTCTCTGCTTACGAAATTTATCGTCACCAATTAAACAAAGCCAAATCTGATGTGCTTTGGATATGATTGGAGAATCCGTTTGCGTTGTGCATTCCCTGGTGGAAGTGTGTGAGGAGGGCGCCGGGAATATATGTGTAGGGCTCTTACAAATAGTAAAACAAAAGTATATTTATATTATAAAAAATGTTTAAGGATTCGATTAAAGAGAGGCACATACGCTATAAATTGGGCAAATCGTGGTGTTTCGTTTGCAAAAACTGCCTGCAATCGGTTGCGGCATTTCACACTTGGACTCGTTATTGCGTTTGCTGAAGAACCTGCGCATATCTTCTACATCCTTGTCTTCGAGCCCATGATCAATATCTTCCCATTCATCTTCACTTTGTGGAATTTCTCCGCTTCCAACCTATTCGAATCAAACAGATATTAAGTGGCTAACATAGCATTATATTTTATTGTAATTAACAATGGCAAAACAGTTATTTTTACTTTTTTATAAATACTGTTACTATTATAAATACTATTACTAATTTTTATAAATACTATTACTACTAATAATTCTTCATAAATCTTTGAATGAAAGTTTTAAACACAATTTCTCATAATAACGGCTGTATTGCGCCAATAACCACTTTAATACTGTTTTTGAGTATTTGAATCGTTGCTGGCGCATTGACGTAGACTCTTTCCTAAACGTAGTCCCAAAGAAAGAAGGAGAATGGTGTTTAATCGCACGATCTTGATTGCCAATTGAAGTCTCAATTTCGGGACATTCAGGACATCCACATCCATCACACATCCAGGAAATTTTCAGGTAAAAGAGCAATTGTTTGACGAGCTGTAGGGCTGGTGGCTCCGTCCTACTGAAAATACGACCCCATCCATATCAACATGAGCTACAATCCAAATAAAAGTCCACGCAAACTTGAGATCTTTACCTAATTTGGCAAGCCTGGCTTAAAAATGTGATCTCATTTCGTTGTATTACATTGTATCGAGACTAGTGTCCGACCGAAAAAAACTATTCAAAGTCGAACCGAAACCAGCAATTTTTTTTAATATTCGGCCAAACCGAAACCGAAAATTTTTAACTATTATATTAAAAACCCATGATATTCAACATTATCAAAATAACATTCAATCGCCTTCAAAGGATCGTGATAAACGTGACTCGTGATTTTCAAAAACGGCGTGAAAATGCATTTTACTGTACAATTAAAAAAGTTTCGGTTTCAGCAAACTACATATTTGGTTATATTTTTACCCGAGACCGATATTTGTCTAAAGCACGTACTCGGTTACCGAACGGAAACCGAATTTTCTGTCGGACACTAATTACTTAAAACATTAACATATGTACCTTGGTAAAATAGTGAACGCCTGAAAACTCTAACAGGGTCGCAATGCAGTACAGAAAGCTCATCAGCAGGAACCAATCTAAAGCTGTAGCGTACTTTACTTTCGGCAGATCTGTACGAGAATCTAAACTTATAGTAGAAAGTGTTAACACTGCTGTTACGCACAAACCAACTCGATCACTAGTAGCTTCACGGTGTATCCAAAATGAAACCCACGAAAGAACCACTATCAAAATACAGGGCACGTATACCTATCCAACAAAATTCACTGTTAACAATCATTTTCAAAATACGAGTATATACAACATGTGATATCTCAAATAAGAATATGTTCAATTCACCTGAATAAGAAAATACCCTGTATGACGTTTTAGATTAAATGCAACATGAAGAACTGAGAAATCCCCTTCCCGTCTAGTGTACGTGAAGTTGCGATGCTTCATACTAACCAAATCGAACTGATTTAGCGTCATTCCCGGCACAAACGATACAGCATCATTCTCTCCTTTCCATTCATATATAAGCTGACGATTTGTATAGCCGTCTACTCATAAGGATAAACATAATCTTAGTTTTGTATTGTTTCCAAAGTAAGTAGGGTTACTCACAGCTACCAATAAGGAGAGGACATGACTGTAGGTCCATAGGAAAATTCTTCAGTTCCATTGGACAAGTAGCCTTGATTGTTAGCCTATAAGATTATTTTTATCAATTACGTTAGTATTTATTATTTTTATTTACACCGAAATATATAAAAATAATTCTTTCTTTTGGTGGATGCTTTCTTAGCAGGATATGGCGACCTCTCATAGTACAATAATTGCCTATGGAAAATATATTCAGAAGCGCCCAAAACCGTAGGTCCTTTACATAAGTACAACAAATTCAAATGCGTACGGTTACGGGGAGGTGGACCCAAAAAATCCCATGCCATTAGTCATCTATTCTCTTAATCTTCAATCTTTTCAACACATTATGAACATCTGTATAGAATCCTTGAAGTCTTCTGTGTTTGGGTTTTAACTCGTCAAAGATCCGGCTGTGCATTACAAAGTGTGAAATTATCTCTTAACCCTTTCACTATTTTGTTGCCATATGGCAACATGATACTTTGTGGACGTCTGAATCCTCTGTGGTTTCAAGAATACATTTTTTGTTGATCCTTAGAATAGTTTGAAGTTTTAGGAAAAATACGAAAATAATAAACTGAATATTTAAGTTTAAAGAAGAGAAGTATACACGTTTTTTTAATGGTAAAGGAAGAAGAAGCAGAAAAATTAGATAACTTTTTAATTTGACGTTTTCTTTCAACTTAGATACTTTTTGTTTTTAATTTTGGCTGAAGTAAATGAAGAAATATTTAAATTTTCGTTATGCGTAAAAAATTTTATGTTTAGGTAATTATTACTGCCACAACGATGTGGTTGCTCTTATAGAAAAACCATGGTTCAATTATAAGGTTGTAGCAAGCCACCGGCTGATTGTTTATCGCTTCTGTCAAAATCGTCGGTGTGATGTGTTGCCGCATCGGTTGAAATGAAAATACCTGACTGAAAACACCTGACCTGAGCACTTTTCCCGATTTTTCACTCGAAATACAGTGCCGTCTGGCAACAATCACTTTTGTTTGTTTTCAGTTTCTCCATCTCTCGTCGGAAAATATCAACTGATTTTGACAGTAGCGATAAACAATCCTACCAACAAAGTACATGTGGTTTTTGGTGTTGCGGGGATGCTATAACCTTATTATTGAGCGATGAGAAAAACACTCTAAAATACAGGGTCCGAGTATAAAAATTAAAAAATTTCTTGTGGAATGTTACTAATATAACCACATAGAAGCCTAAAACGTAAAATTTAAAATTTTAGCTTTCCCCAGTAAAAACCTGTAACGAAAGGGTTAAGAAACCTATACAACAAAAGTTAATGTAACTCTGTTAAAAAATAGGAATGATCTTCTAGTATTAATATAATTCAAAGTCTTTAATTCTATGAAAGGGAAAGAATATATGAAAACCCATCGGGCTAAGTTGATGGGTGGCGATTTGGAAATTACTTCTGTAAGGTGTGCCATTGTCTGCTGAGAGGGCAGCCACTGAAAGAAGAAAAGATGTCCTTCCACTTAAGTTAATATTATTATTATTATTAAGTTAATATTAATATATTTCAAACTGATGATACCAGATTAAAAATAAATATTAACCCCAGTAAGAATGTACTGATAAATACCTCATTGAATATAAAATACCGCCATTTTGATCCAACCGTAAGAGCTTGTTAGGTACAGTAATTGTATGAATATGCGAATGTTTTCCGTTGTAGAAGTATGTGTCAGGACGCCATATTTTATCAAGCATCTAACATGGATGGGAAAATAATTATGATTATTTCACAGAAAGACGCAGTTTTTTCTACTACCTTTATGCTTAGAGATAAACTCTGTATAGGACCTTCGAAGCTTAGTCGCTTATCACGCCAGTATTGCCGAAAATAACAATCCATTGAGTAGTCCATGTCAAGCTCCGAGACGGGCCCCATACTGCGTATTAAGATGTTTGTTCTTACAATAGTTGGAACTCCTAAAAATGAGGAATAATGTACTTATGTTTGCATGCAGTTTCAAACATTCGTTTCCTACCTTGACCATGAGTAGGTAACTGAGATTGTTCATAGCGCTTTAATAGATTTTCCAGAATGATGGATATATTCTTGCTTAACATGTCAGCTGAAGCAGAACGCTTTTGTATGTTTCTAGGTATATATATGAAAATCAATTTTCAGGAGTTAGTCTCACTAAAACTCGAAATCGGGTCGACCGACTCAAATAATTTTTTTTTTTTTTTTAATAAAAAAAATGGAATATGACGGACGTTGGACAAGGGACGTGGCACTTAGTTTGCCACTTAGTTTGAAATAACTTTGGAACTCTAAGTTCCACATCAATGAAACTTGTCATGAACTAACCATTTAGGCGCGCCATTCGGCTGGGAAAATGGGATGGGCATTGAACAAGGGGGTGTGGCCCCGCCCATATAACTCAATCTTTAATATGGAATAATGCCGAGACTACAAGTCGTAAAGCAATTAAATTTGGTATAGTGCCATCCCATAGAATTTATTGCATTTTATGGGCGTTTCCGACCGACATTTTCCATCAAATTTAAACTTATAATATTCTACTTAGTAGGGACATAAATACTGTTACACACGTTTTATGCTATAAAATTAAAAGTAATGAAAGTTGTTGGGCTAATTTTTGTTTATTGATATATATTGTATACAAAAAGCAAACATTCATTCGAAATGTCCGCCTTTGGCCTTCACGCACGACTTAAGTCTGACGGCCAATCATCAATAGCCGCACGCACCTCGTCCATCGGAAAATTGGCCACAGCACGAATCAAAGCTGTCTTAAGAAAATCAATGTTGGGGTATCTTTTGTGGCAAACCATGTCCTCTTAAACTGTCAACAATTTGTAATCGAGCAGGTTCAAATCAGGACTGCCAGAGGGCCATTCTTCAGAGGAAATAAATTCTGGTAAATTGTTTTGGAGCCAGGTTTGAGTCGTTTTAGCTTTATGGGCCGGCGCAGAATCTTGCTGGAAAATCCACGGCTGGTCTTGGAACAAAGAATGGTTAAGTGGTTTTACAACAGCTTTCAAAATGGTTTCTTGGTAAACTGTGGACGATGTTTTGACCCCTTCTTCGCAGAAATGCAAGTCAGTGACCCCATCATAAGAGACACCCCACCAAACCATGACTGAAGCTGGGTGATGATCCTTTTCGACCCGTGGAATCAGTTCAGATGCTTCCTTAGATGACCGTGCATACACCCTATCATTTTGCTTGTTAAATTTTTCCTGCACTGTAAAAATGTGTTTATCGGTAAACTAGATTTTTCCAAAAGACGTTTGCATTTTTCCATTCCTTTTTTCAAATCTGCAGTCAACAAATGTCCGGTACAGCGCTTGAAAGCACCAAGTCGCAAGTCTTTTTTAATAATTCGACTCATGGACTTTTGCGAGATATTCATCTCCCGGGCCATGATTTTCTGTTTTCGGAGCGGATTTCGCTGAATCTTGATTTTACAGCTTTAACGACTTGTGGTGTTCGAACTGTGCGCGGACGGCCCGATCTGTGGCGGTCTTTGACACCTCTAGTCTCCTCAAATAGTTTTATGCACCGGTAGACGAACATGCGCCTAATCCCGAGCAGACGGAGCGTTTTGAAAATATCACCTTTTTTCATTTCACACTTAAATAGCGCTAACTAACGCTTTACAGATTATGTTTCATAAACCATGTGGAAATAACGGGGTATGTTCAATTCAACTATTACAATGGGTGTGTTCAATGTTGTAACAATATTTATGTCCCTACTAAGTATTAAATAACGTTGGAATTATAAGTCGTACAAAATCGAAATTGGTATTGTTGGGAGTTGCCATTTCGGATAACTTTTAATAGATGGCCCTCGCGGCGTACTTATTGTTTGACTACTACGCCATACATAACTGCCTTTCAATATTTTAATTACGTTTTGCAAACATTCATTTTGATCAGACGTTCTTGTAAGGTGAATTGCTTTTGCTTAATATTGTAGCGTACTCAACGAAAGTTCGACAGATTTAAGTGACTGCGAAAACAACTCCATGTCGTTTTACAATGTTCATTACAATGCCGTGGAGTTGCAATCAAATCAAATTTATTGGTACGACGTTCACTGGGCCATCTAGTTATTAATATTTTTTCGTTCGTGATTGAAAGTTGCATGGCGCAATTTTTTGAACGTTTCTATCGCTCTTCTCACGCTCTGGTACTGAATGGAAGGACTCAGAAACTCAAGTAGTGGTGGATGTCTAACATAAAATAGGTATCTTCTTAATTTTGAATACAAATATTTAGTAAGTGCAAAATTTTAACAGAAAAGTTGTTTTTTAAGAAAATATTTAATATACAGTCGTGTCTGGGTACAGTGAACACCCAAATTTCTCCAAGGCTTTCGACAAAGTTTCACATGACATACTCCTGTCTAAGCTTTCGATTCTGGGGTTTCACTCAGTTTTCCTGGATTGGATCAGATCCTATTTAAGCAACCGTCAGTGCATTGTCGTTGTTGATCATGCCACCTCTAAGCCTTTTGTCGCCACTTCTGGAGTCCCGCAGAGAAGTATTTTAGGCCCTTTGTTTTTTGTTCTCTTCATAAACGACATCAGTGCTTGCTTTTCCTTCTCCAACTTCTTGCTCTATGCCGATGACTTGAAGATTTTCTCTGTTGTCCGTACTCCGTCCGATTCTTTAAACATCCAGTCCGACCTCGATAATGTCCTCATGTGGTGCAGAAAAAATCGTTTATGCCTAAACGTCGGCAAATGCTTCCACTCAACTTTTTCGAAATCTACTAATACAGTAACAACTTCATTTGAAATTGATGGCACAGTGTTAGATAAGGTGGCTGAGATCAAGGATCTGGGCGTTGTTTTCGATACTAAGTTTAGCTTCACTGCCCATGTTAATCGCATTGTCTCGCGTGCTTACTCTATGTTAGGTTTTGTCCGCCGAAATTCTTCCTCCTTTTCCAATCCCTATACGCTAAAGCTATTGTATACTACCTTTGTTA
The DNA here is from genome assembly GCA_963668005.1 of Melieria crassipennis. Lineage (NCBI taxonomy): Eukaryota > Metazoa > Arthropoda > Insecta > Diptera > Ulidiidae > Melieria > Melieria crassipennis. The sequence goes on along the minus strand of OY764962.1, from coordinate 103,516 downwards.
GGTCCAGACTGGAATATGCTGCTTTCATCTGGAGACCTTATCGTGCGTCGCATTCTGATCGTTTAGAGCGTATCCAAAAAAGATTCCTTAAGTTTGCCCTTCGCTCCTTTCGTTTTTCTGAGCCCCTGCCTCCTTACAGGTCTAGATGTCTTCGGCTTGGTTTAAATTCACTTGAAACCAGGAGGGCTGTCATTTCCATGGCTTTCATTTTTGATATAGTCAATGGAAATATTGACTGCCCCTCTCTCCTGTCTAAAATATCTTTCAATGTGCCATCTCGCTCCCTCCGACATGTTTCCCCTTTTTCTGTAGAGTTCTCTAGGACGCGTTATGGTAGTAACGCTCCTATTCCCCGAGCCTTAGCTGAGCTAAACGTGCTGTCGACCTCTTCAATGTTTGATCTGTTAGGTCTGTACCTAAACCCTCGTTTATTTCCTTTGTTTATTCTCTCTTTCCCGTTTAAGTTTAAGTTTAGGCTTAAGTTCAATTTTGTTAATTAGTCTGTAAGAATTGTTCAAAGACTACTACTAAATAAAAATAAAAATTTTGACATGGAGCCTCTAAATGTTGAACAACATTTTGAAAGGAATTTCAAGCAAAACGCAAAAAGTGTATTTTGAGCAAATAAAACGAATTTTGAACAAAAATGTTAATCTTGATATAGTGAACAACCTCAATACTGTGAACAGGCCTTGCAATAATTAGTTCACTATATCCAGACACGACTGTATTAAAATAATATTTTATATGAGCTTTGGTGAAATTAAATTTTTTATGTTTGAACGATTTCAGAAATAGAAGACAGAGCATTGGGTGACATTATCAGATTGAAAAGTTCAGTGTACAAGTTTGTACAATAATATCGGAATTTAATCAAATACGGATTTGGGCAGTTTCTCATGCATCATTAAAACATTTGAAAATATCTGCCTGCAATTGAAAAATATGTAGAAATAAATATTGTTAAACGCGGTGGCGCAAAAGTCATCACTCTATCGGCAGATGCTATAACTTTTGCAAATGGCGGCATACGTAAATTCTACTTTGACATTAATTCATTCATACGTTCATTCATTCATACACACATTCATATATTCATTCATAAGCAAATTAGAGCCAAAGAACACTGAGTGACAACTTTTGCGCCACCCTGTATATCAATTTAGAATACAATACAATAATAGAGCATAAAAATGTTCATGAGCAAAAATGTTAAATATTTATTAAAATTCAAAGTTATTACCTTTCTTTACCCATCAAACCATAACCAAATACCATATAACTCTATTTTTGTATTTGGGAGGTTTGAATCCCCAAATACTGCCGCCGTGTGTGCCCCACTGATCGAAACAATCAACCACTAAAAAAACCAACAGCACAATTTCGGTTGCCACTCTTGGTAGGTTATTTTATTTCACTTGGGCCCTTGAACCGCTTTTGTGTGATTTGGGCCTTTTTAATACAAAAGTGTATAACCAAAAAAATAAGAAGACCATCGGTAAAAATGTCGTTGTAAAAGTTATGTTTTGCTTTTGTGTTAAAAAATAATGCCCAAAACATAAAATAGTTCTTTCATTTCCATTTTGGGTCTTTTTTGGGAAAATGTTGGTACAACAAATTTTAGTTGAGTGGCAACCGTGATCACACGCATATTCATACCACGGCAAGTATTTAAAGCGTCATTGATTTTTAGGAACGCAGGACATCTTATAGAATTTTATGGTCTTTGCCATAACCCAGCAAAGTTTGGATAATTTTTTTTACCCCTTATGATTGTAAACGCTTAGTGAAAGTATTACTAGTATTATTAAGTATTAGTATTAATAGATTACGTGTAATGTATAGAATACTTACTTAATAACGCATTTATATATTATTCTACTGTTTGCTTGTAATGTAATGGGTAAGATACTTACTTAATTGATCGATTACTGGTAATGCAAAGAGAAATGGGAGGGTACTGATAACATATCAGGTGCATGAATTATTCTTTTACTTCCAATTACAACAAAGCAACTAAACAAGTATTGTATGTGGGTCAGCTAAAAAATGTGCGTGCTTGATCCTATTGAATGCTCATTCGTTTGTAAGAATTCGAAGTATCAAATGGTCAAATGAATTGAACTAAGGTCGAGTAAATTACGCTTACGCTAGTCGCTTATGCAGACGACATTGCGATAGTTTTAACCGGGAACTAAGGAGCGCCAAGTGGTACCGCCACCCAAATTACCTAACCTAACCTAAATCACAACCTTGATTGACAATAAAATAAAAAAAGGCTACAGAAGTAAAAGAACCTGATGGCAGTATTATAAGGTAAGTGTTATACTTTAAATTTATTATTTAGTTATTTTTATAACGCAAAATCCAATTGTATAACTATGTGTGTATATGCAACAGAGGCATAACCAGCAATCGTCCATTAAGCACGCATTTCTTTGTATACCTATTGTTATACCTACCTATTTGTTATAAGACATTTTTGAATCGAATTTCATCTCAATTTTGAGCTTGAATCATCTGAAGGAAACACGTTTCAATACAAAATAAAAATTATTGCAGAGAAATGCGGAAAAGTACTTGTATAACAAATTGCTTTTGAAAGTTAAAAATTTGAAACAAAAGTCGTATTTTAAGGGGTTTTATTTAGGTCTTAAATGTTACGACACCAACGCCAAAACTACAATGATAGTAAATTAATTTATTAGTACTAACCATCCTTATAATTATCTATCTTGAATAAAATGTTATTTCTTCAGGAACACTTGTTAATTAATTTTGCAACTTTAAGCCATCTGTGGGCACCTGATTCTGGCCAGACCATATTGAACTTTGGGTCCACTTTTAGTAATGTTGTAGTTAAGCTATCAAGCTGATATTTTATGATATCCTTAACTGACCCTTTCTAAACACAAAAACCAATACAAATGCAATTTTTTTACAAAAACAAGGCGAGAGTCCTGCAATCCTTAGTTGAAGCCCCCATGGGCTGGCCAGACCATGATGTATTTTCACACAAATTTGCCAGTTATTTTCAATTTTTTTGTTATTTAGGACGTAATTCTTATCAGAAAGGTTTAAAAATATGTTTTTTCGTTTGTTTCTTATTCAGTGCCCTACGGAGCATAGGGCTTCAACTAGGCTTTTCCATCTGACCCGATTTGAGGCAATTTTTGCGTGCCATCCCATGTAATAGTGACATAAGTTAGTTGGTGCAAAATTGACCTGGTCCAAGTGTTTTCACTCGTCTTGACTTTTATTTTCTTTGGGTTGGTAAATTACAATTTCCGTTGGAAAAAATGGCTGAACATATTCAAAATTAATATTTATCTATTGTATTTATGGTTATATCCGTGTTTTGGTGTCAATTCAATTACATTCCTGAAGTGAAGGAAGTATTTGTGGTTTTGTCATGTCTTTAATATTTATCTATTGTATTTGTGGTTATATCCGTGTTTTGGTGTCAATTCAATTACATTCCTGAAGTGAAGGAAGTATTTGTGGTTTTGTCATGTCTGGTTTTAATGCAGTATAAGGGCATTATATCGTTTCAACCACTGCATTGGTCAAGCAGTTGAAGTAGATCCATAAACAACCGAATACCATTCGAAACCATATTTTGTACCAGCAATTTTTGTGTTTTCCCCTCCTGCATGCGCCACTGGGTTCAACTATGACATTTTAAGTGGGTGCCCACAGAAGGGTTAATCACTGACATGCAGAAGAACACTGACATCAATGCGCTTGCCCAACTTTGAATATGTACCGTTATACGAAACGGAACTTTAAAAAACATAACTCTTGTCTAATGATGCACGCATATATGCTTTGTTCACGCAAGGGATCAAATTTGCAAAAAAACATTTTTTTAAAATCGGCTTTTGTCCAGCTTTTGCTATCAAATACCCCTATGTGCGCCGTTCTGATTCGGCGTTAAATCCTACCCCTTCCGCCGTTTCGGTTGAAGTTGTTGTTGTTGTTACACATATTGAAAAAACAATGGTACATTCACCACCCCCCAATAGCCTATCATTAATCAAATTTTCAGTCACTATCGCATTTCTACACTAGCAAAAAGGTCTTTTCACCTTTAAACAATTAAAATGTCCTTCAGGATATCGTACAAAACTTTTGGATGGCTCCTACGTCCTCAAAACGTTTTCCTTTCATCGGTAAATGAATTTTTCCAAATAGGTAATAGTCGGAACGGTGCCAAATCAGGCGAATACGATTGTTGGTTAAATGGGGTTTTTAGTAAAAAAAATCAGTCACAAGTGCCAACCGATGAGATGGTGTCAGTCAACTTGTACAAAACAAACAAATTTATGTTATTGAGATGCTTAAATCCACTTTCAATATATTAAATGAAGATTTTGGCTGATCTTTACTAAATTCACGCACTGTTGATGGAATCGGATTTCAGTTGGCCAACATGGTGGCCATAATTTATGTTCTCGCGACCGTTTTTAAATCTCGCGTATAAAACTCATGAACTCTGTCACCGGATAAACAATCATCACCATTAACTTGGTGCAACAATTGAAATGTTTCGGTAAAAATTGTATCAAGTTTAATACAAAACTTAATATTGGCTCTCTGTTCGATGACACAAACATACTTACATACTTTCACTTCAGACGTTTCCAATAAATGAAATATCATAACATTTTGACTGGAAATCGGGGAAAAAAGTGTATATGTATGTAAATGTATGTGAATTTTAAAAAATCTACACAAATAAAATGTTTCAAACACTGGTCCACTGTATACTCCGTTTTTTGTAAACTTATCAAATTTACTACAAACATCAAACTTATCAAAAATACAAGATTCAAGACCAAAACATATAGTGAATACCCTTACTACATATAACATGTTAAGTTAGACATACGTACATATGTATGTGACTAAAACTGTAGCTAGTGTTTACATACGACCGAACCACGTTATTACGAGGTATTATGGACTACGTTGGATACTTAGATAATGATATGAAATGTCAAACCAACAAGTAAATACCTCATTGAATATGCTAGCGCTATATCGGTGGAATTTTGTGACACTAACACATGCTTCAAATACGTCGGTTTCACTTCCAAGACATGTTCTGCTTTTGTTTCCTTAAGCATAATATGGATGCTGCCAGTTGATAGCCCTGACGTCTCTGTATGATTCATTGTACTCATGGGGACACATTGGCAGAGCAATACAAGTAAACTTGATAATGTGACCAAACTGAAAAATTTACAAATTTATTATAAATTAATCTAATAATGCTTATTGATCATTTCGTATTTATTAGGAAAACTAATTTTTCATATTTTGATTTTGATTCGATTCATATATTGGTTTTGAAGAAGTAAACTTTATGACACAAATACGTACATGCATATATACAGCTGAGGTCAAAAAAATAGCAGTGTAGAGTCATGTATGAAACAAATGGAAATATTTTAGGAAAATCAAATAAAATACCGTTACTTTTGGAATACATTAAATTAATTAAAAAATCATTTCGCAAAAGTAAGATACATATTTCTTTTATCAAATTTCAATATAAGTCATAAAGTGGTATTTTTGCAGTGTGCCGTGGAAAGCATTGTACGACAGAGAAGCCCCAAATGATTAAAAAGTTGCGTTCACAAGGTAGAACCACTAAGCAAATAAACACACATGTTTATTTGCTTAGTGGTAGAACCTAAAGGAAATATTTATTTATTTATTTATTTAATAGATAGATTATACAGGCATATAAGATATAATCTTTTGCATATAAAGTAAGTATTATTGGATGTTCAGCAAAAATTATTTCAAATGATGCAACCGCAATGTCAATGCAATGTCGCACCGGAGCCTAAAACGTATGGTATTCCGGAAACTATCCTTTGCCACCCCCTACTGAAATACAAAAACAACTAAGTATTACAGCAAGAATAGAAACAGAAAGAACCGAAGACAAAACGCCAAAAACCCATGACGAGCCCCACTTAAAAAACATACGTTCTACAAAAAATTTGACTTCGCTCATGAGCACGTAAAATGGCCATTGGAAAAGTGGAGAAATATTTTGTGGACAGACGAAAGTAGATTGTTTTTTTTGGTGAGATAGGTCCTCGACAATTTGAACGAAGTGGTTCAAATACAGAATTTCATAAAAACAGTTAAAAATCCTCAAAAAAAAGTTTTATCAATTTCGTAATTTATACATGCACACACTGCTTACACCGTGCGACAAAAATCAAAAAATTTCAAAACACACGAAAAATTAGGTATACTCGCGAAACTAGGGGCCAAATGTGGTAAAACTGCGTTTTTAGTTTTTCTCTCTGACGTCAGGATTTTTTTTAAAAGGACTTTGAAATTTGAAGGACATGTTCATTTCAAAAAATTATTTCAAAAATTGAGCGCATTGTAGAATAACAATATGGGTATCAAATGAAAGAGAAAAATCCTTAGAATCATAGGAAATTTAATGTATTGGTGCAAAAGGACGAAGAGGTATTGAAAATGTCCTTTTAAAACTTTATCCTTGAATATCCTTGAAAATTTACAGTATTTTTTTTTTTTTTTAATATATTTTCAGGACTAATATGTACACTACCACATTCTATCACAATTTCGTCCTTCTAACTGTAATAGTTTAGGATGTAAAAAATTTTATTTTTCTCATTATAAAACAAAGATATATTGCACCGTACGACAAAAATAAAATATTTAATTAACTCATGTATAAATCGTTATGCTGCTAATACTGGAGGTTAAATACACTAATTCTGCAATTTCAAAATTGCGTTTGAACCTAAGTATTTTTTTTCACAAGACATTGAAAATTTAAAATTTAGTTTTCTTCAATAAAACTCATCCAAGAGTAACAAGGTGAATGCATGAGGATACGTACTTACTGTGAATACTAGTGCTCATAATAAAATTTGAAATGCATTTTATAAATGATTTATTTTGAAACAAATTGTTTAAGAAAAATGTATGCGTTTACTTTGCCGTTTATGTTTTTGGTACGTGTCACGGCACAGCGACCAACAACTCAGCTCTGAAAAAAGTGCCATTTCAAAAGCGAGAAAATGTATCGTCGATAAACAAAATCGTATCGACGGGATAAGATGCAAAAATGCAGTGACTGAATCGGAATAAATTTTGTTTAGTTTGTGGCTTATTCGTAAGCATAAAGAAGTCGTGAAATATAACAAAATTGTTGAAACAGTGCTACGAAAAGTATTTTGTAAAAAAGTTTCCTCAAAGTAATCTCCTCCAAATTTTCTCTTTTACATTGAAGCAACAACAATTTTATCCGTGATCGGTGCCCGTGACCGGCAGCATAACATCGGCCTTAGGTTGATGTTATGCTGCCGGTCAAATGATCGTCGGTCACGGATAAATTGTTGTTGTTTCAATGTAAAAGAGAAAAATTACGCTCTCCTAATTTTCTCTTTTACATTGAAGCAACAACAATTTTATCCGTGATCGGTGCCCGTGACCGGCAGCATAACATCGGCCTTCTCTTCTCTACGCGTGAGCGAGGAAGCGAGTAAGGCCGATGTTATGCTGCCGGTCACGGGCACCGATCACGAATAAAATTGTTGTTGCTTCAATGTAAAAGAGAAAATTAGGAGAGCGTAATTGTTCTCTTTTACATTGAAGCAACAACAATTTTATTTGTGATCGGTGCCCGTGAAAATTAGGAGAGCGTAATTGTTCTCTTTTACATTGAAGCAACAACAATTTTATTCGTGATCGGTGCCCGTGACCGGCAGCATAACATCGGCCTTACTCGCTTCCTCGCTCACGCGTAGAGAAGAGAAGGCCGATGTTATGCTGCCGGTCACGGGCACCGATCACGGATAAAATTGTTGTTGCTTCAATGTAAAAGAGAAAATTAGGAGAGCGTAATTTTTCTCTTTTACATTGAAACAACAACAATTTATCCGTGACCGACGATCATTTGACCGGCAGCATAACATCGGCCGAAGCCGCGAAAAAGCGGTAGCCGAAAAATTGGAACATGAAAAATAGGAACATGTAAAAATAGGAACATAATAGCAAAACTTCCGCGAGTATGAGGTACCTTCCTACGGAAGCTCGAGTATTTTTGCAACTTCAAGGTCAACGGCAGACCAGATATTGCTGCTGCTAATGGCGTTGTGGTTGGACTTAGAATGTTTTTGCTATGTTTATGCAGTAAATTGATTTAAAATCTTTAAATATAGTTACAGTACTTTTCGCTTTAGCGAAACACATCTTTTTAGCGAAACATTATTTGAAAGAACATTTTCCAGCCGCAATTTTTGTAACAAACAGATATAATAAAGGGTTTTATAATCCCCCCTTGCGTGCGCCACTGCACATACTAATTGTAATGGAGTCACCTAACATGGCTGCTCGTGTTTGAATAATTTTTGTTTAACGGCTTACGTACATTTTAGGTACATTTTTCACATATTTACGAAAACATGTAAAAATTTCATGGGCCTTGAACACGGCTCTGTAAATAAACTACTTTTATGCCATGGCTGTGCTGCAGAATAAACTGTCTCTATTTATGTTGATTTAAATTTAATCAATAAATAAATAATTTAAATGTTGTGCCATATGCAAATAGCAGTTTTACTTTTTAGGGTACCTCAACCCCCACTCTCTTAAGAAATTCCCCCAAATAATTACATCGACACATAGCTATACTATCATAGAGTACGTGTGCCTAGTATCAGCTATCTATGCCACGCCTAACTGGGCGAAAATCGTAGGAATAGCTGATTACGCTTATGGGCCTCGCCAGGCCCAGTTGCTCCACTTAGCGCCTACAAAGTAGTCGCTCATCCTAGTGTTAAAGCGAACTTCGAGGGACTGGGCAAACGGTTCGTTTTAACCGAAAGTTCGCTTTAAAACGGGTCCGTAATAAGCGAAAACATACAGCGCGTACTTTTGAAATTGGTTCGTTTTAGGCGGAAAATCGTTTTAAACGGGTTCGTTATAAACGAAAAATACTGTATATTATTTATTATAATTATATTATTAATTTTTCAATTCTAACTATAATTAAATATTTTTAAATCTACATATATAAATCAAAATAAAAATATTTATTTATTAGTTATTTTATTTATTTATTCATTTATCATCCCGTAATCAAAATTCGAGCGATTACGCGTGGAAGCTGAAATCAATGAATGTTGTTAATGTGGGAAGGGAAAGGTTTTTTATAAATTAATATTTACAACAACATATATTTGTTCATAGTATTTGTTATAAACAGCCGCCGTGGCTCAGTTGGTTAGTGCGTTGGACCGCGAGTCGCAGGCAGCAACCTCAGGTTCAAATACTGCCTGTAATAACACCTAAAAAAAAAATAACGGGAAAACTCGTTTTCTCTTTCGGTGGCTGTCCTCTCAGCTGGAAATGGCAAACCTCTGAGAGTAAAAATTGCTTATGAAAGAGCTCCCAACCTGCCGTTCGGAACCGGCATAAAACTGTAGGTCCCTTCAACCCGCGTACAAATTCACACGCACAACACGGGTAGTTGCGGGAAGCTAGGCCTTAGTCTCGCGTAAGCGGGCTGTCGTGCCAGTCAATTATTATTATTATTATTTGTTATAAACAAATAAATAAATATAAAATACAAAAAATTATGCTTCGCGCAATGCTTTGCAACATTCCTTTCACGCACATTCAACTCAAACTTCAGAAAGTATTTGCGGTACCTCATGCAGTTTCAAATCTTCCGACATACTCGACACCTTCCGCGAGTATTTGCGGTACCTCATGCAGTTTCAAACCTTCCGACATACTCGACACCTTCCGCGAGTATTTGCGTAACAACGAGAAGGAAGTCTGCTAGCGTCGAGTAGCAACGAGAAGCTGCTCGCTCAGCGTCGAGTAACAACGTGCAGTTACTCGACAATTTAGAGGTACCGAAAAATTAGTACCTTTTTTTCGGCTTCTCTTCGGATACGTATTCCGTTTTTGAAACTGCACGTGAAGGCATCGAGTATAAATGGATTTATGCAGCTCTCTAATATGTATACGCAATAACCGTTATTTGTTATTATTAGGTATCGGATTTATATGCACACAACATATGCCCGAAATATGCAAAATATATGCACACCAGATTTTTTCAAGCTTTCAGCCAGATCCAAATGTGGAGACTACAAACATGAAATTTTAACTGTATTTACATCTTGAAAAATAAACCTTTGTTAAGAAGGAATTTTTTTTGAAATTCGGGGTCTAAAAGTGCAAAACATGGGTTAAGGTGTTGTATGAAGAAACGCGATTTAATGGGCCTATTGATTTCAAGTTTAGTGAACCAAAGGTTAAGGTACGTATACGGAAAGACTACATGAACCGATAGGCTTATTCACTTAAAAATTGGTGAAAACATTTAAATTCAAAAATAATTAAGCGTACATTTTTTACTGTCTTGAAAATCTAAAATTAACGAGGTAAAGCAAGGGTTACAAGTTTGTATGGAGAAACAATTTTTGTTGGCCCGTTTGACTTCAAACTTGGTGAAAGTACTTCAAATGCGAAATAATTAAACACGTGTTTCTCAGTTTTTTGAAAATCGAAATCAAACAGGGTAAATTAAGGGTTAAAAGTTTGTATAATGAAGCTGTGGAGAAGCCTGAATTAATGCGTCCTTTGACTTCAAACGTGGTGAATTAGTGAGAAACAATTCGACACGTGTTTTTCACTTTTTTGAAAATCGAAATCCAACAGGGTAAATCAAGGGTTAAAACTTTGTATATAAAAGCATGATTTAAAGGGGTTTTTGACTTCAAACTTGGTTAAAGTGCCCCAAACGATAAATAAAGCGATTTTTTCGAAAATCGAAATCTCAACGATCGTTGATGTTGACCCGATGGGATAAGAGTTTGTGTAGAGAAACATGATTAAAAAGGACAAATTACTTAAAATATGGCGAAAGCCCTTTAAATTAGATATAATTAGACAATTATTTTCTCATAAAAATCTGACTGGGTCAACGAAGGATTAAGAGTAACTTGATTTATTGAGCCCATTGACTTCAAACTTGCGTGCGATGCCGCGTGGCCCTGCTAGATGGGAAATACATTTGTTTTCAATGAAAGTATGAATTTCTTTCGAACAAAGCCGGGGGTAACTGGTAGTATTTCGTGAAATTTATATTAAAGGAATTTAGTGAAATTTGGAAAATTCGAAAAAGTTTAAAAAACATTGTGTTTTTGATAGAATTAATTTCTTAATTTGAAGTCTACGAAACAAAACCTTAACTCAAATAACCACAAAACTTAAAATTAAATGTAAAAAAATAACTACTTATTACAGTAAATAACTAAAATTAGTTCCAAGTTTTCTACGGTCAGCATATGCCCTGCCGTACACCAGCGCCTGGAGTACGAAATCGTTCATTATTCTTGTATGCTCTACTCAGCAATGCCCCCGAAAATAGCTTAGTGAGCCAAACTACAACACCCCCAATAATAATCGTAACAACATCATTCTCGGAATAACAAAAGTCTGCGCTTGTGCAAATTGACCCCCCAATCCGTTACACACAAGAGCACACCAACCTCACTCTTGTTCGTTTCCACAGAAGAGCCAAAGTCTATATGAGTACATATGTGTATGAGTAAAAAAAAAATATGCAAAAACATGCAAAAATATGCAAATATGCAGTGAATATGTTAGCTCATTCTTAATATTTTTCAATAAAAATAGTTTCTGTCTTGATCCCGTACAAATCCGAAATTGCAAAAAATATGCACGTGCATATAATTCCGATCCCTAGTTATTATAGTGGATATGGCAGACAGGTGTTTTTTTTTTGAGTGTGACCAGTCGCGTAGTGATTTAGCCTCAATAAAACACAGAATAATTTAATACTCATCTAGCAACTAAATTTGTATAAGCGTAGTGGGAGTGAAATGTGCTATCGTTACTTAACCTGTGCTTGCCAAGTAAAACAGAAAAGCGTAGTAAGAATTTGATTAGTAACGGGTACAATAGTATACCATAGTTGAGTTGTATTACCATACAGAGCGTTAAAGGGTGGTCGTAGCCAATCTCATATAGTCTGAGTACTATTCCCACATATAAGAAGTCGTTTGGTACTTATGTCATCTAAATCGGTTCAGTAGTTTTACGTGACTGTGACTCAGAGAAACAACGTCACATTGGTTTTTATATAATGGTATAGATGCACACCTGCCCATGAATATATTATATATATATTACACACATACAACACTTACTTACGGATACCGTAGTTTGCACTATAATATGCATGAATACAATTATGCGTAGTTATATTCACACTCAACCATTCTTTTACACAAGTATGTAATTGCGGTAAATGGGCTTGCATTCTGAATGAAAGTGTTCTGCGTGGCCGTGATAGCTTTTCAGCGCCTTAATGAATTCATGAGTAATTCATATGTCTTCCACTTAAGATCACCATGATTTGGTATAGTTGCAAAACTAGCTATTGAAATTATGAATTGAATAAGGGTGTCGAATTTCATCCACTAAAAAATTTCGAATATAAAATATGCCCATAAAATACGCATCGAATATTCAAAATTTGAAAAATGTGCTATGAAAACCGCACTATACCATATAAAATAAAAATAGAAAATATTGTACTAAACTGAAAAATTGCTCAATTAAGTAAAACAAAATTACATGCGTTAAAATGTATAAATTATTGTTAAAATGTATAAACAAATTAATACCGCTCGGAAGAAAATTGAATTACTTAATCGCAAAAATATGTTTTCCATTCGGCTTGTCCAATAATAACGTATGTATATAAACATGATTTTCCATAATCTAAGGTGGGCTTAAGGGTCTTGCCTCGCTCTCCATACACAAATTACGGACTTCCACAAGAAGTCTCAAACAAAATGGCTAAAACCAAAACCAGCCATCTTAATTTTGTTTTATAGGACTATACTGCCAAATAGCACTTTTTATGGCAATATATATGGTTTTTTTAATTAGTGATATCCTACAAGATATCGGTACAAGCTTCTTAGAGCGGCTTCTTACAGCTAATTAATTTTTTTATACAGTAAAAGTCCTACAGTGCCAAATCAGGCGAATACGAGGAGTGGTTGATGGTTAAAATGCGATTTTTCGTCAAAATATAATGCCCTCCGAATTTTTGGTCATCAGTCAACTTGTGCGAAACAAACCGTGCACATAAGTGCAACAATTGAAATGTTTCGGTAAAACTTTTACCGAGACTAAAACAAAACTTAATATTGGCTCTTTGTTCGATGCGCATTTTTATACCGATACCGATTTTTGTTTATACAGTAAAAGTCCTACAGTGCCAAATCAGGCGAATACGAGGAGTGGTTGATGGTTTTAATTTAATTAATAATTGACTGGCACGACAGCCCGCTTACGCGAGACTAAGGCCTAGCTTCCCGCAACCACCCGTGTTGTGCGTGTGAATTTGTACGAGGGTTGAAGGGACCTACAGTTTTATGCCGGTTCCGAACGGCAGGTTGGGAGCTTTTTCATAAGCAATTTTTACTCTCAGAGGTTTGCCATTTCCAGCTGAGAGGACAGCCACCGAAAGAGAAAACGAGTTTTCCCGTTATTTTTTTAGGTGTTATTACAGGCAGTATTTGAACCTGAGGTTTGCTGCCTGCGACTCGCGGTCCAACGCACTAACCAACTGAGCCACGGCGGCAGTAAAAGTCTTACAGTGCCAAATCAGGCGAATACGAGGAGTGGTTGATGGTTAAAATGCGATTTTTCGTCAAAATATAATGCCCTCCGAATTTTTGGTCATCAGTCAACTTGTGCGAAACAAACCGGGCACATAAGTGCAACAATTGAAATGTTTCGGTAAAACTTTTACCGAGACTACAACAAAACTTAATATTGGCTCTTTGTTCGATGCCCATTTTTATACCGATGACATATGTAAACATGTCACTTCAGATTCGGTTTCAAATGAACCAAATGTACAAGATGACCCTTGCTCATACACTTAAAAACAAAAGTCCTGTTTACTTTGGAACGAATTTAATACTAATTTGCAACAACAGATTTTTAAACCCCGCATGATTAAGTTCTGGCAAAGAAAATAAACATACACTTCATATTCTTTGGTTCTGGCTACGCCCCTGATAGGAGTTCATATGTATTCGCTATGAGCATTATAGCAACAGAAGTTTTCTAACATTGAATAAATTTCTGTACACTGCAGAACACCTATTATTGGGATATGAAAAGATTAATACCCTACGGGTTTTTATTCATGCACACAGCTTGTTCTACCTTGTTTACATACGGAAATAACCATGTGTTAAACCATGAAAGGATGCGATGCTGTAGTTGTTTTGCTCTAACTGTTCCTGTATTACTGAATACGATTCAGAAACCTGCAATGTATAACATTACAGTAAAAAACAATTTGAGGTACATTTCACTGCAATAAACATCGACCCCAACATTCAAACGACACAAAAATATTTTAGTAACCTGCTATTCTTACAGCAGCATTCTTTATGCTTGAAGTTTATCCAAAATTAACATGTTTATTACATGTTTATTATACATTTCTGACATAAGGTGCAACATATAATGTATGTCTTTTGTAATTTTATACATATGTCCATATCTAGGTATTGTAAAATAAATATACGAAATTTAAGAATTCAAGTTTAATAATGTCTATGAATGAATGGAAAATGATTGAACGACGACTTGGCCAATTATTTATACTACACATACATGAATGTACACTAATGTATGCTGTAATATAAGAGGCCACACTGATTTTCTCAGCGCTTCAATTCTTCATCCCAAAATTTACCACATCTCACCTTGATATATACGAGTACTTACATATATCGGAATATATGGTGGAAATCAGTCAAAGACCAAACGGACAAACATTCTTCTACACATTTTGCAGGGCGCTAATCGTTCCAGGTGTTACAAAATGCATGACAACATTAGTTTATCTTAACAGCTACACAATGTATAAACTGTAATCATTAAAACAGTTCTAACGCCTGATGTTTTCAACGAGACGTGAATACGACATCAAATGACAGAGCTCACAAAGCAATGTTGCCAGATCAGCAGATTTCCTCCTAGATTTAGGCGATTCCTGGCCTTTTAGGAGAATTTTTAGGAGGAAGAATTGTTTAGGAGAAAGTTTAGGAGATTTATATTTTATGTTAGGTGATTTTTCGAATGCTTAGTGGATTTTTGGGAGATTTTTGGATAACGAAGTATGATATATTGGGAACACTGGCAACAAAACCTATTTTGGCAACTATTTTAACAGTCAAAGCACCCTATTGTGTTAAAAATTTTGAAGCTTACAAAATGTAAGCTCGTTCTATCTCGTTCTCACTTATTGCTGTCACAATGAAATCCCGCTAAAAATTGCACTTTTTGTTTAATTCATTTGTTATATGTTTTGTTTTTGTTAAGTTTTTTTTTGTTAAGCTGAAGATGAATAAAAAAAGGCTGCATTAAAAAAAATTATATGTATATATTTTTATTTTTGTATGATAAATTGTATTCCTTTAAAATGACGCAAATTATAAAACAATTTTAGGAGTTTTTTTTTTACTTTGGAAAGAAACACTGTCACAAAGCGTAATCGTGGCGTAGATATGGTCACGTTATGTCAGATTGATGGACAAATACTTAACCTAAACAGTGCAGTGTGACAAAATATGCTTACTTTGCAGATTTGAGGTGGTGGATGGATGTCAATACGTTTGCATATAAATGCATATGTATGCAATATGTGTAGACGTACGTAGCATGTACATTGTTCGTGCATAATTACCGACTACTCGTGGTATTGCGGTGAAACATTAAGGTATCTATATGAACATTTCGTTGAACTAAAACTGTTCATATTTACAAGTATATTCAGTTTCGACCCGGTTTCAATATACGGGTTTTGGCTCGTTTTAGTTTCTGCCAAAAATGGCCGATTAGTTGTCCAAAACCGAGCATTTTTAAATGTAACAGTAGAACATATTTCCATTTCGTGAAAGACATCAATTGTATACAGTTGTGTACATAACGGTCAACACTATCAACACATGTTTACAATCGATCTACATAAGTACAATTGTGTTTTAAGTGCAAAATTGAAAATATTTAGGAACGTAAAATTTGCTTTTGCTTTACATTTGAGAATGTTGTTGTTTTGCTTTTATATTAAAATTAAAATTAATTATTAAATTAAACACCTCTTTGCAATATTGAGATATGGCGCTATTGAAGGTTATTGCTTAGGAGCGTTCTACCGCAATCAAAGGTTTTGAATGCAGAAATACTGTAAACACTTTACTGATCCCGATGACCTAGTTACTCCATTTATTGTTATTTTCTTAAAGCCCGGCTAAAGTCGGGCAACACAAAGGGAATTCAAATGCAGAAATACTGTTGGTCACGAAGCCAAAGTTACGTTTATGAACATTAATACCTAGGAACAACCGAACACACACAAAATATTTGATACAAAAATACTGAAATTACTTTACTGATCCCGGTATACCGAATCTGGACTTACTCCGCAGGATCAGCTAATATGTACAGTTTGATGTATTCACTTGTCTGTCGAATTCAAACGATATAGACTTCTTGTAAACTACCGAACGAGTCTATTAATGTCTTACGCATTAAAATAATTTGGCTCCACCACCTCTTACAATCTTAGTACGTTGAAATCAAGGGCCCACAAGTGCCTCTTAAAATCTTTTTTTCACTCACACATTTTTCTAGGAACAATGCAATGCTCCATTAATGGGTTTATCTGCTAATAGTATAATAATTTCCTTCTCACACTCATTTTTATCCAATTTATATTCATCTATATCAAATCATGTAAAGCAAAAAATACAGACAACAAAATATTGTCAAATCAATGTTACCTTATTTTTCACCATATGGCTAACAAATTTAAAATCAGTAGTTGTGCTATAGCTATTGAAAGGCTAAAATATAACCCAAACATCATGTTTAGAACACCAACTTTCTAGTATGTACATTAAGTACGTGGTAAAAATGATATTTTATACTTTGACTATGAGTGCATTAAATTAAAAGATTTTCAATGCGGTATAACTTACCATCGCATATATATAAGCATTTTTTAATTCATTCAAAGTAGCAGTGTACTTCCCTCACTTTAAAGGCGTCAAGAAATGCTACATTCAATATTAAGATCTGCATATGTTTATTACTTTTACCATACACTAAGGCAATAAATAATTTACATTTGTTGCTGGCGTGTTTTACAGTACCGACTTGTTCTCACATAAAAGGTTGTTGGACTACTAACAGCCTATTCTGAACAAACACTGCGCTTAACTCAACAGCTAAATACGAGTACAAACTGCTGCGAACAACAATGCTTGCTTGTAGTTAGCATGCGCAAAGTCACGTGTTTGTGTCCAAATACAAGCGAATCATGAATGAATAAACAATGGTGAAAGACAGAGTTGGGCAAATATATTAAACTCCTAAATTTAAATTCAATATCACTCAACTAGTGCCCGGCCGAAACCGAAATTAAGTTTTAGCCATTTTTCTCATATTCGACCAGACCGAAACCGAAATTTTTTAACTAATATAATAAATACAAAATGCCAAAAGGATATACTATAATATATATGTATGTAAATCTAATTTTTCTTCTTAAGCGATGCAGACTGTTGTACAGGCATATGTTAAGCAACAGAAATGCAGGCGTAATCGTGGATCATGATATAAAATGGATTTTTCGACAGTACCAGGGAAGCAATATTATTATGTGAAAAAAAGATCGAAATCTGGAGCATTTCAACACAATTCACGAAGAATAATATGCAATTCAGGTTATGGCGACAGGTAATTTGTGAGTGTGGCAAACGATTTAGCCCGTTCTTAGTGGTGGTAAATAAATGCACACTTACATAAATGCATATTTACATTATCATTTACTGAAGTCACCAAAGTTATATCCAGTAAAACCTTAAATTGCAAATTTTAAATTCGACTACTCCGACGACAAAGTTTAAAATATAATGTGGTGTTTTTTTATTAAAGTTAAAATAAAATTATAACTGAATAGAAAATATTACAGAAACCAGCCAACAATATAATAATTAATAATAATTGACTGGTACGACAGCCCGCTTACGCGAGACTAAGGCCTAGCTTCCCGCAACCACCCGTGTTGTGCGTGTGAATTTGTACGCGGGTGGAAGGGACCTACAGTTTTATGCCGGCTCCGAACGGCGAGTTGGGAGCTTTTTCATAAGCAATTTTTACTCTCAGAGGTTTGCCATTTCCAGCTGAGAGGACAGCCACCGAAAGAGAAAACGAGTTTTCCCGTTATTTTTTGCGGTTGATGCCTTCGACTCGCGGTCCAAGGCACTAACCAACTGAGCCACGGCGGCTGCAGCCAACAATATAGTTGAAGAAAATATTAAAAATGTTCCCGATGTATCACCTTGCAGAATTAGGTGAGTACACAGACGCAAAAGAATAAATAATATAAAACGTAAAAACCATCAGAGGGTTTTGTTAAGTAAATAGTTTTATTTGTTAGATGTCCCAAGAAATTGGAAACAAAGTTATTAAATAACTATGGGTAAAAAGTATAATAGTAGCCTATATTTTTCGCCACAGTGTACTATAAAGGGGATATATAGTACCACTGTAAGTATATAAGGCTGTACTGATAGGGCACTAGCACCGGTTGCATATGTACATAAGTGGAATGTACATACACAAGACCGCTTTGTACGGGTTGGCTCTATATATGGATGAAATATAGAGACAACATTTTTTCAACTGTCCGTTACGCCTTGAGGTACCGCCGCGGGTTCATCGCTATGAACCCCGGTCAACGTGATGATGTCGTGCACGCCCACGGCTATTGCTGTAATTGCTTAGCGCGGTCACATAAAACAAGAGCATGTGACTCGCGCAATAGCTGCCAAGAATGTGGATTAGCACATCATAGTTTGCTACATCCAACAAGCATCACCCCGAAGACCACGGTGAATGGAGAATATCGACGCGAACGACCAAAAAAGCCGAACGCCAGAAGACAAACCAGCATCACGCCACCCATACTCTTACACAGTCCTCACACCAGCGTCTACGCTCTGCTTTCCCCGATATGAAATCTTTGCATCAACATGAACGCCCCCCTTTACCGCCAGCGCGACATTCGCACAGCCGTCAGCGATACGCTCACTCTGAAGCATCGAAAAGAATCATTCGAGCTCACCAACCATCATCCGGTGTTGCCAGCGATCAATCACGCCTTCACAGCATCCACCATCAAGCCCAACATGGGGTCACTACACGTTAACTACGCGGACGCCAGGCGCAGGCACTCCTTACACAAGCCATTCAATCCCTGACAGCGCTAAAGACCGTATTTTAAAATGCACAAGTGCATCCGGCCCCAGGATGTTAACGGCGCTATGTTATACTTGTATGTTGCCACTTTAGCATCTACTTTATTCCTTGCCACTTTGGCCTCTACTTTGTTTTTTACTACTACAGTTGAACCTCGATTATCCGGGAGTGGTTGATTTTGTATCTCTATTAACCGTGATTTACCTCTATTATATATTCTTTAAATTCATTTAAACCTAAGCAATATAATAATATATAATATGTCAGCTAAGAAAAAATAAAATTGACAGTTCAAATTAAAAACCAAACGGAATAACTCCCAATTTCTATTCAGTAGGTTATATAGAATCGGCCACGCGCACTTTCCGCGCCTACTAAACTAACAAAACGATGAAACAATACACGTCTATAAAAAAATATTAACATCAAATGATTCTGGGTTTTGTAGGAAAAACATAGGATACATACAACATACATACATACAAATGTATAAATAAGATTGACCACGTCCACCTGATACGCCCACTATAATGACAGAAATCAGCTATGATATATTTTTGCAAGGCGATATGAATATCAAACAATTCAGCGTACCTTCTTTACACGCCCACTAAACTAAAAAACCCAACCTACTGTAGATGCAGTGATGGAATTTGGGCCCAAGAGTATCGTATCAAACATCGGCATAGGAGTGTACCATATTCAAGCAAGTTGTATCAATTTTTGTCCAAGCTCCCAATTAAGTGAAAGGCCAATTTAATAACATTTTTGATAATAAACAGTTTAAGAGTTGTATTCGAAACTGAAATGTATGTTTAACAACACATGAAATTCACTTCTAATTTAAGCAAGAAACATATATATGTAGTTTATTCTAAATAGGAATCATACTCATTATCTTCAAGTACATTTGCATAGGATAAGTCAGTAGGAAGCTTAAAATCATAACAACATTTATTACTGGCTTTTAAGAAATCTTTCGTTTGTATTAAGGAGGAATCAGTGCTTAATTGTAAACGGTTTCGGTTTGCTTTTGATTAAATTTTGTACAGGGAATACGCGCTCTTCACTGGCTGAAGAGTGGGGAATAGATAAAATACCTTTAACAACTCTTAAAATGTTTTTGAAAAGAGGCTCGTTTGATTCATTTTTAGGCAAGAATGTTTTTCTAAAATTCAGTAATTCTAACGATTTAAAATACTTTAGTTCTTCATATTCTGATAGTGACCTATACTCATCGTTAATTTCTTCGAGATATTTAATCTCTTTGGGCAAAAGTTTGGAAACTATTGGTACAACAGTATTTGTATTACCCGGCAAGACATGCTCGGGTGAAGTCTTTGGCTGAAAGTTTAATATTTCATTATTAAAGTTAACTCTGTTTCTTAAAAAATAAAGAAACTGTATGTAAAAACTCAAGACATTTTCTTTAAATTTTGAAACATCTTCATCATATATAACCCCTAAGCCAATTAACAAATCTACTCTAACTCCACAATGCACATCACCAACAGGTAAATGATATTGAAATTTATGTCGTACATATCTTTACCATCAACTACTTCTTTTTTCAAAAAATTGCTTGCTAAATGGTGAAACACATAAGCAATTCTTTGAAGAAATGTGTGTATTCGTGCGTCTTCTGATTGCATTGAAGATGGTAATATGACAAAAACTATCCATAACTATTTAGAGATGTTAAGCTATGTCACCAATTTTCCTTTTAAGGTTGTCAAACAATTTTCAAAAATTTTTGTTTTTAGTGCTAAAAGGCAATAACAATTTTTCTTTTCGTTACTCGACCAGTGTGTACCAAAAGCGACGCCTGTGTACCAAATTACTTTTTAAACTGTGATTGTATCAAAAAAGTACAATAGTATCAAGAATTCCATCACTGTGTAGATGTCTGTAAAGCAATATTGATAACAAATGCTTCTGTGTTACATTAAATAGGATTGATGGAAAACATAAGCCGTACAAAATTGTGTTCGCCTACCTGATGCTTTTTAATGCCACGCCCCCCAAAGTGACAGAAATCAACAAGGGGATACTTTGGAAAAACAAGCAAACATTATGGGCCGAGTTAAACTCTCTGCAGCTGATGTGGTTGTCTGACAGACACCGCAAAAGAAAACTTCGTGCATTGCTTCGTAATTTTCAAACTTGAGCCAATGGAAAAAAACACGTATCGCTCCTTCGCTGCAAGAACGTCATAACTAAAAAAAAAAGTTTCCGTTTATGGCAACCCTGTGTGTATCTGCATATGATCTTTTATCTGTCAAAACCACGTTGTAAAATATTCAATACTTTGCTCACAAGACGACATGAAACAATTTTTTGGTACCTTGAACTGCCTGTAATGGTAAACTTTAAAATTGAATTTTCTCGGAATGATGTAGTTTTGAGTTATGACGTTCTTGCAGCGAAGGAGTGATATGTAATTTCAAATAATCGTCAAATTAACCTTACATCTGTATACATCTATATATAGGTATAGCCAGTGTTCGTGTTTTTGTGTGTGATAGGATGTCAATACGGTGGTTTATAGTAAGCGCATCACGCTCAAAAGGAAAGGCTGATTTCCATGGGGTTTTCTTTGTTGAATTCGTCTTGAGTCAATTCAGGTTTATGAGAAAAGACAATTCCGGAAAATCTATTGGAAAATTGGAAAAATCCCTGCCATGTTTGACCGTGAATTCTGAAGATTTTCAGACGATAACTCTGGAACCATAAGTCACACATCAATTAAATTCACTACGAACTTACTATTTAATCATATCTTTCGACAGAGAGAATGGTGCGAGTATTGAAGAAGTGGGCGTGGCACCGCTCATACAAGCCAAATTTTAATATAGAATATCTTCGAAATTGTAAGTCGTACAACACTGAAATTTAGTACACCGCCGTACCATAGATGAGTCATTCCACTGGTAAGATTAGATGGGCGGTGGACAAGGGACGTGGCACATTTTTTCTGATCCAAATATTCCACTGAACTATAAGTCGCACAGCAATGAAACTAAGTACGAACCTACCATTTTCCCTTTCGACAGAGGGAATGGTGCGGGTATTGAACAAGGGGGCATGGCACCGCACATATAACTTAAATCTATATATATTATATAAAAGAAAGTAGCTGTGAGTTGTGGCATCACACTCAAATGGACCGTCCGATTTGCATGCGTTTTTTTGATGGATTCGTCTTGAGGCAGTGCAGATTTAGATCACAACGGGTGGCGTTATACTTCAATTAATTCAAATGTTGTGCGAGACGAAGTTTTCCGGGCCAGCTAGTTTATCTATAATATTGTAAATGGTAACTTACCTAACGGCAGCCGCCGTAGCTCAGCTGGCTAGTGCGTTGGGCCGCGAGTCAAATGCGACGCTCGACTCCGTTGCTGCTAACACCGAAAAATGAAAAACAACAATTTTTCTTTCGGCGGCTGTGCTCTCAGCAGGAAATGGCAAACCTCTGAGAGTAAAATTGCCTATGAAAAAGCTCCCAACTCGCCGTTCGAAATCGGCATAAAACTGTAGGTCCCTTCCAACCTTGTAAAAAATCACACGCACAACACGGATGGTTGCGGGTAGCTAGGCCTTAGTCGCTGTATCGGGCTGTCGTGCCAATCAATTAATTAATTAAATTTACTTACCTAATGACTTATGTACGCAATTAAAATTCGTAAACGAAACAGAAATGGATAAGAATTGTTTGTCCTATAAAGGTCTGAAATGCTACAATGAATTGCCAGAGGAATTGAAACTTTGTGAACAAAATGTATTCAAAAAGAAGCTCTACAATTATTGTAAGACCTTAGCAGTAAGATAATTTTATATTTATATTTTATATTTACAACAAAAATGTAATATGAATTAGGCCTAAAATGAGCCGTAGTTTTACTAAAACAAAAATTGCATTTCAAATTTTCCATCTTTATTATGAAATTTCTCAATCAATGTGACTTTTTACATATATTGTGGAAAGTTAATGGTTTCTTCCAATATGTTGAGCAGTGTCGTGAGTCGGATGACTTACTTGCGCGGGCAGCGGTGGTGCACCGATCTCACCCTTTGGGTGATCCCTAATTACGTGTGACACATCGCCGAGGGTGAAGCCAAAAGCGATTAGCAAAACAAACAGTACTAGAAGCTATAATAAAGGCAACAGTTATTACTTTAATTTCAGCACACTCTTTTATAGCTTACTTTCATTTCAGTATATTTGACGAGACCAGCCACTATAAACTGTGTTCCAATTTAATGAATACGATCCTTTTATAGATTTTTAATCTCATGACATGCACAATTATTAAAAATGCATCATACACCAGTAACAAGTTTATAATTTAATCAGAAACATGTATTCGACACATAACCAGTTTTACTGTATTTTTTCTTTTGAGAATTTTTGTTTTTATTATAGGGTGGGTTCGGGTATTGTGGTATACTCTTGTAATGTAGTATAGCAGGTTTTCTTAAAAACTAACTACATGAAATGTTGACATCTTTTTAACAAGCAAAGCTTTTGGTCAGTTGTTGAAAACCCGCGTTGTCATGTGACCTTTTTTTAGAGCTTGCAAAAAAGTTCTTTTTAAGAATAAATTTAAATTCTTGAGTTAAAAATCAATAACTAAGTGTTTTTTTTAATATAGCATAAACGAATAATTGCTATAATAATAATAACCACATTACTCGAACATGCCGTATCACATTGCCAATTTTTTCAATGGGCTTTTTATGAGTTTTTACAAATTCTCAATAATACCTCGAAAAAAATATCAAAAACCTTGTCCAGTTGATTTGTTTAAAAGCTAATACTTGAAATATAGTATGTGATCTCTTGAATTACATTCAATTTGGGCTGAATTTGACTGAGACATAGAAAAAAAACAAATAGGTATACCTCAATACCCGCAGTTACCCTATGTATGATGATAGAGTTCCTACTTATATTCTTACTTATTACCAGCAAGTAGCGGAACAAACCTAATAGAGAACAAAATTATTAATTGTAATTTATTATTAAGAAAGAAATAAACTCCTATTTTTGATCATTCGGACGTGGCTTATGTATATATACGTAATTTAGCATCCAAATTAGAGCGGTTTACGTTTGTTCAATTGCTCACATTTTTTCCATTATATCAGAAAGTATCCGATTCATACAACATTTTTAGTATTCCTAAAACCGCCCTAGTTTTCATTACCCGCATTAATCGATGATGCATACACATTTTTGCATATACCAAAAATGGTACAAAATGGTACTGGACAATTTTTCATAAACTTCTTGACAATAGTACCATATTTTTATGTATGTATATTACGAAGTATAAATTAAAAAATTTAAATAATAACACTGTGTGATTTTCAGAAATCCCAAAAATTCCAAAAATCTTGCCGAAATTTAATGTTATGTGACTTAAAGTTCTGAAGCCATATAAAATATTTAATTGTATAGGCGGTGCCACACCCCTTGTCCAATGCCTACCCCATTGTTCCATTGGAATGGGCGCTACTAATTGATAAGTTCGTGCCATGTTTCGTTGGTGTGCGATTTACGGTTCCCATGTTAAGCGTAAGATTGGGTCGTCAAACATGCGCCACGTCCCTTATCCAGCACCTATCAAATTTTACCTACGACACATATACATATGAGACGACTTATAACTATGACGTTATTTCATATAAAAAATTTTAGTTGTTTTGGCCCATGCCAGGCCCCCTTAGCCAATGTCCACCCCATTTTCCCATTCAAATTATGCCACTAAATGGTAAGTTAGGATCAAGTTTCATTGATGTGCGACTTAAAGTTCTAAAGTTATGCCGAAAAGTTGGGTCGCAAAATAAGTGACAAGAGGTATTGTTCTACGTCCATCAAAACCCAAAAAATTTTTTCAAATCTGTTAAGCTGTTTTCGAGTTTTAGCGAGACTAACACATGGCAAATGATTTATATATGTATATATACATAGATAGAACAGATAGTACGAACTGTACATAGTACGTACAAATTTGAGTATGCTAACATTAATAAATAACACTAATTTGTATTTTGTTGAGAGAGTTGTGAGATATCATCTCTTGCATACGTATAAATAACTTGACCAATGAATAATGCATTGATGACACTATCACCTTAAAGAACAGGTTCAGTTATCTTAACCAATTTCATAAGAAATGATATAAATATGCAGAGTTGTGCCAATTAAACCGGTGCAAATATTTGTTTACACTATATCTCTTTATTTGTATACCCTGCACTGAAATGGCGGAGTATATATATTCGCGTTGAAATGGTATTGAGGAATTTAGTTTTAGAATAGGGACAAGTTAAATCAACAAAAATCACCTCATTTCCATAAAGTGATGATAAATAAATTTCACCCTAAGAGTTATCGTCTCCGCGATATTTTTACACATTTTGAGAAGAGCTTCCACTATTTAAATTCATCGTGCAAGTGTGTCGAGACATACATATCTGAAAATCTTCTAGTGTTTATTTGTCGAATTTCATCACGATTACAGTTGGACCTTAAGCACCTTGTACCAAGAGGAGTAATTTTATCCTCTTAAGGACCTAGTACCAAGAGGAGTAATTTTATCCTCTTAGTACAAGGCCTTTAGCTCAAAGATTTAAAAAATAGTCGAACTTTTCAAAATAGTTTAACTACCTGTAGCTCCTAAAGAAAAAGAGCTAGCGGCCGAATTGAATCGAATAAAATCAACTTAAACATTCTTACTTGTTAAAAAGTGATATCAGCTAGGTACGTGAAAACACGTTCACACACATCACATTCAGCGTTGGCACAAGAAAAACAAATTCATAACCAGGAACAAAAATTAAAATAACCAAAATGTTCATTCGACATAAACAACTACTTTACTTTTACAAAATAACAATACTTTTACAAAAAGTAGTCGTAAAAAGGTGTTGTTGACTCTTTTTAAAACATAATTATCGATTTAAACAATGCTGCTTACTTTTTTACGGGAAAAAGCAATGGCTATGACCAGTAGCGGCTTAACGGGGGGCGGAGGGGCGGACCGCCCCGGGCCCCGTGCTGGGGGGTCCCACGAGAGAAGCTTGTATATAAAAATTTCAAGTTTTTCAAAACTGAAACTTATAAAAAACTATTTGCGCTCCACAATGGTTGATGAAAGACTAAGTTGTTTGTCACTTTTATCAATTGAAAGACACACAGTATCGACAATTGACTTCGAAATAACAATAACAAATTCAGTTCAATAAAAGCAAGAAAACATCCTTTCTAAATAACAATTGTTTGCAAGTTTTCAAAAAATGTTCCCTCGAAGATTGCAATATTTAATTTTTACCTTAAAATTTTGTGCAAAATATGCAAATATATTACAAAATTCGAAGTTAAAAATTAAATATCGCAATCTTAGGGTTTGCTTGTAAACTAGTGTAAATTACACAATTACTTAACCTCATTTAACTTTGTAAAAGTCTAAAATAAAAGTGTTTTCTAGACTGGAACTTTGAAATAGAATAAAATTTAGATGTATGTATGAATCTACAGACTGAAATCCAAAACATGTACATATGTTTTCCATGCCTGACATATTTTGGTCCTGAAAGTTCAAAATAGAAAATTTAGTTAAAAGGAGACAATTTTCCTCTTTTATTTGATACCCATCTTCATCATTGCACTACCGCATATATTTCAAAAAATATTTAAAATGTGTGTGTCCTAAAAATTTTAAAGTCCTTTAAAAAGGACTTTGAGTCAGAAAGTGTAATATTGACTATGCCAGGATACTATAACTGATCTCTTGTTTCACGTCTATATCAAAATTTGGATGGGTCTCGGCCAAATAAAAAAATTGTTTCGCACGGTGTAATAAATGTAAAGTTGGTGTTTTCACTCCGGGCATCATAACTTTGTCACTTTTCTTTTAATTCTATTGATGTTAGGCTTAATATTTGCTAAAATAGTATATATTTCATTTTAGATTTTAAAACCAGAGGTTATAATTTATTTTTTTTTTAATTTAATTATATTTTTTTTTTATTTATTTAAAAAAAATATTCGAAACTTTATGATTTTTTAAATTGGTCGAAAAATTCACTTTGTTACAACTCTCACCGTCAGTAACTTCCCCAAATCTTATATGATTTGGATAATCTATATATCACTAAAAAGGCTAAGAAGAACGACGGACAGCTCGTGTTAATTGGATAATTATTTTAGGAGATATGTGCTCATAACTGAAACAACAGGAAAAACTCTTTTTTCGAAGATTTTTCGAAAACGCTTCTTAAAAAAGAAAAGATTTTCAGTTTTGTGTTCAGCGGTCAAAGTTAGTCTAGAAAATACTTTTATTTTTAGGTGCACGCGATTGGCCCATTTTTTGTCGAGTAGTGTTAAAAAAATGGCCAGATCTTAGTAACGAAGCAAGATTTACTGTTTTTTCGAGACTTAAGATGGTTTTTTGAACTGACGAATTAACTCTCCCAAAAGTTTTTCTAATTTCACAAAAGTTTTTATCAATTTTGGAAAGATTAAGTAAGATTATCCTTTTAACCATTTTTCATTTTTTCTTTGGGATTCTATTGCTTCCTATAAAATTTCAAGCACATATTCGTATATGTTTCAAAATAATTTGCAAGTCCGTTTACTGTTCAACGGAATACAAATTTTCAAAAAAAAAAAAGTAAAAAACATAACCGGAAAGACCCGTTATTAGTTTTGTGCGCAAACTTATTCCGCACCGTTTTGTGGGGCCCCCTTCAGCCGTCGCCGCCCCGGACCCCCGAGCACCTTAAGCCGCCACTGGCTATGACCACTATCAATCAGTATCAATATTATGGCCACTCCCAAAAATATATTGTGCGCGTTGATATTTAAGATACATTTTGTATCAGTGTGCAATATTCTAAAAAATAACCAAATGGGATAAAAAATCACCAAATAACCAAAACCCATTTTTCAAAAATAAAAACCATTTTTGGTTAAAAATAACCAAAACGGCAACGCTGATCACATTGTGTCACATGCGAAAGCAACTGGGAAAAAATAAGTTGGCAATGCCAGTGAAAACTGAGTTGCCTATGTACAGTGTTTCCCGATTATATGCCCCCCTCTTAAAAGAACTAACCACTTATAAGCACCGAAAGTTAAACATTTTTCCTTTTTCTCTTATAAATGTATAAAATTTTTTTCGACACAAGCATCCCGTATATCAGGGCATTTTTTAAGTAGGATAGATGTGGCCAAATGGTCACGTAGTAGTTCGAAGTGGCCACGTATGTAGTTACAACAATTTGGCCACAATAAGAATGTTTGTTGAAAAGGATAATGCGCTTTTGAATAAAATAAAAACGAGGGCGACGTATGGAATTTGTCAATAGCATACAATCCAGAATTCATAGGGCAATTACCAAGTACAGAGAATCGATGAGTACTATTTTTTGAGCTAAATTAAGATGATCTGGTACAAATTAGTTAACTCTCGTACAGGCACATATTTAAAAACCTTAGTTCACGCACTTGGTGCCTGGCCAGACCCCTATGTATTTACATGCATTTGTATGGGAATAGGAGGTGCGCTCCGTCGAATTTCTAGCTCAAGTAGGTAAATGATTTTGATTTCTTACCTTTCTATTTTGTTTTGGCATAGAATCAGCTACATGTGTGTAAAAAAATATATTTGAAAAAGAATCGAAATGCAAAAAAAAAACAACTTTTTGTTTCGATGATTTTTTTCGTTTATTACAAGCCAAGACAAAGAATATTGTTTTAGAAAAACACACATGTATGCCTCTGCATATGTATACGTATGTATGAGTGTCAAGCATGGCATACTAGATAGAATATGTAATGTGAGTGAGCTAAAAATGCACATGAAATCATTTCACCTGTTTTTAGGTCAGTTGTCGATAGAACGTCTACAGAAAACAACGACTGTGAGAGCTAAAAAACCATAATCCGATTCCATTTCATCATAAAAATCATTAGATTTCCATTCCTTTCGTTCAATATTCTTTGTTTTGGCTTGTAATAAACGAAAAAAATCATCGAAACAAAAAGTTGTTTTTTTCTGCATTTCGATTCTTTTTCAAATATATTTTTTACACACATGTAGCTGATTCTATGCCAAAACAAAATAGAAAGGTAAGAAATCAAAATCATTTACCTACTTGAGCTAGAAATTCGACGGAGCGCACCTCCTATTCCCATACAAATGCATGTAAATACATAGGGGTCTGGCCAGGCACCAAGTGCGTGAACTAAGTTGGATTTTTTTAATCCTTTTTTTTCGTCCTGTTCGAAAAATGTTGTCCAAAATTTGATTGCACAGATCGAAAGCCAATGAAAGTTTTGAAGGGTACCTGGAGTTTCATTCCGATCCATATATTAAAACTATGTTAAATTAACGCGCAAAATCGAAATATGCCTGGCCAGACCCGTGTGCGTGTACGAGGGTTAAAGATTACGAACGACATATACATATAACGAATGATGGAATGAAATTAGAAACCAGAATCTTTTCGAAACAATTTTTGGATGAAACTCTTTCCGAGTACAAAGTGACTTCGGGCTAACGGTAACTTCTTTCTTTTTTGTGAAGAAACTCTGTTACAGCTGGCATAGTGTAATAAATCGCCATTTTTGAAAAAACTGGTATTCTTAGTTCGCGGTTTTTTCAATGATTACACAAGTCAACAATTAATATGGAAAAAATCATCAGACTTTACGTAGGTACCCAGCGGTTTTTGGGGTCGCTGATTCCGATGCAAGGGTCGGCTAAGCTCTATCACATCATTTTCAAGGTCGTTTGACGGTCAAACTAAGAAATGGTGGTTTAAAAAAATCTGAAAAATTCATACATGTATGATTTTTTTATACTAAATGTTGACCTGTGCTACAGAAGAACGACAAGAATAATATTTCAGCATAAAATGCATAAAATTGCTGAAAAATACTGTTTCCTAATTTGTATTTCGAATTTGTCTAAAAAAAAGAGAATACATTTTTCTGATATAGTCTTGTAAGTATATTGCAAGAAATACAAGAATTCCTATTAGTTTATTTTTAATTAATACCTGTTAAGTGAATCTTTGATTCCTATTGAAATAATAGTTTCCTTTGTATGTATATTTGGAGGGCGTCACACCTCCAGGGGGGATTTTGGCCACCTAGTGAAAAATCCTTAAAAAAGCCCTGCCGTATATAGTATATGCATTCCCCAGCAGTAGGCTTGAAAATTTGAGTATTTAACTTACAGTAACGAGAAAAAATTGCTCGGATATAACCATCTGCACAAAGCTGGCTAAAGTAACGGACAAATTTATCGGTTCTGTGACAACGCTCTTGAAAGAGTACCAATGAAATCAAAAAAAGACATGAATATCATCTCCATTATTTCATATTGGGTCGACGTTATGCTGGCGGTCAAATAACCGTCGCACAGTGTCGCGAGTCCATAGTAGCGAGAGACAAAAATAGAAGGAATAGTCGTACGACAATAAAATTTTGTACATATGATTTTGTTATAAAGAGAAGTGCATACGCCAAAAATTACTTCAATCGCCCCACGGACGCCCACCTCCCATACAAACCAAATACTAAGTTGACAGTATCTCAGAAACTATAAAAGATATATTGATGAAATTTAGTACAGCATCTCATATCTTCAAAATAAAGATATACACCAAAAATGAATCAATCTACAAATACGTTTGTAATAAAAAAGGAAATAAGGAAAAGTAAGTAATTTGAAACCCAAATAAAAAATAATACCTAATACCTTTTATTAAATTCATTAATTCATCAAAATTACAATTTGTTAATCTGTACTGCTAGGACAATCGGTTTCCGATGATGAATTATTCAAATTAAATCCTCTACATTTATTTTTGACAAAATTTTTAATTACATTTTTTTTAAATTGCATAATATCAGAGTTTCGGTTTTCATGTTTACCTTTAATTTTCCTATTAACTGAGTTATCAGAAACTTTGAGTCACAAAAACAGTGTCACACCCCTTGTCCAACGTTCACGAAATTTCAATGCTGTTCGACTTATAATTCGCACGTTTTTCAATACTATAGATTTGAGTTGTATGGGCGGTGCCACATCCCTTTGCCCATAAACAACAAAAGATATCCAGAAACTTTCCCATTGGCATATCACCCATTGTGTAAAAATTTCAGATCAATCGGTTAAGTAATTTCCAAGTCTATAGAGGACAAACAGACAAACATTCATTTTTTTTAGAAATAGCATTATTATTAAAATAATATATCACTTTAATTTTTAATGAGTTTTTTTTTATTTTTTAGTTTAGTTCAATTACTTTCAAAACTTTAGGTTTATGTATACATATTTGTATATTTTTGTTTATTTACTTACATACATAATTCAAGCATTTTATTTCATTTTATATGATGTTAATCCGCTTAAGATGAATTAATGTTGGTGTTGGTTTAGTGAACGTTTTGTTTTATTATGAAATGTTAATAAAGACGAAAAATACTTTAATTATGTTATTAATTTTTAATCTCCGGGTCTGGGCCTATAAAGAAGTGATTACCTTACACACAAGTCAAAGTCCAAATGGGTGGTCAAGAGATAGTGAGTCACGTGGTTAGTCATTAGGATAGTTTGATATGTATACAAATTTTTTAAATCACATCTTAATTGAGAAAATACGAAATCGACGTAAACAAAGCCGCGAGTAAAAGATAATAGTTTTTATATTTTGAATACATTAGACAAACCTTAGTCTTTGTACTAAACAACTCAAAGCTATTCAAATCAAATTAGTGGTCTCTCATATCAACTGCTGTGTTGCCAACTTCGTTTTCGTATTATTTATATTAGTATACTAATTTATAAATTACATCTCAACTTTACGTAAAGTTTAAGTACACAACAGAAACCTGAATTGTTGTAAAACACACAAATTATACTTTGTCATCTCATCACAATTTATTTCAACGACAGTAAGTTCACTGCCACGGACTGGTTGAAGCTCGCTTGTAAATAATGTCGACTCAAGAGGTAAATGTGTAATTTTAAATCAAGCATCCGCGAAATTGTATTGATACTTCAAATTATAAAGCTTTCCAACGCAAAAGTTCTTTATAAAAGCAATTCGCAAACAACACCTTTATACTTGTGTATCAACTTTTATGCAGCCTGCATTCGCCTCTAGTTCTCTGAACTATAGAATGTAGCTTTATTAAACAATGTTATTATAAGTGATTAATTTCATTATTGCACCCTTTGTAACACTGTTTAATAATAAAACTACTACTACTACTACTACTCTGCACGCGCTTTACATCAGCTACACATTTATTGTATGTTTATATATACATACAAGCAATAACAAAATAAACATGAAGGTAAAACGAACTTGAAAAAATAACAAACACATATGAGATTTAAGCAACCTTTTAAACTACTTTTTCAGGTCTTCATTTATATGTTCATATGGATGTTCATCGTTTTAGCTGGTGCCCAAGTACTATACCCCGCCATTCAAGTACGTCAAATTCCAATACTTAACAACGGTCAGGTCCAATTAGTACGTACGGTGCAACTGGCTACACCTGTGCCACTTATGGTGCAGCACAAAGGCGCAGACAACTAATTAAAATCAAAGTGTTATGTAATTAAGTTGCCCTAACTTTTTTTCAATTTTTGTACTTGTAATAGAAATCAAAGGGTCGGTATTCCTTTAGTAAAAGTATTAAATTAGGACACAACAAATTAACCAATATTTTATTTTGACACTGGTAGATTTTCCATTTTCAGATTCATTTTCTAAAATGAATCTGCAGTTAAAAATTCATGTTTGTAGCTTCAACGGTTTGAGCTGGGCGATGATGAATCAGTCAGTCTGGACAAATAATTATACGAGTATGTATGTGTATAGATTCTGCAATTGCAATTTTTTATTTGAATTTGGGTCTAACTAAGAGAGTAGATAAACAGAAATGCTCATTACAAATTTTAGTACCGTTAGTATGAATATTTTAAAATGTAGCTTTCTTATCCTTTGGACTTTAAATACAACTTTAAATATGTACATACGTGATATAGGATGTATATTGCATATTTGTATATTGGGCCTACGATGGGATGGGACTCACATTATAAAAGTAAAGCCTAGCTACTCGCCACCATCCGTAAAAAGAACCTACTGATTCCAAAGTCGGGAGCATTTTCAAAAGTGTGTTATCTGTTACAGGACATATTTCAAGGATTTTACACTAGGTGACCAAAATGTAGTTCACCTCCGCCCCACCCCACCCACCTATTATTTCAAAATGAATCGAAGATTAATTTAACAGGCATTAATTGAGAATAAATTAATAGGAATTTTTGTATTTCCAGCAATATATAAGCTAGTATCCGACCGAAACCACTTTTTTGGGCCGAAACCGAAACCGAATTTCGGTTTTTTTTTATATTCGGCCAAAGCCGAAACCGAAACTTTCTAGTTGAAATAAAAATCACCACATCAAGCATCAAAATCACAATTTTTCAACCAATAAGAACAAACAAACAAACATAACATAAGTCTAACATCAATATATATAAAAAAAACTTTACATTTTGTGTGTAGCAAGTGTTGGCGAAAACGGTTCATTCTTTCGGCGAAATTCTTTTTTGTGTGTGATAGTAGATGTCAATACGGTGGTTTATAGCTATATAACATGTTTGTATGACAGGGGCGTGGCACCTCCCATACAACTCAACTTTTGAATATGGAATAGCTTCGGAATTATAAGTCGGACAGCATTGAAATTTGGTACAGCGTCATGGCGTAGACGTGTCGTTCCACCGGTAAGTACTGTAGTACTGTAGTACTGTACCGGTAGTACTGTAAGTCCACATCAATGAAATTTGGTACGAGCTTTCCACTTAGTAGCACAATTCGACTAGAAGAATGTTGTGAGCATTGGACAAGGAAGCGTGGTACCGCCTCCACTTTTATAGACATAGATTGTTTGTCCTGACTGACTGACTGATTGATTTATCATCACCCAGCCCAAACCGCTGAGGCTACAAACATGAAATTTGAACTGTAGGTACATCTTGAAGAATGAACCTCCGCTAAAACGGAATTTTTTGAAAATCGGGGTCTAAAAGGGCAAAACAAGGTGTTGTGTGAAGAAACGTGATTTAATAGGCATATTGATTTCGAACTTCCTGAAAATACTCTAAATCAAAAATAATTCGACACGTATTTTATAATTTTTCGAAAATCAAAATTTAACTGG
Source organism: Melieria crassipennis (assembly GCA_963668005.1). NCBI lineage: Eukaryota > Metazoa > Arthropoda > Insecta > Diptera > Ulidiidae > Melieria > Melieria crassipennis. The sequence continues at coordinate 68,856 of OY764962.1, read as the reverse complement.
GCCAACAATGGGTTCAGTTTATTCCATATTCATATTCAACATTTCACAAAAATTCTTGCTAAGACATTTAGTTAACATTTAATTTATAAATTAATATTAAATTTATAAATATTTCATTGCTTGTAAACTTGTCTCGTATGAAATTGTACCTAATGTCAATGAGTTTGCTTCGCTTATAGGATATAGGATTTTTACCATACAACGAGCACTTTGTCGCATTGCTTTTCCCTTTTCTTCGCAAAAACGTAACTTAATATTAAATTTATAAATATTTCATTGCTTGTAAACTTGTCTCGTATGAAATTGTACCTAATGTCAATGAGTTTGCTTCGCTTATAGGATATAGGATTTTTACCATACAACGAGCACTTTGTCGCATTGCTTTTCCCTTTTCTTCGCAAAAACGTAACTTCCTTGACACCCTGGCACAGAGCTAGTATATACGAGTATTATGCTTTTATGAGCTCACAGCCACGATATGTTTTTTAGATTCCCAAGCAATCGGTCCGCCGCATAAAAACAAAACGAAACCACTATACGATTTCCAATCAATGACATCCGCAGCCCAATCAGCATCTGTATAACACATCACTTTGGAATAGCCTCTTATGTAACAAAGCTTATAATGAATACTGTTTTTCAAATATCTTAAAATGTGCTTCGTCACCACAAAGTAATCATTATGTGGATGAGAATTAAATTGCGATAACTTTGAAACAATATGAGCAATATAATTGCTAAATAACCCAATGCACCAATGAGCGATTGATAAGTTTTCTTATCGAATCTCACGTAATTTAAATCGCTGCACTTCTCAAATACATTTCCGCTTATCGCCATGTAAACTTCTTCTTAAAGATTACCGTTCAGGTACGCTAAAACAATATCTATGTGGTCGACAATGAGATTGTATTCAACCGCAAGCGCTAAATTCAGAATGACGAACTACTGGAGCATAAGTCTCCGAGTAGTCAACCATGAATTTTTGAAACTAACCGTGCGCCACCAAAAGAGCTTTTTACTTTACTTTTAAATTTTGCCATCCGGTCGTCGTTTTGTTGCAAAAACCCATTTGCAACCAATCACATTCTTATTAGCTGGCTTCGCAACAAGGTTCCAAGAATTCTTCTTCTTTAATGAATTAAATTCCGCCTTCATTGCTGCTCTCCAGTCTTTTTCATTTTTGCTGTTTACTTAGTCTTTGACTTAGTGCCTCCTCTACTGTCTTTGGATTGCACTCTTCCGAATGCACAGCATTCACAATACCTCTACATCTTTTCCCATCTCTTACGATTCGAGGACTGCCTCTCTTTCTTTTCTGTCCAATATGATCTTTTTCTTCTTCGGTCGCTGTATTTTCATTATCAAACTCTTTTAGGAAACGGCTTAACTTATATTTTGCACATGTGGTGCACGAAAAATCGTTAGTCAAACTTTGATTAAATCCTTTTACTAAATTTTGCTTTTGCAATTTTTCCAAATCAAAGTATATAATTTAAGTGGCCAAACCTGGCGTGCCGCAAGTTGCTGTGCGTTCTGTCTTGCATTTCTCTCGTCATTTTTACCAGTTCTTCTTTATTCTGCATCTGTGCACGGAATATTCCAAAGCGCAACTTCGCCTCAAACACGCATTGATTTTTGCGTCATAATTATTGCTTTCCCTCTCTCAAATTGCACAGCCAATCCACTGCAAATTTGCTAACTGATAAAATATGTGCATGCCATTTCGGAACGAAGAAAACATTTAAGGGAAGGCTCCCCTGGATTTGGGCAAAAAATAAGGCAAAGTTTGTAATTTTTTTGTGGGATAATGAAAAGGTGTACAAACTTCCGGTTTTGACTATTAAATTCGTCTATTATTTAGGAGTTTAAAAAGTTAAAAAACTTGATAAACTTGACTTTCTAAAAACTTCAAACGCGTGTATCTCGAAACCATTTTTTCCAATCTAACTGAAATCCCTGGACTTGATCTAATGATCCGATTTTCTTCATCTAAAAACTGCTCGAATGTATTTGATTTTCTGTATGCCTTGAACCAACAATTTGCATAAATAGTTATTTATTTTTAATTTTTAAATGTGGTTGAAATTAAAAAAAGGTGCAAAAAATTTAACTTTTTACTTCAAATATTCATTGTGCAAGAATTTTTTGTTTAAATTTTTTGAGTCTAGTTCAATGCATAGACAATTTTGTTGTCTTTAAGTAATGACAATGCTTTTTGATTTCAGTCCACTACAAGAGGCTGCAGGATTACAGTTCTCGAGCGATGTTTGGCGCGCAGAGGCCTACGGAAATCGCCATTTTGTAGCCGCCATTTTGAATTTCATCAAGTTTTTTAACTTTTTAAACTCCTAAATAATAGACGAATTTAATAGTCAAAACCGGAAGTTTGTACGCCTTTTCATTATCCCACAAAAAAATTACAAACTTTGCCTTATTTTTGCCCAAATCCAGGGGAGCCTTCCCTTAAGAGCGAAACGTCAGCAAATGCAGATTCAGCTAAAATTTTTTGTACCAAAATTTTCCTAAATAAAGGCCCAAAATGGTAACGAAAGAACCATTTTAAGATTTCAACAAATTGTTTTTAACACAACAAAACATAACTTTGATATCGAAATGTATACCGACTGCCCTGTCAGTTCATCTTTTTTTTGATTATATACTTTCTATAAAAAGGCCCAAATTACACAAAAACGGCCCAAAGGCCCAAGTGATATAAAAAGGCCCGTGACTTCCGATACCTATCGCAGTTACATGCCCCGAACACATAGACGACGGCAGCGCGACAGCAAGATGGCGTCGGCTTCAATGGTCGCCGTGTAATTGACATCGTGATTACAGTGAAGGCGACAGCAGCAGCACAACAATCATGTATTTTGTTCGTTCGTCTACATCCATTTAATCACTCCGCAATCAATTTAAAATTTAATAATGCGTTGTAATTAATAAATCATAAATGCCAACTGAGATACTTACACATTTATTTATTTCTTAAGGCGCCAGGAAAAATAAAACGCTTAATAAAACAAACCGAAGCGTTGAAGACACATAGCAAAAGTATGAAGCTCTAATACTACGTTTACATTTAGCCCAAATGCGTAATCTATATATATAAAAATCAAATAAATTTCGTATGTGTTCTATAGACTCCCAAACCACCAGACCTATTTTAATAAAATATTACGTGTGTGTTTACGGGCACCGTGTGGAAGGTTCTTAGCATAGGGGGCGTGGCATTAGTCAAGGGGGCGTGGCACCGCCCATACAACTCAATTCTTTAATATTGAATATCTTCAGAATTATAAGTCGTATAGCATTGAAATTTGGTACAGTGTCATGGCGTAAACATGTTGTTCGACCGGTAAAATTTAATGGGCGTTGGACAAGGGGCGTGGCACTTTTTAAATTCCGGTGTAACTTTCGAACTATAGCGTTCACATCAGTGAAACTCGGTACAAACTAACGATTTGGTCGTGTCCTTCGACAGGGAGAATAGGGTGGGGTTTTGACAAGGGGGCGTGGCACCGCCCATACAAGCCAACTTTTTAATACGGAATATCTTCGGAATTATAAGTCGTATAGCATTGAAATTTGGTACAGTGTCATGGCGTAAACATGTTGTTCGACCGGTAAAATTTAATGGGCGTTGGACAAGGGGCGTGGCACTTTTTAAATTCCGGTGTAACTTTCGAACTATAGCGTTCACATCAGTGAAACTCGGTACAAACTAACGATTTGGTCGTGTCCTTCGGCAGAGGAATAGGGTGGATTTTGGACTAGGGGGTGTGGCACCGCCCATACCACTAAATTTTTTAATATGGTATATCTCCGGAATTGTAATTCGCACAGCATTGAAATTTGGTACAGAGTCATGACGTAAACGTCTCATTCCACCGGTAAAATTTAATGGGCGTTGGACAAGGGGCGTGGCACTAGAGCGTTCACATCAATGACACTCGGTACAAACTAACGATTGGGTCGTGTCCTTCGACAGGAGGAATGGGGTGGGTTTTTGACACGGGGGCGTGGTACCGCTTCCATTTTTTTATACATAGATTGTTTATCCTGACTGACTGACTGATTGATTGGTTGATTTATCATCGCCCAGCCCAAACCGCTGAAGCTACAAACATGATTTTAGGACTGTAGGTACATCTTGAAGAATTAACCTTCGCCAAGAAGGGATTTTTTGAAATTCGGGGTCTAAAAAGGCAAAACATGGGTTAAAGTGTTGTATGAAGAAACGTGGTTTAATAAACATATTGAATTTGAACTTCCTGAAAATATTCTAATATAGATCAAAACTTATTCGACACGTATTTTATAATTTTTCGAAAATCAAAATTTAACTGGCCCAACAATGGGTTAAGGTTTATTTGCGGAAAGACTCCGAAACAAACAACACGAACCGATGGGCCTATTGACTTTAACAATTATAAAAATAATTGAAATATATATAATTAGACACGTGTTTCTCATTATTTTAAAAATCTAAATCTAACTTGATCAACGACGGGTTAAAAGTATGTATGGAGAAACTGTGAAATGAAAAATATGAATTAGACTTGACATCAAACTTGGGGAAAGTACTCTTTGTGAGAAATAATCTGACACGTGTTTTTCACTTTTTTGAAAATCAAAATCTAACGGGGTCAACAATGGGTTAACAATTTGTATGGAGAAACAAGATTTATTGGGCGTTCTGACTTCAAACTTATCAAAAGCAGTTCAATCGGGAAATAATAAAAACGTGCTTTTAATTTTTTTTTTAATCTAAATCTGCCATGGTAAACCAAGGGTTAAGAATTTGTTTGGAGTAAATGTGAAAACATATGATTTAAAGGGCCTTCTGACTTCAAAATTTTTAAGACACTCGAAATCAAAGATAGACACATGTTTTTTTTTAATCAAAATCTGATGGGCTCAAGAATGGGTTAAGAATTCGTATCGGGGGAAACAGAAGAGCTTGCGTGCAAAGCCGCAGGGCCGAGCTAGTTTTAAATAAATCATTTCAAAGTGTTTACATTGCCTCATTTGCATTTCGTTTGGCAGCTTATGTCAAACGTTCAATGCTCATGTCCTCTTACCGCAGCTAATGGAGCAGCTCTTTTCCGGCTGCTGACTAAAGAATTTGTTGCTTTTGTGCTGCCTCCATGTTATACACACTGCAATATTTAAATACAAATACCTTACATGCTAAGAACATTCTACATATTTCAGGCAAACGAAAATTTCAATTCAAAAATTCAATTTTGATAATTTTCGTTTGTGATTTTGAATTGCCAAAAACAGAGAAAAGCTTTTGAAAGTGACTTCATTTTGTGATGCGTTTCATGATACAAAAATATACAGGTAGTTTCAATGCGACAGATAAAAATAAAATTGACAATTGGAAAAAAATATTTGATTACAAATTGTGTACTACTATTTTCATTTTTGCTACAGAGCTGCAATTTCACACAATTAGTTTATGTAGTATATCATTCAGTTTCTGTATTTCTTACTTTTTTTTGCACCCTTAAAATTTTATTTTTATTTGTCAAAAAAGCAAATGACTTTTAATTTTGCTCGATTGAATCTACCTGTATATTTTTGCATCATGATGCGTTTGATAAAATTGGTCATGCTTATTTTTCGCATTTGCTTCGTCGTTTTGTTGAAATGAGTCATTTCGTAGATTTGTGTTTGTATGGGGAAATGCGTGATTTGGCTTCGCATTGGAGAATGTTTGCTCAAATCACTTTGGACTCAATGTAAATGAAATGGCCTTTGCATGCGCTCAACGCAAGCGTGCTGGGTCCATAACCTATGTTGGTTAATGAAGAACAGACGTGTGTTCGGTATGATGCTGTTTAATGAAGTAAAAGCATAGTATAATTGTGAAGTATTAGTTAGGTATAAACTATAACTGTTATACTGGAATGCTGAATTAGAAAACCAACCGTTTTGGTAGAGAAATTCGAAATACAAATTAGAAAACAGTCTTCTTTCAGCAATTTTATGTATTTGATACTGAAAAATTATTCTTGTCGCTCATCATTGAAAAAAACGCAATCTAAGAACGCTTCATGACCCTAGACCAGCTGTAGCAGAGTTTCTTCTGTAGCAAGATAGAAAGACGTACCGTGAACCCGATTTCACTCTGTACTCCGAGTAGTAAAAATACATTCAAACTGTGTAATTGCGATGTGTGCATTTTTTTGCGCAGCGCTACGTGGCGTATGAGTGTCATTTAATTATAACACTCATACGCCATGTGGCGCTGCGCAAAAAAATGCACATATCGCAATTACACAGTTTGAATGTATTTTTTTTGGATTGGTGTCTTCAGCAAATTTGTTGGTCGTTAAAATATCTACAAACTTGCCGAAGACAGTAAAGCGATATTCGAAACGATTTAGGACCTACTTAAGCGGCATACTTGACGAAAATTACCAAACTTCAAAGTCGGATTTCTCATAAACTAGAGCCAATCTTACAAAACGGCTGGTGGATCTCAACTCAGTATACCTATAGGAAACTCACCAAGTAGGTCCCCCCATGTCTAAATTTTTGAGGGCAAATTTCACGCACAGTGTTATTAATTAAGTCTGTACCTAATTTGTACCAGATCATGTGCAATAATGTTTGCAATAAAAATTTAACTCAAAAAATAGTACTCATCGATACTATATACTTGTTAATTCCCCTATGATTTCTAGATTGTATGCTATTGAAAAAGTTCCATACGCGGCCCTCGTTTTTATATTATTCTAAAGAGTTTTATCTTTTTTAACATAAAAATTTGTTGTGGCCAAATTGTTGTAATTTCGTGACGACTTCGAACTACTATATATTGCATCTGACTTAAAAAGTAATAAACTTTTCATTGAAATAAATAAATCAGACCATGTCTAAATTTTTGAGGGCAAATTTCACGCACAGTGTTATTAATTAAGTCTGTACCTAATTTGTACCAGATCATGTGCAATAATGTTTGCAATAAAAATTTAACTCAAAAAATAGTACTCATCGATACTATATACTTGTTAATTCCCCTATGATTTCTAGATTGTATGCTATTGAAAAAGTTCCATACGCGGCCCTCGTTTTTATATTATTCTAAAGAGTTTTATCTTTTTTAACATAAAAATTTGTTGTGGCCAAATTGTTGTAATTTCGTGACGACTTCGAACTACTATATATTGCATCTGACTTAAAAAGTAATAAACTTTTCATTGAAATAAATAAATCAGACCACTTTTTCAAGCAATGAGGTTCGTATTTCGACAATGGTTCGCACAATGTTGTCTTCCAAGGCATACAAGTTTCCGGTTTGTTCGCAAAAACCAATGACCTCACGTAACCCCACTGGCCACATCACTGAACCGAATATTTCGAAGAAACAGTGGCTTCCAGTTGATTTTGTGCCCATTGACCGAACGTACGAGGCGAAAGATGGTTCGCCTGGGATGGGATCTTATCAGGTTTTAGGCCGAGATCTTTGCGTAAATTTTGATAGTATTTGTGTTTGATATAGACGAATGCTTAGAAGAGGAAGTGCGCAAGCGCCCTCCAATTTCTGATTAGGCGCACAAAAATTATGATTGAAGTACTGTTGTCGTTTTCATTATAATCAAGTAGTTCACTACACGGCGACGGTTGCGAATGTAATCCTGGCGTTAATTAGTCTATTCATGATGAAATAGCAAACCAAACTGAGCACAATTGATAATAGCGTCACCAGATCTGACCAAGTTGTGGCGATTGCTGACCCATGACTACAAGCGCAACCGTGCGACCACTTCAAAGGAGTGTTTGGCGATATTTAACCGCAATCCGAACAAGTTCTGCACCGTTTTGTAACCGTGGATAAAACATGGATCCATCACAGCCCACCAGTGACCAAAGAACAGTAAAAGCAGTGGACTCCTCAATTTAAAGGTGAAAAGACCTTTTTGCTAGTGCGGCAATGTAGCATGCGAAGCAATTGCTAATGTTGATCAATAATAGGTTATGGAGAGAGAAGTTTTGTACTAGCATTTAGAGAAACACCACTGCGGTGTACAACTCTTCAAACGATTAAAACACGGTCAAAAATTTAAAGACGGTTCTAAGGTAACAAATGGTTTTCCGTCGCAAGAAATACTTCGGTGACGATGGAATACCGTTCCAAATTTAAACTAAGTGTCCTGAATCTGGCTAAATTTGAAATTGTTATTATATTTGAAGTGTCGCGCCATTTCACCAGCAACCTGGACTTCCACTTTCTCGCCCCTTTTTATATATTTACTGACAATCGATGCTCTTGACTGCTGCTACTTGGCATCGATGCTCCTCAAAATAGAAAACGTTACTCATTTTATTTGCCACACTGTTCTGAATGAAGACTTCATGGGCACTTGCCTTGAACCTATCGAGGTTATAGGTGCTGGGGAAAATCTCTGCATACTTTTTTGGTAACTGTTCAGAAAAGATGAGCAACCTGATGCCATCACTCCGGGCATTCCACCGAGCAACCCTGACGGTCGTGCTTTCCACGTTGATATGTTCCAGCGCACTACGCATTACAGAGAGAGTTTGTTTCTAGCCCGTACCGCGCGATTGTGAAATGGCCTTCTGCAACGAAATTCCAATGGATATGGTGCGCGCCGGATGTAATTCGTTTCCTACCCGATTATGCCATGTTATTCTTGAAGGAAGTGTCAGAATTGCATAAAACGTAGCATATAAAATCTGTAAAGTATTCTTAAATGTTTAATAAAAGTAAATATAATTCAATGGAATCAACCAATTAATTGCATAAAGAAAAAGGACCGTTATTCTATACCACCTTATATAAACTATCCAGACAATAATTACGTCGAAAATAACAACAAATTGAAAATAATCGGCACATTGACGGTACCCACATGGCCTGCAAAGGTTAAGTTACTGCTGTCGAAGAGAGAAAAACACCCTAATCAATCGAAGTACCGACAGAAAACAATTTTAACCCTTAGAAGCGTCCTAACATTTATCATAGGATTTTAATAGGATTTTCTAAACACTAGTACAAACCCATTCTGGCTTCTTTCGACTGGATATTGATTGTAACATAAATCTGTTTTACATGAGTGCAGGTTCGGTTTTGTTTTATAAAGCTTTTATTCACGTTATTGTTAAAATGCAATATAGCTTTACTATTTAAATAAAAGTGAACATTACAATTGAAAGACGTTTATGAAAAATATAAGTTTTATGTATTAAATGTAACATTCATTAAACAATTTTTTTAAATCCGAATACTTTTGTGACTACATCTTATATGAATATCAGACATATTATACAGTAACTGAATAATATTCTTCAGCAATCCTTCAACATAAAAAAATTAATCAATTACATCAATTACTTTTTTGCTTTACGCATGAAAAAATCAATAGAGACAATTAATAAAGGTCAAACTCCTACTAAGGACTTTAAAACCGCATTCCTGTCAGTGGTGTCATACATGAAAAAAAAAACAATTTACTATACCAAATTTTGAATACTTTATTAAAAATAAGAAGAGATGGCAATAGATAAGACTGTAATTAATATTTTCGAAGGCCTTGAAAATGTTTCAATGAAGACTTTCCAATCGGCATCTTGTTATAGGCATATTATTTTCCAGTATATATGAAACTTTTCCACTTTTTTGGGAATTTTAAAGAAATTTGCGAACATTTTATTAAGCATTAATTTTAAAAGGTGCTAATTAAAATAAATGTTTAGCAAAATATTTGCAAATTTCTTTCTTGCATTTGATACCCACGTAAGTATAACAAAGCGTGCTTATTACACCTTAAACCAAATTCTAAGTTTCGCCAACAAAACCGATAGACATGGACAAAAATATATAGTTTCATATTTGACCTTCGATCTATCTTATGTCCAACCAATTTTTTCATGTGCGACATCTGCTGTCACGTATTGTTATCACACATTTGCATCAAACTGCAAAGTGTCAATACGCTATCTGTGTAGTTTTATATTCGGAAATTCTAGTAATAGCTGCCTACCTTATTTGCCTTGAACAAGGCATAAGGTTTGACATTTACACATTTACTTAAATTTATTCTACAGTTGCTGTAAGTCGGGTAGATTAACGTTGACACTAGCCTTGGTGATTTTGCCATTTTTGTGTTAGGAATGAAGGAGTAGTGTTGCTTGCACCGACGATTGCAACTATTGTTTCTGCTTGAGATCCTCTTTGTCTTGTTGTTTTATCTGTGACTGAGGAAGTATATGTTCATGCTCTTGCAACTGTTCACTAACTGTAAAAGGCTGCAAGCTACGGCTATGTTCTTCAAAGATTGATTCCATTTTGCACAGGCACTGGTGGAGATTGTCCTATAAAATTGCGGTTAAATGTATTATTTATTTATTAAACTTCAAGAAACAATTTAGTATTACTAATTTCGATTTAATTCTACTTCTTCTGTTGCAACTGATTGAAAATTCGAAATTCGAGGTAACAAAATAAAAAAAAATAAATGATTTATTTATCGAGAAAAAGTAAACAAAACAAGTCTTTTTTAACTTATTACTACTGATTTAAAATTCATTTTACTTTTCAGTGTTCGATAAAAAGGAATCAAGACCAAAGTAAGGCAGATAGAATATATACAGAGGTCGGGGTTTAATTTTGTTTTGCTATACTTAACACGAATAATACAACCTCTGATTTTTACATGCTTACTTGCATAATTTATTAACTTCTAAATTGTACCAGCAGCAACAAATACGCTGGATTAAACATTGTGTTTCTTGTTCTTTAAACGGAGAAGACACGTACGATTTCTCTGACTTTTCTTATTTAATTAATGGATAGCGTAACGGGCATGAAAAAATATATGCCTGATTAGGTTAGGTTCCGCTAGCTGCCTCTGTATAGATACACACTTGGTCCTATGTATGGCCAATTGTAAAACCACAATTCCACCCGTTTGAAAAGTGTAAGCAACATAGTTTATCAACACGTGTTATAATTATAATACACATTTCAAACGGATGGGGGAGGGGACAGGGCATTTACAGTTTATCGCCGAATCCGATTGACGATTGGCTGTTGTCAGTTTTTCTTTCATACTTGGAGGTTTTGCGTGCCACGAGCGCACTGGTGCGTTTATTTCAATTCGAATCTACTTTTTGTGGACAGCGATAGAAGAAGACGAACCCAAACTAAGAATCGCTTTTTGTAATCAAACCGCAAACTTTTAAAATATTGGCGCTAAAAATTATAATGCTTAGGTACATTACGTTTCCAGAACAGAAAATAAAGTAGCCAAGCAGTCCAGCAGAAAAAACTAACCTATTGTGGTTAAAAGTAAGAAACTGTGGCAACCGTGGTTAGACCGCGAGCTAAAGGCGATGCCCGACTTCAGGTTCAAAAAACCCACCGTAAAAAACTTATTTTTAAATGTTTTATTTCTGTGTTCATGAATATTTTTTTTCCACATTTCAAATGTAGTTTATCTTTTTATTTAATTCCAATTTTAAAGAATAATCATTATTTTATCTGTCCTTTTCTATCACAATACTCATTTTATACTGAGTAGAAAATTCAATCCTGGGATCCCAGACAAATTCAATCATATCGAAACCCGGGATTTGGATATTAGAAATAATATAAATTTTCTGGATAGTAATACCAATGTGTCTGACTCACCACACGTAGAGCATAAATTCAGTAAATTACTTACCTGTTCGACATTGGTTAATTCCGTCAAGAGATTAAATAAGTGTCGTAAGTTTTGGTTAGTATGTATTTGCCAGTTCAAACCACTAAGAGCAGCAGCAATACTTGCAGCAGCAATGGTGCTTGAAGGAAATCTTAAAAAATTATGTTCTGAAAATATAAAGACACAAAACAGTATTCACGTTAGTATGTGTTTCAGTGTGTTAAGAATGAATTGTCACAAAATTTATTAAAAATTAAATTTCATGGATCCAAAGTGAGTAATTTAAACAATTTATTTATTTATTCAGTCTATCGACAATAAAATCTTACAGACTAAGACAAGAATTCATCAATTAAATAGTTTGAATAAGCGAACCTTTAATGTTGAATACTTATCACTAAAGTATAACTCGGAAGCATACAAATTGCACAGGCGAATAACTCTCTCAATTGGTTTATTGAATGAATACGTAGTTCTGTGGGATGATTCAATGAACCGCACTGCACTTTCTAAAGTTTATGGTGGATTCAAAAGCAATAAGGAATGTAGACATCGCGAGCAATTAATTTTACCTAAGAGAAGATTATATGCAATTAGGATAGAAAGGAACGATCTTTTATCTTCTAAAGATTGTAGCCTAAGAAGTTTCCTTCTTGATACATATTGAGGAGTACCATCAGGCCAATGCAGCTTGTTCAGGAAAAAGTTAATTAAGAGTCGAAGAGTACCCCTAAATCTTTCATTACCGTTTTTCGAGGTAAACCTATATTATTAATAGAAACTAAAAAATGCTAAAACGTATGAAGACAGGCATAACTGTACTAATTGGATTTGTGGGAGAATTTGTAGTACAGATCTCCCTTGTATAACGCGGTAGTTACGTTCCAGGAAAATTCCGCGTTATGTGATTCGCGTTATAGAAGACTTAACTTTCTTATACATTTGAGGGTTATGTTCCAATAAGCTTCTTCCAAAATAAAATAGGTACTAAATTAAAGATGTGTGTACATTCCAACTCAAAATCAAAATTTATACTTTGTTTAAAAAATTAAAAAACATAATGAAAAAAAACTGTTTTTTTTAAATCGTGTTATATCGAAAACGCGTTGTAGAATTACCGCGCTGTACGAGGGAGACCTGTATTTCTCTTTTGTTTTTTGCGAGAGAGAGAGAACCTAATTTTTTCAAAAATAACAAGGTTTTGACACAGATTCTGGTAGGCGGGCGAAAAAAAGTATAAAAACGTCACATTGGTTTTTATTTAAGTGTATAGACATAATAGATTGGTACAGTATTTAACATTACAATTGCTGACCACATCATATACCTAAACTGTAAGGTTACATAGTTTTCGTATTCCGATTCACCATAAGAATGTGCAAACAGGGAGAAACTTTGGTCCCCTAAAAAAATTTCAGACGTAAATTTTCAAAACGTCAATGTATATTTGTTTAACCCCCTCTACCAGAATCCGTTGCCAGAACCTTTTTATATCCTTTCGTAGACGATAGCTGTAAAATTTCCGAGTAGCCACTTGTACAGTAAACATTCCACATTTAAGAGATGACACAATTGACAACATGTAAACGTTATATTTTCCTTACCTTTGGCTGCTAAAGAAATGAACGCTTGCGCATGTTCTCTAACTTTCTCAATGCATAGATCAGGACATTTGGTACTTCTAATTGGTAGCCGTATCAATAACAATTCGAGGAAATCCAATGGGGTGATCGATGACAAATCCCAACCAAGCCGACTGAGAACAAACAATTCCCACTTCTGAAAACATAAAAATATATGCCATAGTAAAAGAAAGCAATATTTATATATTTTTTAATTAACTATAATACTAGGCAGAAAATCAACTCAAAGTTAAATATCTACAGACCGTTTCAAAAATTATATTTAATGGGGAAGGCGCATCGCGATCTAAAAGATCTATTGTGCCCTTCATTTTAGTAAAATATATACCATAACAAAATTAAGTAAGCAATATTTATGTTTTGCTTAAATTATAATAGTAGGTTGGAAATTAACTCAAGGTTGACCATTTAAAATATTTTCTTCTTTATAAAAAAAAATCACTCAGAAGTTCACTCAATAGTTTTCAGGCCCTAAACACGAATCTGAACCTAATTTTTCGGTTGTATGTCTGAAAGAATGTTTACGCGTGCTTAAAATTAAATCTCTTTAGGCATTACTATTTTGTGCATAACAAATAAAATTAGAGTGTTCAAATTTTATCAGTGCTTAGTTACATTTCTGAACCGAGCAAAAAACTGATGATTCTGCACATCTATGAAAGGTACTCTCTCTCTCTTTCCCTACTGGAAAAAACTCTCAAATCGGTCCCTGTTGTGTCAATTATGAGCACATAAGGCTGGCACGCGATGAAATTAGTGCATACGTTTTTAATCATACTGTTCTCTTAGTTCAAATTTAAAATTGTTTTCTTATGAAAATAGTTTTGTTAAACATGTCTAAGCCCTCAGGTCGAATTTTGAGATCATTCGATAGTTTTTGCCTTCAAAATGAGCAGCGAAATAGAAATGCGTGAAAAAATTATTAGACTGTGCAAAGAAAATCCAAATTTCACTTTCAAAGCAATTGATCGAAAAACACGGGTTTCACGAAATACCGTTTTATCTGTTATTAAAGTATACAATGAACGTCTGACTATAAATAGAAAACAAAGAAGTGGCAAAAAGAAGGGGGTTAATTATCCCTGCTATGGGCAAGAAGGTAATAGCTCTTTTGAAAAAAAAACCCAATGTTTCAGGCACAAAAGTGGCTGAAAAACTAGGATGCCCTGAAACTTTTGTTAGAAAAGTTCAGAAGGAGGAAGAGCTGAAGTATACGAGGTCCAAAAAGTTTCAGACAGAAAATCGAAGAAGAACAGCGAGGCAAAAGAGCGAGCCAAAATATTGTACCGTGATTTCATACGGAATTTTGATTGTTGCGTTATAGACGGTGAAACCTAAGTACTGGGTGACTTTTCACAGCTTCCACGTGTGGATTTTGAACCGCAAAAGTATCTGCAAAAAAAACGTTTGCCATTCACAAAGCAGCACGCATTTTCTACTTTCTTTTGACCTGATTTGGCTGCGTGGCATACAGTAAAGCAGCAGTTAAGTGATACTAAAAGAATAATGCAACACTTGTACTCAGATATGCGAATCCACTTAACTGCCCAGAGCTCATACCAATAGAAAGATATTGAGCTCTGTTAAAAAGGACCATGAAAAGCACAAAACAGGTTGCTGAAGCCATTACTAGTTTTTCCAAAAAGTGGGTGCCATCAAGTAAAAAAATGTCTGAAAATCCTATAAAAAGCTAAATGCGAGGCATTTCGGAAAAAATCGAAATTTTTATCAAAAATTAATTTAAAAAATTATTTTGTTGATGAATTTAAACATGAATAAAGTTTCTGTTAATATAACGTTGTTTTCATTTTAATATGTTAACTAGTTCAGAAGTAATTTAAATTTATTTGTGCACTAGTTTCATCGTGCGCAAGCCTTATCTCGTCAACGAATCATCCGACTAAGACAAGGTCCGTCGTTCAGAAGATAATACCTTAACCTTTCCAGCTATGTAGATTGTCCAAATCAGATGAGATTCGGGGAAGTTACTGATAGTGAAAGTTTAAAAATAGTAAATTTTTCGACTATTTCCAAAAACTATACATTTTTAAATGATTTTTTTAAAGAAAAAATAAATTATCTACTCTGGTTTTAAAATCTAAGATGGGGTGAATTGAGATGAATTCATAACATATTTTGTTTTTGGCCCTTCTTTCATACTTTGGTCAAATGTTTGCTATTATTATCTTAATAGATTAAATGAACTCTATGAAAAAAATATTTTGCTTTCATATGAAGAACTATGTACCCCTTGTACGCAAAATTATTCTGACTAGTTTACACTGCGGGACACTTGATTACCCTCCCTTTACTTTGTTCGCTAACTTTTTTGTTATAATCCCTATGATACATTTTTAAACGTCAGTTATTTTTTTTTATTCTATTACATATTTTGTGTTGGCAAAACTTCAAAAACTTTTTACATTGCGTGAATAAATATTGTTTCGACGATTTTCTTACAACTGGAAGTGGGTCACTTGATTACCCTCATTGCCATTTTAGACTTGTAACAAGTGTTAGAAAGTAGGAATAGTGTAAAACAGTTAAAAAAAAACCAACCTGAACGTATAGAGCATATAATTTTTTCGAAATTTTTAGACGCCAAAATCAATAGGTCGCGGTAAAACCTTAACAGAATTTGATAGGGGACACATTTTAGCGTTCAACGAGAAAAACCTAAGTAATCGCGAAATCGCTCGTAAAATCAGTCGCGATGCATGGGTAGTAAACCATTAAAACGCCCACAACTTATGGCAAAAACCGAAAAGGTCGCACCGCCAGGTCGCACAGCTGCTGTCCGCAGAGTAATTAAGAAGTGTCCTTACAGCAAACGCAAAAGGCTGCAAAAAAAGCACGTTTTCTAAAACGCCATAAAACGGCACGTTTAGAGTTCGCGCAAGCTCATCTCAGTTGGCAGCAGGAGTGGAAATCAGTTGTCTTTTCCGACGAAAAGGCAATCTCGGCTCATTGCGCTATTAATTTAACTACAGCTGCGGTAAAAAAAATAGCAGTGCGCAGTCATATATGAAGCAAATGGAAATATTTTAGGACAAGAGTATTTTTTTATCAACTATCAAATACCGTTACTTTTGGAATACATTAAATTAATACGCCACCACTCGTGTCAATCAAATATCGGTACTTTATAAAATTGTCACAGTTCACAGTTAGTTTCAATAACATGCGGTCAAAATAACAGCAGTGCCTAGCTCCTTCAGCGGAAAACATTTTTAATTCGTTTTTTATATCCAAAAATCATTTCACAAAAGTTAGATACGTATTTCTTTTATCAAATTTCAATTTAAGTCATTAAGTGGTATTTTTGCAGTGTGCCGTGGAAAGCATTGTACGGCAAAGAAGCGCCAAATGATTAAAAAGTTGCGTTCACAACTACAAGGAAATATAAATTATTGGATGTTCAGCAAAAATTATTTCAACTGTTGCAAACTACAAAAGTCAGAAACTCGATGTCGTAAGGCCGCTATGTCCCATCAGAACCTAAAAGGTATGGTGCGGTATTCCAGAAACCATCCTTTGCTACCCGCTACTGAAATACAAAAACAACTAAGTATTACAGCAAGCATAGAAACAGAAGGAATCTAACACAAAACAACTTAAACGCCAAAAACCTACGACGACCCCCACGTAAAAAAAATATATATGCTACAAAAAGATTAGACTTAGCTCATGAACACGTAAAATGACCACTCGAAAAGGGGAAAAATATTTTGTGGACAGACGAAAGTAAGATTGTCCTTTTTTGTGGGAAAGGTATTCAACAATTTGAGTGACGTGGTCCAAATAAATAAATCGATTCGTTTTTTCAATTTCGTAGTTTATACAAGTTATAATCGGTTACGATCAATTCTTTCTTTATTCTCAAAAAGTCAAACTAAGACCAAACTATCAGCTAAAATTTGCTTACAAGCTAAGCCAAGTCGATCGCTGAAAAGCGTTGCGATATCGATATTGCGAAATCGATACTCGCATTGTAAGGTTGTTGACATTAACTGGAATGTTAATGTCAACAGCCGAAAAATATTGGTGCCGTCCGTGAACTTACATGCACGCCGTGAACTTACATGCACGCACTGCTATTATTTTGACCGCAGCTGTATATTGGAAGGGCGCCAAAATTCACAAGATTATATTACAATGTTGGAAATTGAATTTGTATACTTTGACGAAATATTCGCGGGGGAACACTGGATTTTCCAGCATGATAACGCTGCTATTCACACCACTAGATCACGAATGCCACAGTTGGTTTCTTTTAACCAAAATAGTTCAATTTTTTTGTGGTTGGTTACTTGTTTACTTTTATTCGTGTTTGATGACTTTTTTTGTTTCCTCGCATGTAGTTAGGCGGGAAGAAGTGCATATCGACGTAATAAAACATATCATATTTGATATATGTATATGAAATTTGTTCATTGTGTCGTTTTTTTCTTGGACTTTTTGATCGGCTACAGGAAAGAACGACCGAAACTTTGTTTTTTCTTTAGTTATGGTTAAATTTTTTACATTTTGGTTACTTTTCCCAGAAACATCTGTTTAACAAAATTTAAGACGAGTGGCAACCGTGGCCTTACAAAATGTTAGTAATAAAAAAATGAATAAGACAATTAAGAATTATCTCTTTTTCCCTTGGTTACTATGGGTGAGGATAAACCGGCCGGCCAACCGGTCCAGCGGGTAGCGCGCTGGCTTCTCATACTCGAATCCTAGCTCTGGCTGGTGGAACGCTCGTCTACTTCTATCGCTATCCACATGAAGAAGATGAGAATTACAAGAAGCGTACAAGTGCGCTCCTTGGTAAGCAATGGCAAAGCCTCCGACTCGGCGTTAAACTGTAGGTTCCCCCATCCGTTTGAAATGTGTGTTGTAACCAGTGTTGCCGTTTCGGTACTTTTAACCAAAAGTGGTAATTTTTTTTGTCACAAATTGATTTTGGTAATTTGATAATTCATTTCCCAATTTGGTAATTATTTGCGCATTATTTGCCCTGTATATTTACATACAAGTTTTTCCTGCAGTGGAATATTCTTATAGAATTTGAATGCCATTGATGCTTACATTTATTGGATTCAAAGTTATGAAATTTATCAGAGGTAGTGTAGTAATTAATTAGCCAGAAGTGCATATAGTGGCAGCTCCAAATTGTATTTTATGTGTGTGTAAAGGGTCAGCAACATTTATTACACTGGACAACAGCATGTCTGTCATATGAAGTTTTTTTACATGAATCTGAATAGTTTTCTCACGCTGATTTCAAAAACATATTCCGTTTTTATATAACAGCTCTAGTTTTCGCAAAAAATGGGCGTGTCACTTCTTCGAATTTTCCTTGACTTTTTTCACGTTTTCGACTGCAATTTCTGAACCAATAATCCTATCGACATGATTTTGATATCGCTGCACTTACAACAATTACACCGCCTTCTTTTCTGACATTATTCTATTTTATGTGTTCTAAATTGGACGGTACAGTAGAAAAACTCCATACAACAGAAAAAAGTGTGATTTTGTTCTTCTGTGCTATCATTTTGACAACCAATGGCGTAATTTTCTTTTTCGCGCTGAAATATGTAACAGAAATGTGATTTTTTTTTATTTAGACGTTTTTATAAGACGATTAGAAATATGAAACTGCAGTGTAATTTTCTATTGAAATGTTTGAATAAGTGACTAAATGTGATTTTGTCTTTTTGTTTTCCATGTATTTATATGTTATTATTAGGGATCGGAATTAAGGACTGTACCGAAAAGAAACTGCACACTTTTGATTCAATATTTCTCTTAGTGTAGACGATTGATGGCAATGCAGAATGTACCGTTCGAAAGCATGATCATTTGTGCTTTTATTGTCATTGTTTTCTCTGCTACTCGTAGTACAGTTTTCCCGATGCCGCGAATTGAAGAGCAGGTGCGCAAGCAAATTGTGCACAATTACTGCTCTGAAAAGGAAATTTCGTACAGATAGTTGGCCAATTGATACGATTTCAGTGTCAATAGTGGAAAAAATTTAATCATCAAATTTGGAGATACTTGTTCTCTCAAAGATTTGCCAAAAAGTGGAAGAAAAAATGTCCAAGTGAGCCGAAACTTGAAAAAGAAGTGCTAACATTAATAAGAAAAAACAATTCAATGTCTGTACGAAATTTAGCAAAACAAGCTAGAACAAGTGCCACTATGATTCAAAGAGTGAAGCAAAGGCATAACCTAAAAACTTACAAAAAACAAAATGTATCCAAAAAAAGTAAAGGACAAGTGAAAGTGGGGATAACAACGCTTCGAAAATTGTACGATAGCTTATATCAAAATGTTGTTGAGTGCGTTGTGATGGACGACGAAACTTACATTAAAATAGACTCAAGAACATTACTAGGTCCCCAATTTTACACAAAGCAGAAAGGTGGTTCTGTCGACCTGTCAGTGTCAAAAATTGGAATCGAAAAGTTTGGCGAGAAAGTTCTCATCTGGCAGGCTATTTGTTGTTTCGGCCTTAGAACTTCTCCTTTCTTTACAAAGGGCACTATCTCCGTTGAGATTTACAAAAAAGAGTGTATAAACCAGCGGCTTATACCATTCTATAGAAAAACATAATGTTTCGACAATATTTTGGCCCGATTTAGCTACCGCACACTACGTAGGTTCAGCATTGACTTTCTTAGAAAAAAACAATGTCAATTATGTTGCAAAAGAGGAGAATCCGCCAAACGCTCTAGAATTCCGCCCTATAGAGAGATAATGGGCTATTGTCAAGCGAAATTTAAGGAAGGATAGTCGAGTTGCCGCTGACGTCAAGGAGTTTAAAAAACTGGCTCAAGGCCAGCACTGCCGGTACAAAAGAAGGTGTGCAGAATTTAATAAAGGGAGAATAATTTTTTAAAATCAATTTTAATAAAATACAAATAAAAGCAGGCTTCAATAGGCTTCAATACAAAAAAAAATTTGAAACGAAAATTAATAAAAATCGTTATGTTGTGAGCAAAATAATGTGTGCAGTTTCTTTTCGGTACAGTCCTTATATGCAAGTGCATATAAGCTTCCGATTTGAACGGGACAAAGACAGAAACTATTTTTATTGAAAAATATTAAGAATGAGCTAACATATGCACTGCATATTTGCATATGTTTGCATATTTTGCATATTTTTTGCATTTTTTGCATAGTTTTTGCATATAAATCCGATACCTAGTTATTATTTTGAAATACATTTTTCTTTACACATTTGAAACGGGTGGAATTTGTGCTATCACAACGGGTCATATAGGCCTAAGTGTGTCTCATACAGAGGCAGCCACTATAACTAACCAACCAACCAACGAGGGTAATCAAGAGTCCCACTTAAAACAAGCATAAAATCGCAAAAATTTGATTTATCATTCTGCATACAATTTTTGCAGTTCAAAAACAGTAACACATGTAACTGAGTATACATAAAATATAGACATTTAAAAAAGGATATTGACTTCATAACAAAAATTTCAAAATTTTAGCTAACAAAGTAAAGTGAGAGTAATCAACTGTCCCACAGTGTATAATATGTATATACATACATACATAGAATTGTATTATACAGTTTGCAATGTACATAATTCAAGTTTACAATGTAATGCTTATGTGCTAATCTGCTAATTGTCTCATTTTTTTTAAAAAAAAAACTGTCAGTTTGTCCGATAAAATTATTTCGATTGAACGTTTTGTTGTATTGCCTAAATTTGGCGCACGGTACAGTAATTTCACTTTCTGTATATGCACTAGACTGGATTTAGTGTTGTATGGCGATTCTTAATAATGGGTTCTCGATGCTCCGCAACCTCTCATTTTATGCGGTTTGGTGAAAAAGTGCATGAGCCAAAAAATTTTGGGGCTAGGGTGGGGCTAAATGGCATCGCATCGAGGTCAAAGTTCACAAAAAAGCTGGGAAATTCGACAAATTGCTCCACAGCTGGTCAGAAGTTGCTCTTAGAGAGTTAAAATCTATGACCGACCCCTCTAGTTTTCCTTAAAATGAGAGGTTGCGGAGCATCGAAATCGAAAAATCGTGCACTAAATCCAGTCTAATATGCACTAGATATGACACAATTTCAACCGATTGAGTAGATCTTCAGATATCGCGGTCACCGTTTCTAGAAATACAATTGGAACTTACGGAGTTGTCAACTTAGAAAACTCGAATGAGAACCCTCTTTGGAAAATACGCATTAAAATAACTAAAGCAAATAACTACAACTAACACATTTTAAATTTCAACAATAACTTTATACAATTTAGAGCACAAAATGAGAGTGAAAGTTCAATAGTCGCCATTATCCATTGTTTCTAAAATATTCTCTAAACAAAAAGAATTTCCATAATTATTTAGCAAAGTTCAATTACACATATATCCATATAATTAAACGTACAATTAAGTCGCCTTTAGAGATGCTGTTGTCTGTATAGAACACTAAAATTTCTGCTGATAATGCCCGACAGCTGGGTTCCCGCAACTTGGAGGCCAAAAGTAGACAAGCGGCAGCTAAAATTTGTAAATGTGTTTTACGGATAGATTTTGCTGACAGGAAACGGTCCAAATAGTTGAGGGCGAGAAGCACAACTTCCTCTTGACACTTTTCTTCTGCACACACCTATGAAGAGAAGTAATACAAAAGATTACTTGGAGAATGTTTTGTAAACATACATAATACTTATTTAATTAACAAATTCTACGTTAGGACCTCGACAAGCCGTCATGGCTGAGCTGGTTTATACGTTGGATTACCGTTCTTCAGTTCGCTGTAACCAACATAAATATAAAAACAGCCGTCTTTCGGCGGCTACCCTTTCAGCAGGAAACTATATAAAATAATTGTCTATGAAAAAGCTTTCCTACTCGCTGTTCGGAATCAGCTTACAAACTAAAATATTTTTATAACACGTAAGACTTAAAACTACTGCAAATAAAATAAAAATTAATAATACAGAAAAGACGCCATAAGGATAAATAAAAACACCTAAATGTTAAAGACTACTTACCTCTCGCCCACAAAAATCGTTCCTCCACCAGCTGCCCTTTCACATATAATGTCAAACCTCTGGGAGTAAAAATACTTACAAAAAACAAACTACCAACCCGCCGTTGTAAACCATCATTATAAACCATGTGTCTAAATACACTCGCACAACACGGATGGTTGCGGGACACTAAACCTTAGTCTCGTTATCGGGCTGTCGTGCCAACAGGGTTGTAGAAGAGTATAATACAGTGAAATTCCTCATTACGGACAGTCCTTATAACCGGACAGCCCTTATAACCGGACAAATATCATTCGTATAACCAGACGCTCTAATAACCGGACGCGAACACTATATTTTAAACCATTTTGGTTAAAAAATCTCTAATAAACGGACAAAATTCAAAAATATGACAGTTTTTTTTTAATCTGTACTACCACAGAATAAACAGTAATACAAAACGCGCATCTCATACAAATTCAAAACTGTTAAGGGGTCGTAATATTACGACCACTGTTAATTTAACATTACGTCCTCTGCTATTAACATTACAAACAGCACTAGACAGCTTTCGTTTCTGTTATTTCACAGAACAAACAGCACAGAGATAAGAAGAAAGTAATGATCGCATGCGGCTCCGCGAAGCATTCAAGGGAAAATAGCGTCAGGCTGTGGTTGCTGTTGTTGTCGGCCAACAAAACGAAGTGCCACTTGCTTCTTATACGGGGAAAAGAGCAATAAGCTATGGTTGTTGTTATTGTTGCTGGCTAGGAAATGAAACATTGAATTCGAATTATTTTTGCTTTGTGGTTCATTCTGCGTGCAGCGCAGTGCGTACATACGCTATCGGAAGTAATTTTTCGACGGAGTGTAGCGTGCAAAAATATATGAGAACGAATGTCAAAAGGGGGTAACTTATCGACTTAAAAACTCACTACGCTATTAAGTTATCACACTATTTTCAATATTGAAGATAGTTAAACGATTTAGTACAATCGTTATGTACGAAATATCTTTTAAATTATGGATTTACATACATATATCAAAAAAAGCAAAACAAAAAATGTATTCGGCCATCATTCGGGATCGTCGTTGTTTACTTACTTTTTTCCTACAACTTTTTGCTTTATAATAGATATGTACATACATTAGACGTGATTAAATGCACAAATTTGTAGTTACGATTCTTCGGAACCTCTAATTTTTTTAGGTTTGACAAACAAATGTTTGGGCCAAAAAATGGGGATAAAAGGCGTAGGGATAAAATAATAAATCGCGGCGAGAAGTCATTTACGCCAAAATTAGCGAAACTTAGCCTTCAAGTGCTCATAAGGAGATAAAAATCTATTCACGCAGAAGGTCGATCGCATAATAACATGAAAAAAAACTTGTTCTATTAATCGACACACGTCGGCCATAGCCAGCCAAAAATAAAAATTCAAAATTTACAATTTTTATTCGCTGATCAACGATAGCACATCGCCCTTCATTCGCTTCATTGAAAATAACAGTAACTTCTATGGCCGGCGTCGAGCGCACGAACTCGCTCTGCACTGCTCGGCACCTAGCGAAGTTGACAATAACAGAGATCATCATCGCACGAGAAATTAACAGAGACAAAAGTTCTGTTCAACAAACTCTGTTATCTCCCCCTGCTGCTTCCGGCCCGCACCCGAAATTCAGATTGCTTCGCTGGTCGACATGCGCATTCTGTATACTGTTTATTCTGTGGTACTACCCTATAATACATACATATATCACTCTTATTTGAAAATGAACATTTAAAATTAAAACAATCAAAAATTACAAAATTTGTTCAACCAAAGCAGTACTAAAATTTAACGACTTGAACTTTGTATGTACTTTGCCTATACATATAATAAATATTAAATAAAAATATTCAACTTTAATAAATTCGTACAAAATATTAACCCTCTACTGCCCATACGGCCTTAAGGCACGGTCCATAAAAACCTAAAAAAGTCCACATAAATATAAATTTTTTTTAATGAAATTTTTAGGGTATGTTTTAGATAAATTAAGTTGTCATTTCTTTAATGTTGCAAGGCTGTAAGCATCACATGTTTCCCAATATTATCAGTTGAAAGTTGAAAGTGGACCGTGCCTTAAGGCCGTATGGGGCAGTAGAGGGTTAAATAAATAAACTAGGAACATTTGGATACAATTCGAACTAATTTTGTTTGCCCCTCTCCATAAGGGGGCATCTCCCATAACCGGACAAAGACACTGCGACGGTGAGTGTCCGGTTATGAGGAATTTCACTGTATATAAAACACTCGTTCTTAGGAACCAGTGCAGTATAGCGAACCCTCATGGAAAAATAACCGCAAATCGGCCTATATGGAGCTACGTTTTGCGAATCTAATGAACTGAAAATTTTGCCTGGGAAACGCCCACAAAAGGCGTGGCTCTGGGTCAAAGTTTAAAGCTTTTATCAAAAAAATTCAATCAATTTCCAATTGGGTACGATATGGGTATGAAACGACAGGCCATACCTTTCTATTGGTATTCAACATTAGATATTTAATATGTACTAATAAGAAGTTATTATTATTATTATTGGCGGGGAATGTGCACTGCGACTTAAGTCATCTATTGTGCCCCCTTCTTGGACTTCACAGTTCGTCCTTGAGTCCAGTATCCTAGAGGAATTTTAGTATATTTCCTAAGCCTCTGGAAACCCAGTCCGAACATGGTATAATAAAATCACCCAGATGCTTTTACCGTTTGTGCATTAGCGCAGGGAATATGCCTAGTAAGTGTATTGCAGTTTCATTGTCTTGCAAACAGAACCTACAGAGTTCGTTCACCCTGATACGTAGTTTGGTTAGATGATAGTTCAGTCTACAATGCCCTGTCAATATACCTGTGATAATCCTAAGATTATTCTTTGACAGACTCATACATTCATCGAAACTTTTCTTATTGTAAGATCCAATAACCATCTTGAAATGTTCAAGGCCTGGTTGATTTTCCCAGTATTGATTCCGGATGGTTATCTCGTCTTTCCTGGAAGGATGGATAGGGCTCCTTTGCCTAGACCACAGAAGGGTTCTGGGCCGATGAAGGGGATAGATGCTTCTTGCAAGTTTGTCGGCCTGCTCATTCGCATCATTACCGGCGTGATTCGGAACCCAGAGGACCCATACCTGATTGTAGCGGCCAAATTCGTTCAGCTTCTCAAGGTATTCCGACACCAGTTTCGAGGATACCTGGTAGGATCTTAATGCCTTGATTGCCGCTTTGCTGTCTGACAATAAGAAGTTATAAGCAAAAATGTTTTTTAATGTAAATTTTTTTAAACCGGATTTTTTTCTCGAAAACCCCATTATTTAGTTATTGTGGGGTTGTTACCTGTGGAATTCCCTTTACAATTAAATATTTAAATGTATACTTTTGTTTTTTTATAAATAAACTTTTTCTAACTTGACTCTTGGTCCACAGCTATTTCATATTCACCTTCACCATCACTTTTGGGTAATGAGGGCTGAAGGGGTTATACAAAGTATCTCCCATATTAAAAAAGTTTTTAAAAGATGTGGATTTCTTATTGTACATTATTTTAAAAGGTTTAATTTTGCCAAATAGCCATTACAACCTTTTTCGCTCTTATGGTATTGCGGCATTGAATGTTTTGCGTGACGCCACAAGCCTTCAATTGTATTTGAGTGTTGGTTTTATTCACAGTTCGTCCTTGAGTCCAGTATCCTAGAGGAATTTTAGTATATTTCCTAAGCCTCTGGAAACCCAGTCCGAACATGGTATAATAAAATCACCCAGATGCTTTTACCGTTTGTGCATTAGCGCAGGGAATATGCCTAGTAAGTGTATTGCAGTTTCATTGTCTTGCAAACAGAACCTACAGAGTTCGTTCACCCTGATACGTAGTTTGGTTAGATGATAGTTCAGTCTACAATGCCCTGTCAATATACCTGTGATAATCCTAAGATTATTCTTTGACAGACTCATACATTCATCGAAACTTTTCTTATTGTAAGATCCAATAACCATCTTGAAATGTTCAAGGCCTGGTTGATTTTCCCAGTATTGATTCCGGATGGTTATCTCGTCTTTCCTGGAAGGATGGATAGGGCTCCTTTGCCTAGACCACAGAAGGGTTCTGGGCCGATGAAGGGGATAGATGCTTCTTGCAAGTTTGTCGGCCTGCTCATTCGCATCATTACCGGCGTGATTCGGAACCCAGAGGACCCATACCTGATTGTAGCGGCCAAATTCGTTCAGCTTCTCAAGGTATTCCGACACCAGTTTCGAGGATACCTGGTAGGATCTTAATGCCTTGATTGCCGCTTTGCTGTCTGACAATAAGAAGTTATAAGCAAAAATGTTTTTTAATGTAAATTTTTTTAAACCGGATTTTTTTCTCGAAAACCCCATTATTTAGTTATTGTGGGGTTGTTACCTGTGGAATTCCCTTTACAATTAAATATTTAAATGTATACTTTTGTTTTTTTATAAATAAACTTTTTCTAACTTGACTCTTGGTCCACAGCTATTTCATATTCACCTTCACCATCACTTTTGGGTAATGAGGGCTGAAGGGGTTATACAAAGTATCTCCCATATTAAAAAAGTTTTTAAAAGATGTGGATTTCTTATTGTACATTATTTTAAAAGGTTTAATTTTGCCAAATAGCCATTACAACCTTTTTCGCTCTTATGGTATTGCGGCATTGAATGTTTTGCGTGACGCCACAAGCCTTCAATTGTATTTGAGTGTTGGTTTTATTTTCCCATTACATAGGGGGTAGTAGTAAACTAACGTTTTTCTGTATTCAAATACCTTTTGTGGGGTCGGCCTTCGGCCGGGCTTCAAAAAATAACCCTCATAGGAGTATCGAAGGCATCGGGATCAATGTGTTTACAGTATTTTTGTATTCGAAACCTTGATGCGCGGTCGGTCACTTCTAAGCAATAACCTTTATTGGGTGGTAGTAAACTGAAGATTTTCTGTATTCAAATACCTTTTGTGGGGCCGGCCTTCAGACGGGCTTCAAAAAAATAACCCTCATAGAAGTAACTGAGACATCGGGATCAATAATGTGTTTACAGTATTTTTGTATTCGAAACCTTGATGGCGGTATGTCGCTCCTAAGCAATAACGTTTATAATCGTAACATTCAAATACTTTTGGAATGGAAGTAACTAGGGCATCGGTATCAGTAAAGTGCTTACAGTATTTTTGTATTCAAATCCTATGATTGCAAAAGATCGCGCCTAAGCGATAATCCTCACAAGCGCCATTTCAATATTGCAAACAAGTGCTTTTAATTCAATTTAAATTGAAATTATAAAAGCAACAACACATAAATTCCAAATGATTTATATTTCATTGTAAAGGGAATTCCACAGGCTATAATATGGTAACAAATTTATTATAATTAAATAATTGGGTTTTTCGAGAAAAAAATCCGTTTTTTTTAATTTTACATAAAAAAATCTTTTTTGCTTATAACTTCTTATCAGTACATACCATACACAGTGTGTCCCATGGGAAACGGAACTTTTTCAAAATAAAGACAAAAACTCAATATTCCGGCAAATCTCATTCATTTTATTCAAAATAGTCTCCTTCCGCATCAATACATCGTTTTGCACGATCAATTAACATATCGAATGAGTTTTTTAGATCATTTTTATCCATCGACTTTAGTATGTCGGTCGTCGCTCTTTGGATGGCCTCTAGGTCGGCATAACGTTTTCCTTTCATAGGCAAGTGCAATTTGGAGAACAAGTAAAAGTCGCACGGAGCCAAATCCGGCGAGTACGGTGAATGGTTGAAGGTTAAAATAGAATTTTTGATCAAAAAATCCAAAAAATCCGAACTTAATATTTGCTCTTTGTTCGAAGTTCATTTTTCGACCGATGCCACAAACACACTGTCACAAACCAAATGTCATACAATTTTGAGAGGATGTCAGTTAAGAATATACCTTTCCATTGCTAACATCCACCAATAGGTGGCGCCAATATAAATCGATGTTTTGAAAAAGTTCCGTTTTCCATGGGATACACTGTGTATATCTAATGTTACATACCATTAGAAAGGTATCGAAAAGGCCTTTTTATACCCATATCGTGTAAATCGATTAAGAATTGTTTGAGTTATTCTGATACCAACTTTGCGCTTTGATCCCGAGCCACGCCTTTTGTGGGCATTTCCCAGGCAACATTTTTAGTTCGTTAGATTCAGGAGCCAAACCTCTCTGTAAGAGCATACTTATTTATTTTTTCACGAGGGTACGCTATACTGCACTTAACCCTTTCACGCTCAAGGGAAATAGTTTTCCCTCCTACAAAAATCGTTATCGATTGTTCAATTATTATTGAATCGATATTTTTTTTACTGAATGTCAAAATAAAACGTATGTCCAAGGCGGCAAATGTGTTTCTGAACGAATAAAAAAAAGAACTGTCAAACTTTATTGCTCCAAAACCAAAACATTCGCGGGCTGAACTAATAATATCTTGAAAGTGTTTTGGACTTGAGAAAAAAAATAACTGTATTTTGTCACGTGTTTTATATTATTTGGTAAGTATAATTTTATATAATAATACAGTAAACTGCAGAATATTAGCACACGTACCTAAAAATTGCAAATCATCTAAAGAGAAATATTTTTCCCTCTGGTCCATATCTGTGTGTGTATTCGTTGTAGTATTATTATATGTAGTGCTTTATGTAGGACAGACCAATTTCATATCTCCGGTGCCAACTAGCACAGTAAAGAGGAGGCAGGCAGGAACTGCTCAAAAAATAAATGTTACATGTCCGGAGCTAGTGATGCGCTATATTAAATATATTGGCGGTGTGGACCTTATGGACCAGCGCAAAGCATGTTATAAGGTTGATCGCAAGGCCAAAATCAAATTTTACAATACTTGCGCATCTTTTTTGACATCTTAGATATCGCTATGAATAACTCGTATTTAATGTACGTAAAGTTGCACGAAAAACACCGGGTAGAAGGTCCGCTTTTGAGCAGCCTCGAGTATTGCCAACATGTAGCACGAGGTCTCATAAATAATTTTACATGTAGACAGCGATCAAGACCCAGGCAGGCAGGCAGGAACTGCTCAAAAAATAAATGTTACATGTCCGGAACTAGTGATGCGCTATAATAAATATATTGGCGGTGTGGACCTTATGGACCAGCGCAAAGCATGTTATGAGGTTGATCGCAAGGCCAAAATCAAATATTACTTGCGCCTCTATTTTGACATCTTAGGTATCGCTATGAATAACTCGTATTTAATGTACGTAAAGTTGCACGAAAAACACCGGGTAGAAGGTCCGCTTTTGAGCAGCCTCGAGTATTGCCAACATGTAGCACGAGGTCTCATAAATAATTTTACATGTAGACAGCGATCAAGACCCAGGCAGGCAGGCAGGAACTGCTCAAAAAATAAATGTTACATGTCCGGAACTAGTGATGCGCTATAATAAATATATTGGCGGTGTGGACCTTATGGACCAGCGCAAAGCATGTTATGAGGTTGATCGCAAGGCCAAAATCAAATATTACTTGCGCCTCTATTTTGACATCTTAGGTATCGCTATGAATAACTCGTATTTAATGTACGTAAAGTTGCACGAAAAACACCGGGTAGAAGGTCCGCTTTTGAGCAGCCTCGAGTATTGCCAACATGTAGCACGAGGTCTCATAAATAATTTTACATGTAGACAGCGATCAAGACCCACTTTAGTCTCCTCTGAAAAGCTCCGCATTGGAAATAAACGCAATTTGCCAGCGCACAACATGGAAAAAGCAGAAAAACTGAAGCGATGCGTAAATTGTGCAAAACGACGTATAGAAAACAGGACACATAATAAATGTGTTATGTGCAATGTCCACTTGTGCTTCACAAGTAAACGAAAATGTTTCGGAGAATACCATACCTAACTATTTATTTGACTTTTCTGATAATTTTTATTATGTTTTTTGTATTACAAAGCAATAAATACAATACCGATATAATAAACCTAACTCTTCGTTTATTTACTTTTATGGTCCATATTGAAAAATATTTCCCATGAAATTATAGGAAACCTATACACCCTGCTATGTTTTTCTAGTGATATTCTCTTATTTTACACCCACAATAGCTAACATATTGTGTTGTATTGGCATATTTAGTCTTGGACATCTTATGGTCCTGTAAGGGTTAAGCCCCTTCTTATTCCACTTGTTATTTCATTTATTATTTTTTATGGAATATATATACGTTTTGGTACAAATCGTTGCAATATACATATATGTATACAGTATTTTTTATTAATATTTTTAATTTTTACTCAAGGAGTAAATAAAGATGAGTGTAGAAATTTTTAAGTTTACCTCCATCATCCACTCTGCAACAATTTTACGCATAGGTGGTGTAATGTCCTTTTGGACAGTCCTAAAATAACTGCAAACCGGTTGTACTCGCTTCTTCTCTGCCTTTAAGGTATTTTGCAAACAGCGGTCGGTAAGAAACGTGGGATCCTTTGCCACAATATTCACGCAATCCAGAAAATCTTGCGCGTTCAGATTACCGGTGTGTTCACGTTTTTCTTGTCGATGGTTACTTGCTGCGGAATTGTAGCCCGACGAAGAAGAAGAATAGTCTGGCGAGATTAATGACGAACTGGATCCAGAATATGGAGAGGACGCAATACGTATTTTTGGTAATAAAGATATTTCATTCTGCTGGCATGGAGCCATTGGCGGTTGATTAATTGAAAAAACTTCGCTTTCACAATCAGTTCTAATATTCTCTGTACACAAAAGGTCCATATTGTGAAAAATTAACCACGAGCACGCACTTTAAAATAACTCCGAATGTGAGGTTATATTTGAATAGGGAAGGGCAGATACCGCAATATGCAAATCGTGCACCTAACACACTTTTCCTTTACAATGGACTTCCTCTCACTTGACAGAAAATAGTAAATCCTAGGATTTAACAATTGCACGATCGTTAGTCCTGTGTCGTAGTTTCGCAACTTATAATCTTGCAATTATCTCCTATTTGCTTCCGAACCATTCCGTCTTACTAAATAACTTTACAACTATACAGATATTTTATCACATTTTTAACTAATTAACACAACTTGGCTTCTACGGTTTTTATCATATAATATATTGGATGAGAACAACACCAAAATCTTCAATAACACAACGCGTCTGGAGCAAAGCAAACTGGAAATCAGTGATGACATATTTTTGTAATCTCTACGAAGTCAAAGAACATCCCTGTTCTCCTCTTCACTCATAAAATGCTCCTTAACACATTTGTTCTACATTACAATTATTTCTGCATATTTACGTTAACCCTTGATGGTGAGTGTCGGTGATGGAACGCACTCTTTTACTTGAACCAATTCAATTTTTAGTAACTGTCATTGTCCTAAATCTTCGGGTATAATATCAAGCTGACAACCGAACTCGACCCTAATAAGTATATCTGATATATCCGGCAATACTCAAAATGCGAACCGACAGTATTTGTACTGGCATTTTCATATGATATCATGTTGATCCTGGATCTTCTGCGAACATTTGTCTCGATATTTACGACCTGACTTCCTTTTCTGGAGCAAATACGCGGCTTTGCATTCAATATGGGTTTACCTACGGTTTATTTTGGACGTGGGCTCATCTTAAATCAAGGAAATTTGTCTGTTACTTTGGATAGTTCTTTCATTTATTAGAAATTTATACTTATACGGCAATTTAATGGATCATATTGGATGTAGACCCTACATGGAAAATTATAATTCAAGCCACTTATTATTAGTTTAGTTTGTTATACTCTAGCAGACCTCTGAGAACTCATTTAACTCTTTTAGTTAAATTTAAAAAAATTAAACAAAAACAAAACTTAAAATTAAAATAAAAAAATTAAAATACAACTTTTTTAAGATTAAAAATTTTGTTAAGATCTCCAATTCATTCTAGGTTTCGCAAGGCAACCCTGCAATCATTAAATGTGTTACTCCATGTCAAATCATCCCCGTATTATACAGTTTCATTACTTCGCATCATCTTCTTTATTCCGTCATGGCCGGCGAAATAATCGACTAATCGACATTTATTATCATCTTTGGTAGGAATAACAATTGTGGTACTTAGAATTATAGAAAAGGAAGTAAAAACATATTGAGATCGTCGAATATTTACAACCAACAAAATATGGCGGGGGCCACGGTAAGGAATGTATGTTTGCATGCTCTATTTAATATAGCTTACGGGACTGCTAATCAAATTGCACTGGCAGAATTTTTAAAAACATAGTATCTTACTGCTACCAGGTGCCACTATTAGCGGATGATACCATCCCTTTCGGGGAAGAAGATGAAATGCGTGACCAAACTGCGATTATAAAAAAATACACGTATGCTCGAATATACATATCAGCATTTGTTTAAGAAACCATTGTTTTCTCTTTACTTTAATTGTTTCAGGCACCCATACGTGGCGTTCTTTCATCTATTTTTTCGGGGCGCTGCAATAGTGACATACATGTTCTGCGGCTGGTTCAGTGATTCTTTCATCACCAGCTTTGTATTTGTTGTGTTATTCCTTTCTGCAGATTTTTGGACCGTGAAAAACATTACAGGTCGACTTTTGGTGGGCTTGCGTTGGTGGAATTATGTGGATGACGATGGAGTTTCCCATTGGGTATTCGAAGCAAAAAAGGTTTGATAATTTTATTGAAATATGGTTATGTTCCTTAATTGAGTGTGCTTTCAATGCAGGGAAGGATTAACAATTACGAGACACGAATTTTTTGGTTGGGTCTCATTCTCTTCCCAGTTTGTTGGAGTATTTTTTTCCTATTTGCGCTGTTTGGTTTGAAGTTCAAATGGCTTCTTTTAGTTATGATTGCTCTGGCTCTAAACGGGGCAAACCTATTTGGTTACATAAAATGCAACTTCGGAGCAAATAACGATCTCAACTCTGCAGCAACAGACTTTGTTAAAACGCAAATCTTCAAAAACGCTGTGGATATCATTACGAAGCCAACTGCGCAGCCGACTACAATACGCCCTACGGGTGTTGTTTAAAATTTAGCACTAAAATAGTTTTGAAATATTGTATTAAATAAAGCATTACTATATTTTCTTCACAATTTACCAAAAACCAAAATTACTATTCTACATCGATATATAGAGTTGTACATATAGACCACCTGCGCTTTTTCACTTGCTTTCAGAAACTCATTAAAAAAAACAGCCTCCAAAACAAATTAGTCTTATTGAGTTGTTGAAACTCGCGTTTCCTATTTAAGAAACAAAAAACGATTCAGCTAGTATTTAAATTTATATATAATTACAATCACATTCACATAACGAAATTGAATAACAGTAGGTCTAGCGGTACAATATGCACTCCTAAGTGCTTATATATATATAACAATTTCGGCGTAGCTTTCCTTTTCCGATTCTCAGGTATCACGTGGACTTTCGTGGATATGCAAGCAATTCATTTATTTGTGTTTTATATGCTTCCTTTAATTCAATTAAATCCAGTTCAAGTTCTTCTGTGCGTTCTACTTTTTCACCGTACATTTGTAGGACAGCATCGTAATTACGCTGCAAGTCATTGAAATTTTGCTGCAACGTTTCGTAAGATTGGAGTTTATCTTTTATCTAAATTTGAAAATAAAAATAAGTTAATACAAAAATCGTTTTAAAAATATGTGACATGAAATTCACTTTTTCTAATTCTGTCGTCAAACTAGAGATTTCTTCAGTAAGAACGCTTTTCTCCTCCTGAAGTCTAGACAACTCCCACTGAATGTGTACAAGTTCACCATCACGTTGCTTAAGCAGTGATTGTAAGTGTTCCAAGGCAGTCGCACTGTGGTCTATGAAGTTGAACTGCATTCCGTAAGCTAACCCCACGGCGTTACGCCCAGAATTTGAAACACATTCTGCGTCTTCCTAAAAATGAAAATTATCGTGAGCTTACTAATACCACAAACTCTAAATCAAATATCAAATGCCCAAAAATCAAGTAAGTGTGATATAGAAATAAAATTGTAGCTCCTTGTTGTTTCACGCAATGTTTTTTGCAATATGATTTTCTAATGTGTTCAAACGGAAGCGGTTTAAACGCTGTAGTTGAACGTGCATAAAACGATACGCATTGCGTTTGAGGGAAAGAAAATGTTTAACTTTTTTACATAAAAGTGATTTTACAAAGCCATTTAAACACTAAGTACGCAAATGTCAGTAAAAAAAAGTACATGGTCCTTCATAATGAGTACCACTCAGTAAAAAAATACATGGTCCCTAATAATGAGTTTCTTTCCCTCGTTTGAGGGAAAGAAAATGTTTAACTTTTTTACATAAAAGTGATTTTACAAAGCCATTTAAACACTAAGTACGCAAATGTCAGTAAAAAAAAGTACATGGTCCTTCATAATGAGTACCACTCAGTAAAAAAATACATGGTCCCTAATAATGAGTAGCAATGCAATACACAAAGTACCTGCCAATCAACGCTGCTTTCCAAAACTTCTTCCAGCGAATTTCTACCCACGCTTACCGTGGGCGATTGAGCCCGTAGTACATTTTCCACCACCTTATGGTGATCACTCAAAGCAATTGCAGTGGAGTCCCGGTGAACAAGTTCGTCGGTGCTTTCAAATGAATGTATTTCTTCCGCTCCAGTATACGTCTTCTCGTGAAGACTATTGTTTAATTCTTCTAAAGTTGCAAGTTTTTTTTTATATTCAACTACTGTGTCTTTTAACTGTGACATTTGCCTGCAAGTTTCGTTCATTGGCATGCATAATAAATTCACAAAGTTAAATCAATGATAGTATGAATTTAGTTCTAAAAAGCAAAACTTGCTTTATATTCTTACCTGTTCAGATTACGCTCCTTCAACTCATACTCCAATCTCTCTTGATGCATGGCCATTTTTCCCTTTTCAATCTGCAACAGAGTTTGCGAAAGCTTTTCTTCCAAGTCAACACACCGTTTTTGCAGAAATTCAATTTTTTCTTCAAATTCCACCTCAACATTCTCCAGGGACTTTAATTGACATTGGGCAAAATCTGATTTGATATAAAATACCATTACACTGTTAACAGGTGAGAATGTTATTAATTTATGAAACTATGCTACCTATTTTTTCTAGCAACATTTTTTCTTCTTGATTCCAATGAATTGTTCGCTGACTGAATGTGTTTTGCAAAGATTCAAGCTGTCGCATCAGTGGTATAGTTGTCATACTAGCTGCTTGCGCTGTTGTTTCTGCGCGTAACTCAGCTTCCTCTAAACGTCTCAACAGTTCTTTATTTTCTTCTCTCAAATGTTGTTCTTTTCTGACTGCAATCTGCTCGGAGCTGCGCAGCTTTTCCCGTAGTTCAGTGATTTGTACCAATATTGTTTGATTTTCCGTTTGCATCAATTCCTTCTCCTTTCGGGCCGTTATCACTTCTTCTGCAGTACGCGTAAGATCAAAACACAAACGTGATCGCTGTTGCAACTCCGATTTTGCAGCATCGAAGCTTGATTGTATAGTGGCTACCTTTGACTGTAAATCTTCTATTTTACTGCGATAATGCGCATTCTCTTCATCGAGTTTGCGTTTTTCGGACGACATTTTATGAACAGCCTCAATCTGTGTTCGTTCTACTTCTTCTTTAGCGGACAACGTTCTCTTTAGGCGTTCCATTTCGTCGAGCATAGCTGATGTGTCTTCTTTATATTTTTTTATAAGTGAGTCGGAGTGTTTTTCCTTAGTTCTTAACTTTTTAATAATGTTTGACTGCTGCAAAATTTCTTTCGAAAGCTTTTCACCTGAAAAGAATCCATATTAAAATTTGCTATGTAATATTTATGCTGTATTATTTTTAACCTTCTAGTCTCAATTCCTCCACCATAGCCTTACTCTCCGCTAGGTCCTCCTTGGGAATTTTTTTTTGCATTTCGGTTTTCAGTCCATAAATTTCCGAACGCAATAAGTCGCGCTCTCGTATACTGGCCTGAAATTTCTTTTCTAATGCTGATAAGCGCTGTGTGTACGTTTCAGCTGAAGCTGTGTTGGCATCGTTCGTTTTTATTATTTCTATTGCAGCCTCAACTTCACTATTTCGTTTCATTAATTCTGTATTTGTCTGCTCTAACTGCAACAAACGTAGCTCTCGTGTTTCCAACACTTCGGTTAACTCGCTGATACGATGCAATAACCTATCAAGCTCTGACTGAGAATCTTCAGACAAAATGGATATTTCAGAAGGTTCACGGTAATGTCCCTTTTTTGATGTAGCACTCCCTATTCCTGCTGCTTGGCTGTTAGTAAACTTTTTTAGTTTTAACGGACTCGCTCGAGTTGTACTATTTGCGCTAGATGAGTCACCACCACCATTTGGATTTGAAATTATTTCTATGTCAGAAGAGGTGTTCGTTTCCATTTCATCATTGGAATTTTGAGTAGATGCTGACTTATGCGGTTCAAACTTATCGTCAGAAGATATTGAACCTTTTGGTTGTTGTGAGATGGTACTTAGCAGTTGAACATCTTCGAAACTCTGTGTGGAGTCTGAGTCAGCCTTTTGCGATTCTCTTCGAATGTCTTCTACGGAAACAGGTTTTTCCCCACTCACAATTACACTATGGGAAAGTTCCGGATCACTGTAGCATTCTAGAAAGTTATTGTTTTAAAGTGAAATCGCTTAAGATGAGACGACCCAAAGTGTAATAATACATTTCGGTACAAACAAACCTTCGTAATAATGTTTGTCTATGCTTGCTTGTAATTCATTTCCATCCGGCACATCCCCAACCACTGTTTTATAAGACAGAGAGTCCTCTTCCCTATCACCTACGTCATTTTTGGCAATAATGACAATGCTGCCAGCTAAGGAGCCAAGAGTCTCATCTGTTGATGTGATGGAAGTGCCGCTAATTGCTTCCACTGATTGAGAATCATACGCTATTGCTGAGGTTGAAGATGGAAAGACAGAGAATGATGACGTAGGTGGTGACAACAGATCCACGGATTCCGAATTTGGTGTAGACTCCATTGACTTTATCTGCGTCCTTGCGCTATTGGCTTCATTGCCAGGAATCACAAAGTTCTCGCTAGCGGAAGTCGGTGGGGAAGTAATAGGGGTGACATGAGCGCTTGGATTATCAAAGAACGAGCCCGTAAATGAACCCCATGTACCGGAGCCCGACGATGCAGTGTCTACAGAGATGGATGGCGACGCAATTTTTGTCGAAGCTCCGTCTTCGCTACACTCCCGATTAGCCATGCCTGGCAGCTTTTGCTTCCTCGCTCCCGTGGCGTCGGTTGAAGTAGTTTGTCCTTGTGTCACAGAATCCGCAACTTCCTGGATATCTAACGCCTTGTCAATATGTGCTACAGCCTCCTTAAGTGCGGTCCTTGCCCAAGTGAGTCCCTTTGCTTCGAACCAGCTCATTTTTAGCTAAAATTATTGTCGGCCACCTTGTCGTTTACGTTCATTTTGTTATTTCTTGTTAATTTGCTTTTCGGATTGCTGCGCAGCGTTGCATAAAAACGTTCTGCGGCGACTTCAACTCATCACAAAACATTTGCTACTGCATAGAAGCGAAATTATCGAGTACACTACACATTATTGCAACCAGGTAACATATTCAGAATGTAAAAGATGAATTTAATAGTAAATGTAGTAAGATTTGATATGGACTATTTGCCAAAGTTGAATTGTAGCTCCAGTGGCGCAATTGGTTAGCGCACGGTACTTATAGACAGTGCAAGTGAGCAATGCCGGGGTTGTGAGTTCGAGCCTCACCTGGAGCAGCGGCTTTTTTCTTAATAGTAAATGTGAAATAAAAATATTTTTTCGCCATGAATTTTTTCAAATTTACTAAACTATAGTTTATAGTGTTACAGCCTGATTCTGTGTATTTCTTACAGCCCAATTCTGTACACTTCATGAATTCACCATTTTTTATCAAGGAATTTTGTCAAAATGTTACAGCCTGATTCTGTGTATTTCTTACAGCCCAATTCTGTACACTTCATGAATTCACCATTTTTTATCAAGGAATTTTGTCAAAATGTTTATCAAGCAAAAGCTTTGTTAGCATTCTGATGCAACATTGATAAAGTAAAAAGCTCATTTAATTCAACAGAAGGTAAATATGCGACAGCTGTCAAATTGCTTAAAAATAAGACCAAAAATTTAAGAAAAGTAAGTTTTGAAAAAAAAAGCCTGCCTTGATAGTTCAGCGGGTAGCGCGCTAGCTTCTCATACCGAGCGCCCCAGGTTCGATTCCTGGCTCGGGCTGGAAAAAACGCTCATCTATCAGGTCAGTCCATAAGTTCGTGCGTTTTTTTTCAATAGTTTCACAATAGGCGCTTTTTGCATACAAAAAATAATTCGTGGGAGGTAACGGAATTTTTTTTATTTTCTCTGATGTAAAAGTGTTAACATGCACAATTCTTCCATTTTCAATAGGCAAAATTTCAATTTGTATGCTGTTGTCAATAGCATTCACACTTTTGATTTTGAAGAGCTTTTATTTTTAGGAATAGAATACCAATTTTTGACAAATAGTAAAAAATTGACAAATAGTCAATATGGTGAATTTATCTAGTGTACAGAATTGGGCTGTTAGTATAAATAATATGTTAATATACTGTACATATAATCACTGTACTCTTTATGTATTGTATATTTATGATTATATTGAAGTAATCTTACTTTAAGTTTTTCCTGTCATTAAAAATTGTGAAAACGAATTGAATAAACGAAATCGTTCTGCTTTTTCAATAAAATAATAAAACCAAAAGGTTATGGGCCCAGGCGAGCGCGAAACAGGAATTCCTCAGTTCAATGGCCGCGGATTCGACGAGTGGCAGTTCCGAGTAAGATTGCACTTCGAATGTATCGGGCTTGGTGATGTGCTAGTCAAACATCCACCAAATGAGGAAAGCGAGAAAACAGAATTTCTTCGCAAGGATTGGAAGGCGAAGGAGCGCCTAGTAGCTTTCGTACATGATGGCTGCCTTGGCTACATCCGGGACAAGACCACAGCCAGAGAAATGTGGCAGAGCTTGGAGTCGGCCTTCGCCAAAAAGTCAATCGTGGCGCAACTTACCATCCGCAAGCAGCTAGCAACGCTTCGGATGAAAGAAGACGAAGAAGTGCTGAATCATCTGACTAAGTTCTGACATGCTGGCTCAGCTATTTATGACACTTCCGGAAAAATTTGATCCCGTGGTGACAGCGTTACAAAATCTGGAAGAGGACAAATTAAACTACAATGTTGTGAAGGAGCGATTGCTGTTAGAAGAGGTGAAATTCAAAACCCGGCATGAGGAATCGTTGTCAACTGATAAAACATCATTTTTTGGGAAAAATAACAAGAAGCAGAAAGAGCAAAAAGGAAAGTTCATCGGAAAATGTTTTAAGTGCAACAAGCCAGGACATAGAGCACGAGACTGTTGGCAAGGAAACGCAAGTATGGCAAGTTCAAAAAGTGTATGCTTTGTTGCAGAAAAGACCACTGATCGGGTGAGTACGACGAACTTAACTTTTAAACTGGACTCAGGAGCAAGCGATCATCTAGTTAACAACAAAGCGCACTTTTCTGAGTTGATGAAGTTGAGTACTCCAGTTATAATACAAGTTGCAAAAGACAAGCAACATTTGATTGCAGAAGAAATAGGCAAAGTCAAAGGAATATCAAATAAAGGCATTGAAATGTGCATGAAAGAAGTTTTATTTGTTCCACAGTTGAGAGATAACTTACTATCAGTCCGAAAACTAACCTTGGCCGGAATTGATGTTAAATTTAGTAAAAATAAAGCACTTATTATAAAGAATGGCCATCTAGTAGCCACAGCATATTTAAAAGGGGCATTGTATGAATTGACTTTAGACATAAATTCACCTGCCGCAAATCTATGTAACCAAAGTGAAGGGCAGTTGTGGCACAAGCGTTATGGTCACATAGGGCAACATGCCTTTGATCAATTGCTACAAAAGAAAATGGTCACTGGTTTAAATGTAAAATCAAATCAACTTAGTTTTTGCGATATATGTGAAAGCAACATCGTGAGCCGTTCAATGGAACGCGTGAAAGAGCAAAGAGGGTACTTGAGAGAATCCACTCTGACGTTTGTGGACCTATTGAACCAACAGCTTGGGATGGTTCAAGGTACTTTGTGTCTTTCATTGACGACTTCACACACTTTGCAATGATTTACACAATTAAAAAGGAGTCAGACGTTTTCGACGTTTTTAAAGAATATGAGGCGATGGCAGTCGCAATGTTTAACAAACCAATTTCAAAGTTGACCGTAAACCAAGGTCGGGAATATTGTTCAAAAGAACAAGGGAAATGGTATAAAGACAAGGGTATCAAAATGGAGACTACTATGTCGTACACACCTCAACAGAATGGTGTCGCTGAAAGATTCAGTAGAACCCTAAACGAAAAAGTTAGGACACTACTCTTACAGTCACAAATACCAAAGCGAATGTGGTGTGAAGCGGCTCTTACAGCAACATACCTTATAAATAGAAGTCCAACTAAAGCTCTTAGTGGAGAAGTTACACCAGCAGAAATATGGTATGGGGCTAAACCGGATGTCAACAAGTTACGAGTGTTTGGTTGCAAAGCTTACGCATGGATACCTGACCAGCGAAGAAAGAAGCTTGATGCCAAAAGTAACAAATGCGTTATGTTGGGGTATGCACCGAACGGGTACAGGCTATAGGACATCAATGGCAATAAACTAATCTTCGCCAGAGATGTTAAATTTAATGAGGCAGAATTTCCGTACGCAAATGCACAAGCACCCAGTCTTGGAGTACCAAAATTAGTTATCACAAAAAGTTACGATCAAGAAGGGGAAAATAAGATATGTGATCGCGACAGTGGAGAACCAGAAGACTTTGTGGATGCAGAAACCGGGGACGTACAAGAAGACGAAAATGCTGCGCTGCGCTTAGAAAATGAAAACATAAGGCATAGTGAGCGTGAGCGCCGAAGGCCAAGTAGGTTGCTTGACTATATTACTGGTCATAGAGCAAATACTGCGGCCACCTCTAACTTGATGGGTGAGCCAGAAACGTACAACGAAATCTTTGGAAGAGATGAAACTG
Source organism: Melieria crassipennis (assembly GCA_963668005.1). NCBI lineage: Eukaryota > Metazoa > Arthropoda > Insecta > Diptera > Ulidiidae > Melieria > Melieria crassipennis. Next base: position 27,389 of record OY764962.1, on the reverse strand, counting down.
ACCTATGGAAGGCAGCTGTAGTGGATGAACTTCAATCTATGCAGAAAAACAAGGTCTGGGAGTTGATAGAAGCACCACCGAACGCGAAAGTATTAAAATCAAAGTGGGTTTTTCGCATTAAGCAAGACGAGAAAGGACATGTCTCAAAATATAAAGCGAGACTAGTTGCAAAAGGGTTTCTTCAAAAACAAGGCATCGACTACGAAGAAACATACGCACCTGTAGCAAAGTTAACGACAATTAGAGTCGCATTAGCAGTTGGAATACACCACAAATACAAATTCCACCAATTAGACGTCAAAACTGCATTCCTACATGGTGATCTTTCGGAAACAATCTACATGGCAGTACCAGAACGGGTCAATGCAAATGATGGTATGGTGTGCAAGTTGAATAAATCGTTATATGGTTTGAAGCAAGCTCCGAGATGTTGGAACAAGAAGTTCAATGATTTCATCCTTTCACTGGGATATACTCGTTCACAGCACGATTACTGTCTATACACGAAAATAGATAGTGAAAATGTAATGTATCTTATATTGTATATAGATGACTTATTAATAGTCGGCAAGGACTTCTCATCGATTGAAGAATTAAAGAAGCAACTATCTTATCGATTCGAGATGTCCGATTGCGGAGAACTAAAACACTTCCTGGGTATGAAAATAGAACATACTACTGAAGGACTAAATATCTTACAAGAGGCAACTATTGATAAAGTTCTCGCAAAATTTGGAATGTCAGAATGTAATTCTGTCAGAAGTCCAATGGAAAAAGGGTTGCAATTGCAACCGAATGCAGATAATAATGTACTTGACAAGCCTTACCGTGAATTGTTAGGAAGTTTAATGTACATAACAGACGTCTGCATGATTGCACGCAAAACGTGTTGTGACTCATTCACTCTTAAATTACCTACTCACTCACATTCGTTTTTGTGATTGTGAATGAATGAGTAACAATTTGCCCTCGAGTGAGAGATTGTACTGTATTCATAAATTGAATGAGTCATTTTATAGTGTACTCAAACAGAAACTGTATTCACTTTATGCTGTAAATACAGCGAAATCAAATGAATGATTCGAATCATTCATATTGAGCAGTGTGCTCAAAATGAAACTAAAAATGCTTTTCTATCAAGTTCTATCAAGTGAATAAATTGTCAACGAATACCAACAATGAAAACAAAAACGAAATATACCGTTACTATATACAAATGATGCTAACTAATGTTGATAAACTTACGAACAAGAGAGTAATGAATATTCACTAAAGAGAATGGTGTGTTATGACTCTCTATTTTGTGACTCTCTCTTTTTGTGCACAGCTTTTGCTTTGCCTACAGCAATTACTGTATTCATATTGTAATGACTCTCAGAAAGTGTACACTCAGCAGAAGTGTCAACACTGTGGAAGAGAAAGTGAATGGAGCCATGCAGATGTCTGGTACATAATGCTCTGCTCAAGACCTGACATTTGCTACCACGTGGCTTATATGGGACGATTTCAAGAAAAACCAAGTGAAACCCATTGGCAGCATCTTAAACGGATAGTTCGGTACTTGAAGGGTTCAAGAGGGAAACAGTTAAAGTTTTACAATCACGATCAAGCAGCGCCAATTGTTGGATATGTTGATGCAGACTGGGCATCAGATCAAACTGATCGAAAATCAACATCTGGATACGTGTTTCAAGTATTTGGTAATACGGTATCTTGGTGCAGCAAGAAGCAGACAACAGTCGCAACTTCCTCGAGTGAAGCCGAATACGTGGCTCTAAGCCTTGCCACAACAGAAGCGAAAATAGATAGTGAAAATGTAATGTATCTTATATTGTATGTAGATGACTTATTAATAGTCGGCAAGGACTTCTCATCGATTGAAGAATTAAAGAAGCAACTATCTTATCGATTCGAGATGTCCGATTGCGGAGAACTAAAACACTTCCTGGGTATGAAAATAGAACATACTACTGAAGGACTAAATATCTTACAAAAGGCAACTATTGATAAAGATCTCGCAAAATTTGGAATGTCAGAATGTAATTCTGTCAGAAGTCCAATGGAAAAAGGGTTGCAATTGCAACCGAATGCAGATAATAATGTACTTGACAAGCCTTACCGTGAATTGTTAGGAAGTTTAATGTACATAATGCTCTGCTCAAGACCTGACATTTGCTACCCGGTGGCTTATATGGGACGATTTCAAGAAAAACCAAGTGAAACCCATTGGCAGTATCTTAAACGGATAGTTCGGTACTTGAAGGGTTAAAGAGGGAAACAGTTAAAGTTTTACAATCACGATCAAGCCGCGCCAATTGTTGGATATGTTGATGCAGACTGGGCATCAGATCAAACTGATAGAAAGTCAACATCTGGATACATGTTTCAAGTATTTGGTAATACGGTATCTTGGTGCAGCAAGAAGCAGACAAAAGTCGCAACTTCCTCGAGTGAAGCCGAATACGTGGCTCTAAGCCTTGCCACAACAGAAGCACTGTGGCTTCGGGGCTTAATGAGTGACTTACGACAACTGGATGCAAATCCTACTGTTATCTACGAGGACAACAGAGGGTGTATTTGTATGGCGAGCAATCTGGAAAGCAAACGTGCGAAGCATATAGACATAAAACATCATTTTATCAGAGACACTATCGAAAACAAACAAATAACAGTTAAAGCGATTGGTACTGAAGACCAACTAGCCGATATATTTACAAAATCATTGGATCCATCTCGCCTGCAACTATTAACAGACAAATTAAGATTGCTTCATTAAGAAGGGGTGTTAATATACTGTACATATAATCACTGTACTCTTTATGTATTGTATATTTATGATTATATTGAAGTAATCTTACTTTAAGTTTTTCCTGTCATTAAAAATTGTGAAAACGAATTGAATAAACGAAATCGTTCTGCTTTTTCAATAAAATAATAAAACCAAAATAATACATTTACACATTTTGTAAACTCCATTTTAATACCCTATTTTCAAACCGATTTGAAAACTTGCTCAAGCAGGGGGTGAGAGTACCTCTCATGTGCATAAGCACAAGTTTTTTTTATTTGGTTCAGAAATATATGTTTTGTTTTGTTTGATTCTCGTGATTGCAGTGTATTTTGCTGCATTAAAAGGAGTGCAAACGATGATAGCAATTGAACAACAACACGTCACCAGCACTCATTTGAATGCTAAGCATTTACTGATTGCAATGTGCTCAGGAAATGTGGGGGGTCCTTTTTTAATTTTCTTAGTACATATTTTGAAACGTAACACAGCCGAACGCTTGCATTAAGTTGTTGTGCTCCGGCTCCTGCTATCTTTTTCGGTAGCAGTAATCGGAGAGCAGAGCAGAAGCTCCTGTAGTTTGCTATTTTGTAGTCAGCAATTCATACACTGAAGCTGAAACACCTTAATTCAGCAGAAATGCACGGTTTATTTCCTGCATTAACCCAAACATTTAAGGTTTAAGCTACAAAACAGAAAATATATTTTCCTAGTGTTTCCTCTTAATGCAAAAGTTAGTTTGCATTAACACTGTCGTCTGTCTATGGTATTAGCATATTAATACCAAAGACAGACATATTAGCATATTAATATCAAAGACAGACACAACATTAATGCACATTAACTCGTGCATTAAACAATTATAGTGCGCCTTGACTTTTTGGTTAACGTTATATTAAACTTAGATATTTTAATATGGCAATGCTGTTAACATTTCAACTATTGTGACTAGAACTACGCTGCCGTCGTTAAGGCTTGATTACACCAAAGAATATGAAGTGTATAGAAGGCGCATCTGAGCTCAAAAATTAAAATTTTTGTTTGCGAGCTTCATATAGCGGGGGGAAGCCACAAAAGGGAAAGAGCGGTGCAAGGAGAGCAAGCGCTTCAGTTTACGCTCATTGACTGTGCGAACTGAAGCACACGCCACCACAAGCATACATGAAGTGAAAGTACCTCTTCTCTTGTGTACTTTGAGGTGTTGGTGGTTGTTTTGGTCTCTCAATCATTTGTTGTGCAAATTTCTCACAGCAACACATCAGCCAGCGCAATGATCGTCGTTTCAACGACTCCAATGCTTTTTGTTGTAGTTTTTGTGTGTATGCTTTTTTGTGTTGGCGATTGGTTTTGCAACACAGTTCGAGAAAAATGTGACGTCAATATTGAACAGAATGTTTACTAAATTTAAAAATTGGTATTAAGGCATATATATCCGACTTATGCAAGAATTCTACTCCAGAATGGTTCAGTGATGAATGCTGTGACAGTAAATTGACAATCCTAGATTTTCTTATTTTAGTTCTTTTACGCAAACATTGTAAGTGGGCCATAAAAGAAGGAAGTTCCAAACAACGGAAGTTAAAAATTATTGCGTGTCAATAAAGCAGCTCTTCCTTTGTTGCTTTTTTATTGTTTATGTTTTGCATCGTTTGGAACTTCCTTTTTTTAATTTACTGCCACAGCATTCATCAGGGAATCTGAAGGAACAAATAGGTTATAGAAAAAGTCTGTAACCGATTGATAATTTGTATGGAACATGTTTCACTTAGCGCAGTGAAAACGTCATCATTTCTTAGTTTTTGGAAACATATGGCACAATTACTTTTTTAAGAATTTTGTAAGGATCATATCTTACAAAATATATTATTGAAACTAACTCCATGTTAATTTCAACTCGATTGTCGAAGTTGTTATCCACAAAATAATTTGCGTAATCATTACTGCTGAAATAAAATAATACAAAATACAGTTTCGTCTGTCTCAGCATGTAATACGATTTGATCCATAGAATCCTGTGTATCTTCGAAATTAGTTGTTACACTTGACCAAGTAATACTTCAATTTTGTCCCAAAATTGCAAAAGTATTTTCTAGTTTATCTTGGTTAAAAAACTTATACAAAATTTATGTGGGTTATTGCTTAATTTCATCAGTGATTAAAAAACAGATTTTAGTTCCAAAAAAAAACTTTTATCATCCATACATTTAACATCTTTCAAATCATTTAAAAAAGCCTTTATAAATTTGTACGACTCATTATTTAATTGTAAAGCCGATCTAAAGCAATTATCCGATTGCCCTATTCATGCAATCAAATATTAGGTATACTTTTTTGATAAATTCTTTAGGAACTTTGTTTGTAGCGACCATATGAGTCGTCATGCCAACCATATTTTATTTTATTTTCTATGATTTGGCGCACACTACAGTCTGCAATAAGTTCAGGAGCAATATGCGACGCCGTGCAGGCTTATAGAAGAAGAACAAAAGCCAGCCAGAAATTAGAAATCGTTTTTTACAATTTTAGCTTTTCGCCAGCGCAACAACAACAACAACAGCGTTCGTCTTCACATCGCAATCATTCCACGCCACAGCAATGTGCTAACGCACACTCGCTGAAGCGAGCACAACCAAAGAGCGCAACACTGATAGAACTACGCTCTCACTTGCAAAGCAACGCTCTCACCACATATTTGATCTATGAAAGCAGAGCGCGGGTCCTAATGTTAGAACCCGCCATACAAAATGTTTGCTTGTATGACATGCGCATTCTATATGTTTATTTTCTTTGATTACACGTAACGAGTAGAGTGACGAGACAGCAACTCGAACGAGTACTCGTTTCGTCTAAACAGTAAGGCGAGTTGTTGATTGAGTCAGTGGCCGAGTAGAGTGGCGAGAGAGTCATTAGAATCACATTTTGTTTACTAGGCCGAGTACTACTTTACCGTTATATTTTTCTTCTATTCGCAGCGATTCGCTGAATCGCTCGTCACATGCGGAATGCGTCACACACCACTTTTCGCTCGGTTGAGTTTAAAAATATTTTTTTGACTTTGATTTCCGTAAGTAAGAAAGTTTCGCTTTCACGGTCGGCAACTGCCATTTTTTATTGCGACCGCCGCGGATTTGCTGATCAGTGCGTTAAATTGCTTGGGTCACTAGGAGACCCGGGTTCAATCCTCAGCTGCATCCAACATGAAATTTATTTAATTATTTCTTATTAATCTCCATTTTTTTTATAATGAAAAGCTCCATAAAAAGAGTCAATAACTAAATTACCAACATATTAACTAAGAGCACCTCGGTATTACAATCCCAACCACTAAAGAACCACGGCATACTTTTATTTACATTCAGTGGCGGATCCAGGGGGGTTTTGGGGGTTGAAACCCCCCCCCCGAAATATGTGGATCGACTACAAAACTACATACAAATTAAAAGACATTTTATAAATTTTAAGGAATTACTTTTTAAAACCCCCCCGAAATATTTTTCTGGATCCGCGCCTGTTTACATTAGCCAGTAACTGATAAAATATCAATAGCAGCGCTATATTGTAACACCACAATTCAGTACAAATGCATAATTGATCGCGTGAATAAACTCAGAAATTAATACACATTACGAAAACCTCTTCACATTTTAAAATAACTACCAAAATGATAGGTACAGCTGCAATAATGAATTGTCAACTCAGTGCTGAACATATTTTTTAAATTAGCTTTTGCATGTGCGTATAGTTTGTTGCACCTTTATGCGAAAACTTACACAATAAAAAAAACAAGGTACACATATCGCAATCAAAAACAAAACAATGCCAAATAAAAAACAAGCTCGTCTTTTCCTGCTCTTCGTAATAGATTTTTTGCTACCCCACATGTAAAATGACGCTACCAGCTGATGCTAACTGCAGCCAACGTTCCATTTCACAGCACAGTATTCCCCCCTTTTATGCAACGAAACTAGAACATAACCCACCCTAGTTAATGAATTATATACAATTTATATTTATTATAAGGCGTACTCAATTTACAAAAATTGCGTTATAATTACCCAATAGTGCATAGTAGCTTCGAAATCGATTTCGGTTTATACGCACTAAGCACTCCTCGCTTGTAGAAAACGCGTATTTACACTCAAAAACTGCTTATATCCGAGTAGTACTGTTGCAGTATTGCAGCAGACGGTACTTATTTTCATTCACTCGCTTCTGGCTCTTATGCATGTGGCATTCACAATTCACAGATACGTGTTCGCAAAAATGTCACATATATATGACTATCCACATGTATTCCACCATGTTTGTCGCGGCGCGTGCGCCGTACACATGGCATTTAGCACTTCGTGCCTGGGAGGGTGGGCGGGCAAAATTTTAATAGTTAGCAGTTTACTGTCGTAAGGTCCTACGTGAGGAAGAAAGGTCGAAGAGAGAATGGAAGACGACGAGGTACACAGAGAGGACCGACTAAGAAAGAATGCCCGAAGTGAGTGGGTATTTTGTAATAGGCAGTTTTTCAATGTTATCCTTGCGCATCGATATGCTCTCATTATTCCTGAAGGATAATGAAAAGTTAGGGACCAATATAGAAAGCTTAAGACTCTAGCTAAATTTTAAGGGGTCAATTATTAAAATGCACTCATGCATTTGGTGTTGACAAGCATTTTAGTGGTTGCGCACAAGTTGCAATTTGGTCAAAGTCACCGTTCCATATGGATTTGCTTTCGCATCTTAGGGTATGGAAGGATGATTGATACCATTATAGAAAGCATACGAGTCTAGCTAAATAATAAGGCATAATTTATTAAAATCCGATAACGGGTCGAGATTTAACAGCCATAATTCCGATCAATTTTGAACAATTTTAACTAATCACCATATTGTGAATGCCAACCTTGGCCATTTATTATGTCATGTTGCCGGTGGGATATTTTTGGTATTTACCCCATTGGTGAAAGCTGGTAACTCTAGCTTAATTTTTACACCATTTTGATTATGGTGACCATGCGCATTTAGTTTCCACAAGCATTTCATTGATTATGCAAATATATCATGTGGTCGATATCACTTTTCCACAACGAAATTCTCCTGCATCCTTTGAGATAGCGAGAAGATTGACCCCATTTATGAAAGCTGAAGACTCCAGCCCGGTTTTAAGGGTATTATTTTATCGATAAACATATAAATTCATATTTTACAAGCATTTTATCGATTTTGCAGTAGGCAGCCATTTAATGTCACTCTTGCGCATCGATCTGTTCATGATTGCCGAATAGTAATGGAATTATTGATTTAATTTGATAAAGCTGCAATCTCTAGCTACATTTTAAGGGGGTTTTTATTAAGGTAACCATACGCGTTTGGATTCTGTAAGCATTTTAGTGGTGAGTGGGTATTTTGTAATAGGCAGTTTTTCAATGTTATCCTTGCGCATCGATATGCTCTCATTATTCCTGAAGGATAATGAAAAGTTAGGGACCAATATAGAAAGCTTAAGACTCTAGCTAAATTTTAAGGGGTCAATTATTAAAATGCACTCATGCATTTGGTGTTGACAAGCATTTTAGTGGTTGCGCACAAGTTGCAATTTGGTCAAAGTCACCGTTCCATATGGATTTGCTTTCGCATCTTAGGGTATGGAAGGATGATTGATACCATTATAGAAAGCATACGAGTCTAGCTAAATAATAAGGCATAATTTATTAAAATCCGATAACGGGTCGAGATTTAACAGCCATAATTCCGATCAATTTTGAACAATTTTAACTAATCACCATATTGTGAATGCCAACCTTGGCCATTTATTATGTCATGTTGCCGGTGGGATATTTTTGGTATTTACCCCATTGGTGAAAGCTGGTAACTCTAGCTTAATTTTTACACCATTTTGATTATGGTGACCATGCGCATTTAGTTTCCACAAGCATTTCATTGATTATGCAAATATATCATGTGGTCGATATCACTTTTCCACAACGAAATTCTCCTGCATCCTTTGAGATAGCGAGAAGATTGACCCCATTTATGAAAGCTGAAGACTCCAGCCCGGTTTTAAGGGTATTATTTTATCGATAAACATATAAATTCATATTTTACAAGCATTTTATCGATTTTGCAGTAGGCAGCCATTTAATGTCACTCTTGCGCATCGATCTGTTCATGATTGCCGAATAGTAATGGAATTATTGATTTAATTTGATAAAGCTGCAATCTCTAGCTACATTTTAAGGGGGTTTTTATTAAGGTAACCATACGCGTTTGGATTCTGTAAGCATTTTAGTGGTGAGTGGGTATTTTGTAATAGGCAGTTTTTCAATGTTATCCTTGCGCATCGATATGCTCTCATTATTCCTGAAGGATAATGAAAAGTTAGGGACCAATATAGAAAGCTTAAGACTCTAGCTAAATTTTAAGGGGTCAATTATTAAAATGCACTCATGCATTTGGTGTTGACAAGCATTTTAGTGGTTGCGCACAAGTTGCAATTTGGTCAAAGTCACCGTTCCATATGGATTTGCTTTCGCATCTTAGGGTATGGAAGGATGATTGATACCATTATAGAAAGCATACGAGTCTAGCTAAATAATAAGGCATAATTTATTAAAATCCGATAACGGGTCGAGATTTAACAGCCATAATTCCGATCAATTTTGAACAATTTTAACTAATCACCATATTGTGAATGCCAACCTTGGCCATTTATTATGTCATGTTGCCGGTGGGATATTTTTGGTATTTACCCCATTGGTGAAAGCTGGTAACTCTAGCTTAATTTTTACACCATTTTGATTATGGTGACCATGCGCATTTAGTTTCCACAAGCATTTCATTGATTATGCAAATATATCATGTGGTCGATATCACTTTTCCACAACGAAATTCTCCTGCATCCTTTGAGATAGCGAGAAGATTGACCCCATTTATGAAAGCTGAAGACTCCAGCCCGGTTTTAAGGGTATTATTTTATCGATAAACATATAAATTCATATTTTACAAGCATTTTATCGATTTTGCAGTAGGCAGCCATTTAATGTCACTCTTGCGCATCGATCTGTTCATGATTGCCGAATAGTAATGGAATTATTGATTTAATTTGATAAAGCTGCAATCTCTAGCTACATTTTAAGGGGGTTTTTATTAAGGTAACCATACGCGTTTGGATTCTGTAAGCATTTTAGTGGTGAGTGGGTATTTTGTAATAGGCAGTTTTTCAATGTTATCCTTGCGCATCGATATGCTCTCATTATTCCTGAAGGATAATGAAAAGTTAGGGACCAATATAGAAAGCTTAAGACTCTAGCTAAATTTTAAGGGGTCAATTATTAAAATGCACTCATGCATTTGGTGTTGACAAGCATTTTAGTGGTTGCGCACAAGTTGCAATTTGGTCAAAGTCACCGTTCCATATGGATTTGCTTTCGCATCTTAGGGTATGGAAGGATGATTGATACCATTATAGAAAGCATACGAGTCTAGCTAAATAATAAGGCATAATTTATTAAAATCCGATAACGGGTCGAGATTTAACAGCCATAATTCCGATCAATTTTGAACAATTTTAACTAATCACCATATTGTGAATGCCAACCTTGGCCATTTATTATGTCATGTTGCCGGTGGGATATTTTTGGTATTTACCCCATTGGTGAAAGCTGGTAACTCTAGCTTAATTTTTACACCATTTTGATTATGGTGACCATGCGCATTTAGTTTCCACAAGCATTTCATTGATTATGCAAATATATCATGTGGTCGATATCACTTTTCCACAACGAAATTCTCCTGCATCCTTTGAGATAGCGAGAAGATTGACCCCATTTATGAAAGCTGAAGACTCCAGCCCGGTTTTAAGGGTATTATTTTATCGATAAACATATAAATTCATATTTTACAAGCATTTTATCGATTTTGCAGTAGGCAGCCATTTAATGTCACTCTTGCGCATCGATCTGTTCATGATTGCCGAATAGTAATGGAATTATTGATTTAATTTGATAAAGCTGCAATCTCTAGCTACATTTTAAGGGGGTTTTTATTAAGGTAACCATACGCGTTTGGATTCTGTAAGCATTTTAGTGGTGAGTGGGTATTTTGTAATAGGCAGTTTTTCAATGTTATCCTTGCGCATCGATATGCTCTCATTATTCCTGAAGGATAATGAAAAGTTAGGGACCAATATAGAAAGCTTAAGACTCTAGCTAAATTTTAAGGGGTCAATTATTAAAATGCACTCATGCATTTGGTGTTGACAAGCATTTTAGTGGTTGCGCACAAGTTGCAATTTGGTCAAAGTCACCGTTCCATATGGATTTGCTTTCGCATCTTAGGGTATGGAAGGATGATTGATACCATTATAGAAAGCATACGAGTCTAGCTAAATAATAAGGCATAATTTATTAAAATCCGATAACGGGTCGAGATTTAACAGCCATAATTCCGATCAATTTTGAACAATTTTAACTAATCACCATATTGTGAATGCCAACCTTGGCCATTTATTATGTCATGTTGCCGGTGGGATATTTTTGGTATTTACCCCATTGGTGAAAGCTGGTAACTCTAGCTTAATTTTTACACCATTTTGATTATGGTGACCATGCGCATTTAGTTTCCACAAGCATTTCATTGATTATGCAAATATATCATGTGGTCGATATCACTTTTCCACAACGAAATTCTCCTGCATCCTTTGAGATAGCGAGAAGATTGACCCCATTTATGAAAGCTGAAGACTCCAGCCCGGTTTTAAGGGTATTATTTTATCGATAAACATATAAATTCATATTTTACAAGCATTTTATCGATTTTGCAGTAGGCAGCCATTTAATGTCACTCTTGCGCATCGATCTGTTCATGATTGCCGAATAGTAATGGAATTATTGATTTAATTTGATAAAGCTGCAATCTCTAGCTACATTTTAAGGGGGTTTTTATTAAGGTAACCATACGCGTTTGGATTCTGTAAGCATTTTAGTGGTGAGTGGGTATTTTGTAATAGGCAGTTTTTCAATGTTATCCTTGCGCATCGATATGCTCTCATTATTCCTGAAGGATAATGAAAAGTTAGGGACCAATATAGAAAGCTTAAGACTCTAGCTAAATTTTAAGGGGTCAATTATTAAAATGCACTCATGCATTTGGTGTTGACAAGCATTTTAGTGGTTGCGCACAAGTTGCAATTTGGTCAAAGTCACCGTTCCATATGGATTTGCTTTCGCATCTTAGGGTATGGAAGGATGATTGATACCATTATAGAAAGCATACGAGTCTAGCTAAATAATAAGGCATAATTTATTAAAATCCGATAACGGGTCGAGATTTAACAGCCATAATTCCGATCAATTTTGAACAATTTTAACTAATCACCATATTGTGAATGCCAACCTTGGCCATTTATTATGTCATGTTGCCGGTGGGATATTTTTGGTATTTACCCCATTGGTGAAAGCTGGTAACTCTAGCTTAATTTTTACACCATTTTGATTATGGTGACCATGCGCATTTAGTTTCCACAAGCATTTCATTGATTATGCAAATATATCATGTGGTCGATATCACTTTTCCACAACGAAATTCTCCTGCATCCTTTGAGATAGCGAGAAGATTGACCCCATTTATGAAAGCTGAAGACTCCAGCCCGGTTTTAAGGGTATTATTTTATCGATAAACATATAAATTCATATTTTACAAGCATTTTATCGATTTTGCAGTAGGCAGCCATTTAATGTCACTCTTGCGCATCGATCTGTTCATGATTGCCGAATAGTAATGGAATTATTGATTTAATTTGATAAAGCTGCAATCTCTAGCTACATTTTAAGGGGGTTTTTATTAAGGTAACCATACGCGTTTGGATTCTGTAAGCATTTTAGTGGTGAGTGGGTATTTTGTAATAGGCAGTTTTTCAATGTTATCCTTGCGCATCGATATGCTCTCATTATTCCTGAAGGATAATGAAAAGTTAGGGACCAATATAGAAAGCTTAAGACTCTAGCTAAATTTTAAGGGGTCAATTATTAAAATGCACTCATGCATTTGGTGTTGACAAGCATTTTAGTGGTTGCGCACAAGTTGCAATTTGGTCAAAGTCACCGTTCCATATGGATTTGCTTTCGCATCTTAGGGTATGGAAGGATGATTGATACCATTATAGAAAGCATACGAGTCTAGCTAAATAATAAGGCATAATTTATTAAAATCCGATAACGGGTCGAGATTTAACAGCCATAATTCCGATCAATTTTGAACAATTTTAACTAATCACCATATTGTGAATGCCAACCTTGGCCATTTATTATGTCATGTTGCCGGTGGGATATTTTTGGTATTTACCCCATTGGTGAAAGCTGGTAACTCTAGCTTAATTTTTACACCATTTTGATTATGGTGACCATGCGCATTTAGTTTCCACAAGCATTTCATTGATTATGCAAATATATCATGTGGTCGATATCACTTTTCCACAACGAAATTCTCCTGCATCCTTTGAGATAGCGAGAAGATTGACCCCATTTATGAAAGCTGAAGACTCCAGCCCGGTTTTAAGGGTATTATTTTATCGATAAACATATAAATTCATATTTTACAAGCATTTTATCGATTTTGCAGTAGGCAGCCATTTAATGTCACTCTTGCGCATCGATCTGTTCATGATTGCCGAATAGTAATGGAATTATTGATTTAATTTGATAAAGCTGCAATCTCTAGCTACATTTTAAGGGGGTTTTTATTAAGGTAACCATACGCGTTTGGATTCTGTAAGCATTTTAGTGGTGAGTGGGTATTTTGTAATAGGCAGTTTTTCAATGTTATCCTTGCGCATCGATATGCTCTCATTATTCCTGAAGGATAATGAAAAGTTAGGGACCAATATAGAAAGCTTAAGACTCTAGCTAAATTTTAAGGGGTCAATTATTAAAATGCACTCATGCATTTGGTGTTGACAAGCATTTTAGTGGTTGCGCACAAGTTGCAATTTGGTCAAAGTCACCGTTCCATATGGATTTGCTTTCGCATCTTAGGGTATGGAAGGATGATTGATACCATTATAGAAAGCATACGAGTCTAGCTAAATAATAAGGCATAATTTATTAAAATCCGATAACGGGTCGAGATTTAACAGCCATAATTCCGATCAATTTTGAACAATTTTAACTAATCACCATATTGTGAATGCCAACCTTGGCCATTTATTATGTCATGTTGCCGGTGGGATATTTTTGGTATTTACCCCATTGGTGAAAGCTGGTAACTCTAGCTTAATTTTTACACCATTTTGATTATGGTGACCATGCGCATTTAGTTTCCACAAGCATTTCATTGATTATGCAAATATATCATGTGGTCGATATCACTTTTCCACAACGAAATTCTCCTGCATCCTTTGAGATAGCGAGAAGATTGACCCCATTTATGAAAGCTGAAGACTCCAGCCCGGTTTTAAGGGTATTATTTTATCGATAAACATATAAATTCATATTTTACAAGCATTTTATCGATTTTGCAGTAGGCAGCCATTTAATGTCACTCTTGCGCATCGATCTGTTCATGATTGCCGAATAGTAATGGAATTATTGATTTAATTTGATAAAGCTGCAATCTCTAGCTACATTTTAAGGGGGTTTTTATTAAGGTAACCATACGCGTTTGGATTCTGTAAGCATTTTAGTGGTGAGTGGGTATTTTGTAATAGGCAGTTTTTCAATGTTATCCTTGCGCATCGATATGCTCTCATTATTCCTGAAGGATAATGAAAAGTTAGGGACCAATATAGAAAGCTTAAGACTCTAGCTAAATTTTAAGGGGTCAATTATTAAAATGCACTCATGCATTTGGTGTTGACAAGCATTTTAGTGGTTGCGCACAAGTTGCAATTTGGTCAAAGTCACCGTTCCATATGGATTTGCTTTCGCATCTTAGGGTATGGAAGGATGATTGATACCATTATAGAAAGCATACGAGTCTAGCTAAATAATAAGGCATAATTTATTAAAATCCGATAACGGGTCGAGATTTAACAGCCATAATTCCGATCAATTTTGAACAATTTTAACTAATCACCATATTGTGAATGCCAACCTTGGCCATTTATTATGTCATGTTGCCGGTGGGATATTTTTGGTATTTACCCCATTGGTGAAAGCTGGTAACTCTAGCTTAATTTTTACACCATTTTGATTATGGTGACCATGCGCATTTAGTTTCCACAAGCATTTCATTGATTATGCAAATATATCATGTGGTCGATATCACTTTTCCACAACGAAATTCTCCTGCATCCTTTGAGATAGCGAGAAGATTGACCCCATTTATGAAAGCTGAAGACTCCAGCCCGGTTTTAAGGGTATTATTTTATCGATAAACATATAAATTCATATTTTACAAGCATTTTATCGATTTTGCAGTAGGCAGCCATTTAATGTCACTCTTGCGCATCGATCTGTTCATGATTGCCGAATAGTAATGGAATTATTGATTTAATTTGATAAAGCTGCAATCTCTAGCTACATTTTAAGGGGGTTTTTATTAAGGTAACCATACGCGTTTGGATTCTGTAAGCATTTTAGTGGTGAGTGGGTATTTTGTAATAGGCAGTTTTTCAATGTTATCCTTGCGCATCGATATGCTCTCATTATTCCTGAAGGATAATGAAAAGTTAGGGACCAATATAGAAAGCTTAAGACTCTAGCTAAATTTTAAGGGGTCAATTATTAAAATGCACTCATGCATTTGGTGTTGACAAGCATTTTAGTGGTTGCGCACAAGTTGCAATTTGGTCAAAGTCACCGTTCCATATGGATTTGCTTTCGCATCTTAGGGTATGGAAGGATGATTGATACCATTATAGAAAGCATACGAGTCTAGCTAAATAATAAGGCATAATTTATTAAAATCCGATAACGGGTCGAGATTTAACAGCCATAATTCCGATCAATTTTGAACAATTTTAACTAATCACCATATTGTGAATGCCAACCTTGGCCATTTATTATGTCATGTTGCCGGTGGGATATTTTTGGTATTTACCCCATTGGTGAAAGCTGGTAACTCTAGCTTAATTTTTACACCATTTTGATTATGGTGACCATGCGCATTTAGTTTCCACAAGCATTTCATTGATTATGCAAATATATCATGTGGTCGATATCACTTTTCCACAACGAAATTCTCCTGCATCCTTTGAGATAGCGAGAAGATTGACCCCATTTATGAAAGCTGAAGACTCCAGCCCGGTTTTAAGGGTATTATTTTATCGATAAACATATAAATTCATATTTTACAAGCATTTTATCGATTTTGCAGTAGGCAGCCATTTAATGTCACTCTTGCGCATCGATCTGTTCATGATTGCCGAATAGTAATGGAATTATTGATTTAATTTGATAAAGCTGCAATCTCTAGCTACATTTTAAGGGGGTTTTTATTAAGGTAACCATACGCGTTTGGATTCTGTAAGCATTTTAGTGGTGAGTGGGTATTTTGTAATAGGCAGTTTTTCAATGTTATCCTTGCGCATCGATATGCTCTCATTATTCCTGAAGGATAATGAAAAGTTAGGGACCAATATAGAAAGCTTAAGACTCTAGCTAAATTTTAAGGGGTCAATTATTAAAATGCACTCATGCATTTGGTGTTGACAAGCATTTTAGTGGTTGCGCACAAGTTGCAATTTGGTCAAAGTCACCGTTCCATATGGATTTGCTTTCGCATCTTAGGGTATGGAAGGATGATTGATACCATTATAGAAAGCATACGAGTCTAGCTAAATAATAAGGCATAATTTATTAAAATCCGATAACGGGTCGAGATTTAACAGCCATAATTCCGATCAATTTTGAACAATTTTAACTAATCACCATATTGTGAATGCCAACCTTGGCCATTTATTATGTCATGTTGCCGGTGGGATATTTTTGGTATTTACCCCATTGGTGAAAGCTGGTAACTCTAGCTTAATTTTTACACCATTTTGATTATGGTGACCATGCGCATTTAGTTTCCACAAGCATTTCATTGATTATGCAAATATATCATGTGGTCGATATCACTTTTCCACAACGAAATTCTCCTGCATCCTTTGAGATAGCGAGAAGATTGACCCCATTTATGAAAGCTGAAGACTCCAGCCCGGTTTTAAGGGTATTATTTTATCGATAAACATATAAATTCATATTTTACAAGCATTTTATCGATTTTGCAGTAGGCAGCCATTTAATGTCACTCTTGCGCATCGATCTGTTCATGATTGCCGAATAGTAATGGAATTATTGATTTAATTTGATAAAGCTGCAATCTCTAGCTACATTTTAAGGGGGTTTTTATTAAGGTAACCATACGCGTTTGGATTCTGTAAGCATTTTAGTGGTGAGTGGGTATTTTGTAATAGGCAGTTTTTCAATGTTATCCTTGCGCATCGATATGCTCTCATTATTCCTGAAGGATAATGAAAAGTTAGGGACCAATATAGAAAGCTTAAGACTCTAGCTAAATTTTAAGGGGTCAATTATTAAAATGCACTCATGCATTTGGTGTTGACAAGCATTTTAGTGGTTGCGCACAAGTTGCAATTTGGTCAAAGTCACCGTTCCATATGGATTTGCTTTCGCATCTTAGGGTATGGAAGGATGATTGATACCATTATAGAAAGCATACGAGTCTAGCTAAATAATAAGGCATAATTTATTAAAATCCGATAACGGGTCGAGATTTAACAGCCATAATTCCGATCAATTTTGAACAATTTTAACTAATCACCATATTGTGAATGCCAACCTTGGCCATTTATTATGTCATGTTGCCGGTGGGATATTTTTGGTATTTACCCCATTGGTGAAAGCTGGTAACTCTAGCTTAATTTTTACACCATTTTGATTATGGTGACCATGCGCATTTAGTTTCCACAAGCATTTCATTGATTATGCAAATATATCATGTGGTCGATATCACTTTTCCACAACGAAATTCTCCTGCATCCTTTGAGATAGCGAGAAGATTGACCCCATTTATGAAAGCTGAAGACTCCAGCCCGGTTTTAAGGGTATTATTTTATCGATAAACATATAAATTCATATTTTACAAGCATTTTATCGATTTTGCAGTAGGCAGCCATTTAATGTCACTCTTGCGCATCGATCTGTTCATGATTGCCGAATAGTAATGGAATTATTGATTTAATTTGATAAAGCTGCAATCTCTAGCTACATTTTAAGGGGGTTTTTATTAAGGTAACCATACGCGTTTGGATTCTGTAAGCATTTTAGTGGTGAGTGGGTATTTTGTAATAGGCAGTTTTTCAATGTTATCCTTGCGCATCGATATGCTCTCATTATTCCTGAAGGATAATGAAAAGTTAGGGACCAATATAGAAAGCTTAAGACTCTAGCTAAATTTTAAGGGGTCAATTATTAAAATGCACTCATGCATTTGGTGTTGACAAGCATTTTAGTGGTTGCGCACAAGTTGCAATTTGGTCAAAGTCACCGTTCCATATGGATTTGCTTTCGCATCTTAGGGTATGGAAGGATGATTGATACCATTATAGAAAGCATACGAGTCTAGCTAAATAATAAGGCATAATTTATTAAAATCCGATAACGGGTCGAGATTTAACAGCCATAATTCCGATCAATTTTGAACAATTTTAACTAATCACCATATTGTGAATGCCAACCTTGGCCATTTATTATGTCATGTTGCCGGTGGGATATTTTTGGTATTTACCCCATTGGTGAAAGCTGGTAACTCTAGCTTAATTTTTACACCATTTTGATTATGGTGACCATGCGCATTTAGTTTCCACAAGCATTTCATTGATTATGCAAATATATCATGTGGTCGATATCACTTTTCCACAACGAAATTCTCCTGCATCCTTTGAGATAGCGAGAAGATTGACCCCATTTATGAAAGCTGAAGACTCCAGCCCGGTTTTAAGGGTATTATTTTATCGATAAACATATAAATTCATATTTTACAAGCATTTTATCGATTTTGCAGTAGGCAGCCATTTAATGTCACTCTTGCGCATCGATCTGTTCATGATTGCCGAATAGTAATGGAATTATTGATTTAATTTGATAAAGCTGCAATCTCTAGCTACATTTTAAGGGGGTTTTTATTAAGGTAACCATACGCGTTTGGATTCTGTAAGCATTTTAGTGGTGAGTGGGTATTTTGTAATAGGCAGTTTTTCAATGTTATCCTTGCGCATCGATATGCTCTCATTATTCCTGAAGGATAATGAAAAGTTAGGGACCAATATAGAAAGCTTAAGACTCTAGCTAAATTTTAAGGGGTCAATTATTAAAATGCACTCATGCATTTGGTGTTGACAAGCATTTTAGTGGTTGCGCACAAGTTGCAATTTGGTCAAAGTCACCGTTCCATATGGATTTGCTTTCGCATCTTAGGGTATGGAAGGATGATTGATACCATTATAGAAAGCATACGAGTCTAGCTAAATAATAAGGCATAATTTATTAAAATCCGATAACGGGTCGAGATTTAACAGCCATAATTCCGATCAATTTTGAACAATTTTAACTAATCACCATATTGTGAATGCCAACCTTGGCCATTTATTATGTCATGTTGCCGGTGGGATATTTTTGGTATTTACCCCATTGGTGAAAGCTGGTAACTCTAGCTTAATTTTTACACCATTTTGATTATGGTGACCATGCGCATTTAGTTTCCACAAGCATTTCATTGATTATGCAAATATATCATGTGGTCGATATCACTTTTCCACAACGAAATTCTCCTGCATCCTTTGAGATAGCGAGAAGATTGACCCCATTTATGAAAGCTGAAGACTCCAGCCCGGTTTTAAGGGTATTATTTTATCGATAAACATATAAATTCATATTTTACAAGCATTTTATCGATTTTGCAGTAGGCAGCCATTTAATGTCACTCTTGCGCATCGATCTGTTCATGATTGCCGAATAGTAATGGAATTATTGATTTAATTTGATAAAGCTGCAATCTCTAGCTACATTTTAAGGGGGTTTTTATTAAGGTAACCATACGCGTTTGGATTCTGTAAGCATTTTAGTGGTGAGTGGGTATTTTGTAATAGGCAGTTTTTCAATGTTATCCTTGCGCATCGATATGCTCTCATTATTCCTGAAGGATAATGAAAAGTTAGGGACCAATATAGAAAGCTTAAGACTCTAGCTAAATTTTAAGGGGTCAATTATTAAAATGCACTCATGCATTTGGTGTTGACAAGCATTTTAGTGGTTGCGCACAAGTTGCAATTTGGTCAAAGTCACCGTTCCATATGGATTTGCTTTCGCATCTTAGGGTATGGAAGGATGATTGATACCATTATAGAAAGCATACGAGTCTAGCTAAATAATAAGGCATAATTTATTAAAATCCGATAACGGGTCGAGATTTAACAGCCATAATTCCGATCAATTTTGAACAATTTTAACTAATCACCATATTGTGAATGCCAACCTTGGCCATTTATTATGTCATGTTGCCGGTGGGATATTTTTGGTATTTACCCCATTGGTGAAAGCTGGTAACTCTAGCTTAATTTTTACACCATTTTGATTATGGTGACCATGCGCATTTAGTTTCCACAAGCATTTCATTGATTATGCAAATATATCATGTGGTCGATATCACTTTTCCACAACGAAATTCTCCTGCATCCTTTGAGATAGCGAGAAGATTGACCCCATTTATGAAAGCTGAAGACTCCAGCCCGGTTTTAAGGGTATTATTTTATCGATAAACATATAAATTCATATTTTACAAGCATTTTATCGATTTTGCAGTAGGCAGCCATTTAATGTCACTCTTGCGCATCGATCTGTTCATGATTGCCGAATAGTAATGGAATTATTGATTTAATTTGATAAAGCTGCAATCTCTAGCTACATTTTAAGGGGGTTTTTATTAAGGTAACCATACGCGTTTGGATTCTGTAAGCATTTTAGTGGTGAGTGGGTATTTTGTAATAGGCAGTTTTTCAATGTTATCCTTGCGCATCGATATGCTCTCATTATTCCTGAAGGATAATGAAAAGTTAGGGACCAATATAGAAAGCTTAAGACTCTAGCTAAATTTTAAGGGGTCAATTATTAAAATGCACTCATGCATTTGGTGTTGACAAGCATTTTAGTGGTTGCGCACAAGTTGCAATTTGGTCAAAGTCACCGTTCCATATGGATTTGCTTTCGCATCTTAGGGTATGGAAGGATGATTGATACCATTATAGAAAGCATACGAGTCTAGCTAAATAATAAGGCATAATTTATTAAAATCCGATAACGGGTCGAGATTTAACAGCCATAATTCCGATCAATTTTGAACAATTTTAACTAATCACCATATTGTGAATGCCAACCTTGGCCATTTATTATGTCATGTTGCCGGTGGGATATTTTTGGTATTTACCCCATTGGTGAAAGCTGGTAACTCTAGCTTAATTTTTACACCATTTTGATTATGGTGACCATGCGCATTTAGTTTCCACAAGCATTTCATTGATTATGCAAATATATCATGTGGTCGATATCACTTTTCCACAACGAAATTCTCCTGCATCCTTTGAGATAGCGAGAAGATTGACCCCATTTATGAAAGCTGAAGACTCCAGCCCGGTTTTAAGGGTATTATTTTATCGATAAACATATAAATTCATATTTTACAAGCATTTTATCGATTTTGCAGTAGGCAGCCATTTAATGTCACTCTTGCGCATCGATCTGTTCATGATTGCCGAATAGTAATGGAATTATTGATTTAATTTGATAAAGCTGCAATCTCTAGCTACATTTTAAGGGGGTTTTTATTAAGGTAACCATACGCGTTTGGATTCTGTAAGCATTTTAGTGGTGAGTGGGTATTTTGTAATAGGCAGTTTTTCAATGTTATCCTTGCGCATCGATATGCTCTCATTATTCCTGAAGGATAATGAAAAGTTAGGGACCAATATAGAAAGCTTAAGACTCTAGCTAAATTTTAAGGGGTCAATTATTAAAATGCACTCATGCATTTGGTGTTGACAAGCATTTTAGTGGTTGCGCACAAGTTGCAATTTGGTCAAAGTCACCGTTCCATATGGATTTGCTTTCGCATCTTAGGGTATGGAAGGATGATTGATACCATTATAGAAAGCATACGAGTCTAGCTAAATAATAAGGCATAATTTATTAAAATCCGATAACGGGTCGAGATTTAACAGCCATAATTCCGATCAATTTTGAACAATTTTAACTAATCACCATATTGTGAATGCCAACCTTGGCCATTTATTATGTCATGTTGCCGGTGGGATATTTTTGGTATTTACCCCATTGGTGAAAGCTGGTAACTCTAGCTTAATTTTTACACCATTTTGATTATGGTGACCATGCGCATTTAGTTTCCACAAGCATTTCATTGATTATGCAAATATATCATGTGGTCGATATCACTTTTCCACAACGAAATTCTCCTGCATCCTTTGAGATAGCGAGAAGATTGACCCCATTTATGAAAGCTGAAGACTCCAGCCCGGTTTTAAGGGTATTATTTTATCGATAAACATATAAATTCATATTTTACAAGCATTTTATCGATTTTGCAGTAGGCAGCCATTTAATGTCACTCTTGCGCATCGATCTGTTCATGATTGCCGAATAGTAATGGAATTATTGATTTAATTTGATAAAGCTGCAATCTCTAGCTACATTTTAAGGGGGTTTTTATTAAGGTAACCATACGCGTTTGGATTCTGTAAGCATTTTAGTGGTGAGTGGGTATTTTGTAATAGGCAGTTTTTCAATGTTATCCTTGCGCATCGATATGCTCTCATTATTCCTGAAGGATAATGAAAAGTTAGGGACCAATATAGAAAGCTTAAGACTCTAGCTAAATTTTAAGGGGTCAATTATTAAAATGCACTCATGCATTTGGTGTTGACAAGCATTTTAGTGGTTGCGCACAAGTTGCAATTTGGTCAAAGTCACCGTTCCATATGGATTTGCTTTCGCATCTTAGGGTATGGAAGGATGATTGATACCATTATAGAAAGCATACGAGTCTAGCTAAATAATAAGGCATAATTTATTAAAATCCGATAACGGGTCGAGATTTAACAGCCATAATTCCGATCAATTTTGAACAATTTTAACTAATCACCATATTGTGAATGCCAACCTTGGCCATTTATTATGTCATGTTGCCGGTGGGATATTTTTGGTATTTACCCCATTGGTGAAAGCTGGTAACTCTAGCTTAATTTTTACACCATTTTGATTATGGTGACCATGCGCATTTAGTTTCCACAAGCATTTCATTGATTATGCAAATATATCATGTGGTCGATATCACTTTTCCACAACGAAATTCTCCTGCATCCTTTGAGATAGCGAGAAGATTGACCCCATTTATGAAAGCTGAAGACTCCAGCCCGGTTTTAAGGGTATTATTTTATCGATAAACATATAAATTCATATTTTACAAGCATTTTATCGATTTTGCAGTAGGCAGCCATTTAATGTCACTCTTGCGCATCGATCTGTTCATGATTGCCGAATAGTAATGGAATTATTGATTTAATTTGATAAAGCTGCAATCTCTAGCTACATTTTAAGGGGGTTTTTATTAAGGTAACCATACGCGTTTGGATTCTGTAAGCATTTTAGTGGTGAGTGGGTATTTTGTAATAGGCAGTTTTTCAATGTTATCCTTGCGCATCGATATGCTCTCATTATTCCTGAAGGATAATGAAAAGTTAGGGACCAATATAGAAAGCTTAAGACTCTAGCTAAATTTTAAGGGGTCAATTATTAAAATGCACTCATGCATTTGGTGTTGACAAGCATTTTAGTGGTTGCGCACAAGTTGCAATTTGGTCAAAGTCACCGTTCCATATGGATTTGCTTTCGCATCTTAGGGTATGGAAGGATGATTGATACCATTATAGAAAGCATACGAGTCTAGCTAAATAATAAGGCATAATTTATTAAAATCCGATAACGGGTCGAGATTTAACAGCCATAATTCCGATCAATTTTGAACAATTTTAACTAATCACCATATTGTGAATGCCAACCTTGGCCATTTATTATGTCATGTTGCCGGTGGGATATTTTTGGTATTTACCCCATTGGTGAAAGCTGGTAACTCTAGCTTAATTTTTACACCATTTTGATTATGGTGACCATGCGCATTTAGTTTCCACAAGCATTTCATTGATTATGCAAATATATCATGTGGTCGATATCACTTTTCCACAACGAAATTCTCCTGCATCCTTTGAGATAGCGAGAAGATTGACCCCATTTATGAAAGCTGAAGACTCCAGCCCGGTTTTAAGGGTATTATTTTATCGATAAACATATAAATTCATATTTTACAAGCATTTTATCGATTTTGCAGTAGGCAGCCATTTAATGTCACTCTTGCGCATCGATCTGTTCATGATTGCCGAATAGTAATGGAATTATTGATTTAATTTGATAAAGCTGCAATCTCTAGCTACATTTTAAGGGGGTTTTTATTAAGGTAACCATACGCGTTTGGATTCTGTAAGCATTTTAGTGGTGAGTGGGTATTTTGTAATAGGCAGTTTTTCAATGTTATCCTTGCGCATCGATATGCTCTCATTATTCCTGAAGGATAATGAAAAGTTAGGGACCAATATAGAAAGCTTAAGACTCTAGCTAAATTTTAAGGGGTCAATTATTAAAATGCACTCATGCATTTGGTGTTGACAAGCATTTTAGTGGTTGCGCACAAGTTGCAATTTGGTCAAAGTCACCGTTCCATATGGATTTGCTTTCGCATCTTAGGGTATGGAAGGATGATTGATACCATTATAGAAAGCATACGAGTCTAGCTAAATAATAAGGCATAATTTATTAAAATCCGATAACGGGTCGAGATTTAACAGCCATAATTCCGATCAATTTTGAACAATTTTAACTAATCACCATATTGTGAATGCCAACCTTGGCCATTTATTATGTCATGTTGCCGGTGGGATATTTTTGGTATTTACCCCATTGGTGAAAGCTGGTAACTCTAGCTTAATTTTTACACCATTTTGATTATGGTGACCATGCGCATTTAGTTTCCACAAGCATTTAATTGATTATGCAAATATATCATGTGGTCGATATCACTTTTCCACAACGAAATTCTCCTGCATCCTTTGAGATAGCGAGAAGATTGACCCCATTTATGAAAGCTGAAGACTCCAGCCCGGTTTTAAGGGTATTATTTTATCGATAAACATATAAATTCATATTTTACAAGCATTTTATCGATTTTGCAGTAGGCAGCCATTTAATGTCACTCTTGCGCATCGATCTGTTCATGATTGCCGAATAGTAATGGAATTATTGATTTAATTTGATAAAGCTGCAATCTCTAGCTACATTTTAAGGGGGTTTTTATTAAGGTAACCATACGCGTTTGGATTCTGTAAGCATTTTAGTGGTGAGTGGGTATTTTGTAATAGGCAGTTTTTCAATGTTATCCTTGCGCATCGATATGCTCTCATTATTCCTGAAGGATAATGAAAAGTTAGGGACCAATATAGAAAGCTTAAGACTCTAGCTAAATTTTAAGGGGTCAATTATTAAAATGCACTCATGCATTTGGTGTTGACAAGCATTTTAGTGGTTGCGCACAAGTTGCAATTTGGTCAAAGTCACCGTTCCATATGGATTTGCTTTCGCATCTTAGGGTATGGAAGGATGATTGATACCATTATAGAAAGCATACGAGTCTAGCTAAATAATAAGGCATAATTTATTAAAATCCGATAACGGGTCGAGATTTAACAGCCATAATTCCGATCAATTTTGAACAATTTTAACTAATCACCATATTGTGAATGCCAACCTTGGCCATTTATTATGTCATGTTGCCGGTGGGATATTTTTGGTATTTACCCCATTGGTGAAAGCTGGTAACTCTAGCTTAATTTTTACACCATTTTGATTATGGTGACCATGCGCATTTAGTTTCCACAAGCATTTCATTGATTATGCAAATATATCATGTGGTCGATATCACTTTTCCACAACGAAATTCTCCTGCATCCTTTGAGATAGCGAGAAGATTGACCCCATTTATGAAAGCTGAAGACTCCAGCCCGGTTTTAAGGGTATTATTTTATCGATAAACATATAAATTCATATTTTACAAGCATTTTATCGATTTTGCAGTAGGCAGCCATTTAATGTCACTCTTGCGCATCGATCTGTTCATGATTGCCGAATAGTAATGGAATTATTGATTTAATTTGATAAAGCTGCAATCTCTAGCTACATTTTAAGGGGGTTTTTATTAAGGTAACCATACGCGTTTGGATTCTGTAAGCATTTTAGTGGTGAGTGGGTATTTTGTAATAGGCAGTTTTTCAATGTTATCCTTGCGCATCGATATGCTCTCATTATTCCTGAAGGATAATGAAAAGTTAGGGACCAATATAGAAAGCTTAAGACTCTAGCTAAATTTTAAGGGGTCAATTATTAAAATGCACTCATGCATTTGGTGTTGACAAGCATTTTAGTGGTTGCGCACAAGTTGCAATTTGGTCAAAGTCACCGTTCCATATGGATTTGCTTTCGCATCTTAGGGTATGGAAGGATGATTGATACCATTATAGAAAGCATACGAGTCTAGCTAAATAATAAGGCATAATTTATTAAAATCCGATAACGGGTCGAGATTTAACAGCCATAATTCCGATCAATTTTGAACAATTTTAACTAATCACCATATTGTGAATGCCAACCTTGGCCATTTATTATGTCATGTTGCCGGTGGGATATTTTTGGTATTTACCCCATTGGTGAAAGCTGGTAACTCTAGCTTAATTTTTACACCATTTTGATTATGGTGACCATGCGCATTTAGTTTCCACAAGCATTTCATTGATTATGCAAATATATCATGTGGTCGATATCACTTTTCCACAACGAAATTCTCCTGCATCCTTTGAGATAGCGAGAAGATTGACCCCATTTATGAAAGCTGAAGACTCCAGCCCGGTTTTAAGGGTATTATTTTATCGATAAACATATAAATTCATATTTTACAAGCATTTTATCGATTTTGCAGTAGGCAGCCATTTAATGTCACTCTTGCGCATCGATCTGTTCATGATTGCCGAATAGTAATGGAATTATTGATTTAATTTGATAAAGCTGCAATCTCTAGCTACATTTTAAGGGGGTTTTTATTAAGGTAACCATACGCGTTTGGATTCTGTAAGCATTTTAGTGGTGAGTGGGTATTTTGTAATAGGCAGTTTTTCAATGTTATCCTTGCGCATCGATATGCTCTCATTATTCCTGAAGGATAATGAAAAGTTAGGGACCAATATAGAAAGCTTAAGACTCTAGCTAAATTTTAAGGGGTCAATTATTAAAATGCACTCATGCATTTGGTGTTGACAAGCATTTTAGTGGTTGCGCACAAGTTGCAATTTGGTCAAAGTCACCGTTCCATATGGATTTGCTTTCGCATCTTAGGGTATGGAAGGATGATTGATACCATTATAGAAAGCATACGAGTCTAGCTAAATAATAAGGCATAATTTATTAAAATCCGATAACGGGTCGAGATTTAACAGCCATAATTC